>CM062816.1:1797631595-1798349932 GCA_031772625.1 Pinus tabuliformis | reverse complement strand
GGAAAATAGCAAGATCAGCACGTGGATTGATAGGATGTCTATTTCTCCAGATCTTAGATTCCCTATTGCAGAACTTGATACTCCTGATGAAGCAATGAAACAAATCAATAAGGTTTTTGGGATTAAAAATGAACTTAGACCCATCAACTTGAAAATGAGTTGCTTACATTGGACCCTAATAATTTTTCTTGCATTGAAGATTTCTTGTCCAAGTTTAAGACCCTTAGATATCTCTTGGAAGGTGTTAAGGTTAAGAAAGAAGATAGTAACCTTATCTATTCCATTCTTACTAAGTTGGGACTAGCCTACTCTGTGTTTGTTTCCACCTTCCATTCTACAAGAGATGCCTTCATTTCTCAAGGAACAGACTACAAGTCCCCTTCCTTTGACTCTTTTTGTGATTCTTTAATAAGAGAACAAGAAAAACTCTTACACCTTGGTCTTCTTAATCTTGGAAACTCTTCCAAGAAAGCGTTAGCTGCCCAACAACAACCAAACTCAAAGAATCCTAAGAAGTCATATCCTAAAAAGAATGGTCCTAAACCAAACAAGGGTCCTAAGCAATCTCAGCCTCAAAATGAAAAATCATTTCAACAAAATGATAAGACAAATAAAAACAAATGGAAGAAGACTGATAGACATTGCAACTTTTGTAATCGAGATGGCCACTTAGAATCCAAATGCTTTAAGAAGATGGAAGCCTTGGAAACATCGATGAAGAAACATAACATCCATTTGAGCGTTCTTCAACTTCAACTTCATCTTCAGGAATGGCACTTTCTGCATGTGGTTGTCAATCATCTCAGTCTGGTTATGTATTAAATGTATCTTCTTCTTCTCATTCCCATGAGTGGCTCATTGATTCTGGAGCTTCTTATCACTTGGCCAAAACAAAGCCATGTTTTCTTCTTTAAATGATTGTAACACCAAAAATATATATGTTGGTGATGATAGATCTTTTAGTGTTGTAGGGACTGGAACTGTTCATCTAGACAATGGTCAGTTTAATGATGTATTATGTGTTCCAACCTTATCCTGCAACCTTCTATCTGTATATCAGATAACTCACTCAGGTGAAGGTAAAATCGTTGAATTTTCACCTCATGATGTTGTAATCAAGGACCTAAGAGATTCTAAACAGATTTTAGCTACTGGCATTGCTGATGATTCTACAAGGTTGTATAAGTTTCACAATTTTGGGTCATCAAATCTTCCCTCAGTATTTGTTGCTCATAACGATGAAGTGAGCAAACTTTGGCATGAGCGATTTGGTCACTTAAACTATCGCTCCCTTCAGCATCTATGTAAAGAAAATATGGTGACAGGTCTTCCTATGGTATCTTGCAGAGATGGTGTTTGTTCCGGATGTGTACTCGGAAAACATCATCGGGACAGTTTTGAAACACGTGCCTCTTGGCCAAGGATAATTTTAGGGTGAATGTTCGCCCTTTGGCGAAATTAAGGGGTTTTAAATTTTTAGTGGGCGAATATTTTGTATCATAGTACATTTTTACAAATCACCTCAAATAGCCCACCTTATTTTAAGGGAGTGGGTAAAAAAGGTAAATTTAGCCCTTGAAATTAGGACTTACAAACTTCCATTCGCCCATTTTCAAGAATAGGTTTTATTTAAGTGAATCCATTCGCCCATTTCAAGAATAACTTTTATTTAAGTGAATCCTATGGGCCAAATACCATATTTAAAAAGAGGTATGATAAAATAAAAATATAAATAAATGAGAGGTATGGTAAATAAATAAACATTTTTTATATTTACTCCATAAGTCACCTTATATACATGTAAGGGTGTAAACAAATAAAAATATAAGTAAAATGGAGGTATGGTAAATAAATAAAACATCTTTTTATACTTACTCAAAGGTATGGTAAATAAATAAAAATATAATAAACTAGACGTATCGTAAATAAATAAAACCTCTTTTTATATTTAGTCCATAACCTTCGTTCTATTTATGAAGGCTCAAGAAAGAGGTTTTATTCAAGTGAATCCTATGGGCCAAATACCATATTTGTAAAAAAGTATGGTAAATTAAAAAAATATAAATAAACGAGAGGTATGGTAAACAAATAAAACATTTTTTTATATTTACTCTGTAAGTCACCTTATATTTACGAACACTCAAAAAATGGGTTATATTTAGGTGAAACCTATGGCCAAAATACTATGGGACAAATACCATGGACTAGATTGTTATTAATACCATGCAAAAAACCATTATTAACCCTAATATTAGAATTAATAAAAATAAAAATGGCACATGGTATTGACCCATCGTATTCACCAAAATGGCACATGGTATTGACCCATGGTATTCACCTAGAATGTAGCCTATTTAAATGGGGGAATTAAACCAGCATGTAGCCTATGCTAAGATTCACTTGGACTTTACAAAGTTTTATTATTTAGTGAAATACTCGCCAAGATCTTAAAAGATTTTATAATTGAGTAAAATATTCGCCATGCCTGGTGAGAGATTCGCCAAAAAATTATATATACATATTATATTATTGATAAAATCGCCTTCCATTTTTCCTATATACCATGGAGATTCGCCCATTTATTATATTTATAAATTTAGGGGGGTTCTTAAAATTTTCCCTGCTCTTGGCACGCCTCAGCCCTTTTACAGCTTGTGCATAGTGATTTATGTGGTCCACTTCCAGTTGTTTCATTCTCTGGCTGCAAGTATTTCTTAACTTTCATTGATGATTTCTCCATACGCACTTGGGTATACTTCTTAAAACTCAAGAGTGAAGTATTTAACACATTTTTGGCCTTCAAGGCCTTTGTTGAAAAACAATTTGGGCATCAAATTCTTAAGCTAAGATCTGATAATGGCGGAGAATATGTTAAAAACACATTCATCAACTTTTGCATTGAGAATGGAATTCAAATGCAACATACTGTTCCATATACTCCACAACAAAATGGTGTAGCTGAAAGGAAGAATCGCACCTTAAAGGAAATGGCTAATTGTATGCTACAATCTAAAGGACTTGGTCTTAGTTTTTGGGCAGAAGCAATTAACTGTGCAAATTACATAATAAATCGCACTCCTACTAAGGCTTTAAAGAATATCACTCCAGAAGAAGCATGGAGCTCAATCAAACCAGATGTAAGTCACTTTCGTGTTTTTGGAAGTGAAGCGTGGGCCCATATTCCAGATGAAAAGCATAAATCTTTAGAACCTAAGAGTGAAAAATGTACTTTTGTTGGATATTCTGAAGATGTCAAGGCTATAGACTTATTCCATTTAAGTCTAAAAATGTTATCATTAGAAGAGATGTAAAATTTGATGAAAATATATCGGCCTGCGAGCCTAGTCCGGTGGATGTGCCACCTCTCCCTATCTCTTCTACTTTTGAAAACATTTCTTCTTCAGATGATGAAAGTGAGGATGACAATCCTCCCCCACCATCTCAGGATCCTCCTTCAGCTCCTCAGCTTCCAAAATGGGTTCGTGCTACTCGCGATGTAGCAGGTGATCTTGCCAGTGATCCTACAGATTAGCGACGCACACGTTCTCAGTTTGACAGAGCCTCTTCTTTACTGGCTCAAGCTCCAGTAAATTATGATCCTGACACCTTTGCAGAAGCTTCAGGCCATCCAGATTGGGAAGCAGCTATGAATGAAGAATATCATTCATTATTGGCAAATGATACATGGGATCTTGTCCCTCTACCAAAGGACGAAAACTTGTTAGATGCAAATGGGTTTACAAAACCAAGTATGGACCAGATGGGAAAGTTGATAAACATAAAGCTTGTCTTGTTGCTAAAGGTTTTTCACAGGTTGAAGGCATTGAATACACTGAAACCTTCTCCCCTGTTACCAAAATGAACTCTATCCGCCTTGTTCTTTCCCTTGTCGCCTCGTTCAAATGGGAAGTCCATCAGATGGATGTTAAATCTGCCTTCTTGCATGGGGACTTTCATGAAGAAATCTACATGGAACAACCCATTGGCTTCATAAAAACAGACTCCAGCCTTGTATGTGGCTTAAGAAATCCCTTTATGGTCTTAAGCAAGCTCCTCGAGCTTGGTATGCCAAAATGGATAGCTTTCTTTTAGCATCTGGCTTTTCTAGGTGTCATTCTGACAATACTGTCTACACCAAGAAAGTGGGCAAGTCTCTTATCATTCTTGTTCTTTATGTTGATGATCTTATCCTTACCGGTAGTGATCCCAACCTTATAAACCATGTGAAGTCCAGCCTTAAAATGAAATTTGAAATGACAGAATTAGGACACTTACATTATTTTCTCGGTCTTCAAGTCTTGCAATCCAAGGAGTGTATTTCCCTTTCCCAGTCCAAGTATTCCTGTGATATTCTACGCCATTTTCACATGGAAGACTGTAAGCCAGCCCCTTCTCCCTTCCAGTCTGGAGTCAAACTTTCAGTCACTTGTACTTCTCCTGAAGTTGATGCTACCTTATACCATCAACTTGTAGGAAAACTTTTGTATCTAACCCATACTCGACCTGACCTTTCCTTTCCTTTGTCGTTGCCTTGTTGCTCGGTTTATGCAAAACCCACGTGAAAGTCATTGGAAAGCAGCTAAAAGAATACTTCATTATGTTCGAGGTACAGTTCAGTTTGGGATTCATTACAGTGCCAAAGCATCTCCTCTATTGGTTGGTTTCACTGATTCCGATTGGGCTGGTGACCCTGATGATCGGAAGTCTACTGCAGGTTATGTGTTCAATCTTGGTTCAGGACCTATTACATGGGCCTGCAAGAAACAAGGTGCCATTTCTCTTTCTTCTGTAGAAGCAGAGTATCGTGGTGTCGTAGAAGCTAGTAAGGAAGCCTTGTGGCTTTGTCAAATCCTGTCAGAGTTTGGCTTTTAGCAACAGCATCCGACTACACTTTGGTGTGATAATCAAAGTGCCATTCAGCCATGCAAAGATCCAGTCCAACATCAGCGCAACAAACACATTGAACTGCACATGCACTTCATCAGAAAGCTCATCCATGACCATGTTCTTGAAGTGCAATATTGTTCAACAGATGATCAAGTTGCAGACATCTTTACAAAGGCTCTCACAGAGGTGAAGTTCACTAAAATTCGATTTATTGTTGGAGTTCAGGAAGTTGTCACTAAGGGGGGATAGGCTCTAGTGCCTCCTTCCTTCTCCTATTGTGTCATATTTGTAAATCCTTCAATCCTATCCCAAGTTGTTCTTAAGGGGGGATGTTAGGATATTCCGACACATAGGAAATAGTTAAGTACAACTTGGTCTAGTATAGAGTTAGGTAAAGTGTGTTTCTTTACCTTGTAGATTTTGTAACTTACAATCCAACGGTCACGATATGTAGTGATTCGACGATTCATTATCTCCTCTGTATTACCGACACTTGATCCGTGGCTTGACACCCGATTGGTCCATGATTTCTATTTAAAGCGCATGGAGGGTCATTTGTAGGGTAATCCGTCTATGAGAGAAGCTTATGTAAATTTTCATTCTTTTATTAATAAATTACCTGAAGTGGTCGCGTTGGCTCAGGCCGTGGACTGTTTCCCTCTTTGAGGGTTTTAACCACGTCAAAAACACTGGTGTATTGATCTGCGATCTGGTTGTGAGCGGTGTCCTTTGGTGTTCTGTCTGAGGAACTTACCCTGTAAATTCCTACAATCGAAAGTATGCAACATGGATACTCCTTGGATGAGAAATCAAATTCTACATCCAATGAGTCTTGCTTCTCAAAATTTGAGTAAACCCATAGGGAGATAAGTTGAAAATACAAGTTGAAAAAATAGTTTTTTGTTTTTTTCCCTCTAAAATTTGGTGATGTCATCTAATTTAATTTTATTATTTCCATTATTATTTTATAATTTCTTTAGGAGACCCATTTTAGACCTAAAAATTCCCCTAATGGATGCACTCTCAAAAAGGATGAGGATGTGGAAGCATTGTTTAACGCCATTTCTATTATCCAACCATAATGGATAAACGAAGCAAGGGATGAATGGAAGAATGACGAAGAAGTGTGGGAACTCATTTAAAAGTTACAACAAGATCCCAGTACATTTGATACATTTGGATGGAAAAATAATTTGTTATGGTACAAATATCACTTATACATATGTAGGAATTCCCAACTCAAACAAAATATTCTTATGGAATTGCACACCTCTCCCTTAGGAGGGCACTTAGGATTTTTAAAAACTTATCAGAGGGTTAAAAATGATTTTTTGGGGATGGCCTTAAATATGATATTCAAAAGTATGTGGCGGAATGTTTGGTTTGCCAACAAAATAAAGTTGA
Source organism: Pinus tabuliformis (assembly GCA_031772625.1). Taxonomy (NCBI): domain Eukaryota; kingdom Viridiplantae; phylum Streptophyta; class Pinopsida; order Pinales; family Pinaceae; genus Pinus; species Pinus tabuliformis. Next base: position 1,798,343,641 of record CM062816.1, on the reverse strand, counting down.
AACAATTAAGACCCCAGGTCTATTACAACCTTTATCCATTCCAAGCCAACATTGGGAGGAGGTTTCAATGGATTTTATCACAGGTTTACCCAAGTCCGAAGGAAAGAGTGTCATCATGGTGGTAGTTGACAGACTTACCAAGTATGCACACTTTTGTGCATTATCTCATCCAATTAGAGCTAGTACAATTTCTACTACATTTATGGAAACAATTCAAAAGCTACAGGGAAACCCAAATTATTGTAAGCGAAGGAGATCCCATTTTCACTGGAAATTTTTGAACAGAGTTATTTTCTTGTATTGGTACTAAGTTAGCTCATAGCTCATCTTATCATCCTCAATTTGATGGGAAAACTGAGATAGTAAACAAGATTGCTCAGATTCTCAAGAAGCACAAGGTCTATTCTACCTTTAGGCCCCTAAATAAGTTTCAAAGCTCCCTAGGATTAGTCAAAGACCCAGTAGACCCTAAAAGAATGAAAGGTGTTTATATAACCCCATGTTCCCATTTGACCCCCTACATTGGAGAAACTGGTTTCTCCATAAATCAAAGGATTCAAGAGTACACAACCGACCTCAAACATTTCAAGACTTGCTCCTCAAATTTGGATGAACATGCTGAGAAGACAAAACGCTACGTTGTATAGAAGAGTCTCGAGTCATTGCCAAGATTGATCAGTTCCATCATCGAAATTTTAGGGAGGCCATAGAAATTCAGAGAAGATCTAGTATGCTAAAAAGAGACAATGGGCGGAAAATTAATAGTTGTCGAATTCCTGCCTTGTCTGCATAGAAGTCTTCATTCTTGTTCCCCTCCTTTCATTTTTTTAGTATGTCCCTTGCTTTGGGTTTTTGTTTTTGTTTATGCTCTTGTGCTTATTATTTTAATTAATTTTCTTAATAGTTTTTGGGCCTTATATTAAAACACATATTTAATGTATTCTAATTCATAATAACAATTTATAATATTTTTGCTAATATTATAATTCTTTATATATGTGTACTTATTTACATAGATTAATTTATTTCTATTTGTCATATTTTCTCTCTCTTTAATTCTTTTTATAGTGTATATGTTCTAGACTTTTATTTCATTGATTAGGATTTTTCCTCTGTTTTTATTTATGATTCTTTCTTTAAATTTAGTTATATTGTTTTCTATATGTTTTTTCCGGAAAATCTTTTGTTAAGAATTATGAATCACAAAATCTTACACTCATACATTTGACTTTTTTGGGGACACCACATATCTAGATTTTTTGGAGATATTTGGCTATCTAGGTAATGTTTCACATTGCATAGCATTTCATTTTTCCACAAGGTATCTAGGAATCTAGATACTCACATTGCATGGAATTTTCCTTTTCTAGGATACCAAATATCCAGATTTCCTAGAGATATTTGGGCATGCATGTTGCATGAAATTTGATTTTTCTTAGATACTAAATATCTAGATTTTTTGGAAACATAAGAATATTCAAATGTTTCACATTACATGAAATTAAAAATGTTCTATCATTAAATTTTCTTTCTTTTCTATTTATGTTTATATTTATTATCACAGTGTTCCTTTGATTTATATTCGGGCATGCATGTTGCATGAAATTTGATTTTTCTTAGATACTAAATATCTAGATTTTTTGGAAACATAAGAATATTCAAATGTTTCACATTACATGAAATTAAAAATGTTCTATTATTAAATTTTCTTTCTTTTCTATTTATGTTCATATTTATTATCACAGTGTTCCTTTGATATATGTTGATATAGGTTTTTTGTTGATACATAAACATATTTATTTTTATAAATACATTTGGTTATGGTTTTCATTTCTATTTTTCATATATATATATATATAGATTTCATTAATATTTCTATTTGTTATCATTTTTTTTTAATTTTTAATTTTATTTGAAATTCAAATCTTTAATATATAATTTTATGATTTTTTATTTATGTATTGAGTTAATTTGGGTTTTTTTTTTCAATTTTATATTTTTAATTCTCTTTTTTAATTTTCTTAACCATTCTTGTATTCATCCTAAATATCTCTTTATTATTTTCTATAAATATATATTTTTAATATTTTTTGGTTTTTTCCTTTAGTATTCATCATTTTTTAATTTAATTTTATATCTCTCTTCCATTAACTCTTTGATATTTCTTGGGTTCTTAGACCTTTTAAATAATAATTAAAAAATATTTTTGTTTTATATTTATTTGAATTTGATAGTTATGTTTATTGCATCTAGACATTATTTACAGTCTTAAATTAGATTTATCATTTTAGTCACATTGATGATGAACCACATTATATGGCTCAAAATAGGTCGACTATAAATTATCTATATAATTTTTCCAATTTTTTTTTAATAGATATAATGAATCACAAAAACTTATTTTTAAATGCCACACATCTAAATTTTTTAAAGATATTTGGCGATCTAAATATGCAAATGTTTCACATTGCATGACATTTCATTTTTCCTGGATGCTTTAGCATCTAGGTATTCACATTTCATGGAATTTGCCTTTTCTGAGATTTTTTTTTTCAGTGGGGGAGAAACTCCCCGCTGAAGAATCATGATACAACAAATGTTGCCGAAGCGAGCAGATAAGCAGATATACAAATACCGCCGAAGCGTGAAGAGATACCCGAGCAGATAAGAAGATATACAAATACTGCCGAAGCGTGAAGAGATACCATCACGGAAACAGATTTAACAAATATCGCCGAAACATGAAGAGATACCATCACAGAAACAAATTTTTACAAATACCGTTGTAGCATGAAAAGATACCATCCCGCAAGATTCGAACGCGGTTGGGGGGTGCGAAAGCCAACCGCCAGCCACCACATCGTGCACCCACGTGTAGCCTTTTCTGAAATACCAGATATCGAGATCAGATATTCGGGCATGCATGTGGCATGAAATTTGATTTTTTTGGATACTAGATATCTAAGTCTTCTAGAGACATCAAAGTATTCGAGTGTTTCACACTACATGAAATTTAAAGTTTTCCTATTACTAAGTTTCTTTTTCTTTTATATTTATATTTCTTATTGCATTCTTCTTTTAATATATGTTTATTTTTCTTTTATTAAACCACATCAATATATTTGTATATATAAATAGCTTATATTTACATATTTTCATTAACATTTTATTTGTTATAATTTTTCTTTAATTTTTATTTTTATTTGAAATTCAAAATTTTAATATATAATTTTTTTTATGTATGTATTTAGTTAATTTGATCTCATTTTCAATTATATATTTATTTATTTTTTAATTTTCTTAATCATTCTAATATTTATTTATTATTTTCTATAAATATATTTTGTAATATTTTTTATTCATTTAGTATTCATAATTTTTTTAATTTAATTTTAATTTTTAATTTTTTTCCTTTAATTCTTTATTTTATTTTAGATTCATTTGAATTTCACTGTTATTATTGTTACAGTTTTAGATCAGATTTTTGTAGACCATAAACTATTTATAATTTTTGGGGAAAAATTGTGTGATTTTTTCAGGAGTGTTTTTATAAACATTATGAATCACATAAGCTTGCACTCATACATTTGATTTTTTCACCAAAATTTTTTTATCACAAAAGCTTGCATTCATACATTTGACTTTTTCGCAAAATACTTTTGATAAACATTATGAATCACAAAAGCTTGCACTCATACATTTGACTTTTCTTGGACACCACATATCTAGATTTTTTGGAGAGATTTGGATATCTAGGTATGCAGGTGTTTTGGCTATCTAGGTATGCAGATGTTTGAATTTAACATTATAATTATTGCAATTTAAGATTAGACTTTCATGGACCATAAACTATCTTTGATTTTTTGGAGATGTCTTGGCTATCTAGGTATGTAGATGTTTTGGCTATCTAGGTATGTAGATGTTTTGACTATCTAGGTATGCAGATGTTTGAATTTAATTGTTATGATTGTTGCAGTCTTAGATAAGGTTTTCATCGATCATAAGCTATTTATGGTTTTTCGGAAAAAACTATATGATTTTTCAAGAAAAACTTTTTGATAAACATTATGAATTAGAGAAGCTTGCACTCATACATTTGACTTTTTTGAAAAAAATTTGATAAACATTATGAATCATAAAAACTTGTACTCATACATTTGACCATAAACTATCTATGATTTTTCTGGAAATACTTTTGATAAACATCGTGAATTAGAGAAATTTGCATTCATACATTTTACTTTTTCGAGAAAAAAATTGGTAAACATTATGAATCTGAAAAACTTGCACTCATACATTTGACTTTTTCAAGAAAAACATTATGAATCATACAAACTTGCACTCATACATTTGACTTGACTTTTCTTAAACACTACATATCTAGATTTTTCCAATTTTTTTGGACACCAAATATTGAACTCTTTTTTTTTGATATATTGATATGCAAATGTTATTAGGAGATATTTGGATATCTAAATATGATAATATTCTATCTAAATAGAAATATTGAACTCTTTTTTTATATCTTGATACGCAAATGTTATTAGGAGATATTTGGATATCTAGATATGATAATATTCTATTTATCTATGCACCCGGTGTGCATGATGTGGTGGTTGGGGCAGTTGGCTTTCGCACCCCCCAACCACGTTCAAATCCTGCGCGATGCGCGTCGCTGCGATGTGTTTGATGATGACGTAATGTGATGGATGATGATGTATTCTGCTCGCTTCAGCAATATAAGATGTATTATGATTCTTCAGCGGGGATTCTCTCCCCCACTGAAAAAATATTCTATCTATCTAGATATGATAATATTCTATCTAAATAAAATATTGAACTCTTTTTTTTTTTTTAATATCTTGATATGCAAATCTTATTAGGAGATATTTGAATATCTAGATAGATAAAATATTCTGTCTAAATAAATTTGTTGACACTAAGATATGATAATATTCTATCCTATGGTCTTTGCTTGAAAATCCAGCGTTTTTTATTTTTTTTTATTTGGATATCTAGATATGATAATATTCTATCCTAGGGTCTTTACTTGAAAATCCAGCGATCGTTGATCCATATCTAAATAAATTTGTTGACACTAAGATATGATAATATTCTATCCTATGGTCTTTACTTGAAAATCCAGCGTTCCTGTGAAGATTTTTACGATCGTTGATTTGGGGTTTAACTATCGTATAAACTTCTCTGCACAAAATTTACGATGAACCCGACGTGAATCGAACACGCAAACCTTCTGATCTGGAGTCAGACGCGCTACCATTGCGCCACGGATCCACAGATGGTGATACTTTCCTATGATATTTTCATGTTTTGTACAATGGATGCTTTTACAAATTTTGCTACTATGAAAGAGCAACGGTCGCTACGTTTTCACGAAAACTTTAGAAAGTAAGGATTCAGTCGACCATGGAAACCAATCAGACTATCTGAGTTTATGCACAGTTGCGTGGACGGCAGGATTCGAACCTGCGCGGGCAGAGCCCACATGATTTCTAGTCATGCCCGATAACCACTCCGGCACGTCCACTAGTGTATTGGTCGATAGGTGCTATAAAATTAATATGCGTAAGTGATTCATATATAAATAAGCACATTTATAACTAATAAGAATTATATATATATATATTTTTAAGTTTGTCAGACTACATTTTTTATTATATTAATATATCACTTCGATCAATGCAGGAAATTGAACTAGTGATTTCATATCAAGTAAGTGCCTTAACAGATCACTCAATCACCATTTATCCAAAAGCTATAGACATCTATATATTTAATTTTAAAATAGGTGTTTAAAGTGTGAATAATTAATAAAAATATATTAAATAGATGTGAAAATAATTAATTTTATAATTTAAAAAAATAATGAAATTATTATTTTTGGAAAAAATAATCATTAAAATTAATTATCAAATATGAAAATTTTATAATAAAAATAAAAATACTATATAAAAATTTAGTAGTTTTTTGTTATTAAATAAGTATAACAAAATAAGGGGTGACAAGGAGGGGTACTCTATAGTTCCAAGGAGGACAGTGTTTAGGTACTCACGGGGTCTGGTCATATGACAAATAATAAAGCCGATATATATGGTCTTTACTAGGGACTTTTATTAGCCAAAACGCATTTGGCATACACACTTACAGTTATGGAAGATTCTCTCATAATCCTGCATCATCTAGTTAAAAGATCCCTCCTAAGAGTGAAATCTATGAAAAACATAAAGAAAAATATAAGGAAAATTGTGAAAGATATCCCATTCATAACATATTTCCATGCCTTAAGAAACTTTCAATAGAGAAGTATACAATTATGCTAACGAGGGGTGTAAATTGAAGATAGTTGAATTAAAAATGAATGCCCAAATCAAACCTAATATAATTCCCTAATGGTGGATGAAGTCTAGCACTCCAAAAATTGTTAATTGCACAAACTTAAATGAACCATGGCGGATGAAGTCTAGCACTCCAAAAACTATTAATTGCACGAACTTAAATGAACCTCTATAGGACAAAAACATGTCCATAATTATGAAATCTTTCATAATCAATTAGTAACGTTAGTGTTGTAATTTTGTGTTTTGTTGGGGTAGTTTTCTAAGCCTTATTCACATACAAAACCCTTCTTTTTCATTGCTCAAATATATTCTCCTAAGGAAAATCATGTATTCCTATTAGAAAGGAGAAAACAATTGGAAAGTTATGATGAATTAGCTCTATAATGCTTGATGCACATAATTATATAATACAAATACTTTTAGCTATAACAAATAACAATACAAAAAATATTCATATTTATGGATACTGTAAAAAATAGTGTAATCTAATTAATAGGCAAAATGACTCCTCTTTCAAGCATTTTTTGGTTAATTTTGCCAAAATGTGGTAGATATTTTTAAGAACCACAAGTTTTAGCTATTTAATTTGCAAAGTTCAAGTGCCCCTGGGTTTCTCAAGGTGATGAATCCATTTATGCATTAAAAAAAGAATTTTAAAAAAACAAGAAATCGCAATCTCCCCTGAAATTGTATTGTTGGATTCTAAGGAAAAGGTCATTTTGTCTATTAATTAGGCTGTGTCATAATACTATCATTTTTATTGATATGTAATTATAAGAGATGAAAAATAGAAAATAAATAATTATTCATATTTATAAATACTATTAAAATTTAGGTTCAATAGCTCTACGAATTACCCTCGAATTCGGGTTTCGACAACCATGGTTGTTGTTCAAGAGTCTGTGATCATCGCTGTTAGAGGGGTTGGCTAGACGCTACAGATCATAGGAATCGAGAAGGATGTCACTATTAAGTTAGTCGAAACCATATTGGAAATTTTTCTCGACCCCATTTTGTTTATTCAAAAAACACAATTTAGATTTTGTGCTTGAAATTGTGCCTCAACCTCGTATCCCCTCATTAATAAGAGGTTTTTCAACAAATTTCACTCATCAGATTAATTGTATGCTCGGATCCCTCCTGGGTCCTATCTCGGTGGATGACATTGGGGCCATTCACTCTCATTTCTCTGGTTTTCACCTCAAACCCTCAGATCACGTAGATCAGATTGAGGGGAAATTCAATTTGAAACCCTTGTCTGGGATTGTGATCATTTCAACCTTTGATCTAAAAAACTAGGGGAAATATTTCTTGTTGCAGGGTTCTCCCTGCATCCAAGATGAAGTTATTACCCTGTATTTAGGGAATCTTACGGTTTTTGTGAGACCATTCTAAGGAGGTTCTTTCTGTTTGCAAGTCAAAGCCATATATCTCATCTCTTCACTTGCAACTAGAACTCAAGATCAGATAGGGATCCCTGTTGGCTGTTTTCGGCTCCTACATGGACGTAGGTAGCTTCAAGATTAGAAATCACTCAATGATAATGGCACTACCAAGGATGCCTCAATTTATCTAGTCTCTAGATTATTTGGGGGAGAGAAAGCCTGTGGCACATCCTCCTCTTCCTAGCCTAAATCCTTTAAGGATGCACTAAAGCTAGGGATTTCACCTTAGAATCCAAAAGATCTCTTAGGGTTGACATTTATTATAGATCAGGCGGAAAACACTCCATCTCTTGAAGTGAATGATCTTATAGCCAAATTGGCTTTTGTAGATTATGCACAACTAGCGATTATTTGTTGATTTAATGGATTTTTCCCTTCAATGTTTGCGCTTTGGGAATGGGTGCATCAAAACTGGTCCCTGAACACGAAGCTATTTCTTCGTTCGAAACTATTTTTTGTGGTACTCTTTAGAAATTTAGAGGACTTTCAAAAGAATGGAAAATTTTAGGGGCTAATATTTGTAGGTGGGCTAATTTTCCATGATTTTTCGAAAACACAGATTCACCAATTTCCATTTAAAAAAAAATGTTTTGCTAAAACTTTACAATATAAAATTATTTTACCTTAAAAATCACCAACATTATATAGAGAGTATATATAAAATCGCTGTAAATTTGAATAATTTTACAAATACATCAAAAAACATTTATATTTTTCATATTACGGACTAGTGAGATTCACCAATGTTTTTAAACTTCAAGATAATTTTCCATCCTTAAAAATTTCCCTGGTCATAAGGTGTTTGATCAGGGACCCTAGTTTTGGGCCCGATTTTGGCTTTCATTTCAACCATGGTTTCCCAATTTTAATCCTCTTCTATGACAACTTTGGCCACTCTAGTCTAGGTAAGACTTCCAAACTTGCCCATTTATTTGATACAAGCAGACATCTTAGTCGATATCAAGGTTTTATTATGTTGCTTTTGATTTGGGTTTGACCATTTTATTACTTGTCATCCATATTGATGGTTTCATAATGGAAAAGGTGGAGGAATAAGCTCACAAGACCATTTTTAATGTCGTGACCTAGTTTGGAAAATTGGGTTTGAAACATTCTGGGAGTAGTTTGAGGCATCAAATGGATTTTTTTTGTTTTTTGTTTTTTTTAGGGGGCGGGGGGAGGGGTAAAACATTTTTGCTTTAGTGCAACACCTTTTTTCCATATTCTACACCCAAGGACCTTTCTAACGACGTAAGAATCACCTCAATTAGAGTTTGTATGCAAAAGTTATGCCATTCAGAAGTTAACCTTCCCGTTTTGGCTACCATAATTCAAGAGGATGCACACCAGCTCCCATTATTCATGAAGGGGCTAGCCACATGATTATAATGAAGAATACTCTAGAAGAGTCTATATTTTAAATTTTGTTAAGAGTTGAGGTAGTTAAAACCTAACCACTAATAGGCTATAGTGATGTGTTATAATCGAGTCATTAGGAGGAAAAAGGGTTCAATTCTTTTCAAGAGAATTTGTTCCATAGATGAGAAAAATAATTAAGAGGGATAGGGATAGAGAACACAAAGAGGATTTGTGCGTTGTAGTATCCCATGGGCTATAGGCCATACTTCTTTGTACTAACATCCATTTTATGTTCAGAGAAAGATAGCAGAGAAACCCTACCTTCCAGTTGGGTTTCCTCTTGAAAGGGTTTCCCAGGTTATATCTTGTGTCAAATCATGGTTTATGAGTTTTTATTTCATTGTTCTTTATCTTTTGCATAATTTTAATTTTCATATATACGCATTTAACAATAATTTACATAACCATAAATCTAAAGAGAAATAAAACCCCAATAGTGTAGATTTCAGATTTTTAAATAAAGTTATATCATATTTGTTGTGTCGATCTTTCCAATGTAATATCCACAGAAATGTATGGATCATATTGGTATCAGAGCAGGTTTCTTTGGGAATATTGTGGATATTTTCAGGGGACCTAGATCAACTAAGCTAAAAGTCATAAAAACCCTAATCATGGTTGACGAATTTGTGAATAACCCTCCTAATCTTACAGAGGAGAGGTTTTGTGGCTGGAAGCACAAGTTGCAGACATAAGTCATAATTTGAATATCCCCATGCCAACCTTGAATAATAAGCTTTGGGTACTCAAAGAAGATGGGGGTTCTAATGCGGAGAAAAAAATCATAGGGGAGATCAAGAATCAACAGAGAACCATTCAAAGAAAGGACCCGCAAGATATCAACCCATTTATAGTGTTGTGAACTATTCATAGTCCTTATACAAAATGTAAGAATTGGCTGATATCAAGTCGTATCAATGTGAGATTAACACTTTGAAGCTAAAACATTAGTTGCAACAATTGTAAGTGTATTTTAGTGTTCATCATATTGAGGAAGAACAAAAGATCTCATTTGTGTGACTGAAATTAGAGGGTGATGCAGCGTAGCCACACCTTTAGATATTTCGCGTGTGGACCTGTGGGTTATGGGCCCACGTATACATCGGAAGAATTTTAATCAGTGGACTTCACAACAAATCTGACCAATCACCGTCAACTGTGTGTTGCACAATTGGCGTATTCATTTCTATGTTTGACTTTTGACACTCCAAATATCCACCGTCGATCTATCTCGTCCGATCCAATGGCTATCGCGCAATAACTCGCACCAACTAGTCAGCTGATCTCCATTGTTGATCAATCCCGCTTGATCCAACGACTATCGTGTCACCCGCTCGGCAACTAGCTTGGTTGATCTCCACCGTCGGTCAATCTCGCTCGATCCAACGACTATCACGTCATCTCATGTAAAATCGTGCACGACCGATATCAGATCGAGAGCACGCGAGAAAATTAGTTTTCTCGTGCTACGTGTCAACACCTTAGGCTAATCGGGTGAAATTTAGGAATACTGATTACCACCTTTAGGGCACGCGAGATACATCTTACCCCTTGCAAAGACCGCTCTATCCTTTTGCTAACACATGGTTTTAATCTCCGCATTCATCTTCCGTCAATATCATCCATCGATCTGTTCTTGGATCTTTCGTTCGCTTATCGGTGAATTTTGCATTACACCACAAATTTATCTCTGCCATACTTTGTCTAAGGCGAATTTCATAGGAACTTTGTCCCTTACACTTGCACACACATATTTATCAACTTACAGTAAAGAATGTATATGTAAACAATACACAGACACACAAATCCATATTTTTCCTAGATGTATAATAACACTCATTTTTCAATTATAAATAGAACTCGATTACAGGCTAAGGCCTCACGGCCTGAATCACAAATTTCCCTGTGGCTACATTGCATACCCTATCCATATTTTTCACACAACACAAACTCTCTTATATAGGAAATTACAAAGGGAGGAATCGTTTAAGATCCATGAGTTTCTCCCACAATCGCTCAATCAAACCCCTAAATCTCTCTATTCGCATACATGGCAGATAATTACATTTAATCAAGCCTTCTAGAGACTTATCAATTCCATCAATTTAGCTCTGTTTAAACAGAATTTTCCTCGGTTTATAATGATTGTCCATGTTTCCCCTTTCACAGCTTTGAATTTAAATTTTGATTAAGGGTGCTCTGATGCTCCTGCATCAGACTCTCAAGGTACAAAATTTTTATGACCTCCTGGTCATATGCCTTCTTCATCCCTTAGAAATTCTACCCACATCCTCTGTGGAATTACCTTTATGATATTTTCATGAGCTGCAACAAAACCTCTACAGTAACAAGTCCTCCCTGCTACACGATACCTCACCAAGCTTCTCTCCTATGAGCTTAGTCTTTTGGCATCTCTCTGGTTCTCTCTTCTTTGGAACCATTTGATCACTTCTGGCTCTAGGTTGCTGCAATCTTCTCACCTTCTTCTGCTGCTACCTGTACGACAATATAAATACCACAAACTCTCCAATATTCAACATAATTGTACCTCCTTTTTTTCACTCGAACTCTTTCTCGCAGGAAACCTTTCCCTACTTTGATACCACTTTGATGCAGCGAAACTGCATCTTTACATAATTCATGCGTGGCCCTGTGGGTTATGGGCCCACGTATACATTAGAAGCATTTTAATCAGTGGACTTCACAACAAATCTGACCAATCACCGTCAACCGTGTGTCGCACAACTGGCATATTCATTTCTACGTTTGACTTTTGGCGCTCCAAATCTCCACCGTCGATCTGTCCCGTTTGATCGAACGGCTATCGCGCAATAACTCGCACTAACTAGTCGGCCAATATCCATCGTTGATCAATCCCTCTCAATCCAACGGCTATCGCGTCACCCACTAGCTTGGCCGATCTCCATCGTCAGTCAATCTCTCTCGATCAATGGCTATCACGTCATCTCGCGTAAAATCGTGCACGACTGATATCAAATCGAGAGCATTCGATAAAAGTAGTTTTCTCGTGCTACGTGTCAACACCTTAAGCTAATCGCGTGAAATTTAGGAATATTGCTTACCACCTTTAGGGCACGCGAGATACTGCTTACCCCTTGAGAAGACCGCTCTATCCTTCTGCTAACATGTGGTTTTAATCTTTTCCATTCATCTTCCGTCGATATCATCCGTCGATCTGTTCTTGGATCTTTCGTTCGCTTATCGGTGGAATTCGAATTACACCACAAATTTATATCTGCCATACTTTGTCTAAGGCAAAGTTCATAGGAACTTCGTCCCTTACACTTGCACACGCATATTTATCAACTTACAATAAAGAATGTATATGTAAATAATACACAAACATAGAAATCCAGATTTCTTCTAGATGTATAATAACACGCATATTTCAATTATAAATAGAACTCGATTACAGGCTAAGGCCTCACAGCCCAAATCACAAATTTCCCTACGGCTACATTGCATACCCTATCCATATTTTTCACACAACAGAGACTCTCTTATATAGGAAATTACAAAGGGAGGAATCGTTTACGATCCATGAGTTTCTCCCACAATCGCTCAATCAAACCCCTAAATCTCTCTATTCGCATACATGGTAGATAATTACATTTAATCAAGCCTTCTAGAGAATAATCAATTCCATCAATTTAGCTCTATTTAAATAGAATTTGCCCCGGTTTACAATGATTTTCCATGTTTCCCCTTTCACAGCTTTGAATTTAAATTTTGATTAAGGGTGCTCCGATGCTCCTGCATTAGAGGGCCACACCCTGACCAAGTGAGAAAGACACATGGAGACCTTGAGGTTGGAGGGATACCCTTGAGTGACTAATTGGGAGGAATTTAAAACCCTCACAAAGTCACAATTTCACCCTATCGGGTATGTAGAGGACTAGTGGATCCGGTGACACTACTTCAGGCATAAGTAGGGGTAGAGTGCATAAGAGTACACCATAAAATTTAGAAAGATGGCCATAATGTTGGGTATGACCCTGAAGAACCAAAATGTACTCTTCAAGTATCTTGTGGGTCTACATAAGCTTTTACGGAAGCAAGTGATGTTGCTCAAGCCTAGATCGATGGATGAGGCTTGTTACATGAAAAATACTTTGAGAACATAGGGATGAAGAAATGAAATCAAGTGGATCAAAGGAGAAGGAGCAACAATATGCTTCTAAGGATGGTAAGAAGAAGTGGAAAGGGGGAAAATATAAAAATATGACATCCATAACACATGAGTGCAAAGATACCAACAACCACTGCAACATTGACGACCATACAAAGGAGAATACGATTGGAATTTGCATCTAGATCTTAATCTGAAGAACAAAAATAAAAACAATAGGAAGAAGAAACTCATGGCCACCAATTTGAGCAACTAGATTGAAAGAAACTTGGATATGGATGAGGAGATTGTCTTTAATTTAGTGTGGAAGGAGAAATAAATGACCAAACTCTTCCACAAAAAGATACAAGTCAAGAAGGCAAAGATTGATGCTCGATTTGACTCAGGATCACAAGAGAATCTCATTGCAGCAGAGCTGGTCAAGAAATTGGGATTGGAAGTGCGTGATCATCCAAGCCCATACATATTGGGATGGGTAAATAAGGATGTAGATTTGAAGGTAACAAAACAATGCAAAATTAGATTTGCCATCAATGGAAATTTTATTGATGAAGTATAACTAGATGTAGTTCCCCTTGATGTATGAAAAGCTGTGTTTGGAATTCCTTACATGTACATGTGGGATGCAATCTTCACGCGAAGAACCAACTAGTATTGGCTCATCAAGGATGGAAAATCGTTTACCATTAACACAAACAAAGGAAAGTCAAAAAATTTTCTAGTAAGTGCCAACTAAGCTAAGAATCCGATTAGTTCTAGCAAGAAGTATGTTTTGCTATTTTAAAGAGAAAACCTATATGTAGAAGAGTTTGTAAGAGGCAAGGAATCCATGGAGGGTTGTACTAAAAAACAAAGATAACAACTAGAAGAGGTTATACAAGCATACAAGGATGTGTTCCTGGATCCGAAAAGGTTACCACCTAAGAGGGAAGTGGAGCATGAGATCTAATTATTGTAAGACTCCCCACTACCAAACATTGGGATGTATAGATAGTATGTTACAGAAGCAAGTGAGGTGAAAAAGTAGGTGTAGCAACTACTAGAACATGGTATCATTCGACCAAGTACATCACCATCTGGGTCACCAAATGGGGAACATTCACTTTTAAGAGAATGCCATTCGGGCTTATCAATTTTAGTGTTACATTTCAAAGAGCGATGGACATCACTTTCCGTGGCCTGATTTGTCAAAGTGTAGTTGTTTATTTGGATGATGTAATTGTGTTTTCCAAAAGAAGGTTAGATCATGTACATCATCTGAAACAAATATTTGAGCAGTGTCGTAAATATGGGATTTCTCTTAATCCCAAGAAAATCATCTTTGGTGTGTCAGAAGGAACTCTCTTAGGACATGTCATTTCAAAGAGTGGAATCAAAGTTGACCTCGAAAAGGTCAAAGCTATAACTCAGATCTCATTCCTAGTGAATAAGAAATCTATGCAATCTTTCTTAGGGAAGATTAATTTCCTGCGAAAGTTCATCTCTGATTATGCTCAGATAGTTAAACCTCTACAAAGATGATTAATAAAGATGCGACTTACAAATGGGACAGAAGGGAAAATGATGCTTTCACTCAAATAAAACAAGCTACTGTCGATGCACCTGGATTATTTAGTCTTGATTATGGCAAAGATTTTCTACTTTACACTTTTGCTTCAGATTCATCTATTGCAATGATACTAACTCAAAAGGATGCTAAAGGAAATGAACAACCCATTTCTTTCATGAGTGTTGGCTTACAGGGGTTAGAGCTGAATTATCTTCCCATCGAAAAAAAAGTTTATTCTATGTCTAAGGTAGTAAAATATTTCAAGCCCTATCTCCTTAAATCTCACACGATCATTTTTTTGCCTCATCTAGCGATTAGAACACTCTTTGTGCAACAAGAGTTGGGTGAGAAGAGGGAAAATTGGATGACCTGCTTATAAGAATATGATTTGGAGTTTGATCCAGTTCATACCATTAAGGGTCATGGCCTCTACCAACTTGTAGCTGAAGCAAGAGATGCTCCCAAGCAAGGTATTTTAGGTTGGGAGTAAGAAATAGAAATTTATAATGTTGAACAAGTTCCCTAGACCACATCTACAAGGCCATGGTATTCAGACATACGACAATTCTTAGAGCACGACACCTTTCCCATGCATTTACCGAATAAATAAAAGAGAGAAATCCACCTTAAAGCTTTATCTTATAAGATTATTCATGGAGTTATTTTCAGAAAGCACCACAACGATGTCTTGAAAATATTACTTAAGCCACAAGATACAAAGAAGGTACTAAAAGATCTACACGATGGATCAATAGGTGGTCACTATGTAGGTGACATAGTTGCACATAAATTAGTGAGGGTTGGTTATTATTGGCCCACTTTATTCAAAGATGCTCATGCTTATGTTCACAAGTGCCAAACTTGTCAGAGATGTGCCAATCGAGATCAGAAGTCAACCACCCCACTGTTACCAGTAGCAGCCAAGGAACCTTTTCAATAGTGGGGACTAGATGTTATTGGAGAAATATTTCCACATTCGTAAAAGAAACACTGATACATTCTAATATTGATACATTATTTTACTTGGTGGACAAAAGCAATTCCTTTAAGACAAGTTAATAATCAAGAAGTCATCCACTTCTTGAAGTAGAACATTATAACCAAGTTTGGTGTTCTTATGTCTCTTGTCTTTGATAATGTGACTTATTTTTCTTTGTTGAAACTTTATGAATTCACATTAGAAAATGGTATTGTATTAAAGCATGCATCTAACTATTACCCACTAGGAAATGGTTTAGCTGAGTCAACAAATAAAAATCTCATTTGTATAATCAATAAAACCATTTTCTCTGAGAAAAACAAACTCGCATAATGCTTTGACAAATGCATTGTGGGTTGACCGTGTAACTCCTAAGCCTTCCCTCAAAACCTCACCGTAATTTTTGGTTTACGACAAAGAAGTTATTCCCAAAGTATACCTTACCTTTTGGTTCAAAGCAAGATATACACTTTGCTTAAACTTGAGGAAGAAAGGCTCAAAGCCAAAGAGAGATTTTTCATCCATCAAAACTGTATCAAGCACTGGTTCGACAAGAAACCCACAGGGACTAAGAGTTTCGTTGTGGGTGACTTAGTATTGAAGTGGGACAAAACTCATGAAGAGAAAGGAAAACACACAAAGTTCCAAACTCTATGGATTAACCCTTTTACCATTGAGAAAAAGCCTAGTCATAATACCTTCAAGTTGAAATCCTTAGATGGGAGGACTAATCCTCTTCCCGTAAATGACAGAGATTTGAAATATTACTTCCAATAACATCTCAAAATTGTGTTTCCTGTAGAATATTTTCTTTTTTTTTCGTCCATGTCATTTATGTGTGTTATGTCAAGTTGGGTCTTGTCTTGTTTTCTATTTTGGTCGTTGTACATAAATAAGACCTTGTGTGAAATTTGCATGACTCAGAGGGGCTTTGTGGCGAAATAAAGATAAAATGTGACAACCACAATTCTTGGCTATCTGTTTGTTCTCCTTCTTTGTTTGGGAAGATGACATAGGTTGTGATAGGTTAAGGATGGAAAATACAATACTTACAAAAGGAAAACATTGAGGGAACCTATTAAATCCATATCTATTCTAGTACCCAAACTCTCAACTTGGTGTATATCTAATTGGTGTGTGTTAGGAAAACAACTCACAAAAAGATAGAAAAGATAGATCAATGCCTTAGAATTCAGCCTCTTCGAGGGGGAAACCTCCTTTACATTACACAAATGAACAATTCTTGGATGATACAAATGACTAAACCTCCCTTCTATATATAGGAGTCTATGGGGTCACAATATAATCAAGCCGACATAACAGTAATAACATAAGGGCATAATAATAACAATAAGGGATACAATGAAAATAGTAATGGGGGAATCACTAGTATTATAGGGACCTAACATGCCCCTCTCCTTTCAAAAACTTTGTCCTCAACGCTTGAGTAGTTCTGGATGTTTCTGTATAAAATTATCATCCTCCCATGTGAAATATTCAGCGGATAAGTTCTTCCACTTGATGATATTCTCCGAAATTGATCGATTCCGTAGCTGTCGAGTTCTTGTTTCTGTGACTGCTTATGGTTCCAATATGATTTTTCCTTCCTTGTCAAGTTCTGGAAATATTGTTTGAACTGGGAGCTTGTCACCTATAACCTTCTTTAAACATGAAACATGGAAAACTAGGTGCACTCGGGAAGCTGCAGGAAGCTCCAATTTGTATGCCATAGTACCAATCTTTTACAACACCTTGTACGAACCATATTTATTATCCTTCTTAGCTTGCTTGAGGGACATTTGTTTATATGGTTGTAGTTGTAGGAATACCCAGTCACCTACATCAAAACTTCTTTCGTTGCAATGTTGATATTCCTATTGTTTCATTCTATTATGTGCCAACGTGAGGTTATCCTTTAAGAGTTGGAGAACTTGTTGTTGATGCTCGATGTGATGTTCCACTGCTTGAACCTTAGAATTTTCTCTTAAATATGATGTGATGGCTGGTGGATGATATCCATAAAGTGCCATAAATGGGGTCATTTTTGTTGCAGTATGGAAGGAAGTTTATACCACCATTCAGCCAGAGGCAACCATTTGACCCATTGTGTATGTTTATCAGATACAAAGCAACGAAGATATCCTTCCAAACATTTGTTTACTATCTCAGTTTGCCCATCAGATTGAGGATGATAAGATGAGCTATGAGCTAACTGAGTACCGAGACAAGAAAATAATTTTGTCCAAAAATTTCCAGTGAAAATGGGATCTCTGTCACTTACAATAATCTTTGGGTTTCCATGTAGCTTTTGAATTGTTTTCATAAATGCAGTAGAAATTGTATTGGATTTAAATGGATGCGATAATGCACAAAAGTGTGCATACTTGGTAAGTCTGTCAACTACCACCATGATGACACTCTTTTTTTCAAACTTGGGTAAACCTGTGATAAAATCCATTGAAACCTCCTCCCAACGTTGGCTTGGAATGGATAAATGTTGTAATAGACTTGGGGTCTTAATTGTTTCAACTTTATTTTGTTGGCAAACCAAACATTCCACCACAAACTTTTGAATATTCGATTTAAGGCCATCCCAAAAAAAATCCTTCTTAACCCTGTGGTAAGTTTCTAGAAATCCTGAGTGCCCTCCTAAGGGAGAAGTGTGCAATTCCATAAGTATATTTTGTTTGAGTTGGGAATTCTTACATAGGTATAAGCAATCTTTGTACCAATAAAAATCATTTTTCCAGCTAAATGTATCAGATGTACTGGGATCTTGTTGTATCTTTTGAATGAGTGCCCACACTTCCTCGTCATTCTTCCATTCATCCCTTGCTTCGTTTATCCAATCTAGTTGGATAATAGAAATGGTGCACAACAATGCAACCACATCCTCATCCTTTCTTGAGAGTGCATCTACCACAACATTTTGCTTCCCTTTTTTGTAGATGATTTCAAAGTCATAACCCAACATCTTTGTGACCCATTTTTGTTGCTCTTCAGAGGATAATCTTTGTTCTAAAAAGTGTTTGACTATCATGATCCATTTTTACCTTGAAGTGTCTTCCCATTAGGTAGCGTCGCCATTTCTTAAGTGCATGTAGTATTGCCAACATTTCCTTCTCATAAATAGCTTTGTGTAAATACTTTACTTTGATTGGACGACTTTTGAAAGCAATGGGTCTTTCATCTTGCATTAAAACAGCACAAATTGCATTTCCTGAAGCATTACATTCCACAATAAAGGTTTTTGTGAAGTCTGGCATAACTAAGATCAGTGCTTGTCACATTGACTCTTTAAGATGTTCGAAGGCCTTTGTTGCTTCTGGAGTCCATGAAAATGCATCTTTCTTCAATAATGTTGTTAGAGGTGCTACTATTCTCCCATAATTCTTAACAAACTTGCGATAACACCTTGTCAACCCAAGAAATCCTCGCAGATGCTTTATGGATGTGGGGATTTTCCATTCCTTAATGGCTTTAATTTTGCTAGGGTCTACCTTAACACCTTCATGAGATACAATATGACCTAGATATTCCACCTCTTGTACTCCAAAGAAACATTTGGAGCTTTTTCATATAATTGTTTCTCCTCCAATAGTTTGAGCACCCTGTCAACATGTTCAACATGATCCTTCCACGACTTGTTGTAGATTAGTATATCATCAAAAAATACTAACACAAATTTTCTAGGGAAGGGTTTGAAAATGGAATTCATCAAAATGGAATTTTCTAAGGAAGGGTTTGAAAATGGAATTAGAAGGTGCATTGGTAAGGCCAAAAGGCATGAACAAAATTTCATAATGACCCTCATGAGTTCTAAATGTTGTTTTCGGAATGTCTTTAGTCTTCATTATGATTTGATGATATCCTAAACGAAGATCCAACTTGGTGAAGTAAATTGATCCATGCAATTCATCCAATAATTCATCAATGATAGGAATGGGAAATTTATCTTTAATAGTGATCTTGTTGAGCTCCCTATAATCTGGACACATGCACCATGATCCATTCTTCTTGTGCACCAATACTATTGGAGCAGAGAGAGAACTTTGACTAGGTTGAATTATACCAGCCTCTAGCATTTCTACAACCATACATTCAATTTCACTGTTTTGGGCATAGGGATATCTGTACAGCCTGATGTTTGGAGGAACACTTCCTAGAATCAAATGAATAGCATTATCATGAATACGTGGGAGGAATTTGGGAGTCTCAAATACCTTGGAATGATTGTACAAGAATTTTTGGAGATATGGAGAAATAGATGATTTCAATGTGGAAAACTCTAGCGAACAAAATTGTGCAATTACACCTCGTTGTTCCTTCTTTAGAATCTTTATCATACCATTAGATCTGATTATCTTTCCCAATTTCCATACAATACCCCTTAATTCAACTTCCTTTCCTTTCGTACAAAATTTCATGAAAAGTTCTTGAAAATTAAAAACTATTGTACCCAAGGATTGTAGCCATTGGACTCCTAGTACAACATCAACACCACCCATTGAAATGGAAAGCATTGGGCTATTCAATACATATTCTCCCATGGATAGCTTGATATTATGTTACTTTCCAGAGAAATTTATGGTTCCTCCACTTGCAACCATCACTTAACACTTTGGTGTTGGATATAGGAAGCAATTCAATTCCTTTGCTATCTTACAATGAATAAAACTATGGGTACTTCCCGAATCAATCAACACTATTACCTTTTTCTTCTTGATATGTCCTTCTATCTTGATAGTTTGAGGAGTGGTAACTCCAGCCAATGCATTACAAGATATGGTCGGATTCATTTCTTATTTATCTAGGGTTTGTTCTTGGAGTATATCCTCTTCTTTTGACATTTCTTGTTCCTTTTCTTCCTCCTCTTCACAATCTATGTAGAATAGTTTCTTCTCAGCACACTTATGACCTTTAGTGTATTTGCTATCACAACTGTAACAAAGTCCTTTTGCTCTTTTTTCTTTCAATTTTTGTGGTGTCAACCTTGTAGGTTGTGGAAGGATAGGGGCAACAACACTTCCATCTTTATAGTTGTGAGTGGTAGGCTTCCTGGTTGCCATAATTTTGCTTTCCATTTTTCTTGCTCACCTGAATGCCTTCTCCAATGAATCAGGTTCCCAAAGGAGAATCTTATGTTGGATATTATACTTTAAAGTCCCTATGAGCACATCAATCCTATGCTCCTCTGGAATATCTTTTACCCTTATGTTCAATTTTTGGAAGTCCTCAATGTGCTCCATCATTGAACCCTTTTGTTTGAGATTTATCAATTGGCTAAAAAAGGTGTTGCTTTTTGTATTCTCATAATGTGCTATCATTTATTCCGTAAAAATTGCCCAAGTGACAATTTGTTTACGAGAGAAAAGCCATCGATACCATACAAACTGATTTGGTTCCAAATATAAAGTTGCAATACGTACCTTTTGTGTGTTTTGCACATTATCGAAATTGAAAAATTGCTCCATCTGTAGTATCCATGTTCCGGGATCCTTGCCATCAAACTTCCTCATATTGATTTTTGGAACATAGTGGGTCTTCAATCCAACATTAGAGTCTATGAAATCATGATTAACATTTCTTTTGTTCTCATCATGAGTTTCCTTTACTACCCTTTCACCATTAGTGACCATTTCTTGTAGCAACTTATTCAAATTTATCTTCAGTTCTTCCATCTTATCGTCCATGCCATTCATCTTAGCTTCCATGCCATCCGTCTTAGATTCCACGCCATCCATTTTAAGTTGCATGACATTCATATTAGCTTCCACACTGAGAGTGATATTTGTTGTACTTGGTCTTGTAATTTTGATATATCATGTTGCATTTCTTCTTCTTCTTCACGAGTCATGCTAGAGCTTTCAGGTTGCTTACTAGATGTTTCCATTTTTTTTCTTAGGGGCATTAATTAATGCTAATAATTCTTCACTGTTCTCTTTGACTTCCTTCAAACTAATTTTTCGAAACAATCTTATTTTAAATTTAAAAAAAACTACACACATTTTTTTTCACTTTGGAAGAGCTCGATATTGAATCTGTTGTATCTCTGTAACTGTGGATCTCGAATATTTGAAATCTCATCCTGCATTAGCCCTTTGAGTCCTCTTTCTAACACCTCAAGTCTGATTAAGATTGTATTCTCCAAGGAAGAGTTATGCCAAATCTCCGAAGGTGACCTAATTATAGATTAGTTTAGTAGAGCAAACTTGTACGACGTGCCACGTGTCACTGTTTTGACCTTAGTACCTGAAACTTATATAAAGAAAACTAAAGGCCATCCTCTTTTTGAAACCTCTTACGAAATTTCAATATGATGCTCAAAACAAAAGTTATGACGATTTTCCCCAAGTCACATGTTTGGAATATAATTTGGGAGTCTTCAAACACCCTAACTTCCTCAGATCATATCTTCGAAAATATAGCAAGACAAGCTCTGAAATTCAGACCCGAAGTTCATAATGATTTCAGCTCAAATGGGTTTTTTTTTAGCTTTTGAAACGTCACATAAAAAAAGTTATAGCGAAATTCCACTATGACCTATTTGGAGCAGTGAAACCCCTAGAATCCAAAGCTCTGACACCAAATGTTAGGAAACCAACTCACAAAAAGATAGAAAAGATAGATCAACGCCTTATAATTTAGCCTCTTCGAGGGGGAAACCTCCTTTACACTACACAAATGAGAAATTCTTGGATGATACAAATGATTAAACCTCCCTTCTATATATAGGAGTCTAAGGGGTCACAATATAATCAAGCCGGCATACTAATAATAACATAAGGGCACAAAAATAACAATAGTGGGTTTCTATGGGGCACACTAATAACAATATGGGGACAATAGGGGAACAATAATAACAATAAGGGATACAATGACAATAGTAATGGGGGAATCACTAGTATTATAGGGACCTAACAGTGTGTCACATGCTTATCCAATATAGTAGAGAATGATAAGGGGGAAATATAAAGCGAGCAAACCAATATCAGAGGTTATATAAATACTTCTCTAATGGAGAAACCTCCTTTGCTCTCAATAAACAGGGATCTTTATTCCGCCCATCAAAAATAATAAGTGTTGAAGCACAATTTTATTAAATAAATAAATAAAGGATGAAATAAGAGAAGGATTTCCTGTTGGGAGGTGAAGCAAGCGACTTCACCAAGGTATTGTCCAGGCCTGCTGGTAGCGAAGCAATTTTTTTTCTCCTGTAGTGACTCTGTCGGGGTACTATCCAGGCCTGTTAGAAGTGGAGAAACACTAGAGATGAAACTCATACTCTGAATATCTTAAACTCGTCGCGCATATTACCATTTCCTAGATTAATGCAATTGTGATATGGCATATCTTTTGTGTGTTGGAACCAAGTGAAAGTAAAGTGAAGTGCTATATATACAACCGGTTCAAGAGGGGAAGCTAAGAAAATTCAAATGGTGAATCAATACTTCCTAAAGGGATGACCCTCTAACTGAAATGTTATTCCAAAAAAGATAATTTGAAGTCCACCTAGTGTGTTGCCAAGTGTTAACGCTACTACAACACCCTCTAAAATTTCACTACATTTAAACCTTGGAGCCTACTTAACTGTCACATCAAGCATGGTATTGGTCATCAAGTGTCATAGCAAGTCATTTTATGTGTTTTAAGTGTTCTTGATCTTTCTCACGTGTTGTTGCATTGATTATAACATAATTAGTGCATTTCATGGTCATTACACCTTTGTTTGTCGCAAAACGACACTTTTGGTCGCAGTCGCACACACTTTGTCCATTGTACTTGGGGAGTGTTTGTAAACTATTGTTTTGATGTCTATTTATCATTGTTTAAGTATGTCTAAGTTGTATTGATGATTTGGTATGCATCACACATGATTCTATGTCTAAGCTCATCAAGTTTGCCCCTTGTTCTATCTTCCACACTTAGACAATTTTTGGTTGCAATGTGAACCTATTAAGGCTAAGAGCACAAAAGTGCACTCTTAAGCCTTGAGCAAGAATCCTTCATTGTTTGGAAGTGCGCCCTGCGCCATCCAAGAGTGCATAGCGCACTCCTAAAGATCTTCCCCTTCCTTGTTCTAAACTATGCCCTAAAAAACCAAGTCTTCCTTTTGAGTGCATTCCTTCGACTCAAAGGACTGCACCCTTCTTAAGCGCACAAGCACACCCCGAAGACTCGTAGCCTAACTCCTTCAGCCTTTAAAAATCCACCCTGCATCGTCCTTTGCATCCTTAAGCACATGAGCACACCCTGAAGCCCTGAAGCCTCATCATTTGCCCTTCGACACTGCACCTCACGCCCTCCTTTTGCCTTGTTGAGCACATGAGCACACCTCAAAGACCCAAAGCCTCATCCCTTCAACCTTCATTAGTGCACCATGCACCCTTCTTTTCTACCTTGAGTGCACAATACACTTGGGAAGCTCAAAGCTTCATCCTTCATCCTTCGGACATGCGCCCTTCACCCTCCCTTGATTTTCTCCCTTTCATTTTGAGAGCAAGAGTGCATCTCGAAGCCTTGATTCTTCCTCTCTGTATCCCTTCAAGCTTTTGAGGTGTGCCCTTGTGCCCATAAGCTCTCCTTTCTCTTCCTGAGCGCATTGATAAGACATGAACATAAAATCTACATGACACATGTTAGAGTAGGATATTTTTTAGGCAGATGTTTGCTTGCCATGAGTGATTGTAGCTACAGGTATTTTAGGAACAACATGGCAAGAATATATGAAGAAGATTAGGCAAATAAGGAAGCCAAAGAAATCATACAAGAAAAAAGAACACATTGAAGTCTCGATGATTGAAGTACCCTAAAGACTCCATAAGGTCAAAGACCATTTGGAGGGTGAAGACATCAACAATCAGAAGTTGCATCTAGTATAAAGACACGATTGGTAGCCATGTCACCCATTAAAGAAAGTCCATTTCATGAGTCACTATAAGTCCCAGTCATAAATAATGGTGACTTGTGATGTCTCATCACTTGTTGCTATGAAAGTTGTGATGTAATTATGTAATCATTGGAAAGACAAATAAGTGGAAGTCCAAGAGTCATGTATGGACAAAAGAGCTATAGAAGTAGAAAAGTCATGTAATACAAAGAGTAATATGTAATTCCAAAAGTCATTTAGAAGTCCAATGGTCATTAGAAGTTTGAAATTCAAGAGTCATGAGGATATGAAAGTGATCTGAAATGATCACATGTTAAAACTGAAGTAGAATTGATTATGCCATCAGTGAAATGAATGTTAACTTAAAGTGTTGAAACTGTGAGAACTGATCAAGAAGAAATACTTTACGACAGATGATAAACATAAGCAAGATGCAAAACAAAAGTGAAAACAACAAATACACAGTGATACCAGACAACAAGATTGATTACGAAGTTCGTCCCTGATGGACTACGTCTCTGGGTCCGCTTTCAAGATGGGTGACTACTTTGGATGTTCCTATTACACTGAAAACAAAATCACCTATATCCTCTAGAATCTGCATACAAAAACTCAAAACCACTTCCCTCTTCTTCAGAGAACTAAATTTCCTTTATAACCCTGCGGATTCACTCTAACCTCCCTAGGTTGAGTTCAAGATGAATGAGCTGCAATTAGGGTTCATATGCCCTTGGTCCTGGGTTCATATGCATGGTCTTTGAATTAGTTTTAATTCCAAAACACAACAAAAGACCCAAAATAGCACTTTGGATAAGGCACAAATGTCAACGGTTTGCTAACTGGGTGGAGGGGAGACAATGAACATGTGATTGTCATGGTCTAACCACAGGCTTCCAATTCCACAATCACCCTGCGGTGGTTCCGGCTAACGGCACAGTCCCAACTGTTGCATGTGACCTGACTTCCCGATAGTCTCAGCTGACGGTGTGGCTTACCCCTAACGGTTGTGGTCAACTCCGATGCAGTGAATTGATGGTTGTATGTGACAGCTATCCTCTGGCGGTTCCGCTAACGGTTATGACTGCCATAGTTAACCTCCCAACTGCTCACATGAACAACAGTCCCTGCGCAGTCTATAACCTGACTGCCACGGTTAATCTCCCCCCGGTCTCCATACTTCTGTTCACATGCCTTCTCCACCGCGGTCTCCACACCCGCGTGGTTTAGGGCCTGTTTATGTTTTATATTGTTTTAATACATAGTTTTGTAATGTGACAAGGTCCGAGAGGGTATACAGTTAGGATTAATGCCTTTTAATGCATGGCTTAGGAATAAGGTTAGGGTTTAGATGTATTAGGATGAGGGACTTAGGTTTAATGCATGGATTTGGGTCTTTAGATGTATTTGAATATGAATGACCTGAACAAGTTCTTGTTTTAGGTGTTAGCATAGGTTTAAGTGTTTTAGTGTCAAAGACTTTACACATTTACACATAATCCATTACACACTTCTTTGTCACAAAGCAAAATTGGTGACATCACATGACGACAAAACCCGTCGACAACCAAATCATGCGAAGCAGACGACAAAATCTTGTCAACGACCAAATCCTGGTGGAACTGATGACAATCACAGGTCAATGCCCAGGTATCAAACCATAACCATGAAAACCATATACATTACCGGACAACCTGAACCATAAACATCAATGTCGAAGCTGACGATGCCGGACATTGAATGCTGACGATGAAACAAAACCTGTGTAACTGATCTGACGAGATCCTCTTGTCAATCCTCTCCACTTGAGAGCTTTTGGACCAAAAAAAATTGACTTAAACAAATAGTAGATGAGGGTATAGCTCCCTCACTTTCCACCTTGCCCTAATGATGTACCAATACATTCGATCAACCACCTGAAAGTGATGACACTGATGATGCTGACCATGGCACATTTTGAATCTGTGAACTATTCCATCCATCTGCAGTATGAACAACTTGCGAAGATGGTTAAACAACCTGTTATGAACATGGAAATTGACTTCTTTCCACGAAATACCATGAGTTAGTGATTCATAATCATCTTTGAAAACAATCTCTATAGGATATTGTTCAATACCATTGACATGTATTAACAATCTATATTGCGGAATGATAGAGACAATCAAAGACATTTTTGACATCAAACCAGCTACTTGACTTGATATACTTTCCTGATTCCTGATTACTAAGTGAACTTGCTGTAATAAACCCATCAAACTGTAAGATGAAACCTGCTGTAACTCGGTTTGATTTTGAAAGTATAGAAATGGTTGTTGATTTGTTTGAATCACTGTTTCCTTATTCATTAAATGATGTTTCCATTGATTAGCACTTCCCCTTGATGCATAAGTTTCCCTTAGATATATTGGATGCTTTGATATTGCTTAGAAAATGCTTTGATATGAAAACAAATAGGCTTCCTCTCCACTTGAAAAGAGGTTTCCAAACTGTTCGAAACATGAAACAGTGAAACAATACAAGAGAAATTTAACACTGACTTTCCAAAATACTGACTTGTATCCCTGTAACTTATAATTTCCAAACTTGGACTAAATTGATTCATTCTGACATTAGTAAGAGGAGCTTTAGGCATCAACTGTAATTCATGTTGTATTCCCTGCTTATGAGTAAGATGTTTGGTTTTAAATAGAACTGGAAAAGTTTCTACCTCTTTGATCAAACTATCTTTAAGCTGAGACTCATAACTTGAACAAACATCCTGTTGGTCCTTATGTTGTTCCTTTACACACATGATTACAAATATTTTATTTGAACTTATTAATCATTTCATCTGATTAGCAACAACTAAATTCAAGTGATTTTTACTTTGATGTGCCTTGACAATAAATTCAACCCCATCTTTCTTAAGGTGATATTTATGCTCTCTCTTGTAAAATACTGCATCACGATCATAAAGTTAAGGACTTCCTAAGACAACTCCATATATGTCTACTGGAACCATATCTAATTCCACTTCATCAATGTAATTAGCTGTAATGGAAAATCTTAATCGACACTGTTTGGTGACTTTTATCTGAGTTGATTTATTTATCCATCCTAATGGGTAAGGTCTTGGATGATTCTGTGTCTCCAAACATAAGTTCTTAACTAAATATTCAGATATTAAATTGGCCTGTGATCCACTGTCAAACATTGTATCTATCTTTGTGTGCTTAGAAGTTATCCTTATGTTAAATAATTCAACTCTTTTATCCTCATTTGAAGGATCTATGTTTGATGAAGATGCAATAGTATTTGAATTTGAACCAGTGTCATAATTTTTACCAGTCGAAACTATGGCAGTTATCCTCCTTTCATCACCTGAATCAGAACCTAGATCTTGCTGGACTGTTGCAATTTCTTTCTTTTCATCCTTCTCCTTAAGGAATTTTTTGGGCTTAAGTTCTGGATGAAGTTTCCAACACTTAGATTCATCATGACCAATTCTCTGGGAATGGGAACAAGTAGGTCTTTCCTTCTAAGCTGTTGTTGATTTCTTTCTCTTCAAATTGTTCTTCCCCTTACTGTCATTCGAATCCTTGATTTCCAACTCTTTGGATGATTGCGGTGAAAACTTGAATGGTCTGCCACCTGATTCAATATGTATGGCTTGAACACACACTTCATCAAAATTATTAGGATTAAACATCAATAATTTATGTTGCAAATATGAATGTAAAATGCCGATGTATTTTAATAAAGTTTAACGTGTATCCAATGAAATACCAAGCGCTAATACTTTCTTTTTGAACTCCTGAGTAAACTCCTGAACACTTTGCCCCTTACCTTGCCTCAAATGCTGCCAATCAATAACAACTTGCTACATGTATCCTAAAGGATATAATTGTTTCCTAAGAGCTTTTAAAAACTTAGACCATGAAGAGATGGCTTTTCCTTTTTGCTTTACATCTATCTGAGTTTTACTTTCCCACCAGATTAAAGTTGTTCCCCCCATTCTAAGTGTAGCTAACTGAATTTTCGTTTTATCGTTAGAAATGTTTTGAATACAACAATACAATTCTAACTGCTTAATCCAGTTATCTAGCTTTTCAAGATTCATTTCGCCATCATAAATAGGTAACTCAAATTTTACATCAAGTTTTAAAAGAGATGTTTTCTTAGGTTTCTTTTCTGTTTCAGATTCTGCACTGGAAGAAGAAGAAGATGATGATGATGGAGATGATGGAGGTGAAGGAGGTTTATCAGCCTTGCCTTTACCTTTTTCCTTCTTCAATGTCTTTGAAGAAGAAGTTGCATCTCTCACCTTCTTATCTTCGTAAAGTTCTCCCAACATCTACTGCACAGTCAAGAATGCTTGTTGAAACTATTCATCGCTCATCTTATTTTCTGGTGTTTCACCTGCATCAAATCCTGTCATGGTCGACTTATGAATGACTCTTCGCTTTCTAATATCTGGATCAATCTCCTCGAGGATTCCTTCTCCACGTTGCAACTTCGACTTGGTTAACATTCACTGACAAATTCTACAAATGCAACCTTCTCTGATACCAAATTATATGATCTAAAATGATCATATGTTAAAACTAAAGTAGAATTGATTATGCCATTAGTGAAATGAATGTTAAGTTAAAGTGTTGAAACCGGGAGAACTGCTTGAGAAGAAAGACTTTACTGCAGATGATAAACATAAGAAAGATGAAAAACAGAAGTGAAAACAATAAATACACAGCGATACCAAATAGCAAGATTGATTATGGAGTTCGTCCTTGATGGACTACGTCTCCGGGTCCGCTTTCAAGATGGGTGACCTCTTTATTAGGATTGAATCCGAGAAGGTCGATTACACATCAAATTGACCAAACTGAATGTGAACGCAGGAACTTATGTTAACTTTCATAAGAAAGCTATATGAACCAGCTTTCCAAAGCCTATCATGGTTCCCAATTCTGACTCTGAATGCTCTTGTTACACTGAAACTACATAATCTACATACAAAAACTCAAAACCACTCCCCTCTTCTTCAAAGAACTAAATTGCCTTTATAACCCTGCAGATTCACTCTAACCTCCTTAGGTTGAGTTTGGGATGAATGAGCTACAATTAGGGTTCATATGCCCTCGGTCTTGTCATTGTTTGACACCTTAGGGTTCATATGTATGGTCTTTGAATTAGTTTTAATGCCAAAACACAACAAAAAACCCAAAACAACACTTTGGATAAGGCACAACTATCAACAGTTTGCTAACTGGGCGAAGGGGAGACAACCAGCATGTGATTGCCGCGTCTAATCGCAGGCTACCAACTCTGCAATCACCCTCCAGCGGTTCCGGCTAACGGCGCGGCCCCAACTGTTGCATGTGACCTGACTTCCCGATGGTCTCGGCTGATGGTGTGGCTTACCCTCGGCGGTTGTGGTCAACTCCGATGCGTTGAACTGACAGTTGTATGTGACAACTATCCTCTGGCAGTTACACTAACGGTTATGACTGCCACGGTTAACCTCCCAACTTCTCACATGAACAACGGTCCCCGCACGGTTTATAACCTGACTACCACGGTTAATCTTCACCCGGTCTCCATACTTTTGTTCACATGCCTTCTTCGCCGCGGTCTCCATACCCACACGGTTTAGGGTCTGTTTACGTTTTATACTGTTTTAATACATAGTTTTGTAATGTGATAAGGTTTGAGAGGGTATACACTTAGGATTAATGTCTTTTAATGCATGGCTTAGGAATAAGGTTAGGGTTTAGATGTATTAGGATTAGGGACTTAGGTTTAATGCATGGATTTTGGTTTTTAGATGTATTTGAATGGGAATGACCCGAATGGGTTATTTTTTTAGGTGTTAGCATATGTTTAGGTGTTTTTTTTTTTTCTACAAATTCGGCTGCTGGTTGTATTTAAAAAAAGATAGGGAGGCTAAGCTCCAGTATTACATGAGTAGAGCTCGCAGGATGAGCTTGTAACTAGTTTACATTAAAGCATTCTGCTAAATTTCTTTCATTTTCAACTTGAAAAGTACTGACACAGGAATAGATTTGGAAAAACAGAAAAAGAAGTAAACAAACTTAACAAAACATCTAATCTATACTTATGTGACTGATTTGTCAAGCAGTGGACTCTTCAGGTTTGTCATCGGCGCTAACTTGCTTCAAGCTTGACAACCTTGTTGGAGCTGTGTTTTTCTTTTCTGTTGTTCCTTTTCTGCTGTTCTGTATTTCCTGTTGTTCCTTTTATGCTGTTCTGTTGTTCCGATTTTCCTGTTGTTCCTTTTCTGCTGCTTCATTTTTTTTTTGGCTGCTCCTTTTCTGTTGTTCCTTTAGAACGGTTGTTCCTTTAGCAGTGATTATCCTGGTAGCAGAATCAATTTTCTCATCCAAGAGGCGATGATGTGTTCTGATTTTCTCAAATTCTTCCTGCAAGTCTCGACAATGAAGACAATCTTCGCTGCGGGCCATCTGGAGGTCCTCGGCTCTGTCTTGAAGAAACGCTAACATACTTCTCCAGCAAGCTGTAATCGACAAGACAGTGAAAACCAAACAAGGGATCTGAAGAGCAAGGAAGAGGGAAGAAAGCGGGTTCAGAGAATCGAGAGCAGAGCGATAAGAAATTTCAGAAAAATAAATTCTGATGCTAAAGCAAATAGGTGGTCACAGATTCTGCATGGGCAACATAGATTCAAAAAATCTGAGGAGACTGCAGGGAGAAAAGGGAGGATTTCCAGCGGCATGGAGCAGATTGCCTCGGGATTGTTTTTGATTTGGTTAGGGTACACCCTGAGCAAGATGTGAGTCTTTAGATATGAATAATTTTTACAAGTCATGGGAATCATGGAAGAAATTGGAATTGTTCCTCGTTGTTACAGAGGATATTCCCTTTTGGTCTTATACAAGCTTGGATGGCGCGTTTATCAGCTTCCCGATTGATGGTCCAAAGGATATGGTAAAATTGGAAATCCTGAGTTTGATTGATCATGACTTGGCATCTGCTAATGGTTTGTTGTAAGAAGATGTTGGAGGCTTTTCATTTGCTAGTCATTAAACTGATAATGATAGCAGAATCACCGAAGATCATAGCTTTTTTTATTTCATGAATTTGTAGTTGAAGAATTCCATGATAGAGTGCTAGAGCCTCTGCTCTGTTGTTTGAAAGGATCCCCAATCCCCATTCAAAGGTGACTAAGGGCTCACCATTGGGTTTGTAGATAACTCCCCCTACTCCCGCTACTCTTGGATTTGATTTGGAGGCACCGTCAAAGAACAAGGAGTGGGTGTTGCTAGTGCGGAGCCACTTGTTGAAATCATCCTGCTTTAGTCGGATTTTCCAGTTGTGACTGTGATTGCTATTGAAGTTGCTGTTGATTTTCGCTATTGGTAGGATACTGATCTTATCTATCAGACTCCTTATGAAATCTTTTTCTTCAACCCAAAGACTTGTCATGTCCATTTTTTTTGTGCTCTTAGAAGCGATGGTTTCTATTGCAAGGCTTTTAGACTTGCTGCAAAGATGCCTAATTGTGGTCTCTTTATCTTTAAAGATCTTGATGTTTCTAGCAATCCAGATCCTCCATAAGAGGGCAAATGGGAGGGCATCCCAAACTCTCTTGACAATGTTGTTTTT
Source organism: Pinus tabuliformis (assembly GCA_031772625.1). Taxonomy (NCBI): domain Eukaryota; kingdom Viridiplantae; phylum Streptophyta; class Pinopsida; order Pinales; family Pinaceae; genus Pinus; species Pinus tabuliformis. Next base: position 1,798,311,227 of record CM062816.1, on the reverse strand, counting down.
CATGGATTGCCAGGGGTAGTTTTTTTTCCAGTTGTTAAGGACTTCCCCAGTGGATTGCTGAGAGTTCCAGGTGAAGGGAACGATTGGGATAATACTGTTCCAACAAGAAAAAGCAAAAGGACACGAAATGAAGAGGTGCTGGATGGAATCCTCCGCTTCTTGGAAATTAGGGCATCTAGAGGGTCTAGCAATGCCTTTTTTTTAAGATTTTCTTCAATGAGAGTTTTTTCTTTTAAGAGGGTCCACATAAAAAATTTCACCTTAGGGATGGCTTCTGATTTCCACACTGTTTTCCAATGTGTCCATGTTGGTGTCGTGTAGCCTCTGTTGCATAGATAATTGTATCCTGCTTGTATTGAGTAGCTGGTGCCAGTGGGGTCCCATCGGAATCCATCCTTGCCATTTTTTATTGTAGGAGCAATATTGTGGAGGTGTATCTGAAAGTTGTCAAGATTCTCTTTGAGTCGTTGAGGGATGGGAGGAAGGCTCCATCTCTTCCAAGCTTGGGTATTTGTATCCCATTGCGAAATTTGATCTAAACTGTATATTCCTTTACTTTGAAGAAAGAGAATTATTGGAGCCATACCTGGAAGACTGCTAATTGGCTGATTCCCCATAATTTTATCAGTGCCAATGTTGATTTTGCTGCCGCCTTTGGGAACCTTGGAGACATTTTGAGCCATAAAGGAGATGGCTTTTGATCCTTGTGCTATTCCTGTTGGGTATTTCAGTTGTAAGCAGATGCTGCCTTGGGTGGCTGAGATATTTGGCCTCCAAAACTTTTTTCCACCAAGCTGATTGGTCTTCAATAAGCCTCCAGACTATCTTGCCGCCAAAGGCTGAATTGGTGAGAGATGGGGATCTAATTCCAAGACCTCCTTTTTCTTGGTTTTGAATTACTTGTTTCCATCCAACCAAGTTATATTTTCTCTTTTCATTTTTCCCTCCCTGCCAAAGGAAAAACCTGAGAATACTGTCCATTTTGCGGAGAAAAGAGGCTGGAGCCTGGGCAAGGGAGAATTGGTAAAGAGGAAGAGAGGAAAGGCCCGATTTGAGCAGTACTAATCGTCCAGCTGGGTTGAGCCAAGAGGCTCCCCACTTTTGAACTTTTCTTTTCATTTTATCTAAAGTTGTTTCCCAAACATCAACTCTTGCGTTTCCTATATTCACTGGCATTCCCAAATAACTGAAGTGGTGCCAATTTAACTTGCAAGGCACACCAAAGATGTTGGCTATGTTTTGAAGTGTTTGAGCTGAGGCGTTCCATCCATAAATACAACTTTTGAAGTGATTAATCATTCCCCCTAAATATCTCATGAATTTGTCTAATAAAGATTTGAATCTTCGAGCTATGATTGCGGACGCCCCTCCAATCAGCAGGGTATCATCAACAAATTGGGAGTGATTGATGTTTTTCACTCCATCTTCAAATTTGATTCCAGTGATGAGGCCTGTCTGCCGCTTATGGTCAAGGGCGCAACTGAAGGACTCAACCATTAAAAGGAAAAGGTAGGGGGACAGAGGACAGCCTACCCTTAATCCTCTTGAAGATTATATGTTTAGGTGTTTTAGTGTCAAAGAATTTACACATTTACACATAACCCATTACACACTTCTTTGTCACAAAGCAACGTTGGTGACATCACATGACGACAAAACCCGTCGACAACCAAATCATGCGAGGTGGATGACAAACTCTTGTCGACGACCAAATCCTGGTGGAACTGACAACAATCACATGTCAACACCCAGGTATCAAACCATTAGCATGAAAACCATATACATTATCGGACAACCTGAACCACAAACATCATTGTCGAAGCTAACGAAACCGGACACTGAATGCTAACAACGAAACTGAACTTGTGTAACTGATCTGATGAGATCCTCCTGGATCAGAAAGCTCATGCCTCAAGTTATAAAAGGACCTCATTATTCATGAAAGAGGATTTTAACCTTGGCTTCTCCCACAGGGAATTAGAGAGATAGAGTTAGTACTTTTGGGGAGAAATTAGTGGCTCTAACGCTCCATTATTGGAGCTAGTGATTTTCATTGTACTTAAGTACCTTGGAACTTTTACTTAATACTTGAAGCCTTTTGGCCAACACATTTTCATGCATGGATTTTGAATGTTTTAATACTACTCGTAATGTTTATGATTCATGTTGGCTTTCACATGTAATGGAGTAATTGAACTATTTTAGTGACTGTGTTGCTCAACTTATTGGAAATGTGGTGTAATGATTGTAACGATCATTGCATCTATGTGAACTACTTCACTTGATGTTAGACAAGTCTTTCTCATCTGTATGTGTGTCTCCATCAGATTAGTACTATTAATTCTCTTTTAGAGGCTCATTTTATCCCCCCTTCGTAGTGAAAGAACCTTGATACATATACAATCGAACATTCACAAGGTACACTCTCTTTCTCATTCAAAATCACTTGTGCTTCGCTCTCATGCTAATTTCTTAAGCCAAGGAAAACCTTTAAGTAAACTGTAGCTGAGATGTATTTCTGGATGGGACTCTTGCACCAAATGATGTGAGGTATAATTGGGACCTTATATTTGGGAGATCCCCTATATGTTAGCGTTATCCAACACCGTCAACACTACCCTACCTACGACAAAGAGCTCTATGCCCTAGTGAAAGAAATTAAGAAGTGGAAGCACTATATGATGGGGAAGGAGACAATAATCCTAACAGATCACCAACAACTATAATACTCATAGGCCCAGAGTAAGCTACAACATACCAGCAATTACAAGTGGATGGTGTTACTTTATAGGCTAGATAAGCTATGTGTTCCTAGAGGTGAGTGATTACAATTGATTAGAGAGACTCACAACTCCAAGGTTGTAGGGGACTTTGGTGTAGGGAAGACATTGAGAAACTTGCAGAGGTATGTGTATTGGCCCAAGATGCAAGAATGGGTAGCTAGGTTCATGAGAGGATGCATGATTTGTTGTATCAACAAGCCTTGTAATAGGAAACAAGGTCTATATCATCCCTTACCCCTAACCACTCGTCCTTGGGAAAGAATTTCCATGGACTTTATTGGATGCCAAGGGACATAACTACATAATCATGGTAGTTGACAGGTTTAGCAAGATGTGTATTCTGATGCTCTGTAAAAATATCATCAGTGGGAAAGAAGCAATAAACTTTTTATTTGGACAAGTTTGGGTGCACTTTGGGATACCAAGGAGCATTGTTTCAAACAAGCACACAAGATTTCTCAATGCATTCTCGACTACATTGTGGGACAATATGGACATGAAGTTAAAGAGGTTTACAACATTCCATCCATAGACAAATGGGTAAACGAAAGTAGTCAATATCATTATTATGCATCTTTAGAGCGTTTATAATCAAAATAATCCAAAGAATTGAGATGAAAATTTGGTATATATACAACACTCTTATAATGTAGCAGTCCACACTTCTATTAGTAAGTCCCCATTTTGAATTCTGAGCAGAGCTCACTCAGGACTAGGACCTTCCCTGAGCTCATGACCAGGTGGTAGATCGAATTCAAATGGTCACTAACACAAAGTACTTTCCTGGTTCATTGGCACTTTCACATTGTCGTTGAAAATGCATGAGAACCATTGGCAATTTCGACCTATTGTGGAAAATGCATGAGAATTGCTGGCACTTTCAAATATTTGTTGGCATTCATGCATGAGAAATATCCAAAATGTGGTTTCATTCCATTTCAACCTATAAATGCTCTTACAAGGGTTACTTGAATATTTTTACGTGTGTCGATGTGCTAGCGAGCGTTACTTGGATATTTTGATGCGTGTCCATATGCTTCTGTGAAGATCATCTATCACACTTATGCTTTGATTCGATACTCGTGTAGATTCATTTGAATAAGGGAGATAAAACCTAAGTGTGAACATTTGATAAAAATGAATTTATATTATTTTATTTAATCTGCAAGGATTAATCTTTAAGTTTCCAAATTCTCCAAATCCAAATATTAACCATTAGAATGTAGAATGCATAATCATGTGTAGATTTATCAAGTCCAACGAATAATTATGAGTACCATGAAGTAATGATAACTATCTCACATTACATATTTGTAATAAAGAATACTACGACAATTTGAATTAGACAAAGCATTGTCACACTTTTGGCATATCAGCAATTAATACGTGTTGAACACAAATTCATGGACTTATTTCTATAGAACCCGGAAGTGACAGCGATGGCAATCTCCTTGGTACCCTCTAACGTCTTGGAGTTGTCTCTGTGCGAGCAATGAAATATACAACAACTATAGGTAATCCACGCCCATTACTATTAGTGAAATCTCTGGTGCTGAAGTTTCAGCATGATGTAGGAGTGTGATCAAATGAATACATGTGGTGAGTTGGATGAGAGAGAATATGTGATAGAGATAACCACCCAAAGCATACTACAAATAAGCACTCTACGAAGCATGCTAGTGGCCCATACACACGGATTTCAATCCCTTGTAAAGCCTATTCTAAGGCATCCCACCCCCACACAGGCTAGGTAAGCCTTGTTCTTATAATTGTATTGGTTTGAAACATTAATGTTTGTTTACACCTTATAAGTTATATTTTGTATTCACATGATTAACAAAGTTATATTTTTTATTCACATTATTAACAAGATAATACTAATGTTATTCTCAAAGTGGGCAGTGCATTTGTTTTCTTAATAATTAATATATGAAAGAGTTCTCAACGATTCTTTAACGTTATCGAACGAAAAGGGTAGATAACCACGTAATTAACATATTGCAATCTTCAAACGACTTTTCACATTTTGGTCACATGAACAAATTGTAACAAATAAACTTCATCTCATGAGACCAATTTTCCATCACTTCTTCTTGTGCAACATTCAAATCGATGTTATCGTTGAACCCGAGTGAATACAAGTCCCACATCTTCCACAAAAATTTTGATTACTCATTGACTTGGAGTTCTTAAACCGATCTATTATTAGCATCTTAAATTTCCAATGGGACTAGATCAGACAAGTCAAACATTGAACTAGTAGTGAGCCAAAACAATAGCAAAGGTGGATAGCACAATGGTTTCCTCTGGCTGTATCCTTGCCCCTGTCACAAATAAAGTCCATGGTTTTTGAGCTTGTTCTTTTCTATGGCAGTGACTTGCTGCTCCGTAGCTCCCCTTGTTTTTATATGCAGAGTTGGTATCTAAAAATTCACAACACAAGATGCAAAAAAAAACATTCAAGAATGTTCTCCAAAACATCAATGGTAAGAAGTGTTGGGATCCATCATGTTTGCATATAATTATTTTTTTTTTCTTGGAAGTGCATGTCATGTGTTTTGAGGATAAATATGGCTCATAACCATGTGTTTGGATGACAATCATCTCATGGAACTGGTGAGTGCCTAATATTCATTGCGCGTCACAATGTTCTCTATTTAGTAGCTTCAATGAAAGATGCGAGCAACTTCTGCTAACAATATTATACTCATAAGCCAAAGGTGTACCTTTTCTAAAGGTACTTAAAAGTCTCTGAGGAGGATGCATGTAGCCCAGACAAAGGCCAAGATTCCAAGCCCACCTCTCCATAATGGAAACCTTGAGGGAAAATGGTGCAATTTTTTTCTTGGGAGCTTTGGCCATATCAGTGCAACTATTAAACTCTTGAGCTTCAATTGTATCCATCTACAGTTTGAATGTAGAAACCAGTGTAGGATTGTTTTAGGAAGACCCTCAACATCATGAAAACATTAAGGACACTCATGCATACACAAAGAAGAAAAAAGTTCCAAGAAGGAATTGCAACAATCTTTTTATTCCAACTTCATGCATGGAGCAGTTGTACACTCATACTTTTATCTTCTAGAATTTATTACATATATTTACTTCATATAAGTATGATGACTTACATAGGCCTAAGAGTTCCCTACAACATTTCCCCACCTTCAATGCCTTACTCGTCCCTAGTAAGGATGTAACAATGTCTTGGGCCTCTATTTCTTATAGAAGTATCGTTATTGTACATCAACCATGCCGAGTCTGCACAGGTCCCTCAACCGCAATAGCCACCAACTAAATAAGAAGATGCACATATACAAGGTTCACTGTGACTTCTATGTGCATGGTGGGCATCTATTGCAGATCTCAACTCTTCACCTTCTCTACACACTCTTTATTATGCAAACTATTACTCCAACCAAGAACCATTAGGAAACTCCTCTCCAATCTAGGGCCCTCTCTACAGATGAGTTGAACACATGACTATCGCTCCTGGGAGTTCTTCATTCAAACATACAATTAGTGAAGCCTCGAACATTAACCCACTTCCTCTTTATCATTGTCACAAGCCAAGGACCATTCTACAACTTCATACTCGGGGGATTCAATTACTGCATGTTATATTGTCATGATTTTGTCATTTTAGTTCTTTGTGTGTATGTTCAAATTTTCTAGTCTTGTTCTTGACTACTTTATTGTTCATCGCCTGATGTTAGTACTCAAATGCTCAATCAAATATTTCTGCTACTCTTCTTGGATTCTCTATCAATCTCTTTTTATTGCTATGTTGATGTTGTATGTTTTTTTCATAATAGTAACATAGTTTTGCTGGTTATATGTTTTATTACTCTACTGCCAATCATCGCTTGTGTTGGACAGCATAGTAAAATTTGTTTTACCAATGAGAGATGGTTGGAATCCATGCTAAGTTCCTTAATGATTTTTTTTGATATTTCTAGGAGTCTACAATTCAATTTAGGGGAAACGACTCTTTCAACACAATCCAGAAACCACATTTCGTGAATTTTCATTGTGTGAAACGAACAGTGGATTGGCGGCCTCACATGTTCCACTACCGCGGCCTCCATTGAAACTGCCACGCAAACAGGTAGCTGAGTCCATTCCGTGCAATCTTCAGAAGCACCAGAATCGAACCTATGACATTGTAGCATCCAATTCTGAAACACGAATCCCGCCGTGATTAGTAAATAGAAATTTCGAACTGTTCAAACCGTTCTAAACTGCGCTGGAAATAAAACTTAGGGAGCCATTTAATGTTGGAAATTAATGCTTACATTCCATAATTGAGAAATTGGTTTGTGATGGTTGAGAAATTCTCTCAACCACTCTCTCTAAATTAGGAATTAGTTGGATCTCAAAAACTCTATTTAATAGAGTGATCTGAATGTAATCTGTGTGTGAGTGTGTTTGCACATACACCATTTGTACATAATATATAATTGTATTTCTGTGATTGTGTGAATTTAGTTGTTTTTATCATGGTATCAGAGCTGCTAAGATCTGAACCTGTGTTGTGATGAGGGGCATCTGAATGTTAACTGAGCAAGAGATATTACATTCCAGAATTCGTATGGTCCTGGTGATGACGGTGTGAACGATCAAGCTGTGGCGTTGAGGATTTCGGGAGATCGTTCTGCGTTTTACAATTGCAGAAGGCCGGACTTACACGGAGGCTGTGAGGTGTGGAGTCGCCGTACCATCTGTGAGGAGGTGTGGCGGTGGCATTTTTTAAGTTCGATCAGAGTTCTTGATTTCCGTCTTCTGCTTGATTCGGATTTCGTCCCTGTTCTCTGACAAATGGCTGAGAGTCTCATGGTATCGCTGCGGATTGTCATGTGAAGGCCGTGGGTAGAAGCCTGCACGGAGCCTGCCATTTAATGTTGGAAATTAATGCTTACATTCCATAATTGAGAAATTGGTTTGTGATGGTTGAGAAATTCTCTCAACCACTCTCTCTAAATTAGGAATTAGTTGGATCTCAAAAACTCTATTTAATAGAGTGATCTGAATGTAATCTGTGTGTGAGTGTGTTTGCACATACACCATTTGTACATAATATATAATTGTATTTCTGTGATTGTGTGAATTTAGTTGTTTTTATCATGGTATCAGAGCTGCTAAGATCTGAACCTGTGTTGTGAGGAGGGGCATCTGAATGTTAACTGAGCAAGAGATATTACATTCGAGAATTCGTATGGTCCTGGTGATGACGGTGTGAACGATCAAGCTGTGGCGTTGAGGATTTCGGGAGATCGTTCTGCGTTTTACAATTGCAGAAGGCCGGACTTACACGGAGGCTGTGAGGCGTGGAGTCGCCGTACCATCTGTGAGGAGGTGTGGCGGTGGCCTTTTTTAAGTTCGATCAGAGTTCTTGATTTCCGTCTTCTGCTTGATCCGGATTTCGTCCCTGTTCTCTGACAAATGGCTGAGAGTCTCGTGGTATCGCTGCGGATTGTCATGTGAAGGCCGTGGGTAGAAGCCTGCACGGAGGTCGCGTCGTGGAGGTCTACCTTGGAGGATCGCCGACGTGGGTTTTATCGCAAAAATCGTGGAGGCAGCCATTGATTGAACTGGCCCGTCAAAGCTATTGTTTTGAACTCCAATGGATCCGCTCTGTACGCGGGAACTTCAAACGTTAGAATAATTTGCTGGCAGAAACATCGATACTCCTCCACCCAAATGCACCACACCTGCGTCCTTAAGGGACATCTGCACGCAGTTCTATGTCTGGCAACAGTGACGGATTCTGATCTGTTATTCAGTGGTTCGGCCGATGGAACCATTGTTATCTGGAACAGGGGATTGGACTCCGACGTGCATACTTGTTGGGCAACTATTCGAACATATGGAGGCCCTGTGCAATGCATTGCTGCCACTTTTGAAGAAAAACATGGGTATCTGGCTTTTAGTGGAAGCCTTGATGGAACAGTGAAAATGTGGCGCATTATTATGAAACACGGTCTTGTGAAACCAGACCATGGATAGGAGAAGTTATTTCGGACTTTCCAGCCGGAACTGAAGAGACAGCTATAAATACGTTTGTGATTATATTAGTTTAATTTCCATTATTATAAAATGTTTGAAGAAATCAGTAAGGCTCAATATGGATGGTTGTCCAGATAGTATGGCAGTTGCGGATCTAGGGAAGGATCCCTCATTAGTGGTAGACGTGGAAGTGGTTTCCTAATGAGGTTATGCGACAGATTGGGGATGCTGTCCAGTAATTGACTTCGGGAGGTCCTTGATTCGGGAGTTGAGGAAGGGAACTCGGGAATCCAACTTGCCAACTACACCTTTCCGAGGGTTACGAGGCAACTTGATGGAGCATCTACTGATAAGCTTTATTATTTTGTTATTTTCATGTAATGTAATCATTAAGGGGGGATGTTGGAAATTAATGCTTACATTCCATAATTGAGAAATTGGTTTGTGATGGTTGAGAAATTCTCTCAACCACTCTCTCTAAATTAGGAATTAGTTGGATCTCAAAAACTCTATTTAATAGAGTGATCTGAATGTAATCTGTGTGTGAGTGTGTTTGCACATACACCATTTGTACATAATATATAATTGTATTTCTGTGATTGTGTGAATTTAGTTGTTTTTATCATTTAATCCGCGATCAAATGTAAATGGAAACAAAATAAATTTAAACTCACTGTATTGTCTACTAACCGCCATGTTAAGCCAACCAAATTCAAATTGCGGTGAACACAAAGATCAAAAGCACCAAAAATTTATGAGAGAATGCCCGTGGAACTTTAGAGATGATCAAAAGCACTAAAAATTGCGGTGGGCTAATCAGATTGATTTTTTTGTTTCTGAAAATCATGGAAATTTTGGTCATATTTTGATAAAATTATGGAAATTTTGGTTATATTTTGATAAAATTTGGCAGGAAATTTTCTAAATCCACAATACCGCTGTCAAAATTCAATATTTTGAATGCTTTAGAGATTTTTGATGGTGCTGAATCCATTTCCATTATCAAAAACATGATTCAAACACTGCTACTATAAAATTAAGGAGTCGTCTAACAAGGCGGAGGAATTGCCTGGACGGCCAAAAGTGGCCGGAATCCGGGCAAAATTTTTTCAAAAAATGTCGTAGAGACAGTGTGAATCCTGTTTTTGATGGTGGAAATGGATTCAACACCATCAAAAAAGTCTAAGACACCTAAAATTTTGAAGTTTAACAGCGATAACTTGGATTTACAAAAATCCTTGCTTTCTCTAAATATACCCGGAATTTCCATAACTTTCCAAGCAATTCCTTTAACTAATTAAACTATAGCTAAAATTAAAAAAATATATATCCAAATTCTAATCACTTCTCTAAGATCCGGACAATCCCTCCACATCTATAAACAACCCCCCAATCTTCTGTACAGGAGGGCTACAGGTGGTGGAGTGAGCAATGCATATCTCTTCGTTCCATGTTTGTTTCGGTCATCTGGCTCATATGGAAGTGGAGAAATAAATGTATTTTTCAAGATCTCAGAATTCCACTTGCTTCTATCTTGCTGCGAATAACAGATTCATCTATCCCTCCTGATGTGTAGGGATCTCTTCTTCTTCTGTTTCTTGGATGTGGTCATTGGTGCCGCGCAGCCTTGAATGGATCTTTATGCTTATGGTGCTCTCGCTCTATCTGGAGCTTATGGTTTCAGATGGTCTTATTTTGGTTTTATTTTGCCTCTTTCTGGCTCGAGACTAATCTCTCCATCTATCTGTACATCTATAAATTCTGTACATTTCTCTCTTTCATGGTTTATTCTGTTCTGCCGTGGGTCTCCAGGCAATACGGAATTTTTGGTTTGCTGTATACAATGTCCATTATATTTCCTTAATATAATCTATATGGTTTTTTTCTTCTGAAAAAAAAAAAACAACCCCAAAAATTTAATCAAACCAATGGAACTCGAGACATGAAGAGGACTTACTAGAGAGAATCTCATATATTATCGCGGCCTCGTGATTAGCTTATGATCAAAACCTAACCCTTTACTTTAAAGTTTAAACATGCGAATCGTATCCGATCCACTGTCCATGGCATAATTTTTAATAATAATATCGTATTAAGGTATTTTAAGTGTTTTATATAAATTTTTTAATTTTTAATTATTTTCTTTGGAAAATTAGAAATAAATTTCAAATTCATTCCATGAAGCTATTACATTAAAAGATGAAATTATGTTACCTTAAGGCAAATGTATTTATTACATTTGCTTTCACATATGATTTTGATTGACACTTAATAAGATATGGGAGAATTTTTCCACGGAAACTATGGTTTTTGTTTATAAGAATCCAATATTGAATATTAATTTAATAGGGTTTAGATTAATATATTAATATTAATTATTATAAAAAATAGTGTAAATTTATTATTAATTAATTATTTAATAAATAAATTAATATTATTTAATAAATTAATAAAAATTGTTAATAAATTAATAAAATTAAATATGGTCAATCATAGTTGAATTTGATTAAATATGTTTAACTATTTTTTTGAATAATTTTTGGCAAAAATCACGTAGAAAAATTTTTGTCGATGCGTTTCGAACCATCCAGTGTGGTTCATCGTCGAGACAGGAGTCTCAATTCAATAATGTTTAACTATGTTCTACTATGGTCAATCGATGTCAACCATCGTCTACTATGATCAACGATGTTTAACGACGATCTTCCATGGTTAAGTATGCTCCACCATCATTAACCATAGTCATAATGGTTAATCAATGTCTCTACGATGAACCATGATCAACAATTGTTAATCATGTTTAAATATGGTCGACCGTAGTCAATGTCTTTATGGTCAACCATAGTCAACCATGGTCAACCATGATCAACAATGGTCAACCATGATTAACCATAGTTGAATTTCATCAACCATAATCAACCTTGATTAAAGTTTCTTTGATCATGATTATGATGGTCTACCATGGGCAACCATGGTCAATCATGGTCAACCATGTTTTATAAAATCAAACATGGTCAACCATGGTTGAATGTCGCATTGCGACTAAGATTGTCTCGATATAAAAATCAACCATGGTCTAACGTCACACTGTGACAAGGATTGTCTCAATATGAAAATCATTCATTGTCAACCATGTTTATTTTAATGTTTATAATATTTATCTTAGGGTTTATATACCTTGGGTTTATAATATTAGTCCATTGGGTTTAATATTATTCCCTTGGGTTCAGAATCCCTTGTTGTTTTAGTATTAATCCCTTGAGTTTATAATATCAATTCCTTGGATTTATTATTCCCTTAGGTTTATAATATCATTCATGGTCAACCATCGTCAATCATAGTCAATCATGGTCAATCATGATCGAATGTTGCATTGTGACTAGGAATGTGTCAATATGAAAATCAACCATGGTCAACCATGTTTATTTTAGTGTTTAGAATATTTACCTTAGGGGTTTATATACCTTGGGTTTGTAATATTAGTCCCTTGGATTTAATATTACTCCCTTGGGTTTATAATATAAATCATGGTCAATCATCGTCAATCATGGCCAACCATGGTCAACCATGGTCGAATGTCACATTGTGGCAAAAGTTGTCTCCATGTGAAAATCATGGACAATTGTGGTCAACCATGGTCAGCCATGGTCGATCATGGTCAACCATGTTTTATAGAATCAGACATGGTCTACCATGGTCAATCATTGTCAATCATGATCGAACACCACAATGTAATAAAGATTATCTCGATATGAAAATAGACCATGGTCAACCATGGTCCAACATTGTATTGTGACAAAGATTATCTTGATATCAAAATTAGTCATTGTCAACCATCGTCAACCATGGTCCAACGTCGCATTGTGATAAAAATTGTATTGATACAAAAATCAACCATGGTTAACCATGTTTATTTTAGTGTTTATAATATTTATCTTAGGGTTTATTATTCCCTTGGGTTTATAATATAAATCTTGATGAACCATGGTCAATCATAGCCAACCATGGTCAACCATCGTTAGATGTCACATTGTGACAAAGATTGTCTCAATATGGAAATCAACCATGGTCCAACGTCACGTTGTGACAAAGATTGTCTCGATATGAAAATCAATCATGGTCAATCATGGTCAACCATGGTCCAACGTCACATTGTGACAATGATTGTCTCAATATAGAAATCAACCATGGTCAATGATGTTTATTTTACAGTTTATAATATTTATGTTATGGTTTATATACCTTGGGTTTATTATTCTCTTGGGTTTATAATATCAATCCCTTGGGTTTATTGATCTAAGGGTTCATATTCCTAGGGTTTAATATTATTCCCTTAGGTTTATAGACCCTTGCGTTTAGTATATTAATCTATTAGGTGTATTATTCCCTTAGGTTTATAATATCAACCATGGTCATCTATGGTCAACCATTGTCTACCATGTTTATAAATTCAATCATGCTCAACCATGGTCCAACGTCGCACTCTAACAAATATTATCTTAATATGAGAATCAACTATGGTAAACCATGGTCCAATGTCGATTTGTGACAATGATTCTTACGATCTGAAAATCAATCATGATCAACCATGGTCAACCATGGTCTAACGTTACAATGTGAAAAGGATCGTCTTAATATGAAAATAAACCATGGTCAACCATGGCTTAACGTCACATTATGACAAGGATTGTCTCAATATGAAAATCAACTATGGTCAACCATGTTTATTTAGTGTTTATAATATTTATCTTAGAGTTTATATACCTTGGCTTTATAATATTAGTCCCTTGGGTTTAATATTATTCAACCATGGTCAACCATGGACAACTATGGTTTATCATGGTCAACCATGTTTTATAGAATCAGACATGGTAAACCATGGTCAATCATTGTCAACCATGGTCTAACGCCGCATTGTGACAAAGATTGTCTCGATATGAAAATCGACCATGGTTAACCATGATCCAACGTCTCACAAAGATTGTCTTGATATGAAAATCAATCATTGTTTCAACCATGGTTCAACGCCGCATTATGACAAAGATTGTCTCAATATGATAATCATGGTCAACCATGGTCAATCATGGTCACCCTTGGTCAACCATTGTCAACCATGTTTTCTAAAGTCAGATATGGTCAACCATGGTCAATCATGGTCAACCTTAGTCAACTGTGGTTAACCATGTTTTCTAAAGTCAAACATGGTCATCCATGGTAAATTATGGTCAACCATTGTCGAACATCGCATTGTGACAAAGATTGTCTTGATATGAAAATCAACCATGGTTAAGCATGGTCAACCATGGTCTAGCGTTGCATTGTGACAAGGATTGCCTCTATATGAAAATCAACCATGGTCAACCATTTTATTTTACCGTTTACAATATTTATGTTAGGGTTTATATACCTTGGATTTATAATATTAGTCCCTTGGGTTTAATATTATTCCTCGGGGTTGATAATCTCTCAGGGTTCTAGTATTAATCCCTTGGGTTTATAATATCAATCCCTTGGCCAACCATGGTCAAATGTCGCATCGAGACAAAGATTGTCTCAATATTCATATTCAATATTCATATCAAGTGTTCATATTCCTAGGGTTTAATATTATTCCCTTAGGTTTATAGTCCCTTGGGTTTTTAGTATTAATCGTTGGGGTTTATTATTCCCTTGGGTTTATAATATCAATCATGGTCAACCATGGTCTATCATGGTCAACTATTGTCTACCATGTTTTATAAATTCAATCATGGTCAACCATGGTCCAACGTCGCACTGTGACAAATATTGCCTCACAATGAGAATCAACCATGGTCAATCATGGTCCAATGTCACATTGTGACAAAGATTCTCTCGATTTGAAAATCTATCATGTTCAATCATGGTCAAACATGGTCCAATGTCACATTGTGACAAGGATTGTCTCAATATGAAAATCAACCATGGTCAACCATGTTTATTTTATTGTTTATAATATTTACCTTAGGGTTTAATATTATTCAACTATGGTCAACCATATTTTATAAAATCAATTGTGGTCAACCATGGTCAATCATGGTCAACCATGGTCCAATGTCGCATTGTGACAAAGATTGTCTCAATATGAAAATCAATCATTGTCTTAACCATGGCCCAATGTCGCATTATGAAAAAGATTGTCTCAATATGATAGTCATGGTCAACCATGGTCAAACTTGGTCAACCACGATCATCCATGGTTAGTCATGGTCAGACTTGATCAACCATGGTCAACCATGTTTTATAAAGTCAAACATGGTCATCCATGGTTATTCATGGTCAACCATGGTCAAAGATTATCTTGAGCATGGTCAACCATAGTCTAACGTCGCATTGTGACAAGGATTATCTCTATATGAAAATCAACCATGGTCAACCATATTCATTTTAGTGTTTATATGATTTATCTTAGGGTTTATAATATTAGTCAATTGGGTTTAATATTATTCCCTTCGGTTCATAAATCCTTATGGTTTTAATATTAATCCACTGGGTTTATAATATCAATCCCTTGGGGTTTATTATTCCCATGGGTTTATAATATCAATCATGGTCAACCATGATCAATGATAGCCAACCATGGTCAAATGTCACATTGCGACAAACATTATATGAATATGAAAATTAACCATGGTCAACCATGGTTCAGTTTCACATTGTGACAAACATTGTATGAATATGAAAATCAACCATGGTCAATCATGGTTTTGTGTCACATTGTGACAAAGATTGGATCGATATGAAAGTCAATCATGGTCAACCCAACCATGGTCCAATGTCACATTGTGACAAGGATTGTTTCAATATGGAAATCAACCATGGTCAACCACGTTTTTTATAATATGAATCCCTTGGGTTTATTAATCAAAGGGTTCATATTCATAGGGTTTAATATTATTCCCTTAGGTTTATAATGCCTTAGGTTTTTAGTATAAATCACTAGGGTTTATTATTCCCCTGGGTTTATAATTTGTATTAATATTTATTAATACATTACTAATATATTAGTATTTAATATTAGGGTTTTTAATATTATTCCCTTGGGTTCATAATCCCTTGGGGTTTTAATATTAATCCCTTAGGTTTATTATTCCCTTGGGGATATAATATTAATCCCTTGGATTTATTATTCCCTTGGGTTTCTATATTTAATAATATTTTTATTAACATAAATATTTTCTCAATATGAAAATCAACAATGGTAAACCATGGTCCAATCTCACATTGTGTCAAAGGTTGTCTCGATATGAAAATCAATCGTGGTCAAGCATGGTCCAACATTGCATTGTGATAAGAATTGTCTCAATGTGGAAATCAACCATGGCCAACCATGTTTATTTTAGAGTTTATAATATTTATCTTACGATTTATCTTAGGGTTTTAGTATTAATCCCTTAGGTTTATATAAATATTTATATAATTTTCTATAAATAATATTTAATATTATTTATTTATTTCTATAAATACTAAATTAATTATTTTTTATTTATAAAATTTTTATTTATTTATTTTTCTATTATAAAAAATGAAATAATTAATTATTATTATTAATCAATGATTTGTGTGATAGATACAAATGAAGGCTTCAACTATATCAATCACATTAATAATTTTAATGTGGTTGTGCTAGTACCCTAGCTGGTTAACACTTTTTTATCGGACCATACTTCATGCTTGATAAAACAATTATATATTTCATCTCCTTATTCGCTTTCCTCATCTCATAAAATTTTGGTTATCTTTTGTGCAAGTTTGCCCTGGATTTAGGGGAGTGTCTTGTTCATTATTTGTGGGTTCCCACGAGCAGTCTTCGCTTTTATTTTATTGGCATCGGGAGAGGGAGTATACATGATCATGTCATTCATGAGCACTTCACGAGTAATTCATTCTAAGAACTTGCAGGTTTCATATTTTCTTGATCTTCATTTCTCTTTAGATTATTTCTTGTAAGTTCACATTGTTTTCAATATTTCTGGAGGATGCGATCCAAAGATTAGGTTGAGTGGTTTATGGTCCAACGGTTAGGTGGAGAGATTTGGTCCCACATGTCCTAAGGTGAACATTTTTTCACTTGAAGAAATCGACCCAAGGCTATGTACCCTTGAGAACTGCTCCAGGCTCAATTTCTTCAAGTAAAAAAAAAATCACACCTTTTTTTCTTAATATTGCTACAGTCATGGACTCAAGCACTAAGGACAATGTAACCAAATGTTGTAGGCAAAGGCAAACAAACTACATCATGAGAACATCAAAGACAGTCATGCATATACAAAAAAAACAAAATTTCGAGAAAAAATTCCAACCATCTTTTTATTCCAAATGTTTATACATAGTAAATGTGGTTGAAGTGGTTATACCAGTTCCAACCAATCACTCATACATTTACCTTTTACCATTTATTACATGTATTTACTTCTTAAAAGTCCTCCAACATAACCTTCATATCCGAGTCGTGATATCTATCCGATACTGGTGATTTTGCGTCGACATGCCCTTTTGTACACCAACATCTCCAAACAAGAATTGCATTGGGCATGACTGTCGAGAAGCCTCATCGAAACCCAACAAGTCTGGGGCTCAACAGAAAATTATTTACGTGTATCTCCCAAAGAATGATGAGAGAAGATTATTTTTCTCTAATTATGGGACAAATTCTTTTAAAATAATTTTATAAGAATTTTGCACGACACCGATCAATAAATGTATTTGTACTACTTTTAATGTACATGTAATTGATGTTTAAAGTATTCTTCTTTTGAATCTAAATTTCGCAGCAGTCTTTAACGCGACTTTTTGAAAGCTTTTCCGGCGATTTTTTCCGGTGAAAATCCGGCAGTAATTTATTGGAATCCAAGTTTGATAGCTAATTTCTGCACAATGAAACCGTCCCAGGGGTTTTTCAGGGTGCTGAATCCGAATATGCAGTTAAAAAACCATTTTAACTGCAACAAATCATGATTTCATCTCAATTTCTTCCGTCGGATTCCGTCACCGGAATCTCAAAAAGTCGCATTATAGACAACTCCATTTCCTAAATTTCTAAATCTTGTACAATGTTGCATTTATTGTATTTATAGTTTAGTATGTCTCGTATAATGTTGCATTTATTGTATTTATAGTTTAGTTTAGTATGAGAGAGCTGTATAATTTTTTGCTTGAGTTGATATGTTTTTTTAAAAATAAAATAAAATATTATAAATAAAAAGATGTTGACTATACTAAAAAATGAAAATGAATATACATATTTAGTTAATTTTAATTAAAAATATTATAAAACATTAAAAATTTCACTTTCATTATCCTCTCAATTAGTTATTGATATTACAATTCAATATAAATATGTGGTAAAAATATTTAAATCTCGTTTTCTTATTACTTCAAGATAACTTTGCAACTCAATAAAATAAAATAAAGAAAAAAAAAAACATTTTCAATGTTTATATTGAATAACATTATTTTACATCCGTTTTATATAAAAAATAATAATTTAAATTAAAACAAAAAATATTATATTTTGTTTTTAGAGATGTAATAGTTATTCCATTTTTATTTTTAATATAAAGATGATATATATCATTTAAAATATATTAATAAAAAAATATTTAATAAAAAAGTTAAAAATTAAATATTTCAATGTGTATGGTTGATTATATATACATAATTTAAAGTATAAAGGATATATTTAATTATTTCGATGTTTAATATGGAGTTGACATCTAACAAATATCAATAACAAAAATAAATAAAGATTATAACTTATGAATATATATTTTAAAGAAGTAGAAATAAAAAATTGCTTATGATTTATATATTTTCTTAATGTATTACTTAAAATTAACATAAATTTATTTTTAACTTTAAATTTACTAAACACTAATAAAAATCAAATCTCTAAAAACTCAAAAATTTTCTCAAATTTTATAATAAAAAAATAAAATAAAAAATTTAATTCTGCTGTACCTCTAATAAATCCATAATTAAAATTTTAGATCAATACTAATTTGTATTATCAATTCGGCAAGAACTAACGGGCATACATTGGGCATTAAATGCCTGACTACATGTGCCCCCGATAGCTGTTTAACATACACACATTTATTTTTATTTATCTATCACCGCATGCGTGTGCGTTAAACAGCTAACGCATGCATTTAATACGCAATAATATACCTGTTAACTCTTGCCTTATCAATTCTACTCCTAAGAAAACGTCCCCTAACGATGTTGGACCTTCCATTTTCGTTGTTGAAGTTCACCCTTATAGCTTCTCCACAATAATTAAGATATCATGTCATATGTCCACGTCATCAACGACTCAAGACCAACAACCACTTGGGAGGCCATACGTCACTCTTATGGGTGATCTATTTATTTCCGTTTGGTGCGCGCATCCAATCTGACAAGAAAAAGAAAATTGACACGTGTATAACAAATCAATGGTACTTGCAATTTCCCCTAGTTGTAGAAGTCAATTCAGTTTTGAAAAAGCCGTTAGCTACCTTCATTTGTGACTCGTCTCTTACTAAAAAGAATTCAGCCACGTCATACGTTTCTCCGCCGCTTTGAACATTTTCAATTCAGCCACGTCACTCGTTGCTCCCCACTTATCACATTTTTCTAACCTTATTTCAGTATGTTTGAACATTGATACATTTAGTTTTATACCATGTTCAAATTGTGCCTATTTATGAATTCGTACATCATTTCGTGAAGACCCTTTAGATGTAGTGTTTCTAATATTTCTAATAGTATTAATGGCGAATATCTAATGAATATCTAAGGATAGTTATGAAGTGAAAATATTTTATTATTATTATTATTATTTATTTTTATATTCGTATTTATATTTATATTTATATTATGAATTTTTTTAAGATATGTTTTTGGCGATAATCATATCAAAATTTATTTGTTGACGAGTTTCGAACTAGCAAGTGTGGTTCATCGTCAAGACATGATTTCTATTAATATTCCAGAAAATAAATAAATTTACATATGATGTTTCTTGGAGATCGTGAGTAATCTTGGTTTACATATTAAGATCATGTTGACTTGGTTGAGGACCGGTTTCTTATTGACAAAAGCATACAAAAATTGGAAAAGTCAAAGTAACAAGGTTGCTTATCATATTCCAAAAATGGCTAAAGTTGAAAACTACTAATCGACCCTTGACACGCTGGTAGTAGACCACTGAAATGAGGACTTAATAGTGAAACAATGAACAAACATATAGATATAAGAGTTGACCATAATCTCACATAGACAAGACAAAACCATAAACATTGATAAATTTAGTCATCTAGTATAATCACCAAGGGATCTGGGGAAGGAGGTGCATGAACCATGTTGAGTGGAGCAACATTGATGACGGCCTCACCATTTTGGGTTCCTTTGAGTTGATATATGAATGATCCAAGTGGATATCGGTGGCCACCTGCTTATTCCACTTGGACCCCCACCATTGTTTCTTTCAGTGTTTCAATTTCCTTAATTGTAGCACAATTTACTATTTTTCGCAGTTTTTTCAGGTCCTAAACTTTCAGAGCCATTTTGAGGCCCTAAACGACATTTTTTTGGAAAATCACCAGTGGCGAATAGAAATTTTAACTCGCTATTCCCTAATTAGCGGTTATAGTCCTCAGATAGATCTTTCTAATGATGTATCATGTGCGTCAAACGAAGATCGCATGCCAAAGTTACGACCCTGGGAAGTTGATGTACCAATTTACCCCAATGGGGCCCATAGTTTGGCGTTTCATCTCCCACGGTTAGGTTTTTGGTTGTTTGGCGTTTTCCATTGTTTTTCAATAATAAATAGGCCCTCAAGCCTCATTGTAACATAGTTGAAAGGCATGTAGCTGCTACTTCTCTTCTCAGAGATAACCTACCATCGCCCGAGATAGTCTTATTTCCATCCTATTTGTAAGCATATTTCAGTATCTGATGTTTATGAAATGAAGTGTTAATTCTACTGCATCTTTATTTTTATGGTTATATCCGTAATTTTTTGCGTCCCTGTTTAAATTCAGATCAGTGGTATCAAAGTGGTCTGCTCTTTCTCTGTTTTTCTTTGCATGTCCCCCGGGATATAAGGAGTTAGGGCTTGAACTGGTTGAACCTTTGTAAGACCAGCCTCGCAAATCTTGACGACCTCCCGTGGTGGAAGAAAAGAAAGACGAGGGGGCAGAAGATCCTTTCAAAATCTTGCTTGAAGAAGCCCTCGAGCGATAGAAGAACGCGATGATGGAAAACTTCGCCAAGATCCTTCAATGGCTACCCAAGGGCGATGCATCTACTTCCAGCGGCTACTCTGGAAGCGCCACACCCTTTAAGGTACAAGTTAACTTTGACATTCACATATTTGAGGGTCAGATAGATGCAGACACTATAGATAAATGGTTAAATCTACTAGAAGGATATTTTTCTGTTCATGATTTTTTTAGTCGGGAAAAGATTACTTTTTCTCTGCTCAAAGTCGTCCCCCACATCGAGGACTAGTGGGAAACTTATTGTGAGAAGAAGGATGAAGGTATGCCCACACTATTTTGGTCGCACCCACTTGGATTCGTTTTGAGATGCCATCAAGGCACAGTACTACCCTGTCGGGAGCTATGAGGATAAATACATAAAGTGGACAATGCTGCGACATGGAAGGGACCAAGACGTGTCGAAGTTTACAAATGTTTTTCATACCCTTCACGCAAAGTTGGGTATCAGATATTCTGAGAAACATTTGGTACTCAAGTACCATAACTACCTACATAGGTACATCCAGGATGAGATGGAGTTCCTGGATATCTCCTCGCTCAGCACGATGTATTGATACGCTGTCAAGATCGAGCAAAAGTTTAACATAAAAAGAGAGACTTTGGATATGCGAATCCGAAGCAAGGGAAAGGCGCTTCCAAACCATAGAGCAAAGGGTATAACTAAGGCGGGGCGACCCAGGATAACCTGTTGAAGCCACAAGCAAAGAACAGCACTGCGAAGATAAAGAAGGACATGGGAAAGTGGTGTGAGTTTCATAAGAGCTCCACTCACAACACAAGTGAGTGTCGGGCCAAGCAGTCGTTGGTGGCCGAGCTGAAGGCTTGTGAGTCTTGTTGTACCTTAAGAAACCAATTTCCTGGCTGTAGAGAAATTGTGCTTAAGACATTAATAAATATTATTTATTGTCACTTATTTGTCACTTTATTGTTTGTTGTGTTCTAAGTGAAGGACCTGGAAAACTTGGTCTTTAACCCTTAATACATGTATGACCAGAACATCTCAGAATGCCATTTTTTGCTAGATACAAATGATGAATGAAGAATTCTTGAAGGAGAAGTTAAAGATAATATGTTGATCTTTCACAGAAACTACTATTTATAACTTAGAAGAGTTATGAAAATGAGAACTGAATCATAGACAATATGCTGCTTAACATAGAAACTACTATCTATGACTCTTGGAGAAGTTAAAGATGGTAGTTTCTGTGAAAGATCAACATATTATCTTTAACTTCTCCTTTAAGCATTCTTCATTCATCATTTGTATCTAGCAACAAATGGCATTCTGAGATGTTCTGGGCATACATGTATTAAGGGTTAAAGACCAAGTTTTCCAAGTCCTTCATTTAGAACACAACAAACAATAAAGTGACAAATAAGTGACAGTGAATAATATTTATTAATGTCTTAAGAACAATTTCTCTACAGCCAGGAAATTGGTTTCTTAAGGTACAACATTAATTGGCGCCATTGCCGGGGAAAGAAGACAAGAATACTTTTCCCTGGGTTTTCAATATTTTCCTCTAGTTGTTCTGTGAGGAGGAAATACTTGGATGTTTCGAATAAAAGCAATAAAAAGTGATTCCATTGTAACAAAGACCACAGTCTGCAAAGCAATAGAATAAAAACACTTTCCCTTAGATTAATTAAGTTTGAAGCTGATTCTTGAGAGTGACAAGTTTCAGCAGCTGGTTATACATTCACACTTGTGATTTTCACCTACAAAATTGATTGACGATTTCATTGTACTTTGAAGTTTTCTTTTCTGGGTTTTAATGGCTCTCCTTGCATTATTAGTCCATAAATTTGATCCATTTGATTTCACTGGGATCACTGGCTATCCTCATGATATGCTTGCATTTTCTGTGTGGAATGAGTATCTTCCAAATTTCAGTGGAAAGGAATATGAAGATCCGGCTCATCATCTCCAAGAGTTTCATGAATTCATGGAGAAGCAGGGCATCATTCTTGAAGATGTTAATATGAAGTTGTTTAGGTTTTCTTTGGACCTAGAAGCTAGGGATTGGTTCAGGTCTCTGCCTTTTGCAAGCATTTCATCTTTAAAAGATTTCCATTCAGTATTCAATTCTTCTTTTAGAATTTATTATCCACACAAGTCTCTTTTTGAAGGTTGTTGTGAATATTATCATGCTAAAGAAACTTTAAAGGCTCAAGATCATCTTGTTGATGAAACTAATGATTTTGTTGATAATATATCCAACATCTAGAGAAGTTATAGCCAGATTAACTATGAGCAAGTCTCTGAAAGTGAGGAACTATCGTTTTCTAAAAATGATATAGAGAAGTTTATAAAGCATGCCTCTCCAATAATCTCCCAAGCAGATAATTGGTTGACTCTGTTCCAAGCAGATCAAGAGAGTATTCAGATAGAGGAAAGTTCAAGCATGCATCAAGAATTTTTTCTCAGCAGTCAAGAGGAGGAAGAAATAATTAAGTTGCAAATAAATTCCCAGAGTTCTTATTTTGTTACATTTGATGATCCTCCTATCTATAATGAAAATGGTTTAAATGGGGAACAAGACGAAACTCTTCAAATGCATCAGTTGGGTGTTGAACATACAGGAAGAAACCAACAAGAGGGATATGTTGGACAATAGTATATTGAGCCATATGTCATAGCAAAAGAGGCTATCTCATGTAAAAAGGAAGATGATAAAGAGATTGTATATCATTGCATTGAAGAACATAAGGATGCCCATGGATCAGAGCTCAGGGATGAAAAGTGGGGACATGAAAGTGACATAGATCATTTTCTTAAAGATGTTGCTGATTGTTCTGTTAAGCATATTATCCCAACAGAGGGTCTATTTGGGCAAGAACATTCATACATAGAGAATTTCTTTTTTGGAGCTGATCAGGACCATATTTTTTCTTATACTTTTGAAGATTCTGTGGCAGATTACATGGAATAATTTATCAGCAGTCTACACATATCATTTTGTGGATATAATTCTAATTTTTGCTGTGAGTTTCCTTTATGCATAGTTTATTTTTCATTCAAGATGAATTATATTTAAAAATTCATTGGCATAATGGTTCAAGATTATGCACTCAACTGCTAATCTGGTACCATTGGAAGATTAACTTCACCTGATTGAGGTCAGTCATGTACATATGTAGGGACTTGTACATAAATAAGCTTAGGTGTTGAGCATTTGGTTTCCAGTTGCAGTTCTTCAATTTAATCATTAGTTGATGAATAAGGGTGACTTTCCTAGTTGGAAACTGGTTGCAGAGGTGTCAGACTTCAATACTGTCAGGTTTCAATTGTCAAATTTCAGGGTTTTCATAATTTTGGACTCCATGCCCAACTAAGGCTACTGATATATGATTCTCAATATTTTGTTATCAAAGTGTAAGCATATTATCACTGCAGATATTGGCGTGGGTTCACTGTACAAAATTTTCACACAGTTAAGTTTGGTGAAGCAATATATGACTCCATGCCCAATGGATAAGGCACTGATATGTGGTTCTTAGTGCTTCTGTGGAAAAAGCACTATCCCTAGTTGGAGCAAGATGTTGTAGTTTATATTGGGCTTAAGCTTATTATTCATTTTTATCACAATGTGTGGCCTAAAATCATTAAGGGGGTTCAACCTCAATGAAGCCCTTTATATTCACTACCCCGCAAAGTCTAAAAGTAAAAGTATTTTGCTTGTGGTAATTACATATCAAAACTATATGAAAATGCATTTGAATATAGATATATATATATATATATATATATATATATATATATATATCACAAAGCATAAATATATCGGATTTACAAAGGGAACAAGTGTTAAAGTTAAAGGCCCGAACCTGAAATATATATATTATGCTTTATAAAGTTCATCGGGTCAGTCCGCTGCACCGCAGAGTTATGTACGTTGGGTTCCGCCATTGCGATTTGCAATAGGCAGACCTGAAACATATATATACTATGTTGTAAAGTGCTGACGGATCCACAATAACATAGCACACCTTTATATATATATGGGTTCCGCTGATTGCGATTGTGATAGGCCGGACCCGATATTTTATATATCATGTTTTATATTTTCGGCGGGTCTGCTAATCACAGTTTGTTAAGGTTTTGGGTTAATACCCCAATTGAAAGTGTCGATTGCGATTGCGATGGGTTACGGACCCGATGAATTATTAAATACAAATCAATGTATAATCAAGTCTGCAAGGCGTACGAAAAGGTAGATTTCAAGTTATAATGTAGGTTTTCGGGCGGAGCAAAAACGGTAAATGGTTTCTATTGGAACTCACCCGATCCCACTTATCATTCAACACATAGCAACCAGGTGGAGAGAGGAAACTGCCCATTTCGGGCGAGTATTCTCCGGGCTTATGTCCTACCCAAAACCTTTATAGACCGTCTGATCTAAAAAGCACAGATCTATGGTGGAGATATATTGGCGGAAGGGTATGCCTCGATAGTTGTGCAAAGCCCGCGTTAGAAGTGGAAAAAGCATGCTTTATGGTATATTTTCATTGTTAAAGGTATATAATAGAAAAGTGCAGATATGAAGGAATTATGCATAAGTCCAACATTACATTAATGCACCACTAGAAAGGGGCCGATTGCGATTTGCAATGGGAAGTCAACGAAGCACTGAAAAGGTGGATCTGATGGATTTATGAAGCAGAGTTAATACTTTTTGAGTTCCGTAGTTACCAAAGGTTTGTGTTAATTTCGCTTAGTAAAGGGAAAAATCAATGTTAAAGCTGAGTCCGAAGAAAAGGCAGATGGGCATGTTTTCTCTATGTTTTGGCCAATATAAGCACACCCGATATATATATATGCAAGCCCCAGTCTTCGCACAAGTCAAAGTTTGATGCAGTTAATTATGGTAAAAGCGGATTAATTATTATTAAAGTGTTTGTAGAGGAACTCGGCAGCGGATTAACAGAGCAAGCCAACAATTATCATCCTCTTCCAAATTTAGTTATGTTCCTGTTATTTCATGTTATTTGAGGTGTCTTTTACCCTCTGTAAAAGTAATAGTTTTTAATTCAGATAGTTAGAGAAACAGTTTTAGTAGTTTGACAGTTTCAGAGATCAGCAACTGTTTCATAATGTATAAGAAGAGGAAAATTTACGGAGAAAGGGTTAGAGGTTCGAATTTTGGAGAACCCGGAGACTAGGCCACTGTATTCCTGATATCATCGTTGATTAATGAAAGAATCAGAAGTTTCCATGAGTTATTGGGTATAATTTTGTAACCTTCTCTGTCATGTGTCATGTTATGTTTTTCTCTTTCAAGCATATTAATGAAGTTGTAGGTCTTTATTTGCTTATGTAGATAAAGTTAAAATTCCTTAAAAGAACGCTCCTATACTTGAAGTTCCCACCTTCTTTTCTAAGTTATAGATAATAGTTTTTGTGAAAGACCAACATATTATCTTTTTACTTCTCCCAGAGTCACAGATGGTAGTTTCTGTGTTAAACAACATATTGTCTATGATTCAATTCTCATTTCCATAATTCTTCTAAGTGATGGATAGTAGTTTCTGTGAAAGATCAGCATACTATCTTTAACTTTTCCTTCAAGCTTTCTTCATTCATCATTTATATCTAGAAACAAATGGAATTCTGAGATGTTCTGGTCATACATGTACTAAAGGTTAAAGACCAAGTTTCCAAGTCCTTCATTTAAAGACACAACATATATCTAAGTGACAAATAAGTGACAATAAATAATATTTTTTAATGTCTTAAGCACAATTTCCCTATAGCCAGGAAATTGGTTTCTTAAGGAACAACAATTTTGACGCATGTTCTGACTCTGAGTCAGAACCCGACAAGGGGAATGACAAAGGGACGCATATCATTGATGCGAAGCCCAATGCCACTATGGTAACCACCAAGATCCAGAAGAGGGGAAACGCCTATTCCACTCATAGGTGTGGGTGAAGGGTTCTTCGCTACAGTTCATTGTCGACAACGGGAGCCACAAGAAGCTCATTTCAGTAGAGGTCATGAAGCGGCTAAGCCTACTGACTACAACAAATCCATAGCAGTACACCATCGGGTGGCTTCACCAAGGACGTGATCTCAGCATTAGTCAGTAGTGTTTCCTTCCCTATAGCATCAAGCCCTTCACATATGAGGTACTGTGTGATGTTGCTCCTCTTGAAGTGTGTGATGTATTATTAGGTCAACCATACTTGTGGAATCGACATGTTGTATTTGAGTCTAGACCTCGCTCTTTTATTATTTATTTGGGTACTAAGTTATACAGGATACCGGAGGTAGCCCCACCTACCGCCATCTCTTTGGTCTCTGCTAAGCAATGCAGTAAGCTCATCTCCCAAACTGGTAAATTTGTTTTCTTTCTGATTTGCTCTCAAAGTAAGGGAAGGTCGTAGCCACATCCATGGCCCCCGGTAGGGGTTCCTCCAAGCAGCAAAAGCATGTGGATGCAGACGTGGAAGAATAAAAGGACATCTTCTCCTCACCCATAGAGGTACCCTTGCATTGTCAGGTCAAGCATTCGATCGATCTAACCCCAGGAGCACAGCTACCCAATGGGTTGATATATTGCCGCTCCATTCTAGAAAGTGAAGAGAGCAAGTGGAAAATCGAGGAGTTGCTGCAAAAAGGGCACATTTGACCAAGTTCCTCACTTTGTGGGAGCTCGATTGTACTTGTACATAAGAAGGACGAGATTTGGAGGCTTTGCATCGATTAACGGGCACTAAAAAAAATCACTGTCAGGAATAGGTATTCAATCCCACAAATTGAGGACTTGTTGGACCAACTCAAGGGGGCCAAGTATTTCAGCAAGATCAATCTGAAGTCTAGTTATCATCAAGTTCCAATCGAGCCCACGGATGTATGGAAGACTGCCTTTAAATCCAAGGAAGACATTTTTGAATGGTTGGTTATGCCCTTTGGGTTGACAGATGTTCCTGCCACTTTTATGAGGCTAATGGATGACATCTTGCAGCCATTCACCAACTCATTCATGGTGGTTTATCTGGATGAAATCCTCATCTTCAACAAGAGTTGGGAAGAACAATTTCAACACATTCAATAGGTCCTTCAAACCTTCAGCAGCACAAACTGTGTGCCAACTTATTGAAATGCACCTTTGGCATGAGCCAAGTCCAATACTTGGGTTACATCATAGATGAGCATGGCGTGCATGTGTACCTGACCAAGATCTAAGTCGTTCGGGATTGGCCAGCCCCAACCACTCTAACGGAGCTTCGTAACTTTTTGGGCCTTGCAAATTTTTATCAGAGGTTCGTGTTGGGATTCTCCCATATCACTTGCCCGTTGAGTCAAATTACTAAGGGCGGGGCAAAAGCAAAGTTCTCTTAGTCCAAGTCCCAATAGAAGGCTCATTGAGTTGAAGGACCGACTCTGCTCTACATCGGTACTCACACTTCCAAATCTGCAATAGCCATTCGAAATAGAGACATACGCCTCATACTATGCTATTGGTGCAGTCCTCACCCAACACGGGCATACAATGGCCTATCATAGTGAGACACTTTTTCATACAATTCGGAAGTACCCGAACTATGATAAAGAGAAGTATTCCATCGTGCAGGCTTGTCGATAGTGGAAGCACTACATTCTGGGGAAGGAGACGGTCATCCACACCGATCACCGACCTCTTTAGTTTATACACACATAAGGGAAGTTGTAGAACGATCACCATTAGAAATAGTCTACATATATGCAACAATTCCACTTGAACATTAAATACAGAAAGGGAAGCACCAATCGTGTTGCAAACTTCCTCAACCGGCCCCCAATTGCAACACTGACCACTGTTCTCAACTCTTGTGGTCTCGAGACCTCTGGATGGACGCAACTATACAAAAATTATCCAGAGTTCACCTCCACATACCAAATGCTAGTAGATGGAAAGCAAGTTCCTGATTTCCACCTCTAGGATGCATTATTATGCTACCTAGGCCACATTTGTGTTCCTTCAAGCGAGCGTGCCAAGATGATTTGGGAGGCACACTATAGTCGGGTAGCAAGACACTTTGGTGTGGAGAAAATTGTGGTTGTATTACAAAAATACTTTTATTAACCCAAACTCCGACTGGATGTATATCAGATCCTGCACTACCTGCGCCATTGCCAAGCCAACCATCAAGAAGCAAGGTTTGTAGACTCCTCTGCCTACTCCCAGCCAGTCGTGGGAATCCATCTCCATGGACTATATGTCGGGCCTCCCTTCTACCAAGCATGGTAATTATTGTGTATTTGTGGTTGTGGACAGACTTTCTAAGATAGCTATATTAGTAGCCTGCAAGAAGAGTATCACAGGAGAGGACATTGCCAAACTCTTCTTTGAATGAGTATGGGTAAATTTTGGGATCCTACAGACCATTATATCAGATTGGGATAGAAGGTTCTTGAGCAAATTCTGGTCAAGCATCTGGACACGATTGGACACCAAGCTCACAAAATCCACTGCCTTCCATCCTCATACTGATGGCCAGATGGAGGTCGTCAATAGGATGATAGTGCACATACTTCGCATGTACAACTCCAATAATCCTCAAACCTAGGATGAGAGTCTTCCATATGTGCAACACATTTATAATAGAGCTCTCCATAGCTTGATTGGTCTTAGTCCCTTTCAAGTGGGTCTCGGATTTCAACCATTGTGTCTGATTGATGTTGCCATGCCTCATGCAATTACGTAGACCGAATCCACACATGTCCTGCCTGATGCTGATAAAGCGACTAGATTTATTGAATGCATCCAACACATCCGCCAGCAGGTCCACAACATTATGGAGAAATCAAATGCCAAGTAAAAGTAGTTACATGATCAACATCAGGTGCCACACAAGTTTCAGGTGGGTGACAAAGTCTATTTGCATTTGCAGAAGGAGCACCTTATCGGAGCCTATCAAAATCTTAGACCACTCTAATATGGTCCTTACACCATTACCAAGGTTGTGGGCGAAAATGCATCTGAGCTAAACATTCGCCCATTCCTTGGCCTACACCCAATGTTCAATGTGGACTGTCTTCGACCATACTTCCCACCATTACTGGACACATCAGACATTGCAGAACAACTCACACCTACATAGTTAAATCTAGACTGCATGGAACAAGCCACAACTGATCGGATCATGGACACTGATCTAGGTGGATATTGGTGGCACCCGCCTATTCCACCTGGACCCCCAGTCAATTTCATCTGTTTCCTTAATTGTAGCACAATTTTCTATTTTTGGCAATTTTTTGGGTCCTGAACTTCCAGAGCCGTTTTGAGGCCCTAAACGACATTTTTTTGGCAAAATTGCTGAACAATTGTCGAAGAAATCATGTCAATGGTCGTATTCCTTGAAGAGATATTTCCAAAGGGGTATCATACACATAAAATGGAGATAATATGACCAAGTTACGACCCCGGGAAGTTGGCTGCCCAACTAACCCCAACGGGTCCCATAAACTCTTGGTGTTACATCTCCTCGGGTTAGGATTTTGGTGTTTTAGGGTTTTCTATTATTGCTCAATAATAAAAAAGCCCTTAAGCCTCATTGTAACTCAGTTCAGAGGCATGTAGCCACCACATCTCTTCTTAGAGATAAGCTACCATAGCCCGAGCTAGTCTTATTTCCATTCTATTTGTAATCATACTTCAATATTTGATATTAATGAAATGAAGTGTTATTTCTGCTGCATCTTTGTATTTATGGTTATATCTGTAATTTTTTGCGTTCCGGTTTAGTTTTGGATTAGTGGTATTAGAAGGGTCTTCTCTTTCTCTGTTTTTCTTTGCATGTCCCCAATGAGGTCGGGATATAAGGAGTTAGGGCTTGAACTGGTCTAACCTTTGCAAGACCAACCTCGCAAATCCTGACGGCCTCCCATGGCGGATGAAAAGAAAGATGGGGGGGTAGGAGGTCCTAGCAAAGTCTTGCTCAAAGAAGCCCTTGAGTGACAAAGGAACGCGATGATGGACAACTTTTCCCGGATCCTTTAGCGGCTACCCAGGGGCGACACATCTACTTCCAGCAGCTACTCTGGAAGCACCACACCCTAAGGTACAAGTTAACTTTGAAATTCCCATAATTGAGGGGTCAAATATATGCAGAGGTCGTAGATAAATGGTTAAATTTGATATAAGGATATTTTCATGTTCATGATTTTTCCAGCCGGGAAAAGATCACTTTTGCACTTCTCAAAGTCGCCCCCACGTCAAGGATTGGTGGGAAACCTACTACAAGCATAAAGATGAAAGTACGACCTCACTATTTTCAGCTTCACCCACTTGGAATTCATTATGGGATGTCATCATGGAGCAGTACTACCCTGTTGGAAGCTATGAGGATAAATACTTAAAGTGGACCATGCTGCGACAGGGAAGGGACCAAGACGTTCCAGATTTTACCAATATTTTTTATACCCTTCGTACAAAGTCGGGTATTAAGGATTCTGAGTGGCATTTAGTGCTCAAATACTATGGTTTCCTACACAAGTACATCCAGGACGAGATGGAGTTCCTGGACACAGGGAAAATTTTAAGAACCCCCCTAAATTTATAAATATAATAAATGGGCGAATCTCCATGGTATATAGGAAAAATGGAAGGCGATTTTATCAATAATATAATATGTATATATAATTTTTTGGCGAATCTCTCACCAGGCATGGCGAATATTTTACTCAATTATAAAATCTTGTAAGATCTTGGTGAGTCTTTCACTAAATAATAAAACTTTGTAAAGTCCTAGTGAATCTTAGCATAGGCTACATGCTGGTTTAATTCCCCCATTTAAATAGGCTACATTCTAGGTGAATACCATGGGTCAATACCTTGTGCCATTTTGGTGAATACCATGGGTCAATACCATGTGCCATTTTTAATTTTTTTAATTCTAATATTAGGGTTAATAATGGTTTTTTTGCATGGTATTAATAACAATCTAGTCCATGGTATTTGTCCCATAGTATTTTGGCCATAGGTTTCACCTAAATATAACCCATTTTTTGAGTGTTCGTAAATATAAGGTGACTTATGGAGTAAATATAAAAAAATGTTTTATTTGTTTACCATACCTCTCGCTTATTTATATTTTTTATTAATTTACCATAACTTTTTTTACAAATATGGTATTTGGCCCATAGGATTCACTTAAATAAAACCTCTTTCTTGAGCCTTCATAAATAGAACGAGGGTTATGGACTAAATATAAAAAGAGGTTTTATTTATTTACGAGGGTTATGGACTAAATATAAAAAGAGGTTTTATTTACTTACGATACGTCTAGTTTATTTATATTTTTATTTATTTACCATACCTTTTGAGTAAGTATAAAAAGACGTTTTATTTATTTACCATACCTCCACTTTACTTATATTTTTATTTGTTTACACCCTTACATGTATATAAGGTGACTTATGGAGTAAATATAAAAAATGTTTTATTTATTTACCATACCTCTCATTTATTTATATTTTTATTAATTTACCATACCTCTTTTATAAATATGGTATTTGGCCCATAGGATTCACTTAAATAAAACCTATTCTTGAAAATGGGCGAATGGATTCACTTAAATAAAACCTATTCTTGAAAATGGGCGAATGGAAGGTTGTAAGTCCTAATTTCAAGGGCTAAATTTACCTTTTTTACCCTCTCCCTTAAAATAAGGTGGGCTATTTGAGGTGATTTGTAAAAATGTACTATGATACAAAATATTCGCCCACTAAAAATTTAAAACCCCTTAATTTCGCCAAAGGGCGAACATTCGCCCCTAAAATTATCCTTGCCTGGACATCTCCTCGCTTGGCACGACGTACCGATACGCTGTCAAGATTGAGCAGAAGTTTAAACAAAGAGGCGAGACTTCGGATCTACGAATCCGAAAAACAAAGGACAAAGCCAAGGTAGGGTGACCCAAGGCAACCCATCAAAGATGAAAGAAAATAACACCACCACGAAGTCAAAGAAGGACATAGGAAAATGGTGTGAGTTCCATAAGAGCCCCACTCACACCACGAGTGAGTGTCGGACCAAGCAGTCGTTGGTGGCCGAGTTGAAGGCTTCAGAGTCAAATGCATGTTTCGACCTTGAGTCAGAACTCGAAAAGAGGAACGACAATGGGAAGAAGATTATTGATGTGGAGCCTAGCACCACTATTGCCACCGCCAAGATCCAGAAGAATGAGCTCGAAGATCCAGAGGAGGGGGAGCGCCTTTTCCACTCACAAATGTGGGTGAAGGCTTCATTGTTGCAATTCATTGTCGACAATGGCAGCCAAAAGAACCTCATTTAAACATAGGTTGTGAAGTGATTGGGCCTACTGACCATACCACACTGAAAATCGTACAACATCGGGTGGCTTCACCAAGGACAAGATCTCTGAGTCAGCCAACAATGCCACCTTCCCTAAAGCATCAAGCCCTTCACATATGAGGTATTATGTGATGTTACTCCTCTCGACATTTGTGATGTATTATTAGGACAACCATACTTGTGGAATTGACATGATGTATATGATTCTAGACCTCACTCTCTTATTATTTATTTGGGTAATACATTATACAGGATACCAGAGGTAGCTCTGTCTATCGCTATCTCTTCGATCATTGCAAAGCAATGCAATAAGATCATTTCAAAAACCAAGAAATTTATTTTCTTTCTGGTTCACTCAAAAAGTAAGGGGAAGAGCATAACCGCATCCATGGCCCAGAGGAAGGGTTCCTCCAAGCAGTAGAAGTAGGTGGATACGGTTGTGGAAGAATATAGGGACATCTTCTCCTCACCTACAGGGGTACCCTTACACAATTAGGTCAAGCATTCATTTGATCTGAATCTCGGAGCATCTCTACCCAACAGGTTGATATATCGTTGCTCCATTGTGAAAAATGCCAAGTACAAGCAGCGACATGATTATCATCAGGTGCCACACAAGTTTTAGGTGGGAAACAAAGTTTGGTGGCATTTGCAGAAAGAACGCCTTACTGGAGCCCATCGGAAGCTCAGACCACTTCGATATGGTCCTTACACCATTAGCAAAGCTCTGGGAGACAATGATTGGAGCGCAACATTTCCCCATTCCTTGGTGTGCACCCAGTGTTCAACGTAGATCACCTTCGACCGTACTTTCCACCATTGTTGGACACATTTGACACTGCAAAACAACTCACACCAACAAAGCTCAACCCGGACTGCATGGAACATGCCACAACTGATCAGATCATGGGAACATATATCAAGAACATTGGGCAATAGAGGATACAAATATATCGATTTTTCAAAGCAGGCCAACTCCTTTACTAGGGCAAGTGGTTCACCAGGGACCAGGTTCAACAAAAATTTTCTCACCTCATGGAGGCTCTGCAAGCAATGTGGACCATTTCTTCCTAAGGGGGAGGAATAATCCAGGTGGATATTGGTGGCCACATGCCTATTCCACCTAGACCCCCCATTCAGTTTCATCAGTTTCCTTAATTGTAGCACAATTTACTATTTTTGGAAGTTTTTGGGTCCTGAACTTCTAGAGCCATTTTGAGGCCCTAAACAACGTTTTTTGGCAAACTTGCTTGGTGATTGCTATGAAAATTGTGTTTGTAGTCATATTGCTCCGAGAGATATCTCCAACGAGGTATCATACTCGTCAAACATAGATAATATGACCAAGTTACAACTCCGGGAAGTTGGCTGCCCAGCTAAACCCAACAGGGCCCATAAACTCTTGGTGTTACATCTCCTCGGCTTAGGGTTTTAGTTGTTTAGGGTTTGCTCTTATTGTTCAATAATAAAAAGGCCCTTGAGCCTCATTGTAACTCAATTTAGAGGCATGTAGCTACCACATCTCTTCTTAGAGATAAGCTACCATAGCCCGAGCTAGTCTTATTTCCATTCTGTTTGTAAGCATACTTCAATATTTGATATTAATGAAATGAAGTGTTATTTCTGCTACATCTCTGTATTTATCGTTATATCTGTAATTTGTTACATTCCTGTTTAAGTTTGGATTAGAAGCACAAATCAATAACACCTGATAGCAAAGGATCCAACTATATCGAGTTGTCAAAGCAGGCCAACTCCTTCACGAGGGCAAGTGGCTCACCAGGGACCAAGTTCATTAGAAGTTTCCTCATCTCATGGAGGAACTCAACGCAATGGGGACCATTGCTTCCTAAGGGGGGAGGAATGATCCATGTGGATATTGGTGGCCACTCGCCTATTCCACTTGGACCCCCATCATTGTTTCTTTCAGTATTTTAGTTTCCTTAATTGTAGCACAATTTACTATTTTTGGCAGTTTTTCAGGCCCTGAACTTCCGGAGCCGTTTTGAGGCCCTAAACGACATTTTTTTGGAAAATCACCAGCAACTCAATTAAGAATTTGCCTCAATATTCATTATTAGTAATTATAGTACTCGGATAGATCTTTCTAACGAGGTATCTTTTGCGTCAAATGAAGATCGTATGCCAAAGTTATGACCCTGGGAAGTTGATGTACCAATTTACCCCAATGGGCCCCATAGTTTGGTGTTTCATCTCCCAGGGTTAGGTTTTCGGATGTTTGGGGTTTTCTATTGTTTCTCAATAATAAATAGGCCCTAAAGCCTCATTATAACACAGTTTAGAGGCATGTAGCCGCCACATCTCTTCTCAGAGATAAGCTACCATCGCCCAAGCTAATCTTATTTCTATTCTATCTGTAAGCATATTTTAGTGTCTGATGTTAATGAAATGAATTTTTATTTCTGTTGCATCTCTATATTTATGGTTATATCTATAATTTTTTACGTTCCTATTTAAATTTATATCATTGAATCTCATATGATGTAATGTTCCATTTTGTTGATCCGAATAACGATTTCATTCATATCATAGCAAATATCCCAGAGAATCCTCTTGATATCTTCCTGGCCAATGAGGAACTTTTAATTATCTACTTGCTTGTCATGCAATACCATGTGGAAGAGTTTCACCTTCTGTTTATGAGTTGCAATTGAGTGGTGGAAGTATAGTCGTCTCTTCCTCCTTTTACTGGGGTCAAGAACCCAATTTGTATTTCCCCTACAAACAACTTTTGAATCAGAATAGTATAGGCGTTCCCCAAATTATTTTGCCTCAAGAGTGCAGATTTCCTTTTGAACTTTGAATGAAAACAAGTCGAAGAAATATGATGTGTTGGGTGTGGAGCCTAATTATCTTTCGTATTCAAAGGTATCGCCGCATTGGACCGCAGTTCAAAATGGGGCGGCAACGCCTCCCATAAAATATTCGCTACAGGAGGGGTCCGGGCGGGGGGGTTGCGACCTTTTGGGAGTGCACCCCCCCCCCCGCCCCTCCCTAGCGGGGGGTTTCGGGGGCAGCGCCCCGAAGCTAAGAATAGATGTAAAATTGCCTTGTAAAAGTATAGTAATTTCTAGTCAATTTGGGTCGTTCATTAGGTGGAGATATGACGGTAGAAGTTATCTCTAATTTAGGGTTTTTTCCCTAGAAGGCAACCCCTCACTATATATGAGGGAATTGTATTGCGTCTATGTAGATCTGTATTATGAGTGAAGAAAAGAGAGGAGATTGAGAGAGAAGAGGGAGTTACAGCGGATCTTCTGTAGGTTGTATCTCTTCAGTTTGCTAGATAATATAATAAAAGAAGGATTGACTATTTCTTCGTGGACGTAGCCCAAACTGGGTGAACCACATATATTCGTGTCTCTCTTGTTTTATGTGTTTTCTGTGTTTATATTTCTGCAATATTTTATGTGTTCCATTGCTCTATAATATATAATTTATTAACAACTGGTATCAGAGCCGAAGGTCTATTTGGCTGATAAAATCACAGGAGAGAAGGGTTCCTGTTTTGAGTGGGAGCAATGGCGAACGATGGTAGGTTTAGGGTTGAAAATTCAACGGCCAAAACTACCAGCTGCGGAAGATGCAGATGGACGATTATCTGTATCAGAGAGATCTGTACCTACCATTGAGCGGAAAGGCAAAGAAGCCAACGAGTATGACAGACACAGAATGGGATATTCTCGATAGAAAAGCACTTGGAACAATATGGCTATGCCTAGCGGTGTCGGTAGCGTTTAATATTTCAAAGGAAACGACAATAGAGGGTTTAATGTCGGCATTAGCCAAACTATATGAAAAACCCTCGGCCTCAAATAAGGTATTTCTTATGAAGCGTTTATTTAATATGAAGATGTCAGAAGGTGGATCTGTTGCTAATCATTTAAATGAATTTAATACAGTTACCAGTCAGTTAAGTTTTGTAGGGTTAACTTTTGATGATGAAGTTAGGGCTCTGTTATTTCTGTGCTCATTGCTAGAAAGTTGGAATGGTTTAGTTACGACCATTAGTAACTGTGTCTCTGGATCTAGTACTTTAAAGTTTGATGATGTTGTCGGTGCAATCCTTAGAGAGGAAATGCGACGGAAAAGCTCCGGTGAGACATCAGGTAATGCTTTGACTGCAAAGACTAGGGGAAGAAAAATGGAAAGAGGAAAGAGCCCAAGATATCACAGTAAGTCAAGAAAATCTAGATCCAAGTCCAGATCGAGGATAGTGTGCTGGAAATGCGGGAAGAAAGGACACCTGAAGAAAGACTGCAAGTCTCAGAAGGGAAAAGAAGGAGACGCGCAGCAAGAAACTAATCATGAAGCGAATGTAACAGGTGATGTGTTGCAAGATGCTTTAATTCTTTCATTAGAAAATATTATTGATGCCTGGGTGGTAGATTCAGGGGCCTCATTCCATGCCACACCTGATAGGAAACATTTTCATGATTATATTCAAGGAGATTTTGGACAGGTTCGATTGGGTGATGATAAACCCTGTAAAATCATTGGAATGGGTACAATTTTCATAAAATAGCAAAATGGAAATCAGTGGCTATTGAAGGAGGTAAGGCATGTTCCAGATCTGAAGAAAAATCTGATTTCAACAAGGCAGTTGGGAGGTGAAGGTTACGTAACTACTTTCACAGATAAAACTTGGAAGGTCACTAAAGGATCCCTGGTAATAGCGAAAGGAGGAAAGGTTGGTACATTGTATTTATGCAATGGTATTTCTAATTCTGTTAATGCTTTAACCTTTACAAGAGAAGATACAACATTGTGGCATCATAGGATCGGGCACATGAGTGAGAAGGGGATGCAGATTCTTCACTCAAGAAATTTGTTACCAGGTTTGAAGCATGTTGATTTAAAATTCTGTGAGAATTGTGTTTATGGAAAACAGAAGAGAGGTAAATTCCTTAGAGTTGGGAAAGAAAAGAAGAGCGAAAAATTAAAGCTTTTGCATACATATGTATGGGGACCTGCTCAGGTATCATCTCTTGGTGGCTCTCATTATTATGTTATTTTTATTGATGATGCAACCAGAAAAACCTGGATTTATTGTATTTGAAATAAATCTGATGTATTTGATACTTTCAAGAAATGGAAAGCTTTGGTTGAAAATGAGACAGGAAAAAGGTTGAAGTGTCTCAGATCAGACAATGGAGGTGAATATTGCAGCAAAGAGTTTGATAGGTATTGTTCTGAGAATGGAATTCGCAGAGAGAAGACAGTTCCAGGAACACCACAAGAAAATGGTGTGTCAGAAAGGATGAATAGGACAATCATGGAGCATGCAAGGTGCATGAGATTGCATGCAGGATTGCCTTTACAATTTTGGGCAGATGCTGTAGATACTGTTGTTTATCTAATAAACAGAGGGCCTTCAAGTTCCTTGGATGGTGGTATTCCAGAGGAGGCATGGACAGGTAAAAAGGTAAACTACTCTTTTTTAAAGACTTTTGGTTGTGAAGCCTTTGTCCACATTAATAAAGAAAATAGAACAAAGCTTGAGGCAAAATCAAAGAAATGTACCTTTATTGGATATGGTGTTAATGATTTTGGTTATCGCTTTTATGATTATGAAAAACACAAAATCATTAGGAGTAGAGATGTCATATTCAATGAAAAGGTTCTATATAAGGACTATCTTTAGGAAAAGAAACAAGAAAAAGAAAAATGAGAATACACAGTGCTTGATGATATCACAGGAAAAGTGATGGTGCCAGAAAATCATAATGATCAATAACCAGAACAACAACCACAGCAGCAACAAGCACCTCAAACACCTGAAAGTGGTGTTAGAAGATCTACCAGGATAAGTAGACCCCCTGAACGATACTCTCCTTCATTATATTATGTATTGTTGACTGATTTTGGTGAACCAGAATGTTATGAAGAAGCAGTGCAGGTAGAAAACAGGAAGAAGTGGGAGCAAGCCATGAAAGAAGAGATGGACTCCTTAGCACATAACCAGACTTGGGACTTAGTCAGGTTGCCTGCAAGTAAAACCACGTTGCAGAATAAATGGGTTTACAGGCTGAAGGAAGAAGATGGAGTAAAACAGAGGTACAAAGCTAGACTTGTGGTGAAGGGGTTTGCACAGAAGAAAGGTATTGGTTTTGATGAAATATTTTCTCCCATGTTTAAAATGACTTCAGTCAGAACTATTTTAAGTCTAGTAGCAGCTGAAGATTTGCATCTTGAGCAGTTAGATGTAAATACAACCTTTCTCCATGGGGATTTGGAGGAAGAGATATATATGTAGTAACCACAAGGATATGAGGTAAAAGGGAAGGAGAAACTAGTGTGCAGGTTGAAGAAGAGCTTATATGGCTTAAAACAGGCTCTAAGGCATTGGTATCTAAAATTTGACAGGTTTATGTCTGAACAAGGTTATACTAGATGTCACTTTGATCATTGTGTTTATCTCAAAAGGAAAAATGATGGCAACTATATTATATTGTTATTGTATGTAGGTGACATGCTTGTTGCAGGTTCTAACATGCAGGAGATAAATGTGCTCAAAAGAAAATTGGCAAACTCATTTGCAATGAAGGATTTGGGTGCTGCAAAACAAATCCTTGGTATGAGAATAACTAGAGATAGGAAGAATCACAAATTAACATTGTCTCAAAATGAGTACATAGAAAATGTGTTGAAAAGGTTTAATATGC
Organism: Pinus tabuliformis; assembly: GCA_031772625.1. Lineage (NCBI taxonomy): Eukaryota > Viridiplantae > Streptophyta > Pinopsida > Pinales > Pinaceae > Pinus > Pinus tabuliformis. The sequence continues at coordinate 1,798,271,166 of CM062816.1, read as the reverse complement.
ATAATGTTGGCATTATGATTCAAGTGTTGTCCTTGATGGAAACTCACTCAGAGGTTGGTACAGATGCTCAGAAGTTGGTACAGGAGATGGCAACTTAATCAGAAGACAGATCCTAGTACAGCTTGCCAAGGAAGTTCATACACGCAGGTTTGTTAAGACCAAGTCGCGTGTACACGCAGGTTGGCTTCAGAAAAAGCGCGTGTATGTGGAAAAGTACCTTTGGTCCATGGCGGTTAGTCCTTGGAAGTTGTGCCTATGGTTTCAGACCATTATGTCTCGACGGACGTGTTGATCCCTAGTTTCGAGGTTGATGGTATTGTGTTTCTATGGTTTTGGCTCTTGGTATTGAACAAGGCCTAAGGCTATATAAGGAGAAGATCACTAGGCAAAGGAGTATGGATTGTGGGTGTCTGACGCAGTGAGAAGATCTGGTATTGTTGGTTATCTGTTCGGGACGCTTGGCAAGGGTCGGATCTGACAGCAAAGGCAGAAGTAATCATTTCTAGATCTGCACGCGGGTTTCCTTTGGAGAAAGCGCGTATACACGCGGTTTTGGTACAGTGAAGTAGCGTATGCATGATAAGTGTTAATATTTCAGGTTACTGCTGATTCTGGTGGTTGTTGCAGAGTTCTAGATTCTGGTTTGGGCTCTGTGTTCTTGATGACAGGGTTTCAGTGATTCGGTATTGGGTTGTTTAATGAATTATGATGCAAGTATAAGTTGATGATTGTATTGCGGTAATGTTTGCTTTGTACTCTTGGATCCAGTATGAAAATGTATGAAACGTGGTCCCTGAAGGTTGTAGGGTCAGCACCTACGTACTAGTAAATGGATCAGCTAGTACAAGAGCTGAGGGGGTTGTAGCTCCCTTCCAAAAGTAGTTGGAAAACGAGAGAGGGTTGTAGCCCTCTGCAGGTTGTAGCCTGCGTGCTGGTAAAGGACTGCACCAGTACATTGTAAAAGAAGTTTCTCATTAAAGAAGAAAGAGACAAATTGCAGCAGGTGGTTTTCACCCACATTGGGTTTCCACCTTATATCATGGTGTTCATGTGTGTGGCTTTTGTGTGATGATCTATTCTGTTATACTGCATCTGTTTACTGTTAATATGCTTAATAATATCCTGATGCATTTACTGAAGATAAGATTAACTGAATCATAAGATCTCTGCATATACGCTAGTTGCTTTAGACACAGTCGCGTGTACACGCGGGTTCACTTAACTGAAGTCGCGTATATGTTTCTGAGTATGAAATTGAAAAGTTTTATCTGATCTGATAATACTGATTCACCCCCCCCTCTCAGTATTATTTCCAACAATTGGTATCGGAGCAGGTCCTTCAAAGAAAGCTTGATCGCTTGAAGGAAAAGATCCATCAAATGGCTAATCCAGAAAGAGAGGCACACATCAGGCCACCAGTCTTTGACGGGAACAATTTTACTCACTGGAAGATAAGAACCACTGCATATCTACAGTCGCTTGGAGCAGAAGTTTGGGGAATCGTAGAAGGAGGATACAAATTCCCATCAGCAACTCCTACAGATCCAGCAGAGAAAAAGCAATATGAGCTCAATGCCAAGGTAGTTACTGTCCTATTGAGTACTTTGACTCAATCAGAATTTATGAAGATCATGCATCTCAAATCAGCTAAGGAAATATGGGACAAAATCGTTACAAGCTACGAAGGAGATGATCAGGTAAAAATAGCAAAGCTTCAAACTCTCAGAATCCGATATGAAACTCTTAAGATGCGAAGTAATGAAAGCGTAGCTAATTATTTCCTGCGTATGGATGAGATTGTGAATTGTATGAGGGATCTGGGTGAAGAATTTGAGGAAGTTGTCTTAGTTCAAAAGGTTTTGAGATCTCTGTCTACTAAATTTGATTCTAAAGTATCTGCCATAGAAGAAAAGGAGAATGTGCGGAAAATTACCATGTCACAGCTTCACGGGATCTTAACTGCTTTTGAAATGCGACAAGAGGTACCACCAGAGGCCGCATTCGAAGTGTCAGAGGAAGAAGATGAGGTAAATTTTGTCAAGAATCTTGAACGGGGATCTGGACGGTTCAAAGATAAGCTACCTTTCAAATGTTTTCTATGTGGTAGAGTTGGTCACTATGCTGCTAGATGTCCTCATAACAAAGAAAAGATATATGAAGAAGATGGTAGAAGCTATTATACCCATATTAAAAGTTCATTAAATGATAGTGAGGATATTAGAAGTCTCATGGCACATAAGAAGAAGAATGCTTCATCCAATAATAGCGAGGATATTAAAAGTCTCATGGCACATGAAGAGACGAATGCAGAAACTGAAGAAGTTGCCAAACTAAAAGAACTATTGGAGACAGAAACCAGGGTAAGGGAGAAATTGCAGGATATAGCAAAAGATCAGAGCACAACTATTCAGAGACTTGAATCAAAGATCCTCTCTCTAAAAGAAGATCTTGAAGATCAAGAACATGAAGTGATCAAACTAAAGCGACAAGTGGAAGAAGGGAGAAAAGTTGAAGAAGACCTAAGGAAGAAGTATCTGAAAAAGGAAGAACAACATCAAGTTGAGGTAAATATCTTGAAAGGTAAACTAGAAGAAAAGGATAAGCTTTTACGATTTCAAGATAGTTCTAAAGTCTTGGATGATATTCTTAATAGTCAAAGATCTCCTGCTATCAAGACTGGTCTTGGTTTTCATGAATATGTTGAAGGTGAATCTAGTTCACAAGGTGAGACAAGAAACTCTAATGAGAAATCTGAAATGCTCAAGGAACAACCAAGGAAAGAAATTCCTCAAGGAAGATCCTTTACTCCTAACTATGGATGTGATAGACGATTATTTCCTCCGCTGAATAATGTTGAATGTTATGTATGTCATAATCTTGGACATGTTGCAGCCAGATGCAGAAGTAGAATGGTTCAAGAAAGATCATCGCATCCCAGGTACTTCAGAGGGTATTGCTTTGCCTGCAATGCATATGGACACAAAGCAATTGATTGTGATAGAAGGAACATGAAAAATATAAGGTGCTATACATGCAACAACTATGGGCATAAAGCAAGGGAATGCAGGAGCAGATTTCAAAATTCAAGACAAAAGGACCATACATCATCACAGTTGCAGGAATTGAAGAAGACAGAGACAGAAAGGTGTGGGATAACTCAGTCAGCTGACATAACAGACACAGGGGAATCTGAAAGTGAAATTCAGTATTCCATCCTGCATACGCTTATATAATGAAGACAAGTCGCGTATATACGCGAGTTACAGGCTGCAAAGTCGCGTATATGGAGAAAGGGCAGCAGAACAGACCCAGGTTCAGTCATGGTTGGCTCAGGCTCAGGGGGAGCAGAACAGAGTCAGGAAATGGTTCAGACATGGTTGGCTTACACTCAGGGGGAGAATATTCTTCAAATAATGCATTGTTGGCATTATGGTTAGAAGGTGTTGATAAAGTCTATGAAGCTAAATGATACATCTTACTGTTTAGGAATGGTATTGCAGGCTGGTGCTTATGGTACAAATCATGATGCTGTTGGTGGCTTTCATAAGTCTTGGTCTAGATATTTCATCACTATGTCATGTATCTCTTTTATGATGTCAAGGTCATGTAACGGCTTATGTTGGTTTCCCCACTATGCCTGGGATGAATGATGAAATGTTCATGTATTATCATGTATCTTCACATGGTTAGGTGGATGAGTCAATATTGGTATATCCCCACTAGGTTGGGTGATGAATGTATGTTGAGTCTTTTGGTGATAGGAAGGTCTTCTATGATGTATAAGTCTTTGTTCTTCTTGAAGAACATCTTTTGCAGATCTTGCCTACAGTCAAGGGGAGCATGAACAGCACAATTCAGCAAGAGCAGGATGGATAGATTGGTACACTTTGGCATACACAAAGGGGGAGCACATTTGGAGATTTCAGCATGTACTCAGGGGGAGTATGGACAGCAGTATGGACAGGAGAGGGTATACCAAAGAAGAGAATATCTTGGTCCACCCTTTGCCCTTGATGTCAAAGGGGGAGAGTGACTTGGTGTGGTGGTTGCGTGTGGTGGTTGCCATCAAGTCCAAAGGGGGAGATTGTTGGCATTATGATTCAAGTGTTGTCCTTGATGGCAACTCACTCAGAGGTTGGTACAGATGCTCAGAAGTTGGTACAGGAGATGGCAACTTAATCAGAAGACAGATCCTAGTACAGCTTGCCAAGGAAGTTCATACACGCAGGTTTGTTAAGACCAAGTCGCGTGTACACGCAGGTTGGCTTCAGAAAAAGCGCGTGTATGTGGAAAAGTACCTTTGGTCCATGGCGGTTAGTCCTTGGAAGTTGTGCCTATGGTTTCGGACCATTATGTCTCGACGGACGTGTTGATCCCTAGTTTCGAGGTTGATGGTATTGTGTTTCTATGGTTTTGGCTCTTGGTATTGAACAAGGCCTAAGGCTATATAAGGAGAAGATCACTAGGCAAAGGAGTATGGATTGTGGGTGTCTGATGCAGTGAGAAGATCTGGTATTGTTGGTTATCTGTTCGGGACGCTTGGCAAGGGTCGGATCTGACAGCAAAGGCAGAAGTAATCATTTCTAGATCTGCACGCGGGTTTCCTTTGGAGAAAGCGCGTATACACGCGGTTTTGGTACAGTGAAGTAGAGTATGCATGATAAGTGTTAATATTTCAGGTTACTGCTGATTCTGGTGGTTGTTGCAGAGTTCTAGATTCTGGTTTGGGTTCTGTGTTCTTGATGACAGGGTTTCAGTGATTCGGTATTGGGTTGTTTAATGAATTATGATGCAAGTATAAGTTGATGATTGTATTGCGGTAATGTTTGCTTTGTACTCTTGGATCCAGTATGAAAATGTATGAAACGTGGTCCCTGAAGGTTGTAGGGTCAGCACCTACGTACTAGTAAATGGATCAGCTAGTACAAGAGCTGAGGGGGTTGTAGCTCCCTTCCAAAAGTAGTTGGAAAACGAGAGAGGGTTGTAGCCCTCTGCAGGTTGTAGCCTGCGTGCTGGTAAAGGACTGCACCAGTACATTGTAAAAGAAGTTTCTCATTAAAGAAGAAAGAGACAAATTGCAGCAGGTGGTTTTCACCCACATTGGGTTTCCACCTTATATCATGGTGTTCATGTGTGTGGCTTTTGTGTGATGATCTATTCTATTATACTGCATCTGTTTATTGTTAATATGCTTAATAATATCCTGATGCATTTACTGAAGATAAGATTAACTGAATCATAAGATCTCTGCATATACGCTAGTTGCTTTAGACACAGTCGCGTGTACACGCAGGTTCACTTAACTGAAGTCGCGTATATGTTTCTGAGTATGAAATTGAAAAGTTTTATCTGATCTGATAATACTGATTCACCCCCCCCCTCTCAGTATTATTTCCAACACATAATGCAAAACCAGTTAGTATACCTTTGGCTAGCCATTTCAAATTAAGTAAGGAGGAGTGTCCTAAGACTTAGGAAGAAATGGCTCATATGTCTAAATTTCCATATGCATCAGCAGTTGGAAGCCTAATGTATGCAATGGTCTGCATAAGGCCTGATATTGCACATGCAGTGGGAGTTGTAAGTAGGTACATGAACAATCCAGGAAAAGAACATTGAATGGCAATGAAGTGGATTCTCAGGTATTTTAGAGGTATCACAAATCAAGCATTATGCTTTGGTGGTTCAAACATTTCTCGACAAGGATATGTTGATGCAGATATGGCAGGTGATAGAGATAACAGGAGGAGCACAATAGGGTATGTGTTTACTCTAGGTGGAATAGCTGTTAGCTGGGTCTCAAAACTACAAAGTTTTGTTGCACTCTCAACAACAAAAGCAGAGTATGTTGCTGCTACAGAGGTTAGTGATTTGGTTACAAAGGTTTCTGGATGAATTGGGCACGAATCAGGAGTTGGGCAGGTTATACAGTGATAGCCAGAGTGCCATACATCTTGCAAAGAACTCTGCATTTCATTCCAAGACTAAGCATATACAGCTCAAGTACCATTTCATACGGTCAGTGTTGGAAGATGGACAGTTGAAGCTGGAAGAGATACACACTAGCCAGAATCCTGCAGATATGTTAACAAAAGTTGTAACCATGGAGAAACTAGGAATCTGCTCAGTTTCAATTAGTCTTCAACTATGATGAAGAATATGAGAAACAGTCAGGTCCAAAGTGGATTCAATGTCCAAAAAATGAAGCAACGTTGGAGTTGCTATAATCAGTCTCCAAGCGGGAGATTGTTGGGTGTGGAGCCTGATTATCTTCTATATTCAAAGGTATCACCGCATTGGACCCCAGTTCAAAATGGGGCGGCAATGCTGCCCGTAAAATATTTGCTACAGCAGGGGATGGGGGGGCGACTGCGACCTTTTGGGAGCCCCCCCCCCCTGGTGGGGGGATTAGGGGCAGCACCCCTAAATCTAAGAATAGATGTAAAATTGCCTTGTAAAATGTTGTAATTTCGTAGTCAATCTGGGCCGTTCATTAGGCTGAGATATGACGGTAGAAGTTATGTTTAATTTAGAGTTTTTTTCCCTAGAAGGGAACCCCTCGCTATATGAGGGAATTGTATTGCGTCTATACAATATCTGTATTCTGAGTGAAGAAGAGAGAGGAGATTGAGAGGGAAGATGGAGTTATAGCGGATCTGTTGTAGGTTGTATCTCTTCAGTTTGCTGGATAATATAATAAGGACTAGATGTTTCTCCGTGGACGTAGCTCAAACTAGGTGAACCATGTATATCTGTGTCTCTCTTGTTTTATTCATTTTCCATGTTTATATTTCTGCAATATTTTATGTGTTCCATTGCTATGTAATATATAATTTTCTAATAGTGACCTATTGCATGCTCAAGTACATATCCTAGGAGGGGAGGTTGAGCATTGTGTATGCCTATCAATTTAGGCTTCTCTATGAGCTAAGGTTCCAGAGGGAGTTTCCAATTCCAAAGAGGCTCAATGTTCCACATTTCCTCTTATATTCCATCATTGAAATGAGCCAGAAAGTGAGGGAAGGTAATTGTCAAAACTTTGTCCATCATGGCCTCATAAATATCAATGTAATGGATTCCATAAGCCACCTAAAGAAGCTTGTGTTGTGGGTTGAATTTGTGGACATGGATAGGAAGTTCTTCATTGAGAAACAAGCCCTTACCCCTACATAGCAAGAATAAATACCAGTAGGGAAGAAAAGGAAGAAGAGAAGGAGAAAGAAAAAATAGAAGAAGAGGAGGAGAAAACAAGAACATAGGAAGAAGAGAAGGAGAAATCAAAAACAGAAGAAGAGGAGGAGAAAGGAAGAACATAGGAAAAAGAGGGAGCGAATCCTGAGATTCCCTCTAAATCTCAAAGGATGGGAAGACAAGGGAAGCAAATAAGCCTCTCACTAGGAAACACAGAACAAGAGCTAGCTACCACATTGGCCACACTTAGTACACCTTTCAAGACCAAGCCCAAGATAAAGCAACCCAAACAAGGTCCCTTTTACTTTAAGAAGAGTAATATCACCAAGATCAAACAAGGGAAACCCCAACCTCCTTCAATAGTACCAATCAAAATTGATAAGTCAACCAACACAGAAGAAGAATTGGGACCTAGTGAAGGAAAAATTGAGGAGGTCACATCCCCTAAAGCCAAGGGTAAACAACCTTTACCACCCATAAGGAGGTCTACCACTAGAGCAGTCACATCAAGAGACTCAAGGCACAAGCTACCATACTATAGGAGAAAATAAGGGAGCTACATGGAGAAAATGGACTGCTATGGGAGCAACAAGAAATGCTACAAGAAGGGGCAGCCACATCAAAAGGGGAAGAAGAATACCTCCAAGAACTCCAAGAACCTGATCCACAACCTAACCTTGGATCCTACTACAATTTTTTTGAGGGAGGTAGGATTAGACCCGAGAAATTCGCAATACCACTCTTCTTTGAGTTGGAAAGGGAAAGAGGTAGAACTTATATATGGATGAAAATTGCAAGATCCAAGCAGGTAGAATATGTGGGCCTCATGGAGGAAAAAGTGTATGAAATGAGCAAGGAATTGAATAAATTAAGGTTAAGGGTGTCAGTGATGAAGAAGCAGCTACATATAGACACTAATGGAATTAGCCTCTTAGTTGACCCATGAATAAACAAGAGTTGAAGAAATAAAGAGGGTGATGACAAAAGAAGAGAAGGAACCTTTATACATCAGAGAAACACTAGTGATCCCTAAGGCTATCATCAGTAACCACAACATCATCTCCACTAATCCTGAATTGGCATCTCGGTATATGGTAGCCCAAGAATAAGCTATCCTCCATTTTGAGGACACCTTTAGGATGTTGGGTACCGAAAGTTTGCAGGCTTTCCAAAGATGGCATGCATTGCCTCACAGTTTGTAAATCAGAGAGTATCACTCTCCAAAAAGACTAAGGAATGCCTTGGAGAGAACCCCACTCTACAAAAGAATCATGCAAAGGTCGAAGATCAATTAGATAGGGCTCAAACTCAATCTTCCCTTACTGTTGGGCGTACATGAGAGAAGAGACTAGGAAAAAGAACAAAAGGAGTGGGTAGACATAGAAGAAAATGAAAGGTTTTATCCACAGGAAGGCAGACCATCTTATATGCCTTGGGATGTCAAAGAGGTCACTAGGGCCATGAATAAACTTCACATCAATGAATAAGTTTCTTAGAGGGTGAGAAACACCTTTAGCAGGGGGGTGATGATGGGTCCCATCAATAGGTATATTTTGAGGTCCATTTTGTTATCCTTCAGCGCTTAAAACTCTCTTTTTTCACATTAATTCACATTTTTAGCCATAATATGCTTAGTAGGAAGACTAAAGGGTGCTTGTAATATTTCATGGCCTAATGTGATTAATATGCAGGCAAAAGAAGCATTTTTGGAGATATTTACTATGCAGGGGCTTGTTGGAGGCATCTATAGAGAATATAGGAGGCTTGTCCACTACATTAACTCTCCAACTCAACTTGAGACCGAATAATCCCCACCAACAGCTCGAATCCACTAGTAGTTGAGGAAATTAAGTACATGTGAAGATCCAAGGGAACCATATCCACCAATTTTGAGATTTTGGAGGGAAGCAATCCTCCTTTTAAGGGAGTTTCCCCTTAGCCACTTTTTGTATAAATAAACAAGCCTAAAGGCTCAACAGGATTCAAACTTTTGTTGGACATAGGAGTAGCTACTGAGAGTCTAGTGCTTCATACTATTATATTCATATTTCATATGATGTATGTGATTGTTATTTTATGTCAATAAAAATATTATTGTTGGCTTACATGTTAGTTAACTTTGGAGGGCTGAAACCCTTGGGTTTGGGCCCAACCTAGAGGCTTTAATTCCTCCCATGTATTATTTCCTTGTTTTTGTTCAAGTAATTTTATTTCTTTCCTTATTTAAGTATGAATTATATTACAAAAATTGTATTTGTAGGTTTGACCACCACCTCTCTTATGGGAAGTGTGGTTGGAGGATCTACAACAATAAGCCAAAACCATGTGTTTATGATTCTTGGAGATTGTTGAGTTTTGTCTTGTAACTCTTCTACATGTTTTTTTTCTACAACTTAGAAGCTAGTAGCATTGATTTTCAATTAGAGTAGGTATATGTTGTAGGATAGAGTAGATCTTAAAGAAATAAAATTCAACTCATCCTTTCCACTTTGATTTATTTTGTTGTAATATTGATTATTTAATGCATGTACTTGATTAGTCTGCGGGGGTTGTTATTGACTTGCAAGGGTTGGAACATTCATCCACATTCACTTAGACAATTCCATATTCCTCATGGACACCTAATACTTCTCTCAAAATCTCCCACCAAGATCACCCTTTTAGGGCCAATGAAGGACACAGTGGGCATAAAATTTTGTGCAAGATAGGCCTTCGAGGGGTACTAGGATTGGAAAAATGGCTCCCACATCCTTCATTCACTTTCATCCACCTTCATCCACCTTCCTCCACCTTCCTCCCCCTTCAAGACACCATCCTTTCCCTCATAAAGCTCTCGGAACCACTCCTATAGCAAAACATGGCACTCATGTAGTAAAACGGGGCCTCTTGTGGCACTTCCTATAGCAATCCTATATCACTACTTAAATCCAACCATATTTTCCCTAGGACCTTGACTGTTGGGTCCCTATAATACTAGTGATTACCCCATTACTATTGTAGTTGTACCCCTTATTAATATTGTTGTGCCCCTATTGCCCCCATATTGTTATTATTGTGCCCCTATTGCCCCCATATTGTTATTATTGTGCCCCATAGAATCCCTCTATTGTTATTTTTGTGGCTTTATATTATTATTGTTAGGTCGGCTGGGTTATATTGTGACTCCTTAGACTCCTATATATAGAAAGGAGGTTTTGTCATTTGAATCATCCAATAATTATTCATTTATGTAATGTAAAGGAGGTTTCCCCCTCGAAGAGGCTGAATTCTAAGGCGTTGATCTATCTTTTCTTGAGCTGGTTTCATAACATTTGGTATCAGAGCTTTGGATTCTAGGGTTTTGCTGCTCCAAACAGGTCATCGTGGCATTTTCGCTATAACTTTTTTTTTGTGATGTTTCAGAAGCTAAAAGAAAAACCCATTTGAGATGACATCTCGTTGAATCTCGGGTCCGAATTTTAGAGCTTTTTGCACTATATTTGTGGAGATATAATCTAAGGAAGTTGGTCTTTTTGCAGACTCCTGAATTACATTCCAAACAAGTGACCTGGGGAAAATCATCATAACCTTTTCCCTGAGCATCGGATTGAAATTTCATAAGAAGGTACAGAAATAGGACAGACTTTAGTTTCTTGTATATATTTTTCAGAGCCAAAGGACGAAACAGTGACTCGTGGCACGTCGTACAAGTTCGCTCTACTGAACGAGTCTATAATCAGGTCACTGTGGGAGATTTTGCATAACTCTTCCTTGGAGAATCCAAATAGGATCAGACTAGTGGCATTGGAAAGAGGACACAGAGGGCTACCAAAGGTTGCAATTTCAGAACTGGATGATCTAAAAGTACAGAGATACATCAGAGACAATATCGAGCTCCTACAAAGTGAAAAAAAGGTGTGTAGATTCTTTTAAATTTTTGCTTAAGAGTGGTTTGAAAATTTATTTTGAAGGAATTCAAAGGGCTAGTAGAGCATTATTATCTGTAACTGTGCCCCGAGGAAAGAAAATGCAAACACCTAGTAAGGAACCTGAAAGCTCTAGCATGACTCATGAAGAAGAAGAAGAAATATGATATATCAAAATTACAAGAACAAGTGCAACAAGTGTCACTTGCACAAAAAGCAACAGAATCTAAGATGGATGGTTTAAGGAAAGATGTAGAAGCTAAGATGGATGGTTTAAAGAAAGGTGTAGAAGCTAAGATGGATTGTTTAAAGAAAGACGTAGAAGCTAAGATGGATGGCATGGAAGCTAAGGTGAATGGCATGGATGCTAAAATTGATGGCACGGATGATAAGATGGAAGAATTGAAGATAAATATGAATAAGTTGCTACAAGAAATGGCCACTAATGGTGAAAGGGTACTAAAGGAAACTCATGATGAGAACAAAAGAAATGTTAATCATGATTCCATAGACTCTAATGTTGGATCGAAGACTCACCATATTCCAAAAATCTATATGAGGAAGTTTGATGGCAAGGATCCCGCCAAATGGATATTACAGATGGAGCAATTCTTCGATCTCAATAATGTGCAAAACACACAAAAGGTACGTATGGAAACTTTATATTTGGAACCAAATCAGTTTGTATGGTATCAATGGCTTTGCTCTCGTAAACAATTTATCACCTGGGTAATTTTTACGGAAGAATTGATAGCACATTATGAGGATACAAAAAGCAACACTTTTTTTAGCCAATTGATAAGTCTCAAACAAAAGGGTTCAATAATGGAGCACATTGAGGAGTTCCAAAAATTGAACATAAGGGTAAAAGATATTCTAGAGGAGCATAGGATTGATGTGTTCATAGGGTCTTTAAAGGATAATATCCAACATGATGTTCGCCTTTGGGAACCTGATTCATTAGAGAAGGCATTCAAGTTAGCAAGAAAAATGGAAAGCAAAATTATGGCAACCAGGAAGCATACCACTCACAACTATAAAGACGGAAGTGTTGTTGCCCCTAGTCTTCCACAACCTATAAGGTTGACACCACAACAATTGGAAGAAAAAATAGCAAAAGGACTTTGTTACAGTTGTGATAGCAAATACACTAAAGGTCATAAGTGTGCTGAGAAGAAATTATTCTACATAGATTGTGAAGAGGAATAAGAAAAGGAGCAAGAAAGGTCAAAAGAAGAGGATATACTCTAGGAACAAAGCCTAGATGAAGAACAAATAAATCCGACCTTATCTTGTAATGCATTGGCGGGAATTACCACTCCTCAAACCATCAAGATAGAAGGAAAAATCAAGAAGAAAAAGGTAATAGTGTTGATTGATTCAGGAAGCACCCACAATTTTATTCATTGTAAGGTAGCAAAAGAATTGAATTGCTTCCTATATCCAGCACCAGAGTGTCAAGTGATGATTGCAAATGGAGGAATAATAAATTGCTCTGGAAGTGCCATAATATCAATCTATCCATGTGAGAATATGTATTGACTAGCCCAATGCTTTCCATTCCAATGGGAGGTGCTAATGTTGTACTAGGAGTCCAATGGCTACAATCCTTGCGTACAATAGCTTTTAATTTTCAAGAACTTTTCATCAAATTTTATATGGAACGAAAGGAAGTTGAATTAAGGGGTATTGCAGGGAAACCAGGAAAGATAATTAGCTCTAATGGTATGACAAAGCTTCTAAAAAAGGAACAAAGAGGTGTAATTGCACAATTATGTTCGCTAGATGTTTCCACATCGGAATCATCTATTTCTCCAGATCTCCAAAAAGTCTTGGACAGTCATTCCAAGGTATTTGAGACTCCCAAAGGTCTCCCACCTATGCGTGATCATGATCATTCTATTCATCTGATTTCAGGAAGTGTTCCTCCAAACATCAGGCCGTACAGATATCCCTATGTCCAAAAGAGTGAAATTGAACGTATGGTTGCAGAAATGCTAGAGGCTGGTATAATTCAACCGAGTCAAAGTTCTTTCTCTGCTCCAGTAGTATTGGTGCACAAGAAGGATGGATCATGGCGCATGTGTCCGGATTATAGGGAGCTCAACAAGCTCACTATTAAAGATAAGTTCCCCATTCCTGTCATTGATGAATTACTAGATGAATTGCATGGATCAATTTACTTCACCAAGTTGGATCTTCGTTCAGGATTCATCAAATCAGAATGAAGACTGAAGACATTCCGAAAATAGCATTTAGAACTCATGAGGGTCATTATGAATTTTTGGTCATGCCTTTTGGCCTTACCAATGCACCTTCAACATTTCAAGGTTTGATGAATTCAGTTTTCAAACCATTCCTTAGAAAATTTGTGTTAGTAGTTTTTGATGATATACTAATCTACAGCAAGTCTTGGAAGGATCATGTTGAACATGTTGACAAGGTGCTACAACTATTGGAGGAGAAACAATTATATGCAAAAATATCCAAATGTTTCTTTGGAGTCCAGGAGGTGGAATATCTGGGTCATATTGTATCTCATGAAGGAGTTAAGGTAGACCCTAGCAAAATTAAAGCCATTAAGGAATGGAAAATCCCCACATCCATAAAGCATTTGCGAGGATTTCTCGGGTTGACAGGGTATTATCGCAAGTTTGTTAAGAATTATGGGAGAATAGCAGCACCTCTAACAACATTATTGAAGAAATATGCATTTTCGTGGACTCCGAAAGCAACAAAGACCTTTGAACATCTTAAAGAGGCAATGTGCCAAGCATCAGTCTTAGCTACACCGGACTTCACAAAAACCTTTATTGTGGAATGTGATGCTTCAAGAAATGGAATTGGTGCTGTTCTAATGCAAGATGAAAGACCCATTGCTTTTGAAAGTCGTCCAATCAAGGGAAAGTTTTTAAGCAAAGCTATTTATGAGAAGGAAATGTTGGCAATACTCCATGCACTTAAGAAATGGCGACCCTACCTAATGGGAAGACACTTCAAGGTAAAAACGGATCATGTTAGCCTTAAATACTTTTTAGAACAAATATTATCCTCTAAAGAGAAACAAAAGTGGGTCACAAAGATGTTGGTTTATGACTTTGAAATCATCTACAAAAAAGGGAAGCAAAATGTGGTGGCAGATGCACTCTCAAGAAAGGATGAGGATGTGGAAGCATTGTTGTGCGCCATTTCTATTATCCAACCAGATTGGATGAACGAAGCAAGGGAGGAATGGAAGAATGACGAAGAAGTGTGGGCACTGATTCGAAAGTTACAACAAGATTCCAGTACGTCTGATACATTTAGCTGGAAAAATGATTCGTTATGGGACAAAGATTGCTTATACCTCTGTAAGAATTCCCAGCTAAAACAAAAGATTCTTATGGAATTGCACACTTCTCCCTTAGGAGGGCACTCAGGATTTTTAAAAACTTACCACAGGGTTAAGAAGGAATTTTTATTGGGATGGCCTTAAATCAGATATTCAAAAGTTTGTGGCGGAATGTTTGGTTTGCCAACAAAATAAAGTTGAAACAATTAAGACACCGGGTTTATTACAACCTTTATCCATTCCAAGCCAACGTCGGGAGGAGGTTTCAATGGATTTTATCACATGTTTACCCAAGTCTGAGGGAAAGAGTGTCATCATGGTGGTAGTTGACAGACTTACCAAGTATGCACACTTTTGTGCATTATCACATCCATTTAGAGCCAGTATATTTTCTACTGCATTTATGGAAACAATTCAAAAGCTACATGGAAACCCAAAGATTATTGTAAGTGACAGAGATCCCATTTTCACTAGAAATTTTTGGACATAATTATTTTCTTGTCTTGGTACTCAGTTAGCTCATAGCTCATCTTATCATCCTCAATCTGATGGGCAAACTGAGATAGTAAACAAATGTTTGGAAGGATATCTTCGTTGCTTTGTATCTGATAAACAAACACAATGGGTCAAATGGTTGCCTCTGGCTGAATGGTGGTATAACACTTCCTTCCATACAGCAACAAAAATGACCCCATTTATGGCACTTTATGGGTATCAACCACCATCCATCACATCATATTTAAGAGAAAATTCTAAGGTTCAGGCAGTGGAACATCACATCGAACATCAACAACAAGTTCTCCAACTCTTAAAGGATAGCCTCGCGTTGGCACAAAATAGAATGAAACAACAGGTAGATCAACATCGTAGTGAAAGAAGTTTTGATGTAGGTGATTGGGTATTCCTACGGCTACAACCATATGAGAAAATGTCCCTCAAGCAAGCTAAGAAGGATAATAAAGTATCACCAAAGTATTATGGTCCGTACAAGGTGTTGCAAAAGATTGGTACTATGGCATACAAATTGGAGCTTCCTGCAGCTTCTCGATTGCACCCAGTTTTCCATGTTTCATGTTTAAAGAAGGTTATAGGTGACAAGCTCCCAGTTCAAACAATATTGCCAGAACTTGACGAGGAAGGAAAAAATATATTGGAACCGGAAGCAGTCACAGAAACAAGAACTCGACAACTACAAAATCGATCAATTTCAGAGTATCTTATCAAGTGGAAGAACTTATCCGCTGAAGATTCCACATGGGAGGATGATAATTTTATACAGAAGTATCCAGAACTACTCAAGCGTTGAGGACAACACTTTTTTGAAGGAGAGGGGCATGTTGGCTCCCTATAATACTAGTGATTACCCCATTACTATTGTAGTTATACCCCTTATTAATATTTTTGTGCCCCTATTGCCCCCATATTGTTATTACTGTGCCCCATAGAATCCCTCTATTGTTATTTTTGTGGCTTTATATTATTATTGTTAGGTCGGCTGGGTTATATTGTGACTCCTTAGACTCCTATATATAGAAAGGAGGTTTTGTCATTTGAATCATCCAAGAATTGTTCATTTATGTAATGTAAAGGAGGTTGCCCCCTCGAAAGGGCTGAATTCTAAGGCGTTGATCTATCTTTTCTATATTTTCTTGAGCTGGTTTCATAACATTGACTCTTGCATTTTGAAGTTGAATAATGACCCCCAAACTTTGATTTCATGATTAAGGAGACTTCAAGACCACTCCAACCCTAAATTTCCTCCACTGCAAACACAAACAACAAATAGATTAGACTTAGTTTTTTGAATTCCATAGTTGTGTTGAAGATTGAATTCCTCCTTCTCAATCAAGTTTCAATTAGATAAACAATTCATGCAAGTAGAATATTGATTTTATTAGTGTGAGAATAGAGTTGCATGGTTTCTGCAACTAGAATATTATATTCCTTTCATGCAATTACAATTAGCCTTTACATTTAATGAATGGTATTTTCATTTATGTAGTTAGAATCATGTTCATTCCCTTGCAATCATGATATGATTTCATAGAAATTCTCTTTGTAGTCATCTGAAGGGGTGGTCTCTATATACCTTGATATGATCTAATGGCTGAGGGTGAAATGAGTAGAACTTAACCTACTGTGCATATAGCATTGTCACCTTTAAGTTTGTATGAACCCCAGGTTGATAATTTAATTTGAGAGCCTTGGAAGTTGCAGCATCCTCGATGCAACACCAGGGCTCATCAAGTGCAAAAAGAGAAAACTTCAAAACTCTTTGTATTGGTGAACACCAAAATTCTCTTCCATCAATGCTTTCACCTTTTTTCTACTCTATTAACATTTGCTAAAAAAAATCTCTCTGTCAACTTTAAAACTTGTCTTGTTGACGCATGAAAAAATTACTTTTCCTTTTCTTTAGTGGATTTTAAAACTTCATTTTCTACAAACTCAAAATTCTATATTTTTGGTGGAATAAAAATCTTCTCTTATCGATGCTTTTGAAAATTTGTTAGGCTTTTGGTGAACTCCTATTTCTTTTGTCTATAAACACTTGAGGAAAACCTACCTTTAGGTGCTAAGGAAAAGTTACTTTTCAGTGCTCTTCCCTTTCTTTATTTCGGAAAACTGGGAAATTTTCTTTCTTTTCGGCACCCATGAAAAATTGTTTTGTCAATGCATGTATTGGTGAAACTTATTTTTTATGTTGCTTTTGGAACCCATAGAAAAATTCCTTTTGGTGTACTCCAAAATTGTTTCTTCCATCCCTTCCAATTTCTTTTTGTTGGTGCTCATGAAAATTTATTTTCAATGCTTGCCCCCTTATCTCCTTTTGGAAAAATTTAAACCTTATATTTTTTATGCACATAAAGATTTCTTTTTTCTAATGTGTCTTTTTAGAGTTTAAGACTTAAGGAATTTTTAGGTTTTTCCTAAAACTAAACATACTTGCAAATCTATATGAAATTAATACAACTAATTAAAGTGTGCATGCCAAAAATGACTCAATAAATAAAATAACAAAAGCGATACCCAAAATTTTGAAATTTTAGGGTGTGTTGCGTACTCAATAGGACCTTGATGCAAAACAACTTTGTCATCTCCTTATCTTCTTTGTGATAGAAACTAGTTAGTGATACTTCCTTTTCAAGAATAGTCGAACTAATATTCCCTTCTACATTTGAGGTATTGCCCACCCTCTCCTCAACATCTACAATTATCAAATTATTTCTCTTCTTCATCTTCTAGAAGTGCTTAGGGGTGCTTCTCAAGGTGTCATTTCCAACATCCTTTTCCAACATCCTTCCTTCGTGTGTAACTTTTTCTCACAAGCCTTACATTGTATAACAGAAGGGGTTGTTTCATGTGCTATTGCCACAATCTTCTTGTAGGTTCAATTCTTCCCTTTTCTTTTACTATTCTTATGACTCGGTTTTCTTATACATGCCAAACTATTGCTTCTTCTTGTTCCCTCAAGGTATTGTTCTTAAACATTTGCTTCATCAATTACCTTATGCTTAGTAAACATTAAACCTTTTCGAATTTGAGAAGAAATTCTCCCCAAAACTTTATCATCATATTTGGAATTTTTAGAAGATACCTAGTTCATATCTCTCTTCTTGAACTTTGTAGTGAACCCCTAGATTAATTATCCCTCTATGTGTCTAAAGTAGTTCCATGTAATTGATTAGTGCTCATCTAATTGGGAAGAATTGGGCTTTGACCATGTCCTTGAACACCTCCCAATTGGTTCTTGGTAACTCATTTTCTAGCACTTTTCCTACTACATCACTCTTCCACTGTGCCAAAGTGTGGCCTCCAAGCTTTTATTTGGTAAATGAAATCCTCTATTTTCCTATGACTTCATGTGCATTTAAGCACACATTCATATAATATAACCATTGGTTCAATTTTATCACATCTATTTCTCCAACATAAGGCCTAATATCCACCTTGGCCTCTACATGGAAAGGAATCAACATTTTCCTATCCCTGCATTCTCCCATCTATGTCTTAATCTTGAGTTATGACTTTGGTTTCTCCTTTTCCATGAATTCTTATGAGCTAACCTTATGTTATTCATATTCAATCTCTATTGAAGATGCCTACATCCCCTTCACTACCAGTAACTATGTTACAATAGATCTAAGTGTGGGAATGATATACCCTAATGGAGCCAACTTGACGGCGGGATCTTATTCTTTATCTTCTCCATGATGAACCCCTATCATTGTTGGTACTCTACTTCTCTGATGGCATAGCCACAATTATTGTCCACTTCCCTTGTAGTGATTGCAAGTGCTTATCATATAAGTCTCACCAAGTGATGGGCCTCTTATATGGTACAATTTTAACATATCAAAATCTTCCTTTTACCTTACATTGAAACACTTATTGATTATAAAATGGGTTATTACTAGCAATTGGTTCATTAGTTGTGATGGATTGCTCTTTAGTCATTTTCTTTTGTACAATCACAAGCTTAGTATGTGTTATTTACATTTTGTTATATTTTAAGATTTTTGATCAGTACTGGAGATTGTAAATAAGTGCAAGTATTCTATTGGTGAATAGAATAAATGGATCCTTGTCATCAATTGATCCATGGTCTAGCCATCAAGTTCAAAAATAGGCATGTGGGCTACAGGGTTTGAACCAACCCATGGAATCCTTGAAACCGATTTTAGACACCATATAACCATCTACTTGCTTCACAAAAGTCAAGGACACATGTCATATCCATTGTACAAGGAAATTGTCTCCCCATTCATTGATCTATGCATATGGACTCAATTTTCAATCTGTACCTAAACTAGCTATAATTAAATCGAGTCCAAAAATGTGGATTGGGTTCTGGTAGCCAATCAAACCTCTTTCCACTAGTAAATGTGACAAAGAGACTATGATCCTTTAATATATTTTGTTATCCCTTTGAAACTATTATGTTTGTTTTTCTTATTCTAAAAAGGGCATGTATCTCACTTTTATATATACATTGTTATGTGAATCTCCAAGAGAGGAGATTGGATTGGAATGAGTAGTTGTATTGTTACACAAAATTGTAAAACATTGAATCATTTTTGTTAACAAAGAATTGAGTTTGTACCAAGTTGGAAAAGTATTGTAATTTGCTTTCTTAGCATTTTGGGCAGTGCAACTTAAGGAATCAGATCCCTCTCCATAAATACCAAGCTATTATTTTTTATGTGCATGTGTTTTTATGTGTGTATTTCTTTCTCTATTTGTAATTTTTCATTTGAAGTATAGAATTATTTCTTGTTTATTTTTTTATCTTAGCATTTATAATCTATGTGTTTTATCAATTACTTTGATAGCTTCACACCTTGGATGTTGTTATCTATGTATCAGTTTCATGAGTATCCATAAACTTGATTCAAGATCAAAGTTACCAATATAAGAATCTTGCAAATACTATCATTGATTTTTATGTCATTCCATTTCCTTTTGTAACAGTAGAATAGAGGTTTATCTATAGCATTGCTTTTAGTATTCTCTAGTTGCGTCCAAAGGCACTCTCCAGCCAAGTATGGAAGAGATGTTGTAAGATTATGTTATGTTATTTAAACATTTTGACCCGGTCAAATTACATAATAATAAAAATAAAAATAAAATGCATCTTATCTTTTAAGGTGCAAATCTTTGTTGTGTCATGTTATGTTATGTAAACATTTAACTTGGTCAAATAAAATAAAATAATACAATTAATATTTATATTTATTAATAAAAATAAAAATAACCCTATCTTAAACATTTGTACTTGGTCAAAACTAAAATAAAGAAAAATAAAAATAACTCTATGTTAAAACAAAAATAACTTTAAACTAAAATAATAAGGCAAACTTGACTTGGTCAAGTTACAGGTGGTTTTTGATCTCTAGGTTTATGAGAACCCATGGTATTCATGTGGATTATTGTCTATTTAAAAAAGAAAATTAACCCAACATAGGTCCATCTTAACTCTGGATCTATGCGAAAAGGGATTAAATCTCTTTTCACTCTAAAAGAAATTTAAATCTCAAGAGATTTGATCTCTAGTATTTTGGAAGATTCTAATTTAAAATAAATCTATACTAATATAAAATAATAAATACTATAATTAATTCAACTATAGTTGATCCCTATTTAACCACCAATACGAAGATTTGCACCCCACCCAAAGTATACCGGAAGTATAGAATGAATGTAAAATATTAATAAATGTTAGGTTAACAAAATTAATGCAAAATTTAATACTATGTGATTCACAAATAAATAATAGACTTACAATATAACTAATTTACTAACACAAAACCTTATCCAATATCCACAATTCCTATAGGGCTTATTTTTAAATTGTAAGGCATGACACTATATATAAAGGAGAATCTGAAACCCCACACAACATACCAGATCCCGGGCGCAAATCCCATACCAGAGCCTCCGTCAAAACTTAAAATCGCGAAACCCCTCCGAACGGCCTCATTATGATATGTTCTTAATATAATTTATATTAATTAAAGAAAATGAAAACTACTTGATTAAAGTTCTTAATATGATTATATATGTAAATAAAGATAATGAAAACTATTTCAGAATTATATTTATTATACGTGTAAAGAAAAACAATAAAGCTATTGGGAAAGACACTAATTTTTCAATATACAATAAAAAAAGAATGAAACTCCCATCCTCGCACCAGTGGTCTAGTGGTAGAATAGTACCCTGCCACGGTACAGACCCGGGTTCGATTCCCGGCTGGTGCAATTTTTATGACGGTTAACATTTTTATATTTAAATTTGGTTAGTTTGATGTAAAATTTTATTAGTGATATTTAAATTTTCGATTCCCGGCTGCTGTAGTTCATGATCGTTAACATTTTTGATATTTAAATTTTGTTAGTTTGCTGTAAAAAAAATTTCCCAGCATAATAAAATAAATAAATTTTGATGTAAAATTTTATTAGTGATATTTGAATTTTCGATTCCCGGCTGGTGCAGTTTATGACCGTTAACATTTCTGATATTTAAATTCTGTTAGTTTGATATTTAAATTTTGTTATTTTGATGTAAAATTTTACTAGTGATATTTAAATTTCCGATTCTCGGCTGGTGCTGTTTGACCATTTTTATGACCGTTAACATTTTTGATATTTAAATTTTGTTAGTTTGATGTAAAATTTTATTAGTGATATTTAAATTTTCGATTCCCGGCTGCTGCAGTTTATAAACGTTAACATTTCTGATATTTAAATTTTGTTAGTTTGATGTATAAAGTTATGCGGAGTTTCTGATATTTAAATCTTATTAGTTTGATGTATAAAGTTATGTGGAGTTTTTGATATTTAAATTTTGTTAGTTTGATGTATAAAGTTATGTGGAGTTTGATTTGAATTGATAGAGTTTATATTTTAAAATAAATAAATAAAAATTTCTAATATTGAAATTTTTTAGATCTGTGAAGGATCCTATAGACTCTAAGGACATGAAAGGGATTTATATTATTCCTTGTTCATGTGGGACTCCTTATATTGGTGAGACTGGTCACTCCATTAATCAAAGGATTAGTGAGTACGCAGCTGACCTTAAGCATAGAATAGCCAAGTCTTCTACTTTAGCAGAGCATGTGGGGAAGACCAATCATTATGTCTGCATTGAGGAGGCTTGTGTGATTGCTAGAATTTCCCATTTCCATCACCGGAAATTTAGGGAAGTGCTTGAGATTGAAAAAAGGCCAAACAATCTCAATAGGGAGGATGGTTGGAAGATCAGTAGCTGCTGGTCCCAGCCCTCTCCTCCTAGTCGTAGTCTTTCTGCCTTCTCTTCCCTTTGTTTGGTTTTTTCTTGTGGTGTTTTAAGATTTTTTCCATGGTTTTCTTGTTTCTTGGGGCCGACCTTCCTTGAGGTTCTTTTAGTCTGAGGGTTTATAGTAGCCTTTTTTTTTTTTTACTACGAGAAAATAAGCTTGAAATTAATTTGATTTTTTAACCTTTAATTCTAAATATTAAAAATTTATTTATTTTTATTAACCCTTAAATTACTCTAATTTTTATATATTGAACTAACCTTTGAAATAAAATTAATTTATTAATATTATAAATGTAAATAATATTACAACTTGCTATTTATGTATCATTATTTAGATTTAATAACTTGGTTGACTTTCTATTTATTTATTTATTTTATCATAATTAAATTACTCTATTACTCGATTATTTCTCATATTTGTTAAACTTCTACTTATAACTATTATTGAAAATTAATTTAATTTATAATTAATTTATTATTTATTAGTATATAGCACAACCCCTTTGACTTATATATCTTGATATTTATGTATTTTTATATATTTAATAATGTTTATATTTAACTATTAATTACTCTAATTTTTTAGATACAAAATCTTTGATAACTAATTATTAATATAAATTGAGGGTTTCTCTGCGACGGCAATGGCATCGATCCGACCTTCCTGCGTCTGCAAAACCCCTGGAGGGTCCATAAACCACCAGCCTGAATCCACTCCCACATGATTATCACTGTCTTATGCTGTGCCGCTGAAAGTAGGGTTTCCTTATTCCTTGCTTAAGATAGGGCTTCTAAGAAGCTCGGAGGTGGAAAACCGGACGGCTCTGTTGCCTGTCGTGGCCCCTCTCCTGGAGCTAATAGCTGGAAATTTGATCAGCCTTAATAGTTTGGCTCTGACTCTCAAACACCTGCGGATCATGCCCTTAACAGACTGCGGCAGGCTATGATGGAGTTCGAAACGCCGTCCCTTTGGAGATAGAGAAGCCGCTGCAGAGTTATGCAGGAAAATACCCTACCCTGAGCATGGATTTTTCCCTCTTTATGTGGGGTTCTGGAACAGAGATCGGTGTCATCGAAGCACTGGCAATACAAGATCGGGGCTATAATGGAATAGATCGAAGCCTCCACAAGAAACTGACAGATGGGTTAAATGAATCTGAGCTGATATCAATAACATGGCAACAACCTCGAGGAAAAATGGAGACTAGGGTTTTGTCGACGGCTCTGTCTTCAGCAACTCTCGCGCCGCACCAGAGTGCCTCCGAAAATTTCTCTGCCCCCTTTCAGGTTCAAATCACACAGATCTCAGGCAAGACCATTCTGCAATGGGTATACCCTTCAAATCTGGTGCAGAATCTCAAGGTAAAACTGGAACGCCGATTCGGGACCCCCACTGCCCTTTAGAGACTTATATTTCAAGGTAAACAACTCGATGATCCTCTTCCCCTCTCTTCTTACAACATAAAAAATAATAGCTCTTTAGTGTTTTCCCTTCGCTTGAGAGGGGGCGCTGCAGGTCAATCTTCTTCTGCTCCTCCCTTCTCCTACAAAGCTGCAGTACACTCTGAGATTCCCATTTCCCCTGAGACTCCCAAACCCAAGCCTTTTCTGGTTGACAAGTCAGAGGAGGTTCCCTCTGTTGAGATCTCCCACCCTGGCCTGGCAGATGACCTTCAAAAATTTGTTGAAAGGGCCATCATTTGCAGATTCAATGGGCTTTGGCCACGCTCTAAGGACCTCTATGACTGGATCCATGACAACTGGACTCACCATTGCAAGGTCTGCTTCTGCTCAAAAGGATATTTTATAGTTCTGTTCGACAATCCTAAGCACTATGAACAGGCCTTAGAAGAAGGTCCTTGGTTTATGGGTATAGCAGGACTCTTCTTAACTCCATGGTTCCCAGATTTTGACCCAGCATCTGCTGTCATCACCAAAGCGCCTGTCTGGATCAGACTTCCAAACTTTCCAGCTCACCTGTGGCATTTAGCAGTCTTTAGGAGCATAGGCAACACCTTGGGCAGCTTTTTAATGGGAGATTCCTGGCGGGAACATCAAGGTCTCTACACATATGCCAGATTATGTGTGGAGCTAGATCTAAGCAAGGGACTACCAGATCAAATCATTCTCAAGATCAATGACTTTGTATGGACCCAAAACCTAGATTATGAAAACACTGCCTTCCGTTGCCGCCACTGTCACCAAACAGGGCACCTGCAAAATTCTTGCCCATCGCTGCCTGCAAAATCGAAAAATGGCAACTTTGCAAAGACCAAGCCCAAGCATTGGACCCCTTGTTCTCCGCCGTCAGCAATGAGCTCTAATTCCTCAAGCTCGGAAGATGAGGAGAGCGATGCAGAACCGTACCAGGCGCCTCAAACGATGGATTCGTCCACTGATACTCCTGCGCACACCACTATCACAGCAACCTCCCAGAAACGCGTCCATGAGACCTCCTCTTCCAAATCAGATAAGGAGATCCCCCTGTTGGAAAACTCCAGTCTTCAAGTTG
Source organism: Pinus tabuliformis (assembly GCA_031772625.1). Classification (NCBI taxonomy): domain Eukaryota; kingdom Viridiplantae; phylum Streptophyta; class Pinopsida; order Pinales; family Pinaceae; genus Pinus; species Pinus tabuliformis. Next base: position 1,798,246,424 of record CM062816.1, on the reverse strand, counting down.
TTTTAGCTCATACTCCCCATGATGGCTAGATAAAAGTCAATAAAAAGAAAGGGAAAAAACATCATGTTGAGAATTCTGCCCCTGTGAGGTAAATGTCAGTTTTTTGCTCTCAAGTTAATTTCTGTAGCTCCGTGAATGGTTCACCCCTTCTCCGGGACCGAGGTTGATAGTTTCATCATTTCCGGTCGGCCGGTTTCATGTCTCTCTTGATTGTACTATATTTTACTCAATAGAAATAGTTTAATTTTACTGAGAAAAAAAAATATTAATATAAATTAATTTAGGTTATAATTTATTTTAATAGATATAAGTGGTTCCCCAGATGCGGGTGGCACAAATGAATTAAATGAGCATCATGACAGATTGTAAAACCAGGTACTGCCAGCTGCAGGGCAGCGTGGCTTCCCAGGTTCTCACCTCGCGCAAGAGGGATAGCGTTATTAAGGATGGATACTGTAGGATTTTTGCATTAATGGAGTGCGTTGTTCAAAGCAACACTGTGGTTGTTATAATCATGGCGATCCTGTATGTTCTCTTCACACCTCGCGCTCAGTCTTATTGTTCTGGGCCCTGGTTTGATGTGGTTTTTGGTGACAAGTAGAACCTTGCAAACAGAGGGAAGCTCCAGGCCGGCTCTCTGTTTTTCTGGAAGAGGTTCTATTATGCTAAGGTTCCCCATGGCAGGATTAGCACAGCTTTAAGGGGTAAGCTCTCTAAAGCTCTTGAATTTAGAATTGCATCTCCGTCTCAGGCATTCTCTGTGCATTTGATTCAGTCTCTGTGTCAATCATTTTATCCCCCTGTTGTTATCTCTGGTCTCTCTGGTCTCTCTGTGCCTTCCCCTTCGCTCTTCATAATGGTTCGCCAGGGTGGGAGGAATCGTTTCGGGGGGCGACGTGGAAGTGGCAAACATCCAATTGCTAGTCATTCTGTGGACCCTGAACAGTCACCCATCAATCTTCCCTCCTCTCATGTGGATGCGCCTCCTCCGAGCCCTGTGCGCAGGCCAATTCCAAATAGTGCTTTCCAAACCACGCATTTCAAATTTCAAAGCAATCTGAATAGGCCTCTGATTACTGCTCACATCACTATAATCCTTTCGGAAGAAGAAAATCAAATCTCCCCTCTGTCATGCATGGCTCCTGATCCTTCTCAAAGCAGTGAGCATTTAATGGATGAGGGAAGCCCGGAGAATCGGAAGAATGATAAGTTTGGTCAGGATGAAATTCCCAAAAGCATTCCGCCTCTTGAAGACATAAGTCCAGTGGCCGGGGAAGGGACTTTTGGAGCTACAAGTCACTCCTTGGCGAACCCAGTAAGTGAGACGGGTGGCAATGAAAGTTTGAGGATTGGCAGCGCGTGTCTGGTAGCGGAGAAGACTCCTGGTGAGGATGTGGAAGTTTAATGCCACCTGGGCCTGTTTTTTCTCCCTTTTTGGTTTTGATATCGCTCAGATGACCACTTCCAGGCAACTCTGCTCACAGTCAAGGTTCAACATCTTCAGCCTGTTGTTTTGGCTTCCCTTCGGGGAAGTGGTTGTTTATTTACCGGCTGGTTTGCCAAGTATTTAGGCTTTTCTGCTGTCAATGTCTCTATCTTCGTTCTACGAGTCTATCTCTGGGTTCTATATCTGTTTTCTAGCTCTTTGTAACTGGTCTCCCCAGGTTCTTTTTGTAAGGGGGCAGTTCTGCTGTGTTGAGTGCTCTCGGGTTCTGTTCTCTGAGGCCTCAACTCCATGTAAAAATATTCCTCTTTTCAGTTAATAGATTTTAGTCTTTGCAGATAAAAAAAAATAGATATAAGTGGTTAAAAATGGTCCGTTCACTTTTAAGAATTTAACTAACCTATGTCAATTTTGTAATTAAATATTGGTTATTCCCCTAATCCAGTCAAATCTAGCCGTTACGTTACCCAGTCCTGGAATACAGCCGTTGGAGTTTGTGCTCTATCTATTTAATCATGCTTAGCTTGATCTGTTCGTTCAACTTATCCTGACAATGAACTACACTTGTTGGTTTGAAACGCGTCAACAAATGAAATTTCTTGTGATTTACGCCGAAGAAACTCTCTTATATTTGATATGGATCACAAAAGCCTCAATTCAAAAATAAATTAATTTTCCAACATTGAAATTTTTGCTAAATAGATTAATTTTCTAATACTAAAATTTAGCAAAAATAAATTAATTTTCCAACATTGAAATGTTTGTTAAATAGATTAATTTTCCCATACTAAAATTTAGCAAAAATATATTAATTTTCTAATACTAAAATTTAGCAAAAGTATATTAATTTTCCAACACTGGTTTGATGTATAAAGTTATGTGGAGTTTGATTTGAATGGATAGAGTTTACATTTTAAAATTGAAACTTTTCCAACATTGAAAAAAATAAAAAAATAAAATTAAGTTATGTGGAATTTTTAAGTTATCAAATAAAAAAATAAAATTAAATTATGTGGAATTTTTAAGTTATGTGGAATTTGATTTGAATTGATAATGTTTACATTTTAAAATTAAAACTTTTTCAACATTGAAATTTAACTCAAAAAAATTAATTAAATTGATAGAGTTTATATTTTAAAATCAAAACTTTTTCAATATTAAAACTTAACCAAAAAAATAATTTTCCAACCCTACATTTAATAAAAATAGATTAATTTTCTTTATTAATTGAATTAATTTCCAACACTGAAATTTAGTAAATATATATTAATTTTCAAACTATAAAATTCAACACAAATAAATTAGGTGAATTCAAAATTAAAATATTTCAAAATTAAAATTTTAATGAAAATAGATCGTTTAACCGACTATTTTAAGCTCGATAAAAATTAGAAAGACTTGAAATTAAAATTGTCTATTTAAGCAACGATTTCAAACAATATCAAATTAAGTGTTTAAGACTTGAAATTAAAATGGTCTATTTAAGCAACGATTTCAAACAATATCAAATTAAGTGTTTAAAATTAAAATTGTTTAACCATAAAAATTAGCAATTTGATAAAGCACTATACAAGTCTATTGTAGTGATAATAACAAAATGCACATAATACAATAGTTTAACCATAAAAATTAGCAATTTGATAAAGCACTATACAAGTCTATAGCACGGATAATAACAAATTGCACATAATCCAATAAATAACAACAAACTAAGTCTCCACTATAAAACTTAAGGGAAATGGGTTGCTTAAGTGACTACCTCGGACAAGATTGAAATTGGGTGGGTTCAAAATTAAAATACTCAACATTAAAATTGGGGAACTTCAAAATTAATATTGTCCAATGTTAAAATTAGGTTGGGCGCCTCAAAGTTAAAATTGTTCTAACATTAAAATTAAATTGGTTTGTTCAAAAATATAACTATTTCACATTAAAACTTAGCACTAACCAATTTAGATGCAGAAATGGTTGTACAAATATCCATAATATATTGAACAACAATAAACAAAATGTGAATAATACAATAAAGAACAATAAACAAGTTTCTTAATATAAATAAAATATCCATAATATGATAAATAATATTAATCAAACTCTTACCATAATATATTAAATAATAATAATAAACAAAATGTCTATAGAACAATAAACAAGTTTTTTAATATAAATAAAATGTCCATAATATAATAAATAATATTAATCAAACTCTTAATTATATAGATTATAACTCAATTAAACGTAAACTTAGGCATGTCCTAAATAAACACAAGTTTAAAGGCATCACTTAAACAACTTGAGTAAACATAGGTTTAGGTTATAAGGCTTACACGAGGGTTGACAAAAATCCAAACTTATGTGGGGTTTATCACAATCTTTAAGGGTCAGTCACCATTCTTTAAGTGTAGGCTTAGGATAAAAAATAATTGGCTTCTGCACATCATTTCTAAGTTAGGCTTAGAAGGTTTGTCAATGTTTGCTATAAATAAAGAGAGCATAGGGAAATTGTCATTCACTTATGTAGGAATAGGTCAACTATGCTAACATTTCCTATGTTCTTTATCAACAAAACCAACCCACCTAGTAGTGAGGCCTTCCCTCTTCGCATTAACACTATTTTAATTGAATTGAATGAGAAGAGAGATACTAGGTGGCCAAGTGCATGGAGCATGAAATCCCTTAAATCAAGTCATTGTTGTAGGGGGGCAATGCCAAACTCAATATTTTAAATTATGATGATAATGTTATTGTACAATCACATATACTAATGAATTGGCATATCATGAGAAGTTTCTAGCAAGCTAGTGAAGATTAAATAATACATTTGTCGTTAGTATGAGAAATATCACTTCCACTCCAATCAATTGTTATGTTGTGTGGAACTCTACAACCCAAGGATGTTTGTTCCAAGAGAGAGATGCATTCTAGGAAATAGGCATAGGAAGGAATTTCTAACAAAAGGTGGAAGGGTGGAAACTTAGACCTCAGTAAGTTTGGCAATGAGACAAAAACCAAAATAAGGGCTTCACAATTTTGACACATACAAAAAGTAACATTTATATTAAGGGATATAACCAAGCAAGTTAATGTAAATCTAGTAGCCAAATCCCCTAAGCTAGGTATAAAATTCCTTCTTAGACTCTAGCAATGGTGTCTATACATTGAAAGCTAAAAGAGCCAATCCCATTGTTAAAATTTAAGTTCGCATAACTTATTTAGATCACTATCTAAATGGGCTTATGGGACAACCATTTATCTATGTTAGCAAGATCATTTCACTTCCAAGATTTCCAAAAGCATAGGGTCCTATAAGCCCAAATGTATATAGAGAGTTAGGAATGATTTCCTTGACCTTGTTTAAGATCAACTAGTGTGGGTTGGTTAGTGAATGTTTAGCTTTCAACTTGGGCCATCACACCCACTTTCTAGTTCAAGAATCAAAGATCTCTCTTACAAAGTTGATGCTTGTCTTGATAAAACTATATACTTTTGAGGCCTTCTATATACTTTGTGCCTGCACAAAATTTCCCTTCACCTTTATTTGTGTTTGAGTAATAAGAGTCTATAGAGAATAAAGGTTTATCTATAGCATTGTTTTTAGTATTCTCTAGTATCAAATTAGGACAATTTCAATGCTAAAATACTAGAGTTAGTCACATTGTAGTTGATCCCTTTAGGCAATAAATATAAGGATCTGTATCTACATAAATAATGCATAATGTCTCAAAAGTACTAATGAATTCTTGTACACAAATAGTGCACAATGTCTCAAAAGCACTAATGAATTCGCGATTAATAAAATTAATGCACAAGTGCTCTGAGATGAAATACACACACATACATATATATAAGAACATTGTCACCATGTACATTTGAACTTAGACTTTGAAACTATATGGGTCATAAATGGTAAACTTATAGCCAATTTGATTCACTAACATAGAACCTGGTACAAATCTACAATTCCACAATTCCTATAAAGATTCTTCTTAGACTGAGATGCAAGATACTAGATCAATCTATCTCAAACAACGCAACCTTAGATAGTATAGCGAAGGCTTCCATGTCATCACTTTTTTCACTCATAAAGCAAGGATCAATATGATTCATGAAGATCAATATAATTCATGCCATGTTTTTCAGGTGATCCTTCTCCATTCTAATCAGATAAAACTTCACTATCATTAATCTACACTCATTAGTGTATGGATGAGTTGGATATTACACAACGCATTTATATCATTGTTAAACAATACTAGAAAAAGCAAACTATGTGTCTCCTTCCATCAAGCAAATTCACGCAACCACACACATAATCCAAGTTATATGATACATGTATATGAAAGTGACTTGGATCTGAAAAATGGTGAGCGAGAGTGCTAGGGTTTCACTCGCAGGCATCACGGGTTTGGGAGTGGAGGCTACGGGTAGGCCCAGGGCAAGAGGGATTGAGGATTCCAGGTATGCAGAGTCTGGAACTTGGCGGTTTTTTTTTCCTCCAGATGGGCATCTGTATTATTGTCTATGATGGGTCGGCGAGCAATACTTTGGATCGCAGAGTACTGGATGCAACCTGAGGCAGATGTACAGGAATCTGCGACGACCACTATGATAAGAGCCATCAATGCTAAAAAACTATGGTTTCGGATAATACATCCCATTAGGAATGGTTCTAAGCAATGTGGGAAGGTTGCGGCTGAGTGGGTATCTGCGAACCTATCGTTGAGATTACAGTATGCTCCTACGCGGCTACAACAGATCTACACTGGTTGGAGTGTACGCGATCAGAAACCCTCCTTTTTGCCCAGACCCACAGTATCACCGGCCTGCTGGCAGTGGTGTGGGGGAAATGGATTTTAAGAAAACTTGCTTGCACACTGTTACAAATGGGGGTTTTCACTCTGTGGCACTGGACCTGCTGGACACTGAGGTAATAGTTAAACTACTCTTGCCTTTGGATTATGATACATACATGCGATCTCCATTGATTGAAATAGAGCACCTGACGAATCTGGCGATCAAGGGGTTTTCTCTTATCACGCATCCACACAATGATTTGCAAAAAAAGAGTACTTGGAGTAGCACGGCATTACAAACCTCAGGCGGACACAAATTCCCCACACTTGGTAAATTTTCATCAGTTTCAAGTTATTATTAAAACCCCTCCAAGGATGTCTTTTCTGGTTTGGGTTCTCGCAACTGATTGTGTATTGTATCTGAGGTATCTCATCTCCCAATATATTGGATATCCTGTCGAATTACAACATTTGATATTTGGGGACAGAGCACTACAAGGCACTAGACTCCTTAAGGACTATAATATTATGTTAGTGTCCACCATAACACTCAACCTGAGGCTGCGAGGTGGAGCCGCAGCCTCTAGTAAAACAAAACATTCAGGAGGAGGCATTGGAAGTAGTACAACAAAAAACAACGAAACACAACAAAAGCACAAAAATGGAGGACTTTCTTTCAAGAATATCCTACAAGGAAAAAACACACCTACAACAACATCAAAGCAAGTTGGAACTGAACCCAGTCCATATATTGTGGAGCAACTGAATTATATTCCAGAATTAAACATAGATATACCAGAAACAGATATTCATTGTAATACTTTTGAATCACAAGCCCTAATATGTCGATTCAACTGTTTTTGGCCAAAACTTGTTGAGCTCTTCCATTGGATTTTCTCAAACTGGACTGCTCACTGTGAAATACACCTATGCTCAAAGGGGTTTTTCATTGTCAAATTCCATTCATCTGAGGCAAGAGACATTATACTACAGGAAGGACCATGGTTCTGGGGATCCATGGGCCTCTTCATCACACCTTGGTTTCCAAAATTCGATGCTAATACTATGGTTGTTTCCAGGATGCCAGTATGGGTTCGGTTGCATAATCTCCCATTACATTTTTGGGATCAACAGGTCCTTGCTGGTATCGGCAACTCCATTGGGCGATATATCAAAATGGACACACAAAGACTGGAGGAAAGAGTGTATACTTTCGCTCGTATATGTGTGGAAGTAGATCTCAGCAAAGGCTTATCAGATCGCATACTGCTAAAACACCAACAATGGAGCTGGACACAGATACTAGACTATGAAAACACAACATTTAGATGCAGAATTTGTAGGCAAACAGGACACCTACAAAACTCATGCCTAGAAGCCAAAAAATATATACGAAGAAAAAAGAAAACAGGGAAACAACCCAAGGGTTGGCAATTTCCCCCCCATGACTCTGATGAGGAGGAGGAAGTGGCTGTGGAAGACCCCATACCCAATGAGAATAACCAGGCGGACAAAGAACCAGAAGCACAGGAGATAACTCCACAAGATCCTATGGAATTACAGCTGAAAAAGATGCCAGATGCAAAGGACTCCAATGGAACAAAACAACTACATACATCAGACAATTCAGATTCTGATAAGGACAATCCTCGACCTGATGCTGACAACTCGCTTGCACTCATATTTTTGATGCCGACTCAAGGGGAGTGGTGCAAGGTTGAGAAGAAGAAAGGGAGAAGAACATGACTCTCCCCATTTTGTACATTAATTTGCTTTCATTGAACCTCTGATCAACAATCTTTCGACTTTCCTGATGTAATATGTTTCAGAGTCTACAACATGTAATTTTGTTTTCATTATAAAATTATGATTTTTCCATGAAAAACAAAAATCCAAATTATACCAAACTAATAATCCAAAATAGAAATAAATAAATTCATTACACAACCTTATTTAAAAGTTAAAGACCAATGTATAATGTTAGCGCTACTCATCCTCTTAATACTAAATCAACCACTCACTAACTATTCACACTCAAGTCACGGAGAAGCAACCTTATTTAAAAGTTAAGGACAAAGAAATAGATACACTCAAGTCACGGAGAAGCAACCTTATTTAAAAGTTAAGGACAAAGAAATAGATAAACGCATTACACAAGAACTAAATTTTGAACCCGACGTCACGGAGAAGCAACCTCGAACACGTCAACAACCTTATTTAAAAGTTAAGGACAAAGAAATAGATAAACGCATTACACAAGAACTAAATTTTGAACCCGACGTGAATCGAACACGCAACCTTCTGATCTGGAGTCAGACGCGCTACCATTGCGCCACGGATTCAAAGATGAAAACAATATGTCTAGGCTTTTACATCATTTATAATTATCTGCTTAAAACGATATGCCACTGCATAGAATGCAGCTACTTGCGCGACAGATAAAGAATCAAAGAAAACGTGGACGGCAGGATTCGAACCTGCGCGGGCAGAGCCCACATGATTTCTAGTCATGCCCGATAACCACTCCGGCACGTCCACCCTTAATGATTGTCAGTTTAATTTGTAGAACTTTTAATAACTATAATAGGTTGCCTTTATTCCCCAACTCCTGACGCTTTCTCTGCCCACCCTACCTAGGTTTGGTGAATCAAAGTGAGCCCGTGGTGTAACAAGACTGCCAGTTACAGCATGCGACCGTATGCCGAAATGCTACCCCACGGCCACGGTTGCTTGCTGGGACGACGCAAGCCATCAAGAACTCGAGGGAGCTGGCCAACTTACCTCGCAGTCGTCAACGGACTAGGTTTGTTTTTTGAGTGTAGTTTAAGAAACGGGGCAACATAATTGAAAATAATGATATTGTCTTGTGGGATGATTTAGTGGTTGGCACAATGAGATGTTATTGGGTTTACTTAGTTTTAGATTTTATAGGGACATCTTTGGTTTATTGTAATAAGGTTTAAGGATTACCTTTCCCCACTTTCTTGGAGTCTTAATTGTTGCTAAATTATAAATTTTTAGCCTTGCTCAATTTACTCAGACAATTACCAATTCACCATAATTTAAAAAAACCCTAAAATCAATAAAAACATAAAACAAAATCAATCAAATCCATGTGAACAAATTGTGGCCTCACTAATGCAAGTGACTAGAAGCAAAACCATTGGCTTTAGTGAATAGCAAAATAAATAAGACATTGAGATATGCAAATTATGAAAGAACGACAAAAAAAAAAATACAAAGCTTACAAAATGAAACAAAGAGATTAATTTAACACCCACAATGCAATGTAGTCAATGGATACAAAATCTTTGATCTATTCAATGGATACAAGATCTTTGTGAAACAAGAGACACTGCAAACTCTTTGTAAAACAGAAGACAATGCAAAACTTCTAGTAGCCTTTTTTGTTCAACTAGGCTTTGATAATGAAGAAGAAATAATCCAAGTGACGCATGGTTTCCCTAGAGATAGTTTTTAATACCTAGAAATAATAGCATCTATAAAAGATGATGTTTTTTCATTTTGTTTCCATTTCCAAAGTGGTTTTCTACTGCAATTATCCCCTGATTTCATTTTTGGTGATAGAGATGCTAACTCCGCTTTCGGCAATTGCATGTAGATGTTTTATTAGAATAGAACAATTGCTTCATAATAGTCTTCATTAAGTAAGTCAAAACTACATTATTCAAAAATATATCATAGTATTATTTATTTTGCAGTGTGTGTTTGGATAATAATTTTGTGAGATTAGCTCTTTTAGTTGGATAGTTATTAAATTTTGAGTTCTTAGACATCCTGAGTCTAATATTTTTTAAAACTTTTACCTACATTTGGAATGGAACAACTTCTATCATTTTAATGCTCAACATGTAGTGTAATAAGTCCATCACAAAGCTTACAAGTTGTTTTGTCACCACCATTTTCATCATTCTCTCTATGTGTTTGTAAAAAATCGATAGACACAATTGTGGCAATGGGGTGCACAACACAAACACATAGGAATGTGTGCATGTTCTTAGAAACACACACACAATCTTAATCCCATATCCTCAACTCTATCCAAACCACCACACATGTTTGCCAACTTAGACTATTTAGGAATGTACATGCATTCCTAAGCATGTGTGTGTTCTTAAGCACATGTGTGTTACCAAGTGTGTGCACACTCTTATTTATTTTTATTAAAACATCAAAGCTATCAATTGCATTGTCACATAGTCATGCAATGTGTCTTCAAAGTTATAAAGCAATTTATGGAGGTGTTAGATGAGTTTTCAGTGCCAATGTTGACTTCTTCTTTGATTGGTTCTAGGTATGTTTGCTAAACCTTATTTTTATTTATTTTTATGTATTTCATAACTTTTTTTAAATTATAAAAAAAAGTGAAATATATATAGTTTTTCCTCCCTAATGCAACTTATAAATCACATGTAGACTACACTTAACAAAACGTAAACTCACCATCACCAAATGAAGATAGACCAAACCCTAACCCACAACCATTAAATGCAAAATTTGAAATTCATAAAAGGCTTTGGTCATTAATATTCCTAATGCAAGATTAAAGAAACTCCAATGAACCCTTGCACCTTTCACTCACTACATCGTTGGATACAACTGTTACTTCCATTGCTAATGCCCAAGATTAGTTATCTCACATTTCCAAGTACAAGGATCAGATGTTTGTGTATTATAAGATGATTTTAGATGGAAACAATGTCAAATATCTAAACATTTCGAAACAAGATTTGATGACTTTGTTTATGGGCCCCAAAACTAGAACATAACCTTTAGTGACAAAATAATAAATTTGCATGGACTAGTGCACCAAACAACCTTTTGTAAATAACTGGATGGATAGGTGGTTCATCGAGTTTCACAAGCCTGCTTGCAATAATATGGAGATACCATTGTATCACCTTAAAAAGTTGTGGGATGAATTTAACTTAGGTCACCATGAAACTACTTTGACATTAGTGATTTCCTTGGGCTAGGTTGCAAGTCCACAAAAGATCAAGAAAATATTTTATGTGACCCATTGAGAGCACGTCATACTCTCAGATTGAGGCCTAACCCCCCCAACCAACACCATCCCATTTATAAAAACATTATCTAGACTCAAAACTCCACTTCCACCTCGAATCATATATTAGCACAATAAAACACATTTATTGCAATATCCTGCCTAAAGGGATCTTTAGTTGATGTTGGGGTAAGGGTTGGGCCTTAAGTCTCTGCAATAGAATCTATCCATGAGAGAAACATGGAGACAATAGGCATTGTCATCCTAGTTCATGTGATCCTCGTTGATGTTCACCTTATCGGTAGATTTGTTTTGAGTCAATGGAGGCAACTGCACATTATAGTTTCATGGAGGAGGATGGTATTAAATCATCTATATGGTTTTAACTGATTATGGGTGTGTGTGTGTGTGTAAAATTACAAATCACTAATTTTATATATAGTTTATTGTGTGATCTTTTTCTATATCTAATTATTTCATGTGTCTAGTTGCTATGATTCAATATCATATCTTTGTTACCTAAAGATACATTGAAGAGAGTTTCCAACACTAATGCGGTAATAACAACAAATTTCTCATTTGGTGTACCACATGTGCAAGTATTGTGGAACTTTGTGTAATTATATTATTTATCTTGCTATTGATATCTCAATGTGTAATGTTTACATTGTTACAACCTATGCGTTATCATATAAAAAGTATTAAAATCAACCCAACTAGGGTAAAATACATCAAAGAATGAGTTTGATCCTTCATCTTTGGATCAATATTGAAAGATGAAAATGCTTCATATAAAACTATGCACAATTTCCATTTAATCGAGTGTAAATGTGAAGTATTCTGATACATATGACACTCATTTATTTATATATATTCCTAGAGTAAACTTAATCTATAAGACAAACAATCATAATCATCACCATGTTTTTCCAAGTCTATAGATTGGATCGATGTAATCCTTTATTAATCATTGAGACATTCCCTTATTTCCATATTATTTTTTCGACAAGACTACTCAAGTAGTGCACTACTTCATCCTTGTGCTTGGACACATTTTCTTGAGCCATCACAAAGGTGATACCCTTGATGGGGTAATTACCTCACTAAAGGATGTGTTAATCTTTCCCTTCAACCATTATATCTCCATAATAACGGAAACCAACATGTACAAACATGTGTTCAATCTTTATTAGTTCTTTCAAGGCCCATCCATACCTACCAAGCCCTTAGCCAATGTAGTCCATATTTTGAAGAATTTTGGAACTTATTCCCTTATTTTACAACCCAAAGTGACCCAAAGGCTCTTTGATGGAATCTAGAAATTCATAGTGGAAAATAGATAAAATCAATACCTTCCTTTCTTCAGTCATCATGTAGGCATATTTAATAGAGGTGAAGGTATTTTCTTTTTTTAACTCATTTATCTCTCTTTGAAATTTGGACCACAATGGCTCTCAAGATGCCACTTCATTATTCATCTTTTCTAAGGATGCCATTGAGAGGAAGATAAAAAGGGATTGGGGGCATACTTTACTTATTCATCTAGATAAAGTAAACAATTTTGATAGACCCCTTTATTAATGAATCAATTAATGGAGGCTTAAAATCTACATGCAAAAGAAAAATGTATACATGTAAAAGAAGCTTAAAATCTACATGCAAAATAAGTTTAAAATTCATAGGCATTGTCTAGCACTTAAATATGAACCCGTAAGACACAATTCTAATCTATTTTACATGTATATTACAATTTTCATAATAACAAATCTATAACACCAAAGTTTTGTTCGAGTAAAGGCTACCTACAAAAAACTCCAAAACATAACACACGTGTGAATATGGTGTAGAGGTCATTACCAAATATCTCTCATGCACATTAATGATCAAATTTTAACTTGGATATGAAGGTGGGAACATCCACATTCACAGGGTCGTTGTCTTCCAGATTTCAAAACCACTGCATGTGAACCTTGCATCACACTTAGAGGAAATTGACATGGAGGCATTATAGTATACATGCAATGGGAAAATTTGAAAGAATATGTATCACCACTTGGCTACACGATCTCTGCCACCATAATTTTGCTACAGGGTTTATGTAGGAGCTACACCCAAATTCTACATGAGCGGAACCTGAATCCTATAGGAGCAGTCCTCATAGAGTTAACAATTTCAATTGGATAAGGTTGGCCACCTTTAGCATTGTTTAACTCTTTTTGTAGAGCATATTTCCATCTACATTTCAGTCATAAATATATTTGGGATACACTTTGAACTTCTCAGACACCTTAGCTATCATTCAAACCACCCATACATAAAAATATAGACCTCTAAAAGTTTATACAATGGGGGTTGAGTTCAATAATAGGGAACCCACTAATACCACCATGATTTATCAAAATCCTTGGGTGGGGAATATGTTCCAAAGGAGCCAATGGGTGGTATTCTTTGAGAGATTGAGAGGGTATGATGATGAGGTGGCCATAGAGTTTGCCTTGAATTTTTATAATTTTAGAGGACGAGTATATCATAGCAATGAATGTTTTTGTGATGTACATCAATGAAGTTGTCCTAAATAGAGTGACAGGTATTCCTACAACCCTACTGTGGAATAAGGAAGAAAGGTAGGAGACCACCCTTGCCATGAAATTTTTCTTCTTCCAAGATGAAAAAATTATTGAAGACAAAAATGGGATTAGAAATGAAATCCTATCATATTTCGAAATATATATATACTATGAAGGAATATTATTTTGGTTTATTCCTACCCATTTAGGCTACTTTACCTCCTTAGCCACCAAGCTTACCTTCCATCATCTTGATCACTATGCATTCCTTACTTCTTGTTGTAATCATTGAGTGGAATGAGTGGGAAAGTCAAAGAAAAGAAGAAAGAAGCATTGGCCTACCATGGTATAATTAAGTTTATAGTTTTTTATGCATTACAAAGGATAGACCATCTTATCCCATTTTCATAAACATGGACATATAGTCCTTCATAGAAATTCAAAGGGCCTTAGCAGAGTAGGGGTCCCCCATAGTGGCAAAGGAAAAGGGAAGGTCATTGCTAGCCATGGACCCTCTAAAAACAAGTCCATTTTTTAACTCATATAGAGGGAAATTGTAGCTACTCTAGATGAGATGGGAACCCATCCTGTTGTAGCGGCTACAACTACCCTCCAAAATTTTTCCTTAGCTTTGTTTTGGAGCCTCCCTACCGACCATCCTTAGGGGCATGTCTTACACTGTCCAAGTACATATGCTTTAGTTGAGTTTCAGTGGCTTGCCAGCTTGTTTGCCTCCCACCCGTAGGCTGAAATTTTAGAGCTTGGTCACTTTCTGGTTGTTATGCTCACTTGGAAAATTGCACGAATCTGGAGGGGAACCAACCTTCCTCTCCATAATTGCGCATACCATATAGGCATCCTGCTGCTCTCCATAAATGCACAGAACAACCAGTCAACCTTCCCTCTGGAAATTGCGCACAACAGCCCATCATTAGGCTTGCTCTAAAAAATTACACAATTTTGGCTGACAGCCAGGGCTTCAGTCCAAAAAGTGCGCAGAGGGACCACTAGACTAGCTCAACCCACAAAAGTCACTCCAAGGCTTGTAGTCTATTGCATGTGCTCCCAAATTGACCGATTCCCTCTAGGACTGAGCAATCTTGCTTTGCATTCATGGGCTACTTTTCCCAAAAAAGAAAAAAGTAAAAACGCATCCCTGGATTTTAGGGATCCATTTTTAGTAGCTAGGGGTTACATGCAAGAGTCATTTTAGAAGCCTCCCGCCAAGTGTCGCTTTTTCCTAGATTTGTGGCATGCTCATCATAAGCCTCAATATTATCAAAACTATTTATTTGACACTTCAGATCTCATTCCTCACATCGATCTTGGTGCTCTGGCATCCCACATCGCATCTAGGAGCATTCGACACACTAAGCTCAACATTTTTCGAGTAAGTTCGTTTTTCATGTCTTTTACTACTTTTCTGTCACTTTTTGTATTTTGGTTTGTGTGAGTGTTGTTTGCTTGGTTTCATTGAATGCATGTTGTAGTTTTAATGCATGTTAGCTTGTAGAAGCACTATTTTACTTTTTCATTGCATCTCACTACTGTCACATGCATGACACTGTTTCTGCACTTACGGTCGTTGTTGCAACAAATCGCTTCACACACTTACTTGTTTTCCAATTTTCCAAATCCTGCACTCTTTGTTTGCATGCATGATCATTAACTCTTGTTTTCACTTAGCTTCGCCATGCATTCAACCTTTTTATGTTTTCAGTTGCCCATCAATGTGTCTAGGTTGCCTTGGCCCAGACCTTTCCTAGCCCGGCTTGCATTGTGCATTTCTGAGAGTGAAGGCCCTACCTTCCTTCCAACAATTACGTAGAGCTGGCCCAACACTGGCCTCTAGGCTTGCTTTGCACAATTCTGAGAGGTAGTGCCCTGCTAGCCCCCGGAATTGCGTAGATGTAATTTTCTGGGTTGCACCCATTACTGACTGAAGCTGCACATTACATAGTTTCAGTCCTCAGCATGCCATTTTGGACTATGATCTGCATAGTTTGAGCATTCAATCAACCCATTGATAGCCCAAACCATGTTCTACATATTTTTGGCAGTTAGTCTCCTAGCCTCTCGATGAAAACTGCGCAATATTTTCAGTCAGTCACCCAGGTGTGTTGCATGTCAATGCTCAAGTTGTTTTGGTTTTCAACTGAAAAATTGTTTGCCATGAGTGTTGCTCTATCTCCAGGTATCCCATGTGTTCATCTGTCTCTCAACAGTACAGGTACAATATCTTCCAAGAGAGAAAGGTCAAAGGACATTGTCGAGAGTGAAACTGGAGATGCAGTTGAGAAAGTGTTTATGAGCTTGTCGATCTATGAAGACACTAAGTTGTTCATAGAAAAAGAGATCAAGATGAAATTGCAGGACATCAATGACACATTTATAGGCACATTTGAGGAAAATCTGGAAGACGACAGGGTCTATGTCAACATTCACAAGTCTGGCTTGTACTAGAATGCATGCAGGTATCCTGCGTTTCCATGCGCGAACATGATCCACTAGATTGTCTCACATACTGATCCCTAGACAATGGTGTTGAGTAGTGTCAGTGGAACACAAATTTATACCTTCAGGGAAAAGGACTTTTAGGAGATGTATCACTTACCACAGCCGGAGATCAAGATGGATACACCCTTCACCAGACCCAGCAGCGGTGCAAACTCAAGACACATCTTGAAGAGCTTGGTGAAAGAGTCGTCTAAGTTCAGGATAACACCCAACCAATTTTATAAGACAAGGACATTGTGGAATGCATATCATATCTTGATCATATTTGCATGTCGCTTATATGGCTAAGAGAGCACAAAAAACTTCACGCAGAGTTGGGTGATTGTGTTGGATCAAATGGAAAGCAAAGGAAGACCTTTCAACTGGTTCGGCATGTTGGCTCTCAGGTTGAAGGAACACGTGACATAAGCCCGACATCTGCGCAAGGGTCAAAAATCGAAGCTATTCATGTTCGCTTACATACTTGATGCAAGCTGTGCCTGTCAGCAGTTCCCAGGCTTGGGTTGGGCATGGACACCTTCAAAAACCTCTGTGCACACTTATTGCAAATTGTTCTCTAAATGCAGCTTCCATGGAGTTATCATACAACTATCAGACCACTTCGTCACCCCAGTATATAGGATGATCTTTGAGAAATATCCACCTTGCATGTCGCAGGCATCGATGGAGGCATTGATTGGCATAAAATATTGGTAAGCCTCACTCCTTGGCACCTTCATCTCGATGTACAACGCGGAGAAGGCTCCGCATGTTTTACCGAAGTTTTCCATGGATAAGCTTGTCATGCAAGAAGTATCATATCACATCTTGACAAGGTTATCAGCTAGACTGCATATGAAGAAGAAGGCACCTTGGCCCTCTTTTCCTTTTAGGATCAGGTTGTATGAGATTTGGAATCTCAAGCATGCTGAGGCCGAGATGGAGGAATTCAAGAGATTCACCTTCGACACCAGAAGTTTCAATCCGTATGACCCACATTGCTTAGTGAAGGACCACTGTGCGAGAGTGCATCATCCTTGGATCCACGGGGCATGTCATTGGCTTGAGGAAGACCCATGGAGATACTGCTATCACTTCTCAAGATCAATGAACTGGTTAGCATAGTTGTAGAGTGGTTAGAAAAGTAGAAGGAAACAACATCTTAGAGAGAAGCATCATCAACAATAGCAGAGGGTAGCAAACCTGCACTTGACAAAGGAAAGAGGAAGGTTGAAGATGACGTAAAGGCGGAGCAAAGTTGCATGTTCAAAGCAGATCCACTTTTTTTGAAAGCAACTTTGGATATTGAGGCTAAGAGGCAACAACACGATAGAAGGATCGTGCAAAGGCAAAGAAAGAAATAGAAGCTGGAGGAAGCAGAAAAGGAGTTGCAAGAGTTGAAGCAACAAATCAAGGAAGAATAGAGTTGTAGAGAAGAGAGAAGGAAGCATAGTAGGAACAAGAATTTTCTCAGGAGACTGAACCGATGTTAGAGCAGATGGACACAGATATTGTTAAGCCCAAGTTAGATCAAGACATTGATCTCATGCCTTAGAACCAAGAGGTCACCCCACTAGCTTCACCAGATCTGGAAGCAGAGCAAGTCCCAAGTGATCAAGGAGACACTAAAATCCTTGAAGACAATCTGGAAGTAGAGATGCACAACATATCTTTCGACAAGTCACAACACAGAGTTGTGCAGTCGCGCTGAGTGCCCACTCTGGATGTCCATGTATCTCCTATGCAGTTTGAAGAGAGAGTGATCATGTCCGATGTGTGCAAACATCCAGCTGCATTAGTTGATTCTACCAAAGCATACGCTGAAGACACCATATCGAGTGTTAGATTCTTGATAGCTGAGAACGAGCACATGGCTAAGGAGTTATAAGCTACCAAGTAGGGAGGAGAGTAGGTTACAACATCTGCCATAACAGATTTGAGGAGAGAAATACTGGATGAAGTATCATCTCTTAAGACAATCATGTGGAATCTGTACTTCAGATTTGTCACTGTGCATAAGTCAGTTGTCCATCTAAATGGTTGGCATCAACACTGTGCTAAGAGATCACGCATCTTTTCAGATCTACACACATCTATCGATCACATGCAAAGATGGACAATGAGGTACAAAGGAGCCCCATTGTACTTTCCAAAGATGATGAAGCCAAAGGTGGTAGAGTTGAAGGCACACATCTAGAGTTAGATCTGGAACTATTAGGAACTCCCGCAGCTCATCACCAACTTGCAGGGTTCACATGCACAGGTGTTCAAGAGCATGCATGTCATTGTGCACATGCATGCGATTTCCATCCATTGGCACACTCACTAAGGCGAAGTGAAAGAGACAATTCCGAATGGATTTGGACATGTAGTTTGATCAATTGATGTGTGTAGCCACCAACACAGACTTGTAGATGAGTGCAGACACTATGCACTAGTATGTTGCTAGTTCAGCTCAAATCAAGACTATGATGTGAATGTTATCTGACAAGTTGGAAAGATGTGCCAAATTAGTGTACCTAGATGCAACAGAGGCAAGCGTTTTCTTTTAGAAGGATGTCACCATAGAGTACGCAGACACCATAACAAACTACCAAGCTTGGCATCAATTCACCACCATCGATCATTGCGAGGATGTCGAAGAGTTAGTCTTCCCAGAGTTGTCTAAGTCTTAGTGATGTCTTGCATGGCTTACTCAAGCCTATTTTGTCTCACATGGTTACATGTGCAGATTGTAATGTAAACATGTTGTAAAAGTGAAAGACCAAGTGTCGATAGTAGAATGTAACAGTCATGTAGCTGAAGAGTCATGAGGGTAGGTGAAGAGTCACACAGGGGAATGTCAAAGGTCACTACACCCTTTGCTATTTATATAACCTCATAACTCATTGTATAGGATTTTGGGAGCCAAGCTTCCTATAGGATAACTTAGAGAAAGATTGGAGTGTATTGTAATGAGCCTTAGCTTCTCCACAATGCAGAGCTAGTACATCTCTTTGGAGGAGCAGGTGGCAGTGACTGTAATGTTCCATTATTGGAGCTAATGGAATTCATGGTTGTATGTATGATTAGATATTTCACTCTTTTAATATAACATAGCCAACATGTTTCATGCATATGTTGTTATTGTAGTTCAATTATCCTGGTTACTTTAATGATGTATGTAGTTGTAATTTACACATGTATGTATGGACTATTTTGTATGTGTTTTTATGAATCTTATCGAAGCTTGTTGTTGGTATAATCCATCACTTTGGACCGTCAGATATCATTCTTTCCATATAGTGATGTCTTTCTACTTGTGTTTTCCCTTTCAAGCTGCGTGCTATCACAGGTTTCTAAGGGGTGCACTCACTCCCCCTTCCGTGTGTTATATTCTTTCATTCACCTTCCTTGACATGCTGCAATGTCACACCCTTGCTACCAATAAGGACATCTTACTTACCTCTGCGTGAAACTGCATTCAAGGCGATACCCTACTTCCCACTAGTGGGACTCATACTCCAAATGGTCTGAGGTCTAGTTGGGACTTCTTATCAGGGAGATCCCCTGACATGTTGGTGGGTCCAACACTGTCAAAATTTTTGGTGCTAGAAGGAGGGCCAAATGACAAGCTGAGTCCTCACATCCTGTTTTGAATCTTCACACATCTATCATGGATATCGTTGTAGGTCACCCTTCGCGATGTCTGTCCAATGCACATCCCTTTGAAATCATGAAGGAGTTCTTTGATCACTTGCCTGAAATCACATATGATGGTAAAGGCGAAGTGGCCTGGCTTGAGCACTTACATGACTTCCTATCATTCTTGGAGGGTGCATAAGAGTTTGATGAAGTAGAGGTCAACATGTTTCTTGCAACCACACTTCTCAAATCCCCACAACGATGGTTCTGCAACCCACCTCACAATTGCATGCACTCATTTAAGAACTTTTGTAATCTAATCAAATCTGTTTTCCATCATTTTGATCCTAAAGCTCTTGACAAGGAAATGTTAAAACCATGTAAGGTCCCACATGAATAGCGTATGGATTTTTGGAAGCACATTCGTTTACTCCAGTTTGAAGCTTCGAAAAGCCAGATGAAATTCAAATATCTCATGGATAGATTTGAATATTGCCTTACCAAATCAACATACTTCGATGATGGAGTTGCACAATCACAAGCGGGCACAGTTGATGTCACAAGTGACTGTTCGCCTTCCCCTCATCAAACAGCTCCACCCCTGCAGAGTGATGTGGGAGAATGTGAACACACGTCTATTCAACTGTCACATCCTCCCACTCTCACTACTCTCCAATTTTGCGCATATTTGGTTGGGAAGCCCATGGGTTGTCATACACACTTGTTACCTCAATCTCCGTCTTCCTTGTGTTCTTTCATTCCAGACTCTACACCTATTGTGAATGAGGATCGAGCCATAGACGGAGTTGATGTTGCACAACCAACCTGTGCTGTCATTTACAATGAGTATGACTGGGGATCTAAACATCAACTTGTGGTGAAGGATGACCTCCTTTTTTCCACACCTCCTCCACTTTTTCCTGACATCTTTGGTGAGTCTACTATCTCTAATTTTCCTTGTGTGAATTCATCCCCGTATGCATCTACTTCTGATCATTCACAGAACACACCCGATGTCAGTCCATATTTTAACAACATAAAGGACAAATTATTCATTGAAACTACACTCAATTTTTCATCTACCTTTTCCAAAAACGTAGGGGGTGAACATTCTTGCTTCTCATCTACCCCTCTGTTTGATTCATCAGATCATGAGGATGCTGATAAACTCATTGATTTTTCTGGTCATAGTTGTTGTGATCCATTTACTATCATATTCAATCATGATGTTGATTCTATCGTTGTTGATCTTTCAAAGCCACCTGTTTATGATGATCTATCTGTCGATGAAGTTGAAACCCCGTAGGTTGTCGAGGCACTTCAGCTTGAGTTGATGGTTATGTCAGGCCCTCACTGTCCTGAGGTTGGTTTCACTTCCGATCAGGAAATTGTTGAAACACCCAAGGCTCCTCATCACTCATCTGTATGCATTGAAGATTAATCTAACACATATATTTCGTTTTCTCCACTCAAATCACATGATCCCATAGCTCATGCATTGGAGGAATCTTACACAAAAAGCACACTTGTGAGATGTAATTTATCTCTTTTTCGCACATTTTATTGCATGTCACAGTCAAGAAAGTGCATATGCTTAGCATTTTCAAGCAGTGTATCACAGAACCAAGGTAAGTCCATAGAGTGCATGTCATGTGCTTTCACTTTTTTCTTTTATGTGGACGCATTTAAACTCAGAGTGTGCTTGTATTCATTATTATATCTTTCATGTTTGCTGGTTCGCCTGACTGTGTTGTTCGCGAACCATACCCTCACCAACATGGGTCAACCAATGTGCCAATGGCTGCATTGGAAATATCACTTCACGTGAGCACATCCATGCATCGTTAGCTTAGGAGTAGGAGTAGTGCTTTCTTTTTGTTGGTTTTCTTGCATGCATGTTTGCTTTCTTCGCTTTGTTTGTTTTTTTTCTTGCTTGTCTTTTTTTCTTACATGCTTTGCTTTCACATTTGCTTATGCTCTTTGGTTTTTTTCTTGTTTATGTTCATAGGTCAGTTTCGCATGGAACTGTGACAGACTCTTGAAACAAGCAGGGTAAAGTACAAGAGCACTTGTACAACTACAAATACTTGCTTATCTATTGTCTTCTCTCTTTATGTGGAACTTGTTGTCTTCAGTCACTGATACACCAATTGAAAATATGTTCTGTTCGAACTGAATCTTAGTGAAAATGCAATGCTTGTGCACTAACTAGTACCACCTACTCTAGTCGGTTGTTTTGGGTTAACCCTTGTCAGCCCAGTCAAGTAGAGTAAGTTGAGGGGGTAAACCTTCACAAGTATGTCAAAGGTATATATAAAATATGTCTCTGAACGAAAAACCTCTACTTCTCTCAATAAGTTGGGATCCTTCTTCCGCCTCTAAAATAAATAAGCGCTATTCACAATTCTAGAAAAAAATGAAAATGTGATTTTTTTTTGAAAAAATGAATAAGGTGAAAGAAGAGAAAGGCTTCATGCGCAGAGAGGTGATGCAAGTAACTTCATCGGGGTACTAACCAGGCTCACTGGCAGCGGAGCGATGCTTGTGTTCCTATGTGACTCCACTAGGGTACTTTGTGGGCCTTCTGGCAGCGAAGCAACACCAGAGATGAAACTTAAACTCTGACAATCATGTTTCTTGTGCACCAATATACCTCCCATACCCAATCGAGACAACTGTGTTGACTTGGATTAGAATGTGTGCTGACTGATCAAGAGCATGGAAGGTGCTACACCTTTCAATCAAGTTAGTGTGGAAACCAAGATGATCTAAGAATCGAACAATACTTCTGGAGGAGTTAGACTTGGTTTCACGAAACAAGGTCCATTCAAAGAGTTGGAGTTCTACATGTGTGTCACCAAGTGTTGTAGCGGCTACAACTACCCTCCAAAATTTTGCCTTAACTTCATTTTGGATCCTCCTTTCCAACTATCCTTAGAAGCATGTCTTGCACTGCCCAAGTACATATGCTTCAGTTGAGTTTTAATGTCTTACCAATCTGTGCTTGCTAGCTTGTTTGCCTCCCACCCACAAGCTGACATTCCAGAGCTTGGTCATTTTCTAGTTGTTATTCTCACTTGGAAAATTGCGCAAATCTGGAGGGGAACCAACCTTCCTCTCCATAATTGCGTAGACCATATAAGCAGTCTGTTGCTCTCCAGAAATGCACAAAATAGCCAGACAACCTTCCCTCTGAAAATTACGTAGAGAAGCCCATCACTGGGCTTGCTCTCTAAAATTGTGTAGTTCTAGTTGACAACCAGGGCTTCAGTCCAAAAATTTCATAGAGCCTAAGGGACAACCAGACCAGCTCAACCTAGAAACTACAAAAAAGTCACTCCAAGCCTTGCAGTTTGTTGCATGTGCTCCCAAGTTGACTGGTTTCCTCAAGGACTAAGCAATCTTGCTTTGCATGCATGGACCGCTTTTCCCAAAAAAAGAAAATGAAAAAAAAAGCAAAAAGCATCCCTAGATTTTAGTGATCCATTTTTAGCAGCTGGGGGTTACATGCAAGAGCCGTTTTAGAAGCCTCCTACCAAGTGTCGCTTTTTCCTATATTTGTGGCATGCATGTCATAAGCCTTGATCTTATCAAAACTATTTATTCGATGCTTTAAAGCTCATTCCTCACATCGATCTTGGATCTCTGGCATCCCACATCACATCTAGGAGCATTCGACACACTAAGCTCAACTTTTTCCAGGTAAGTCCGCTTTTCATGTCTTTTGCTGCTTTTTTGTCACTATTTGTATTTTGGTTTGTGTGAGTGTTGTTAGCTTGGTTTCATTGAATGCATGTTGTCATTTTAATGCATATTAGCCTGTAGAAGCACTGTTTTAGTTTTTTATTACATCTCAATGTTGTCGCATGCATGACATTGTTTCTGCGCTTACGGTCGTCATTGCAACGACTCACTCCACACACTTACTTCTTTTACTGTTCTCCAAATCCTGCACTCACTGTTTGCATGCATGATCATTCACTCGTGTTTGCACTCAACTTTGCCATGCATTCAACCTTTTTATGTTTTCGTTCGCCCATTAGCGGGTCTGGGTTTCCTTGGCCCGAACCTTGTCTAACCCGACTTCCACTACGCATTTATGAGAGTGAAGGCTCTGCCTTCCTTCTAGAAATTTTGCAGAGCTGGCCCAACACTAGCCTCTAGGCTTGATCTGTGCAATTCTGAGAGGCATTGCCCTAATGGCCCCTGAAATTGTGCAGGTGCAATTTTCTAGGTTCCAGTCATTGCTGACTGAAATTATGCATTGCGCAGTTTCAGTCCTTAGCAGGCCAAGCTAGATTGTGCTCTATGCAGTTTCAGTAGTCAGTCAACCCATTGAAATTCTAGATTGTGTTCTTCACAATTTTGGCAGTTAGTCTCCCAGCCTCCCAGTGAAAACTGTGCAATCTTTTCAGTTAGTCACCCAAGTGTGTTGCATGTCAGTCCTCAAATTGTTTTGGTTTTAAACTGGTAGATTGCTTTCCATGAGTGTTTTTCTATCTCTAGGTATCATAGGTGTTTTTCTGTCTCTCAGCAGTACAAGTACAATTGCTTCGAAGAGAGCAGGGTCAAAGGACACCGTTGAGAGTGCAACTGGAGATGCAGTTGAGCAAGTGTCTACGAGCTTGCCAATCTATGAAGACACTAAGTTTTTCATAGACAAGGAGATCAAGATGAAATGGAAGGACATCAATGACACCTTTATAGGCACATTTGAGGAAAACCTGGAAGACCGCAGCGTCTATGTCAAGATTCACAAGTTTGGCTTGTACCGCAGGTATCCCACATTTCCATGCGTGAACATGATCCACTGGATTGTCTCACATACTGATCTAGAGACAATGGCATTGAGCAGTGCCAGTGGAACATAACTTGCTATCTTTAGGGAAAGGAAATTTCAAGAGATGTATCACTTACTGCAACTGATGATCACGATGGATACACCCTTCACCAGACCCAACAACAATGAAAACTCAAGAAACATCTTGAAGAGCTAGGTGAAAGAGCCGTCTAAGTTCAAGACAACACCCAACTAGGTTTACAAGGCAAGGATACTGTAGAAGGCATATCAGCTCTTGATCATTTTCACATGTCGCTTATAAGACCAGGAGAGCACAAAAACCTTCCTGTAAAGTTGGGTGATTGTGTGGGATCAAATGGTGAGCTAAGGAAGACCTTTCAACTGATCCAACATGTTGGCTCTCAGGTTGAAGGAACAAGTGATAGAAGCCCGACATCCACCCAAGGGTCAACAAGTGAATCTATTCATGTCCACTTACATACTTGATGCAGTCTGTGCCCGTTAGCAATTCCCAGGCTTGGGTTGGGCATGGACACCTTCAGAAACCTTTGTGTACACTTATTGTAGGTTGTTCTCTGAATGTAACTTCCATTGAGTTATCATACATCTATCAGAACACTTCGTCACCCTCGTATATAGGATGCTCTTTGAGCAGGATCCACCTTGCATGTCGCAGGAAGTGATGGAGGCATTAATTGACATAGCATATTGGTATGCCTCACCCCTTGGCACCTTCATCTGGATGTATAGCACAGATAAGGCTCCACATGTTTTACCAAAGTTTTCCATGGATAAGATCATCATGCAAGAAGTGTCATATCACATCTCGATAGGGTTGTCAGCTAGACTGTATATGAAGAAGAAGGCACCTTGGCCCACTCTTCCTTTTCAGATTGGGTTGTATGAGATCCAGAATATCGATCATGTTGAGGCAAGGATGAAGGAATTCAAGAGATTCACCTTCGGAACCAGAATTTTCAATCCGTATGACCCACATTGCTTAGTGAAGGACCACTATGTGAGAGTGCATCATCCTTGGATCCACGGGGCATGTCATTGGCCTGAGGAAGACCCAATGAGATACTGATATCACTTCTCAAGGCTCAATGAATTGGTCAACATAGCTGTAGAGTGGTTAGTAAAGAAGAAGGCAACAACATCATCAACAACAACAGACCTGCGCTTGATAAAGGCAAGAGGAAGGTTGCAGATAGCGTAGAGGTGGAGAAAAGTTGCATGTTCAAAGCAGATCCACTTGTTTCAAAAGCAACTTTGGAGATTGAGGCTAAGAGGTGACAGTAAGACAAAATGATCGCATAAAGGCAAAGAGAGAAATAGAAGTTGGAGGAAGAAGAAAAAGAGTTGTACGAGTTGAAGCAACAACTCAGGGAAGAATAGGAGTTGTGTAGAAGAGAGAAGGAAACACAATGGGAAAATGAACATCAGAAAACCCAACATGCACAT
Source organism: Pinus tabuliformis (assembly GCA_031772625.1). NCBI lineage: Eukaryota > Viridiplantae > Streptophyta > Pinopsida > Pinales > Pinaceae > Pinus > Pinus tabuliformis. The sequence goes on along the minus strand of CM062816.1, from coordinate 1,798,220,209 downwards.
ATTTATGAAAATTCACCCATACAGGTTATTAACTCATTCGAGCAGTTGGCATAGAGCAGACAGGGTGAGCAGTCACAGGAGCAGGATTTTTCTCAGGAGATTGAACAAATGCTAGAGAAGATGGACACAAAGATGGTTCAACCCGAGTTAGATTAGGACATTGACCTCATGCCTTAGAAACAAGAGGTCACCCCACCGACTTCACCAAATCCGGAAGTAGAGAAAGTCCCAAGCGATCAAGGAGACACTGAAATCCTTGAAGACAATGCGGAAGCAGAGATTCACAACATATCTTTCGATTAGTCACAACACAGAGTTGTGCAGTCATGCAGAGTGCCTACTCTGAATGTCCATGTATCTCCTCCACTGTTTGAAGAGCGAGTGATAATGTGCGATGTGTGCAGACATCCAGCTACATTGGCTGATGCTACCAAAGAATACGCTGAAGCCACCAGCTCAAGCGTTAGATTCTTGATAGCTGAGAATGAGCACATGGCTAAGGAGTTACAAGTGGCCAAGCAGGGAGTAGAGCATGTTACAACATCTGCCTGAATAGAGTTGAGGAGAGAGATACTGGATGAAGTATCGTCTCTCGAGACAATCATGCAAAAGTTGTACTTCAGATTCATCACCGTGCATAAGTCAATTGTCCATCTCAATGGTTGGCAGCAACACTGTGTTAGAAGAGGACACATCTTGTCAGATTTACATACTTTTGTTGATCACATTCAAATATGGACAATGAAGTACAAAGGAGCCCCATTTCACTTTCCAAAGATGATGAAGCCAAAGGCGGTAGAGTTGAAGGCACGCATCTGGAATCAGATCCGAAACTATGAGGAACTCCCACAACTCATCACCAAATTGCAGGCTTCACATGCATGAGTGTTCAAGAGCATGGATGTCATTGTGTGCATGCATGTGATTCCATCCATTGGCACACTCATAGAGGTGAAGTCAAAGAACCAAGTCTGACTTGAGATGGACATGTACTTTGATCAATTGATGTGCATAGCCACCAACACGGACTTGCAGATGAGCATAGACACTATGCACCAGTATGTTGCTGGTCTGGTTGCATTCAAGACTATGATGTGCATGTTATCTGATGAGTTGGATAGAGGTGCCAAATCAGTGTACCCGGATGCAACAGAGTAAGAGTTTGGTTTAAGAAGGATGTCACCACAGAGTACGTGGACACCATAACAGACTACCAAGTTTGGTATCAGTTTTCCACCGTCGATCATCGTGAGGATGTCAAAGATTTAGTCTTCCCACAACTGTCCGAGTCTTAGTGATGTCTTGCATGGCTTACTCAAGCCTATTTTGTCTCACATGATTACATGTGCATATTGTAATGTAAACATGTTGTAAAAGTGAAAGACCAAGTGTCGATAGTAGAATGTAATAGTCATGTAGTAGTTGAAGAGCCATGAGGGTAGGTGAAGAGTCACACAGGGGAATGTTAAGGCTCACTACATCCTTTGCTATTTATAGAACCTCATAACTCATTGTATAGGATTTTGGGAGCCAAGCTTCCTATAGGATAACTTAGAGAAAGATTGAAGTGTATTGTAACAAACCTTGACTTCTCCACAGTGCGAAGCTAGTACATCTCCTTGGAGGAGCAGGCGACAATGACTGTAATGTTCCACTATCGGAGTTAGTGGAAGTCATGGTTGTATGTATGATTGGATCCTTCACTCTTTTAATATAACAAAGCCAACACGTTTCATGCATATGTTTTTATTGTAGTTTGGATATCTTGGTTACTTTAATGATGTATGTAGCTGTAATTTATGCATGCATGTATGGACTATTCTGGATGTGTTTGTTTGAATCTTATCAAAGTGTGTTGTTGGTATAATCCATCACTTTGGATTTTCGGCTATCTTTCTTTCCTTCTCGTGATGTCTTTTTGCTCATCTGTTCCCTTTCAAGATGTGTGCTATCACAGGTTTCTAAGGGGTGCACTCACTCCCCCTTCCATGTGTTAGAGCCTTTCATGCACCTTCCTTGAATTGTTGGAAGGTCACACCCTTTCTACCAATAATGACATCTTACTTACCTCTGCGTGCAACCGCAGTCAAGGCGATACAATACTACCCATTGCTGGGACTCCTACTCCAAACAGTCTAAGTCTAGTTGAGACTTCTTACGGAGGAGATCCCCTAACATGTTGGTGGGTCCAACATTGTTAGCACATCCAAAATTGGCAATGCCTCCCAAACCAAAAAGATCACAAAAGAAAAGAAAAACAATAATTTAGTGGCATCACCAAAATTTCAGAGGACACAAACCAAGGAGAAAGTCACATGTTTAGAAGAAGGAAACTTTCAAAATACTAATTCATATAGAGGAAACATCTAGAACCATGAAACAATATGATACATATCTTATAAAGGAATAAGAGCCACACGAAGAAGAATCTAATGAAGAAATACAGGAGGAAGAATCATTTGTAGGAGAATAAGAAAAGGATGAAGAAGGATATACTTTGTAGGGAGATGAAGAGAAGCTACTCGAAACATTGCAAAAAAGAAAAGATCTATAGGAAATAATGCAAAAAATAGAGGAACTATAGTAAACATAAAAAACAATAGTGCAAGAAGAATTACAAGAAAGGGAATTACAAACATTAGAGGTGCCTCATGTCCAAAAATAACAAGTGATTCCTCACCCATATTCTCAAAAATTTGAAGAAACCAAGACCTTTGTAGAAGGACAAGGATCACAACCTATAGAATGGGTTGAACCTTCTACAGGAAGGTGGATTCACTTAGAATCCTTGAGAGTCCCTTGTAGAGGACATTTATGACTGCATCACCTTCCAACTCTTGCCATTCTAGAGTTTGCAAAGGAAAAGATAGAAGCACACAGGTGGAAGAGGATAATAGTAGGAAAAGGCATTATAGATGCTAGAAAGGTAGAGTATGAGGTTTCCAACTCAGAGAATAATGGGAACTCCTCAAACACCAAGAGAATTGCATAAGAGAACAATTAGAGAGGCAAAAATAGTAATTGCGATAGTAGCTATAGTAAATTAAATGAAAAAATAGTTGGCAATGAACATATAATAAGAATGGAGACTAATCTATGGCTCATGGCCCACATGTCCTTAGAGATGGCTAGTTGCATACAACCGACCATGACTTATAATCTATTATTGAAGGAGAAATGGTGCAAATTCCATATTTCATGTTTAACACAATAAGGATAATTTCAATTACAAACAACTAATGACTTCATTAGGATATGATAAAACTGTAGCATGGAGGAGAATTCTGACTATGAATTGTACTTGCATAATGTGGTACTTCCTAACTTGCTAGCATGGGACCCAAACCTCCATGTGGGGGATGTATAGATTCTAGCCTTCACCTCCTAGCTAAGGCATGAAGAGATGAGTGTTGAGGAGGTGAAGAAGAAATTAGAAGAAGTGATGACCAAACCACTATGGGTAAGAGTAGAGGTAACTAACCACTTGACCATTATTGCAACCGACAACATCCTCATGGATGACCAACAAGTGGCCCCAATTTGGAAACAACTACAGAAGGAGGCTATCCTCCACTTTGACGGCATGGTTAGACTGCTAGGTGATGAAGCCATACATACATGTTAGGGAAGATTGTAGGCTATGCCATGCAACCTGAAGTTGAAGGAAATTCGCATACCCACCAAGATCCATAATGCTTTAGCTAGTTCCCCACTTTATGAGAGGATAACCCAAAGAATGAGAATACAATGGATTGGATTGAAGTTCAATCCCCTACTACTACTGAGGATGACAAAGCACACCATTTAGGAATAAGAATCAAGAGAATGGAAGGAAATATAGAATGTGTCTTTGATTTTATTTATCAAAAGAATTTCATAGGTATGTATTATGGGTTGTTGAACAAGGTACCAAGGAGATAAGGGAACAACAACTTAAGGATCAATATGGTTGAAAAGGTAAATTTTACCAAGGATGGGAAACCATTTAAATAGTGGGTATGATGGTCCCTTGAATTGTACATATAAAGGCCCATCTACAACCTCTATCACCTAGGTATAAATGTATTTATGACATTGATTATTATGTGTTTTGCTAGTTTACATGTCATTTCTTATGTTGAAATGTATGCCTAAGATAATTAACCATACTAATGACTTTTATGACAATTGAAAACATTATAATCCTAATCTATACGTGTTTTTGAAGGACAATAAGCTCCTCCTATAGCCTCCTGACAACCTACCATGAATATAGGGGCCCTATCCCCTAGATTGTCAACATACACCTACATGATTGCTAAAAATTTGAAACCATTAGTAGTTAAAGGAATATGGATGTGCAATAATACCTAGGGGAATAACTATCATTATTCTAGGAACTTTTGGAGGGAAACACAACCTTCCTATTTAGGAGGCTTTATCTAGGTGGATGTTGGTGGTGACCTACCTATTCCACTAGCTCAAAGTACATCTCTCTATCTTGGCAATTTTTCTACAATTTCTTGGGTCATGAACTTCTAGGTCCTTTTTGAGGCCCTAAACAATGTTTTATTGATGTGGTAGGGTCCATGAGATAGTCATAGGCTCTATCCTTATCGAAATGTGTACTTCTATGCTAGACCTTTTCAGCGGGTTATTGAGTGTGCCAAACAAAGATTGTATGCAAAAGTTGCGACCTTGGGAAGTTGATACACCAACTAACCCCATCAAGGACCACAAATGTTTTATCATTTCATCTCCTAGGGTTAGGTTTTTGGATGTTTAGGGTTTCCACATTGTCGTTTTATGTTAAAAATGGGCTTTTGGCCTCATTGTAATGTGCTATGGTGAATGTGCATAGTCGTCATATCTCTTTTCAAAGATAAGCTATCACCATTTGAGCAAGTTTGTTTCATTCCACATTTTTATAGTTTCAACACATTCCATTTATAATAGATGTCAATTTTTTTTTTTTAAATATTGTACAAGAGGATACATTCCAGAGATGCAGGATACCGGCAACCGGAAATGATAGGACTATCAACCTCGGTTCCGGAGAAGGAGTTAAGCAAGCAAGGAGCTACAACAAGTCACTGGAAGCTTAAAGAAGCATTGAATACTACCCTGAAAGGGTAGAGGCTTCAACACGAAGCTTTTTCCCTTTCCTTTTTTTAACTTCAACCCAACCATTTTGGGGTGGATGAGCGATTACAACTTGAAGATTGGGGTCCTCCACAGGGGAGCCCTCCTTTTCTGAATCCGAGGAGGAGGACAAATGGACACGTTTCTGAGCAATGGCTGAGTCAGAGGAAGGCGCCAGACCATCGGTGGAAGGGGCCACGAAATGAGGGGCCTGATTCAATTCTTCATCGCTATCTTCATCTTCAGAGCTAGAGGAATCAGAATCCAGGACTGGAGGAGGAGAGCAGGGAGCCCATCGTTTGGACTTGGGCTTGGAGACGTTGGCCTTGTTATTTTTTGTCGGGCGAGATGGGCATGTATTCTGCAAATGCCCAGATTGGTGGCAATGGCGGCACCGAAAAGCAGTATTCTCGTAATCCAGTGTTTGGGTCCAGACAAAGTCGTTTATCTTGAGATTGATTTGTTCTGGAAGACCTTTGCTCAGGTCTAACTCCACACATATTCTTGCATATGAGTAGAGACCTTTGGATTCCCGCCATAAATCTCCATTGATGAAGCTGCCCAAGGTGTCTCCTATAGCTATGAAGACACGAGTACTCCATAGGTGGGCAGGTAAGTTTGGAAGATGAATCCATACCGGTGTCTTGGTAACGACTGCAGTAGCTGGATCAAAATCTGGGAACCAAGGAGTCAAGAATAGCCTTGCAGTTCCCATGAACCAAGGGCCCTCTGCTAAGGCCTTTTCATAATGCTTACTGTTATCAAATAGAACAATGAAGTAACCTTTTGAACAAAAAAAGATCTTACAATGATGTGTCCAGTTTGCATGGATCCATGCATAGAGATCCTGAGATCGCGGCCACAATCCATTAAATCTGCAAATGATGGCTCTTTCTGAAAATTCTTGAAGATGGGAAGCCAGATCTTCATGTATGAGTTCAACAGAGGGAACTTCTTCAATCTTGTCAACCAAGAAGGCCTTAGATTTAAGGGCTTCCGGGGGTTTGGGGTTCTCAGAGTGAACTGTGTCTTTGTATGAGAAAGGCCGAGTAGAGGATGACTGTCCCGCTGCACCTCCTCTCAAACGAAGGGTCACCACCACCAAGCTGTTCCTGGAAATGTTGTAAGAAGAGAGGGGAAGAGGGTCTTCAAGTTGTTTACCTTGAAAGAGAAGTCGCAGAAGGCTTGATGGGATCCCCATTCTGCACTCTAGATTCAGTTTGAGTTCCTGCACCAGATCTGAAGGACTAACCCATTGCATGATGGTTCTGCCTGAAGGCTGAGATATTTGGATCTGAAAGGAGTCAGATAAGGGCCTTGACCCCATGCCAGGGCTTCTTGAGCTTCCTAGAGCAGATCTGCTGCAGCTATTTTATATCCGGGGGAGCAGACCTGCAAGATCTTGGCCGATCTGTTTGATGAGAGCCCGATCTGATTGATCAGCAGCGGATCTGGGGATTTTATATCTTCTTATGCCTGAAGTGAACGTCCCGTCTCCTTGCCTAGTTCTCCCAAGATCTGAGGTAGCAGATCCGTGAAGTGGGTTGCGAGTCCATCGTTGACGGCAATGCGGACCCCGATTCTCTGAGATTGTTTGAACTTCATCTGGTAGGGGCAGCAAAATAAATTGGGATTTCCAGACTCCAGGCAGCACTGTCCAGATTTTCCATGCAGACCCTTCTCTTCGATTTGAGACTGCGGTTCGGAAAAGGACCGAGCTAAGATGTGTACAGATCTCTGGATCTGGCCAGAGCGTGGGCTTTTCTGCCTTCTGGATGACCGGATCTGGCAGATATTTGTCAGATTTGAAGCTAAGACTACGTTTCAGAGAGCAAGTGTTTGCCCCAGATCCATACAAAGACCATGCGAATGTTGAGATCTCCTGCTCTGGTTCGTGGCAAAAGCGCACAGATAACTGTCCGGCCGAGACCCGAATGGCGAGTGCAGATCTGCTGTGAAGGCAAAAGGGTCTCGAGCTGTGCTTGCTGTGGTTGCCCTGAATGCTGGTCTAGAACGTTGCGTGAAGGATAACTGTAATAACCTGAGCGACCGAAGGTGGAGATCGAAGCACCAGTTCGTTTCCAAGTTCAACTGCTGCGGCCTGATAGCTCAACTTTTTGCCCGGACTGCTGCCGCAAAAGACGCAGACGCTCTTGAATCTGGACGCCCTCTGTTCGAACCCTGACCCCGTCTTCATCGCTCTCTTTTCAATAGAAGTCAATTTTTATTGTATCTCTGTGATTTTTTTATAAATATATATTTCAATTAATTCCCTTCATAAATTTGGATCAGTGGTATAAGAGCAGTATGCTCTTTATCTATTTCTCCATGCATATCTCCAACGAGGTTAGGGTATAATGAGTTAAGACTCAAACTACTTGAGCCTTTGTAAGACTATCCTTTCCAACCTCAATGGCCTCTAATGGTGGTAAGAAATTAAATATAAGGGAGCAGTAGATCCTATTAAATAGTTTCTCAAAGAATCCCTTGCATGACAAAGGAATGAGAAGATGAATAATTTTTCCTAGATCATTCGACGACTGCTAACAACTGGCACATATTCATCAAGCAACCACTTTGGAGGCACCACATTGTTTAAGGGATATTTTCAATATTCCTATATTTTAAGGCTAGATAGATGTAGGTGTTATAGGCAAATGGTTAAATTTGCTCCAAAGGTATTTTTGAATCCACAATTTTTCTGATAGAGAAAATATTACCTTTTCACTCAACGTTTTTCCCCATGTCAAGAATTAGTGGGAGACTTTCCATGAGAAAAATGTCACATAGGAATCTGCAATGTTTGTGGTCATTCCCACTTGGGCCTCTTTGAGGGATGCTATTAAGGAACAATATTATGCGGTTGGAAGCTACAATGGCTAGTATACAAGATGGACCACATTGTGGTAGGAGAGGGACCAAACAATGCTAAAGTTCATAAATATCTTCCATACCTTGCACAAAAAGTTAAAAAAATGGAGTTTTTGGACTTATGCTCATTGGGCGTGATGTTTAAATATGTTTCTAAAATCAACCAAATTTAAATATAATAAGTAAGAGGTTTTATTTGTGAATTATTCATAACAGAAGCATGGAAAAGGCAACCTTAACTTGCAAAACAAAGGGCATATCTAGGATGGACTACCAAATGATATCCTGTCTAAGCCGCAAACAAAGAAGGGTAATTTGATGACAATGAAAGACATAAGAAAGTGGTGTAAGTTCCATAAGAGCCCTTGGCATAACATCCATGAATATTGATTAAAGAATTTGTTGGTGACTGAGCTAAAAGTCTCAGAGTTAGATGCAGGTTTCGACTAAATAATATATAGACAAGGGGAAGTAGATCATTGATGTAGAACCCTATGTAGAGATTTCTACAAATCTAGCTCTGATACCATGTAGAGATTTCTACAAATCTAGCTTTGATACCATGTAGAAATTTCTACAAATCTAGCTCTGATACCATGTAGAAATTTCTACAAATCTAGCTCTGATACCATGTAGAAATTCCTTGCAGATTCAAACTGCAGATTGTAATATGGTAAATAATTGACTTGAATATACTATACTCATCAGCAAAAATAATAATTGATCGACGAAATCATGAAGCATAAAAGAGAAAGAATTCAATCACACATAACATAATAATTTTCTGGGGAAAGCCACAACTAGAAACCCATGCTATCTATATTGCATTAATAAGAAAATATGAGAAGATTACAATTCTATGCTCAAGCCCGATCAACCTGCACTATCTTTATCTATGTCACTACCAACATGTGCACAAGCTTCTCGTGGCACACCTTTCTCTCACAAGATCCACACACAAACTTGTGCTTCCTATTGATTGGTCTCACCAACTCATGCTCACCAAAAAAATGATTAAAATTGTGCCTTCATTCCTCCTTTTAAAGGAAATTCGAATGGCTAAAATTAGTGAGTTTTCTAATTAAGGAATGATTTATTTTATTCCTTCTTCTGATTTCATGCACCATCTATTTAATTTAGATTATTTTACAACAGATGGTTGTTACAGATCCATTTGGGCACATCAACCCCGACTTACAGATGATTTCTATTAGGGCCCATCAAACCCTAATTCAGTTGTTACATGGCCTAAAGAAGTCAACCATCAGAATGCCTAGCTTCCCAAGAAGTTCCATGACTGAAATCATCCAAAAACTGCCTCTAAGAAGATCAGCATAGGCAAACCTTCATTAGGGTGTGCTGCAGTGCAGTCCAGTACACTGCTAGGGTGCTATGCAGCACACTTGAGCCCTCTTTGGCCTGTGTTGGGTGAATTTGAGCAAAATTTCATTGGGGTTTGGGAATATTCTTATCCATTGGATGCATCTATAAGTTTCCCAATTTTATCTACTCCTTTGAGCTCGAATTTCGATGAGGTAGGGAGTTAAGGAACATCAATCCCTTTATCCCTTCCTCCATGGAACTAAATCCTAAGTTTGGGAGGGCATTCATTATCACCATTTACGGCATAACTTCCTTCATTCACCTATAAAAATACCACCCATCTAAGTGATCAAGGGCTAGAAATCATTGAATTATAGGGAGATGCTGCTAGTATGAGACTTGAGTTGATTTCAAGTATTGTAATGATGTCAAAATGTCTTGCTTGTTATGAGGAGAGGATGGGATTGAACTGGAGGAGTGATACTAAATCAAGCAAATTGGGTTGTAACTCTTCCATTTACTAATAAAGTGTTCAAAGCTTTTTCCATATGCTTGTGATATTCATTGATGTTTTCATGTGTACTATGTACTTGATTCGATGCTATGTTTAATCAATAGATCATTATCATATGCTTTGATTGGTTTTTGTCTTCTGTCTGTGTGCATGTACTCTTCAAGCGGATTAAGTACAAAAAGGAGCGACAGAATTGGTAAAGGGAGATAAGGAGTAAGTGAAAGCTTCAGGTAGGCTTCTTTACCTCTTATTTAATCTATTGGTCTTAGAAAAAGTAGAGAATCCTTTGCACTGTTGTTCAAGAATTAGCTACTAGTCTAGGGGTTTAAGCATTTATCCGTAGACACTAAAACTTCCCAAAACAAATTGGCGACTCCACTGGGGAAAAATTATCCATCTTAGTAGCTAATCCACCTCCTTAGACACCTTGACATACTTTACTTGTTGTAATTCAACCTTTTGCATTGAATTTTGGTCAAAATTTGAGGTTAGATGACTCTTGAGTGGCCTCACAGGAATTAGCGGAGGCTAGCTTTAGAGACATTGTGCTGCAATGCACCCTCCAGTTAGAGACAGTGCATTACAGTGCAATTACTACCTCTTTGGCCTGTGCTAATCTTCCTAGGGTCAGATTCCCACCCTTGGAATTATTTTTTTTGCCAAAATTCTTCTGATTGCTTGTTTGCTGATTGTAAATGGATGTCATGTCTCAGAAAATAGGTTTTCATCTCCTTAGCTAGCCCTACTTAGACTAGGATTGATAAATGTTTCTTATGTATTTACTTTGTCATTTTCAATCTATAGTCGAAAGTTAGTGTTTTGGTTGATTGATCTTTGACAAAAGAAAGTGTCGTAAAATTGTCTTTTCCTTTGAAAATTGAATTGCCGTAAAGTCTTCATTCATGAAAGATTGATTGATTGATGTGTTCATATGATTAGTTTTTTCGTTGAAAGTGTTGTAATTCCTAATTTATTTGAAAAATAAAGTGTCGTAAAGTCTTCCTTTCCTTGAAAGAAATTGTCGCAAAATCGTCATTTTTATGAAAATAGTTTATTGATCGATTGTGCATTAGTTTTCCTTTTTGTTCATTCACATTAAGGGAAATCGAAAAGAAATTCATGCATGTTGCTTTGAAAAAGTTTTTGAATGCTTGAATGGAATAGCCAGGGAAATTGCATTAGATGTGCTCTTTGCTCTTTGTCAAAGATCTGATTGCTCTATCCCTACTAGCTAAGGATTTTCATTGTTAAATTGAATGGAAAGAATGTTTATCATATTAGTTGCATTTTAGGAATTGCAAACATACATCACGTGGTGAACCTTGAAAGGAAAATTCTAAAGAAGATCAACTTAAAATTTATCTGAATTTACCTAATGGAGCATTGTCACCTAACGAAAAACATTTAGAGGTCTAGGCTAGAGACGTGTTCCGGCGTCGTAAAACAAAGCAGTTGTTGCTAACTTTTCTGCAATACATCCTGAGTGTGATATCTCATTCCACATACGTGAGTATATCGTAGCTCGTCCACGTACCTTCGGGTATATAGGGTGGTGTTACAATATGTAAAGTATATGGGAATGCTCTCATTGTGCCATTTTGCATTAGACAACGCTTATACAGATTGGGCCACCACATACTTTTGGTTATATATGGGAGGAAAACACTAGGTTTCTATCCATCCTTAGGTAACCGAGTCAGCCACCTTGTACACTGTGATACACCGAACACAACATTCGGGGAGATTGCCTACCCGTACTTCTTGGTTCGCCAGGAGGTATTCTAGAGTTCATAGTTACTTGGTAATCCTTTTACCTATAACATCCATCTTTTGTTTTGTTTTGTTACTTTGATTAAAATTAAGTTAATTGATCGCGGATAACATCCTCCACACTCGCTCCTTAGTTGATCTTAGGTTGAGACATATGGCGACAAATCTGGTGTCCATCGATCAAGGAATTCCTTTTGATGGGAATCCTAGTCCTTTTCCTTCTTTCAGAAATATTGGTGCTCCTTATATGGCTACATTGTCCCTTCCGAGACTTACCATTGGCTTGCCAATATGGTTGTTTTCAACCTCCTTGGTTCAAAATGTCATGATTTCTTCGCAATAAAGTACACCTCCAACTGGACAAAATCAACCTCCAGTTGATCCTAAAGTTGACCCTTTTTGCTTCTTCCTCGGTTGTTTCTTCCTCCCCTTCTTCCTCTTCACCTGGTGAAAGTAATGGTATTAGTAACCAGATGGCTAAGAAGAAGAAGAAAGGGAAGAAGAAGAAGAAGAAGCAAATTCAACAGAGGGGCAACTAAGCAACCATTGCTTTGAATGAAACATCTGATGAGAAACCGTCTATCAAGCCTCACAAAGTTCGATATCCATGCAAACTTTGTGCGAGAGACCATCTTCTTCGAAATTGTCCTGATATTCCTCAGATCTTAGAAGAATAGTCTTCCTGTTCACATCATCCTGTGTCATCAACCTTTGGAGATCATGTTGGTGACACACCATCAAATAGTGGTAATAAAGTTCATGGAAACAAGGGTAAAGTTAAGTTTCCCTATAGTTTATGTGAAGGGAATCACCCCATTCACCTTTTTCCCTATCTGGATGAAGCCAAAAAAGTGTTGGATAACTGTCCTGCTTCACCGCAGAGACTTCCATCTACTTATAAGAAACTCTCCCTAAATCCTTCACTAGTTGATGAATTGACTGACCAAAATCAACCGTCGGTCAAACCCACTCTGTCTAAAAGTGAATCCTATGAGTCTATACCCGACCCAAATCAACAGGTCGAGGTAACAATTGACCCGATTTCACCTTCAGCTAATCGTACCTTTCCCGAAGAGAGTGAATATGATACTCAAGTTCTTTTGTTTCTTCAGATTCTAATGAGCTTAGGGGCAGTCCTCCTATTCCATAAAGATAGGAGGACAATCCTCCCAGTTTCGTAACTCAAGGGGTTAATTCTCTTGTTTCTACGATACCCCCTCCAAGTAGTCTAGTCACTTCCTTTGATTGGAATCGATTGGCTGGATTCCGTCTTCCTTCTTATGTGCCTTCCTAGATCATAGTACAAGTTTGTAATATGATTGTATCTGGCACCATTATAGATGAAGGTGCATCAGTGAGTATCCTTTCCTCAACTACTTGGCAAGTGCTCGGTTTGCCACCACTTGTGCCTGTTACCCAAAATCTGTTGGCTTTTAACATAGGAACCAATCAACCATTAGGGATCCTCTCTTAGTTACCTATTACTTTGGGAGGAAAAATCGTTTATTTGAACATGATGGTAGTCCTAGGCCCTTTAGATTATATTTTACTTCTAGGGTGTGACTATGTTTATGACATGGGAGCTATTGTTTCAACACTCTTTCGAGTGATTTGTTTCCCGCATGAAGGCAAGATTATCACCGTTGACTAGATTTCATTTCCTAGTCCAAATATGGCTTCCAGTCAACCATCTTCCCTAAGTGGTCCTTATGTACCAATGGTATCATCCTTGCCACGGGTTAATTATGTGGCAACCCGTTCCATAGCTACATCAACTGATGATCAATTCAGTGATGTTGTACATCATGTACTGGGGGAATTGGAACCAGATATCTCCTTCATGACCTCTTATGGGTTGTGATCGAAGTATGAGGATAGTTCCTTGTCTTGTGTCAACCTCGTTAAAAAATGAAACCAAGGATACAAGGACAGTTCCTGGTCTTGTGTCGACCTCGTTGAAAAATGAAACGAGGAATATGAGGATAGTTCTTTTACTGTGTCAACCTCGTTAAAAAATGAAACAGGCCCATGAGGATAGTTCCTTGTCTTATGTCAACCTCATTAAAAAATGAAACACGGGTCCATGAGGATAGTTCCTTGTTTTGTGTCAACCTCATTTAAAAATGAAACAAAGAATATGAGGATAGTTCCTGCTCTTGTGTTAACCTCGTTAAAAAATGAAACAAGGAATCTGAGCAGAGTTCCTTTTCTTGTGTCAAGCTCATTAAAAAATGAAACAAGGTCCCAAGTTCGAAGTCGAGTCTTTGAGTAGATCTCATAAAATCCCAGTCGAGTCTTTCACTTGATCTCGTAAGTGAACCTTCATTCCATCTACCTCATATCCGCAAGTAGTCTATTTAGGTAAATGTAATGAAGCCTGGGGGCATGCACCTAATGGTAAAAGTTAAGTTTCCCTATAGGTTATGTGAAAGGAATCACCCCATTCACCTTTGCCCCTATTTGGACGAAGCCAAAAAAGTGTTGGATAACCGTCCTACTTCACCGCAGCGACTTCCATTTGGTTACAGGAGACTCTCCCTTTCATCATGCTGGGGGCATGTAAAGCAATCTCAAGCATAGTTTTTCATTTCAAGCTTGTGTAAAAATGAAACCAAATCCAAGTATAGTTTTTTTTTTTTTTCGTTTCAAGCTTGTGTAAACAAGAAACTGAATCCAAGCATAGTTCCCTATGGTTCAAGATTGTGTAAAAATGTACCCATTTCCATTTTAACCCTCGTGATTGCCATTCTATCAGCCTCTTTCGTCAGATGAGCCTGGTTGTTTTTATCCCATCGCCACCATCCCTTTGGCCGATCATACACTTTCACTTGGTTGTTTTACCCATTTTTGAGGAACAATTGCAATGAGTGGTCTTATTATCCATCCTCTTCACATAAATCAACATGTTTTGAGAAGTTCCATCATCACCAGAACCAGTTGCTACCCTAGACACCACTCATTCCTCAAAGTGGAGTCCTCTTTAAGCTCTTTTCAGACTCTCTAAATATGAAAAGATTTATGAGCGCTTGTCATTTCCAGCTCGTTAATAGATTGGAATTGATATCTACTCAGTATAAGTTTAACCCTTTTTCAAGCTGAGATAGATTAACTACGAAAAAGGAATATGTTGATCGAACATGGTCAATAGGTTCTCTCGTATTGTTTTATGCTTTTTCGGACTTGAGAGACAAATCTAAGAAAAAGAACTTTCTGAGTTTTCTTTTCATCCCTTTTCAAACTCTCTAAACATGAAAAGGATTGAGTTAGCTTTGTCGTTAAAATTGTTAAAAACATCAAATAGCGATAAACTTGTCCATCTAGACAAGACCGAGTTTCACCTTCGCTAGAATCGTTAAAGCATCAAATAGCGATGGATTCACCTGAAGGGTGAAATTATACAACAAGCATATTTTATCCTTCTCAAGCTTGATAAAAATAAATAGGTACTGGTCAGCAATGACTGGGGAAAATTGAAAAAAGGGAAAACACTTTATGGTAGCAAGTTTCTCTTCAACATGATACTTTCACCTCATCACTGTGACTATGTGGGTTGGGTCATTCAGCTTGATGGTTATCACACCTTTGGTCTGTCATACCATCCATTACTTTGTTTTGGTTCAATGCTACCAATTCATCTTAGTGTCACCGACATGTTCAAGAGAAGTCGTTCAGTTCAAACTTCATCCTTTGCAATAGCATAAACCTTCATTTTCATGACCGCCATTCCTAAACTTTTTGTCGTCAGTCGATTTTTCATCTCCAAAATCGTTTACCTCGTTTCGTGTCATTGATGTGGGATACATCAAGGCCCTCTTGCGACAAGTTGCTTCTTGTCGACATCAGCACATTATCCAAGAAGTTGACTTAGAAACACCCCTTCAATACCTTGAGGCTTGCATACATCAATGGCAGGTTTCTCGCTTCCGACGATAGGTTGACATCACTGGCCTTTGACTGAAAGACTTTGTATGGTGTTCAACATCAAATCATTTACTCACATCATACGAAATGTACTGTAGTACCTTGAGGGTCATCATCATTATCGGTAATTCCTCTCACATCTGTTAATGGCTTACATCATTGGCTGGTAATAAGATGATGTCTTCCCATGTTCGACTTAAGATCATCTATTCACATGGTTAGACTTGTACTTGAGCGAAATATTGGATGAGATTGAAGACCCTGGATCTAGTTTCATCCATCTGGGTTGTGATATTTTTAGAAGTACTAAATCAAATGTACAATGGCCTTACATTCGTGGTCATCCATTCATGGGTCTATATCTGTAGATGACTATATTTGTACATGTAATGAAAGTTTATAAGTTGAGCATGGGTATGCCTTCCCTCAGCAAGTTCATGAGAAAAAATCAAACTATCATGATATATGCATTGTAATGGATGTAGGTCACCTTCTACTTTAAAGCCTCCTCTCCACATGATAAAGCATTTCACTCGACATACATAATTATGAATTCATGCTTTAGGGGTCAAATGTTACAGATCCATTTGGGCACATCAAACCTGACTTACAGATTAGTACTATTAGGGCCCATCAAACCCTAATTCAGTTGTTACATGCCCTGAAGAAGTCAATCATCAGAATGCCTAGCTTCCCAAGAAGTTCCATGTCTAAAATCATCCAAAAAGTACCTCTAAGAAGATCAGCGTAGGCATGCCTTCATTAGGGTGCAGTGCAATGCAGTCCAGTACACTGCTAGGGTGCTATTTAGTGCGCTTGAGCCCTCTTTGGCCTGCACTGGGCGAATTTGAGCAAAATTGCATTGGGGTTTGGGAATATTCTTATCCATTGGATGCATCTAGAGGTTTCCAAAGTTTATCTACTCCTTTGAGCTCGAATTTCGATGAGGTAGGGAGTTAAGGAACATCAATCCCTTTATCCCTTCCTCCATGGAACTAAATCCTAAGTTTGGGAGGGCATTCATTATCACCATTTATGGCATAATTTCCTTCATTCGCTTATAAAAAGGCCACTCATCTAAGTGATCAGGGGCTGGAAATCATTGAATTATAGGGAGATACTGTTAATATGAGACTTGAGTTGATTTCAAGTATTGTAATGATGTCAAAATGTCTTGCTTGTTATGAGGAGAGGATGGGATTGAACTAGCGGAGTGATGCTGAATCAAGCAAATTGGGTTGTAACTCTTCCTTTTACTAATAAAGTGTTCAAAACTTTTTCCATATGCTTGTGTTATTCATTGATGCTTTCATATGTGTACTATGTACTTGACTCCATGCTATGTTTAATCAATAGATCATTATCATATGCTTTGATCAGTTTTTGTCTTCTGTCCGTCTGCAGGTACTCTTCAAGCGAATTAAGTACAGAAAGGAGTGACAAAATTGGTCAAGGGAGATAAGGAGTAAGCGAAATCTTCAGGTAGGCTTCTTTACCTCTTATTTAATCTATTGGTCATAGAAAAAGTAGAGAATTCTTTTCACTGTTGTTCTAGACTTAGCTACTAGTCTAGGGGTTTAAGCGTTTATCCGTAGACACTAAAACTTCCCAAAACAATGGTACACTGTCCCTGAACTCCAATCTCAACTGGGTCTTTCTCTTATCTGACATGCATGAGTTAATTATGAGTGAATCTTTGGTTTATTGGTTGAGCAGTGCTGGATATACTCCACTAGTGCAGGTTACACCCCACTACTGGATCTCCCACTAATTCCTCCATTAGTTGGAACTATTTTAACTGAATTTAACTCAATTAAATTGAATTAAATAATTACAACTCAAAATAACTCAACCTAGGCCCCTAAAATTTAGGAACCACTATACGTAACTCTAGATAGATTCCCAAATTGAATTAACTACGTCATCTAAGTCAAATTAACTTAGTTAACTATTACAAGTTGTCATGAGATGTGGAGTTACAATTTTATTCCCATTTTAATTCAAGGACAAATTAAATTAGGATTTTTCTTGATGTTATTTTTAACATTTCTTGTTGTTGTTTTCAACACTCCCTCTCAACAAGAAAGGAATTCAACTCCATCCCGATCTAGAACCTTTGGAATCTTCTACATGCAACTCTTGTCAATGTTGTTGTTTCTACTGCAACATCTGCAAATGAAAAGCATCCAAAAAATAAATAAAAATAATCACTAAATCAATTCGCAACTATCTACTAGGAAAATTGTGTTGTTGTTGACTTTGCTACTGAGCCTCCTACTCTACTGTCAACGTTGCATTTTCACTGATCAGTATATAACTGACACTGATCCTACTCCTACTAAATATTGTGGGCCCCTGTAGCAAGGGTAATGAACAATGAGACAAATAAAATCTCCATGGACCTTGCCCAAATTTCTACAAATCTTGGACTAAGGATCTATCTCACTCCACCTCACTCCTGGAGGTATAGCTGCATGTGCTCCCTTTGCCCACTTAGCTCGAAATTCCCCCCTACTGTAGGTATCTTCTTGAGTGGATGTTTCCACTCTATCTCCTCTATGCTTCTCCAATTATGGTTGCTCCACAACTTGCTGAGGCTGCATGTTGAGAGGTCTAACATGCTCCCTCTCAACCACCAAATCTCTAGTCTTTGCCTTGCTCCTCAAGGCTTTGCATGTATGAGCTAAATATCATCTACTCATAATCCTACTATTACCTCTCTACTGCTGCTTCTGCACTACTTCTGCAACTACTGCAATAATGAGTCTGATCTCCCTAGATCTTGATGTACTAGCTTCCATAGGGATGCTCTCTCTGAGTCTCGATCTCCTTATGGGAATTCTCTTTGCTCCTCAATCTACCAATATCAATTATCACAACTCCTTTTTTTGTCACTAAACATTAGCTCACTAATTTGCCCACTAGCGGCCTTCTAACTCCATTAAGAAGTCTGCATATAGGGTCTTTTGGATTTTCCCTAAACTAGAGATCCATCAATCTTCAAGGAAAACTTCAAATTCTTCTCTTTTATTGTGATTTCATCTCTGATACCATGTAGAAATTTCTAAAAATCTAGCTCCGATACCATGTAGAAATTTCTACAAATCTAGCTCTGGTAGCATGTAGCGATTTCTACAAATCTAGCTCTGATACCATGTATAAATTTATACAAATCTAGCTCTGATACCATGTAGAAATTTTTACAAATCTAGCTCTGATACCATGTATAAAATTTCTACAAATCTAACATTGATATCATGTAGAAATTCCTTGTATATTCAAACTACACATTGTAATATGCTAGAACAATTGACTTGAATCTACTCTACTCATCAGTGGAAACAATAATTGATCGATGAAATCACGAAGCATAAAAGAGAAAGAATTCAATCACACATAACACAATAATTTTTTGGGGAAAGCCACAACTAAAAACCCTTGCTATCTGTATATTGCATTAATTAGAAAATATAATAAGATTACAATGCCATGCTCAAGCTCGAGCAACCTCTACACATCTCTATCTATCTCACTACCAACCTGTGCACAAGCTTCTCTTGGCACACCTTTCTCTCACAAGCTCCACGCAAAATCTTGTGCTTCCTATTGCTTGTGCTAACCAAAATAATGATTAAACTTGTGCCTTCATTCCTTGTTTTAAAGGGAATTAGAATGGCTAAAATTATTGAGTTTTCTAATTAAGGAATTATTTATTTTAGGCTTTCTTCTGATTTCATGCACCATCTGTTTAATTTAGAGGATTTTACAACTGATAGTACACTATCCCTAAACTCCAATCTCAATAGGGTCTTTCTCTGATCAAATTTCTAATTGTAATATGCTAAAACAAATGACTTGACTCTACTCTACTCATTAGCGAAAAAAATTAACGATCGAGAAATCACAAAGCATACAAGAAAAATAATTCAATCACACATAACACAATAATTTTCTAGGGAAAGCCAAGCTAAAAAACCTTGTTATCTGTATATTGCATTAATAAGAAAATATGAGAAGATTACAATGTTATGCTCAAGCCAGTGCAACCACTGCACTATCTCTCTATATCTCAATACCAACTTGTGCACAAGCTTCTCTTGGCACACCTTTCTCTCACAAGCTCCATGCACAAACATTTGCTTCCTATTGCTTGGTCTCACCAACTCATGCTCACCAAAACAATGATTAAACTTGTGCCTTCATTCCTCCTTTTAAAGGAAATTCGAATGGATAAAATTAGTGAGTTTTCTAATTAAGAAATGATTTATTTTAGGCCTTCTTATGATTGCATGCACCATCTATTTAATTTAGATGATTTTACAACTAATAGTAGACAGTCCCTGAAATGCAATCTCAACTGGGTCTTTCTCTGATCTGACATGCATCAGTTAATTATGAGTGAATCTTTAGTTTACTAGTTGAGCAGTGTTGGTTACACCCCACTACTATATCTCCCATTAATTCCTCCTTCTGTTGGAACTAGTTTAACTGAATTAAATAAGTACAACTCAAAAGAACTCAACTTGGGCCCCTAAAATTTAGGAACCACTATACATGTCTCTAGATAGACTCCCAACTCGAATTAACAGAGTCAACTAATTCAAATTAACTTAATTAACTATTACAAGTTTTCATGAGATGTGGAGTTACAATTTTATTCCCAATTTAATTCAAGGACAAATTAAATTAGGATTTTCCTTGATCCTATTTTTAACATTTCTTATTGCTATTTTCAACACCCAGTGCCATTGTTGCTACAACCAAGGTCTATCCAAGTGAACTTGAAGAACAAGAGGAATGTGAGCACCTTTTTTACTCGTAGATGTGGGTGAAGGGTGTTATAATACACTTCATTATAGATAGCAGAAACAAAATAACCTCATCTCAACAAATTTCATCAAGAAATTGGACTTGTTCATACCCACACTTGCATCCATACACCATTGGGTGGTTCTTCCAAGGATGAGATATCCACATCAACCAACAATGTGGCTTGCGCTATTGCATCAAAGCCCTTCAAGGATTAGGTATTTTGTGATATTTTTCCCCTTGAAGTTTGTAATGTTCTTTTAGGCCAACCATACTTGTGGAAGCATCATGATATATATGAGTTTAAACCTCACAGTGATATTATTACTTTGGGAAGACAACTATACAACATAGTAGAGGTAGCTCCTCCTATTGCAATTGATTTGGTCTCCACTAAGTGATGTAGGGAGGTTATCTCCCAGACCAGGAAATTCACCTTCTTCTTAATTCACTCTTAAAGTGAGCAGAATGTCGTGGCCAGATCTATAGCCTCCACACAAAGGCTCTCCACAAAGCAATAGCAAGTGGAAAAGTTCATGGAAGAATTTAAATACATCTTCTACTCACCCATTGGGGTAACTATACACTGTCAGGCCAAGCATTCAATCAACCTGACCCCTGACACACCTCTACGAAATGAGCCAATTTATTGTTGCTCTCTTTAGGAAAATGAGGAAATCAAGTAGTAGATCCAAGATATGCTCCAAAAAGGGAACATCCAAGTGAGCTCCTAACTCTACGAAAGCCTTATTATATTAGTGAAAAAGAAAGATGAGACACATAAACTTTTCATTGATTACAAGGCCCTAAACAAAAAACATAATCAGGAACTAGTACCCAATTCCCCAAATTGAAGACCACCTTGATCAACTCAAGGAACATAGGTGCTTCAGTAATATTGATTTGAATTTTGGCTACCATGAGGTTCCAATTGAACAAGTTAATGTATAGAGGTCTGCTTTCAAGTCCAAAGAAGATCTTTTTGAATGTGGTCATGCCCTTTGAGTTGACGAATGCCCTAACAACTTTCATGAGGTTAGTGAATGAGATCTTGTGGGATTTTACAAATTCTTTTGTGGTGGTATATCTGGATGATATCCTCATGTTCAACAAGAGTTGGGTAGAAAATTACAACATATTCAATAGGTGCTCCACAGTTTGTGGTAGCACAAGCTATATCCTAACTTGGAAAAATGATCCTTCAACATGAACAAGGTCCAATACTTAGGATAAATTGTTGATGAGTAAGATGTGCATGTGGATATAGCCAAGATTCAGGTCACTCATGACTTCTTGATCCAGGCGGATGTCAGTAACAACTCGCCTATTCCATTGGGACCCCCACCACTATCTTTTTCAGTATTTTAGTTTCCTTAATTGTAGAAAAATTTACTATTTTTGGTAGTTTATTGGGTTCTGAACTTCTAGAGTTGTTTTGAGGCCATAAATGACATTTTTTGGGAAAATTGGGGCCAAAAAATGTCCTGGAACAATGTTGGTCGATCAGAAGTTGCATTCCTCAGATAGAGCTTTCTAACAAGGTATTGTTCGCATCAAACATAGATCGTATGCCAAAGTTACGACCTTGGGAGATTGATGTACCAATTTACCCAAACGGGGCCGATAGTTTGGTGCTTCATCTCCTAGGGTTAGGTTTTTAGATGTTTAGGGTTTTCCATTGTTTATAAGAATAAATAGGCCTTTGAACCTCATTGTATGTCAGTTCATAGGCATGTAGCTACCACATCTCTTCTCATAGATAAGTTACCATCACCCGAGCTAGTCTTATTTCCATTCTGTTTGTAAGCATGTTTAAGTTCTTTGATATTAATGAAATGAAGTTTTATTTTTGTTGCATCTCTATGTTTATGGTTATATCTATAATTTTTTGCATTCCTGCTTAAATTCAGATTAGTGGTATCAGAGGGTCTTCTCTTTCTTTGTTTTTCTTTTCATGTCCCCAACAAGGTCGGGATATCAGAAGTTAGGGCTTGAACTAGTTGAACATTTGCAAGACTAGCCTCACAAATCTTGATGACCTTCCCTGGGGGAAGAAAAGAAAGATGAGGGGGTGGGAAATCCTTTCAAAATATTGCTTGAATAAGCCCTAGAGCGACAAAGGAATGTGATGATGGACAACTTTTCCTAGATCCTTCAGTGACTACCCAGGGGAGACACATCTCCTTCCAACAGCTACTCTGGAAGTGCCACACCCTTTAAGGTACAAGTTAATTTTGACATTCCCATATTTGAGGGTTAGAAAGATGGAGACACTGTAGATAAATGGTTAAATCTACTAGAAAGATATTTTTATATTCATGATTTTTCCAGCAGGGAAAATATTACTTTTGCTCTTCTCAAATCCACCCCCCATGTAAATCACTGGTGGGAAACCTACTGTGAGAAGAAACATGAAAGCACACCCTCATTATTTTCTACCACACCCACATGGAATTTGTTCCAGGATGCCATCAAGGAGCAGTACTACCCTGTCAGGAGATGTGAGGATAAATACATAAAGTGGACCATGTTGTAGCAGGGAAGGGACCAAGATGTGCCAGAGTTTGCCAATATTTTTCATACCCTTTGTGCAAAGTTGGGTATCAAGGATTATGAGTGTCATTTGGTACTCAAATACCACAATTTCCTACACAGGTACATCCAGGACGAGATAGAGTTCCTGGATATCTCCTCGCTCAGCACGACGCACTGATATGCTGTCAAGATCGAGAAGAAGTTTAAACAAATAATGTGAGACTTTGGATCTACAAATTTGAAGCAAGGGAAAGGTGCCCCCAAACCAGAGAACAAAGGACAAAGCCAAGCTGGGGTGACCTAAGAAAACCTACCAAAGCCACGAGAAAAGAACACCACTACAAAGACTAAGAAGGACATAAGAAAGTGGTGTGAGTTCCATAAGTGCCCCACTCACAACACAAATGGGTGTCAAGCCAAGTAGTCACTGATCACTGAGTTTAAGGCTTCAGAATCAGATGCATCTTCTGACCTTAAGTTAGAACCTGACAAGAGGAATGGCAAAGGGAAGTAGATTATTGATGAAAAGCCCAACGCCACTATTGCCACCACCAAGATCCAGAAGAATGAGCCCAAAGATCCAGAGGAGGGGAAACATCTCTTCCACTCGCAAATGTGGGTGAAGGGTTCACCATTGCAATTCATTATCGACAATGGGAGCCAAAAGAACCTTATTTCAGTAGAATTCATGAAGTGGTTGGGCCTACCGACTACACCACACCCGCATCTGTACAGTATCAGGCAGCTTCACCAAGGATGAGATCTGTGAGTCAACTAGCAGAGCCACCTTCCCTACAACATCAATCCCTTCATAGATGAGGTATTATGTGATGTTTCTCCTCTTGACATTTGTGATGTATTATTAGGAAAACCATACTTGTGGAAGCGACATGTTGTGTATGAGTCTAAACCTCACTATGTTATTATTTCTTTGGCTAATAAGTTATACAGGATATTGGAGGTATCCCCACGTACCACCACCTCTTTGATCTCTGCTAAGAAATGTAGTAATATCATTTCCCAGACTAGGAAATTTATTTTCTTTCTGGTTCACTTTGAAAGTAAGGGGAATATCGTAGCCACATCCATGGCCCTTGAGAAGGGTTCCCCCACGTAGAAAAAGCAGGTGGATACGGTCATGAAAGAATACAAGAACATATTCTCCTCACCCACAAGGGTACTGTTGCACTGTCACGTCAAGCATTTGTTCTATTTGACTCCTGGAGCACCTCTACCCAACAGGCTGATATATCATCGCTCCATTGTGGAAAATTCCAAGTACAAGCAACGCCATCATCAACATCGGGTGCCACACAAGTTTCAGGTGGGCGACAAATTTTGGTTGCATTTTCAGAAAGAACGCCTTACCAGAGCCCATTAGAAGTTCAGACCACTCTGATATGGTCCTTACACCATTACCAAGGCTGTGAGAGATAATGCTTTGGAGTGTAGCATTCCCTCATTTCTTGGCTTGCACCTAGTTTTCAATGTGGACCACCTTGGATAATGCTTCCCACTGTTACAGGAGACATCACACATTGCAAAACAACTCACACCAATAGAAGTTTCTCAATCTCATGGAGGCACTCAACGCAATGGGGACCATTGCTTCCTAAGGGGGGAGGAATGATCCATGTGGATTTTGGTGGCTACCCACCTATTCCACTGGGACCCCCACCACTGTCTTTTTCAGTTTTTCAATTTCCTTAATTGTAGCACAATTTACTATTTTTGGCAGTTTTTTGGGTCCTAAACTTCCAAAGCCATTTTGAGGCCCTAACAACAATTTTTTTTGGAAAACTGGGGCCAACAAAGGCCATTCACCTTTGTTGGTCAGTCAAAATTTGTAGTCCTTAGATATATCTTTCTAACTAGGTATTGTGTGCATCAAACGAAGATTGTATGCCAAAGTTATGACCCCGGGAAATTGATGCACCAATTTACCCAAACGGGGCCCATAGTTTTGGTGCTTCATCTCCTAGGTTTAGGTTTTTGGAATTTTAGGGTTTTCCATTGTTTCTCAATAATAAATAGGCCTTCGAGCCTCGTTGTAACTCAGTTCCCACCACATCTCTTCTCATAGATAAGCTACCATTGCCCAAGCTAGTCTTATTTCCATTATGTTTGTAAGCATACTTCAGTTCTTTGATATTAATGAAATGGAGTTTTATTTCTATTGCATCTATGTGTTTATGGTTATATCTATAATTTATTTTGCTCTTTCTTAATTTGAGATCACTTCCCAACCCTGGAGACACTAATTGACCTTAGATGTTTCTTACGCCTTGCCAAATTTTGTCAAAATTTTGTGTTTGGATTCTCCCATTCAAAATGGACCATCAGCCAAGTGACCAAGGGTGGTGGAAAATAAAAATTTGTGTGGGAAAAATTGCCATAGAAAGCTTTCCATGATCTCAAACGCCACTTGTGCTAAGCCCTAGTGCTCTCCTCACTCGATTTGTAAAAACCTTTTGAGATTAAAACATATGCTTTAGACTATGTTGTGGGCATATTTCTCACTTAGCATGATCATCCAATGGTTTACCATAGTGATACACTGTTAGATGTCAATCATAAGTACCCCACCTATGACAAAGAAATGTATTGAATTGTATAAGCCTGTCACCAATGGAATGATTACATTCTCAAGAAGGAGACAATCATCCACGTTGATCACAAAACTTTGTAGTTCATGCAGACATAAGAAAATTTGTAAAATGATTGCCCAAAAAAATGGTCCACAAACAACAATTTCATATAAATATCAAATATAAGACGTGGATCACTAATCTCATCACTAACTACCTCAATCGACTTCTAGTTGCAACACTAACCATGATGCTCCACTCCTACACACATGAGGCCTTCGGGTGGCCCTAAACTTATGAGAGTGATCTTGACTTTGTTACCACCTACTAGATGTTTAGCACATGCATGATCATCGTCACTAAATTTCATCTTCAAGGTGAACTATTATACCATTTGGTCCATCTTTGTGTTCCTTCAAGAGAGCATGCTAAGCTGATTTGAGAAGCTCACTACAGTTGGATGGTAGAACACTTTGGCATGGAAAAGATAGTGGCCATGCTAAAAAAGTATTTCTATTGGCCAAAACTTCGATAGGATGTCAACAAATTATATTAGGTATTACACTACCTATTCCATTTCCAAACCATCCCTTAAGAAACAAGGCTTGTACATCCCTATGCCTACTCCCAACTGGCCCTAGGAATCCATCGTGATGGACTACATGTCCAATCTTCCTTCAACCAAGCAAGGAAATATGTTTTTTTCATGGTCGTATTTCTAGTTTCTAAGATGGCCATTCTGATAACCTGTAAGAAAAATATCGCGATGGAGGCCACTACCAAGATCTTCTTCAAATGGGTGTTGGTACATTTTTGGATACGACCAACCATCATATTAGATAAGGGCTATAGGTTCCTAAGATGAAATTATCTCTCTAGATATCAACTAGCTAGAACCCTCCATAGCTCAATTGACCATAACCCTTTTCACATGTGCCTGGGATTTAAAGAATTGGGTCCTATTGATGTAGCACTACACCTTGCATCCACATAGGAAAAATATTCCCATGCTCATTTTGAGGCTGAAGATAACACTTAATTCATTAAACAAATCCAACAAATCCATCGATAGGTCCATGATATTTTATAGAAATCCAATACTAAGTACAAACAACACCATGATCAACATCGAGTGCCACACACATTTTAGGTGGGAGTAAAGGTTTGGTTGCATTTGTAGAAAGAGTGCCTTAAAGATCCCCATTAGAAGCTTCAACCACTTCAATATGGTCCTTACACCATAACTGAGGTTGTGGGTGACAATGAGTTTGAGTTAAGAAGTCCCTCCTTCCTTTGCTTACATCCAATGTTCAATGTGGACCCCCTTCAATCATACTTTCCACTATTATTGGACACATCAAAGATAATAGAGCAGTCGACACTGATAGAGTTCAATATTGACTACATGGAATAGGAAACCGTTAATTAGATTATGGAAACATAGGTTAAGGGAACTTGCCAATCTTTATCAAGTT
This sequence comes from Pinus tabuliformis, assembly GCA_031772625.1. NCBI lineage: Eukaryota > Viridiplantae > Streptophyta > Pinopsida > Pinales > Pinaceae > Pinus > Pinus tabuliformis. Next base: position 1,798,193,282 of record CM062816.1, on the reverse strand, counting down.
ATTAAGTAGGGAAACTCCTGCACTAAGGTAAGTGGCTCACCCAAGGCCAAGTTCAACAAAAATTTTCCCATATGATGGGGCACTCATCCTAATGAAGAAAATTGATTCCTAAGGGGGTATGATTGATCGAGGTGGATATCAATGGCAAACCACCCATTCCACTAAATCAAAGCATAATTCTCCATCTTGACAATCTTTTTTATAAATTTTTGGGTCTTGAACTTTTGGGGCATTTTGAGGCCCTAAACAACATTTTTTGATGTGGCAGGCTAAGGAGATAGTTAAAGGCTTAGGCCTCAGTTTAGTTGAAATGTGTACTTCTTGACTAGACATTTCCAACAGGCTACAAAGCACACCAAATGAAGATTGATGCAAAAGTTATGACCTTCGGAAGTTGATGTACCAACTAACTTAATTGAAGCCCACCGACCTTTTGTTGTTTCATCTCCTAAGGTTAGGTTTTTCGATATTTATGGTTATCTTATTGTTGATTTAAGTTAAAGGGTGCTTTCAACCTCATTGTAATCTTCTATGGAGAGTGTATGTTGTTGTCACATCTCTACTCAAAGATAATATACTACCATTCGAGCGAGTTTTTTTTATTCCACATTTTTACAATTTTAGCACATTGCATTTATTAATATAAGTCAAGTTTTATTGTATCCTTTGGTTTTTGTTATAAATCTATATTTCATTCCATTACCGTCATAAATCCAAATAAATACTTCTCCCTCACATTTTGTATAAGAAGGGGATCTCCAGCCAATAAAGAGAGCTTCTTTTTTGTTGAAGAAGAGAATCATACTATTACATTGCAGACTTCTAGCTTTTTACATTTCCATACTTGTAATGATAGTTTTCCATTAATGAAAAGACAAATCGTTTTGCAAGTTTTCTTAGCTAAGTTTGCTTAAGGTTCATGAGCCCCTTGGGGAGGCCCCACCCACAACCACTCTAGAACCCTTCTTGTACTTTCTATAACTTATTTCCACTTGTTTCCTTAGAATATTATAATTTATTATTATTATATAATGATATTGTCATTGTTTAATGTTCTTGTAGATGTTTGAATATATGATTTCTTATTTGTTGAGTGACGATCATAGTTTCAATGAGTTATGATTATCTCCATGTATCTTTGCAAGTATTCTTGTACATGGAGAGCATTGTTTTGCATTATTCTTCAAGATTTGATATTGTTTATTTGCAGAAAATCTCAATTAATCAATTTAGCATGGTTAAGTGAATGAAGAGGAATTGAAGAAGAATTTTTCACAACTACATGATTTCCTACATGATCATAGATTATCTTATTTCAGTTTTATGATAATCAATTTTTGGTTAAACTCCCTCTCGCAAATATTTAAATACTAGCCTTGCAATTAAATTGTGGAAATGTGAGCACAATGAACTGGCAGATAAAGGGACACGAGTCAAACTGCCTTGAGGGGAGATTACTTGGGAATATAGAGGAAATGCTCATTAATGACAAGCAAGGGCTAACTGGTTTGATTTTAATTATGTCTAACTCAAATTAAAGGTTGAGTTTGAGGAAGAGTATGGGATTCCTTAATGGAGGACAAGCCCATAATCCTTTGTCTGCCTTATGGATTGTGTTGGGAAAGTCAAAAATAGAAGAATTAATGGCATTATTTTGGAAGAGGACAAGGAGGCAACGCTAAGAAGAGTGTTGAAATAACTGAGAAAGAAGGAAGATGGATAATGCAGGGAGATAACACATACCATAGGAGGTAATGAAGACAACCAATGGAGAATCATTGATGATAAATTGAGAGAGCCAATGTCGGGCAGTACAAACAATATTTTAGGCAACGTTTCCTGGTTAAGTGGGGCAGAGATGATGTGGTCTCTGGATTCATTGTAATAATTGGTGGCTATGATTCATCCTTCCTTTGATCACTCCTCCTCAAGTGCTGAACCTAGATTGGGGGTGATTGGATGCAAGAAAGGCTATAGTGCAAAAAATCTAAGGTTGGGTGGAGATTTAGAGTCACAATCTCAATTTACAGACTTCTAAATTACAAGATAAGTTGCCTATTCATGTTCCTGTGTAAGTGAATGCAATTTATATGTTGGTTACTGTTAAGAGGAATGTATGCCTATTCATCATTGTGGTGAGAGATATGTGTTCTTTATGTTGTCACTAGTTAGGTCTGTGATGGATAACTTGTGTATATAAATGGTTTGTGCTGTGAATGACTTGTGCTACAATGTTTAATTAAAAATGACTTAAGCCTGCCAAAATACATACATATTTGCATATGATTGTGGAATAATGGATATCATTATAATTTCTCATGTTGCGTACCTTAAGTTGATTGTGTTTGAAAATTCTGGGTTCTCAAGTCACATAGAGGAATTGCACTTATATGCGTGATTGAATAACCTAAATACTTGAAATGAAGTAAGATTAAGAGAGATAGCTTAAAATGCATCTATAAGTATATAAAGGTTAGGTTGAGTGAAATTTAAGCTTAGGAGGATAGGCTTATATATATGTATATATATATATATATATATATATATATAGATAGATAGATAGATAGATAGATAATAGAGAGAGAGAGAGAGAGAGAGAGAGAGAGAGAGAGAGAGAGAGAGCATGGTCGAGTGCTTGTCCAAACTTTGGAGAGATATGTGGCAATCACTATGTCAAGAGAGCCTTGTTGCATATGCAACGATAATTTAGAGCTCAGGAGGGACTCATGTTAGTGTAAGTAGTGTAAGTATTGAGAGTGTTGATTCTTAAATGTGTGTGTGTGAAGCTTAGGAGGGGGTCATGGAGGCTGAGCATCGAGGGTGTTCCCCATCATTATATGAATATATGCATATGCGTCGTTGATCTGATAATCACCCTATGAGTGACCTCATTTAAAGATTTATTGAATAAAGGTATTACAGACTCATGTGTTGGTGTGTGTGTCTATGTTATTTAGGCAACAGATCGATCAGATTGCAAATACACAGACACTTGAAATGGAAAGACAACAGAGAAATACAGTAAGCAAATACAAGAACACAAGAAATTAATAAGGAGTTCACCCTATCCTCCAGGGCTACATCTCCGGTCCAGCTCTCAGTGGTGGCCTTATTTTATTGTGTCTTAAGTAGAGAATTACAATGCAGGAGCTCAATATGAGTCTCCTGAAACAGATTTGCTTGGCAGGGTGGTTCTTGGATTCCCCAAGCCACTGGAGTGCACAGACTCTTTTCCTACCAGCTCTTTGACCTCTCTGGTCTGACAGATCCTCTCAGGGATGGCTTGAATCTCTCAAGCTCTCTAGTGCTTGATGCTGCCTTTGGTCAGCTCGGCCCTCTATCTTCTTACTACTTTTTCTTTGCTTCACTATCTTCTATCTTCGGTTCTTCCTCTCTCTATGTCTTCTGTCTTCTGTTCATGGCTTTAAGGCCATTCGAGCTCATGGTTGTTTGGTTCCTCTTCCACCTCCATCAGATCACCTATTGCAACTGTGCTTGGCGTTCCCTGTTCGATGTCATCATTAGGCTCACAAGGAGTGTCCGCATGTCCTCCTATAAACTGCGCCAGCCTGCTTCGTCGGTTCAATTCTTCGGCTACGTCGTGGAATGAGTCTTTCGCCACCGTGGCGGTCAAAGCGGACCTCAAATCTTTACAAACTTTGGCTTAATCCCCTGCCGATTTCACTTTCCCCATCGGGTGCGATCACAGCCATTAGATATAGGGCCTCCAGATCTGACACCATACACACATTTCACGCGGTTGACTTGCTTGATCGTTAACGCGCGATCAACGGCGGTGTTCTCTCTCCTCCGCTTGCCATGCATCGACCGCTGAGTGGGATCGCTCTGTTTTTGCCAATTCTACTTACCATTTGAGGGAGCCCCGATCAATACCGCCAGTTTTTCGGAGCGCGGGTCCCGCCTTGTCCTTTAGCCATTTTTCCTTTTATCCCATGGTTTTCGCAGCTCTCCACGCGACCGAGCACTCAGGGCTTCTCCATTTTGAGGGTTTTCACCAAGCGCTTAATGCTAATCGCACATCAAAAACTCCCCCTGTTTCCCGATCTGGGCCTCCCAGGGGCTAATTTCGCCTCCCGCACAGTCTCCATGGGCCTCGGTCAACGCGCTTTGACCGAGGTCCTCGTTGTTCCATGCTGGCTGCTAACTGCCACTGGTTTAGAGGTGTTTTTGATCGTTGTTCTGAATTCTTTGATGTCTATCCCAACCTGATACAGTCATGGTCCTTTTGATTATTCTTCATGGATCCAATTTGGATCACGGCCTTCCCACTGAAAAGCTTTTGGACCACCAAAAGTTGGTTTTCAAGCATCGACTAAGTGAGGGTATTATTTTCTCACTTGCCCAATCTCAATCCACTTTGCACTGCTTGGCTTTGAACCTTTGAACCCAATCCTGAGGTACTCCAAATCTCCCCTGCGCGTTGTCCTCACCTTCCTGTCTAGCACTGTGTCTTCCTGCAATTCATTAAGATATTTAGGTAGCATGTCATCAATAGAAGGCAATTGACTTTGCTCTTCAGGGTCCTCAATCATTGAAGGTTCAAACAATCTCAAGCAATCTACATTTATGACTGAGTAGATGTGCATGTAAGTTGGTAGATCAAGGTGAAAAGCATTTTCACCAATCTTCTCAAGTATCTTGAAGGGTCCATACCTGATAGGCTTTAGCTTCTTACCTTCACCTTGCATCTTGTCCTTGCTGATATATAGCCAAACTTGGTCACCAACTTGAAAACTATGCTCCATCTGATGCTTGTCATGCCTAGCCTTGTATTTGGCTTGGCTCTTTTCCAGTTGTTCCTGTACTGCCTGGTGGATCTCCTGGATCTGTTCAATGAACCTAGTTGTCTTGTCCACATCACTGTGTCCATCAACCATGGTATCTTTACCAAAGACAAAATCCAGAGGAGACCTTGGTGTGAAACCAAAATAAGTCTCAAAGGAGATCTCTATGTAGAAGAATGTTTTTCTCTGTTGTAAGCATGCTGCACATAACACAAATGTTCATCCCAAAGCTTAGGATGTTTACTACAGTATCCTCTTAGGAACGGATCACTATCCTGTTAACTACTTCTATTTGGCCATCGGTTTATGGATGAAAAGCTGTGCTTTTCTTCAGTTTGGTTTCCATTAGTTCCCACCGACTTGACCAAAACTTCCCCACAAATCGGGTGTCGCGATTAGATACAATAGAAGTGGGTAATCCAAAATGAACCCATACATGTTCAAAGAACAATTTTGCAATCTGTTCAGCTGTAATCTGTTTATTACAAGATATCAAAATACACATTTTGCTGAACCTATCCACAACAACATATAGATAATCATGACCTTTCCTAGATTTAGGCAATCCTCCAACAAAATCCATGGAAACACTTTCCCAAGGGCGAGAAGGAACTGGCAATGGAGTGTACAAGCCTAGTTTTCTGTTACTGGGCTTTCTTTTAGCACACATAGCACACCCTCTTACATATCTAGAAACTGTCTCATTCATTTTCTACCAATAACAAAATCTTTGCAGCTGTGCAACTGTTTTACTTACCCCAAAATGACCTGATATTAGAGAAGTGTGTGCTTCCCTAATTATCTTTACTCTCTCAGTTTGTGGAATGCAAATTTTCCCACAATGGTATAAGAGTCGGTCCTTCACATGATAGTCCAATTCTTCTACTCTTTTGCCTTGACTCAAAGTTTCATATACATCTTTAAAGTCCATATCCTGAGCATATTGTTCAATGTAGCTTTCATGTAGTACATAATTATGCTTAAGTATGGTAGATGCATTTATAATGGGTCTAGATAACATGTCTACAACTTTGTTATGTATGCCCTTTTTATATCTGATGACTAAATGAAACTGTTGTAGAAAACCCATCCATCTGTAGTGTCTTGATTATTGCAACTTAGTTTGGGAGTGTAAATATTGAAGTGGTTGATGATCAGTATGTATTACTGTCTCTTTTCCCATTAAGTAATGTTTCCACTTTTTCACACTCTGAACTAATGCATACAATTCTTTATCATATGTAGGATAGTTAACTAATGCAGGATTAAAAGTCTCAGAATGATAACATATGGGTTTACTGTGGTGTGTCAACACTGCTCCCATGGCATAGTCACTGGCATCTATTTGGATCTCAAATGGTGTTTGCAGATCAGGTAGTGCTAGTACATGTGCTATACTAATCTTCTCTTTCAAGGTGTCGAAGGCTCTCTGATTTTTGCCTCCCCACTGAAACACCTTGTTCAATCCTGTTAAAGCATGTAAGGGAGCTGCAACTGAGGAAAAATTAGAAATGAACTTCCTCCAATATTGTGCTGCTCCTAAGAAGCTTCTTACATCTGTAACAGACTTGGGTTTAGGCCAGTTTACAATGACTGCCACTTTAGAGGGATCTATTTTCAATTCACCTCCCCCTACTATATGACCCAAGTAGTTTAGAGATGTTTTTCCAAATTCACATTTTGAGAGTTTAATATAATTTTTTTCTCTTTTCAAAACATCTAGTGTCTACTTAACATGCTTTAAATGTTCTTCCCACGTTTTACTAAAAATCAGAATGTCATCCAGATATACAATAACAAAATCATCAAGAAAAGGTCTGAGTACATCATTCATTAATCTCATGAAAGTAGCAGGAGCATTAGTTAAGCCAAAAGGCATAACCAACCACTCATACAATCCCTGCTTTGTTTTGAAAGCAGTCTTCCGTGCATCTTGTTCTGCAACCCTGACTTGATGGTATCCACTATGCCAGTCTAGCTTGGTGAAATAAACAACTTCCTTCAATTGATCTAAAAGATCATATATGCGAAGAAGGGGATAACGATTTTTGATTGTTATCTTATTCAGTGCTCGGTAATCAATGCACATTCTCCACGAGCCATATTTCTTCCTCACCAAAACGATTGGTGACCCACATGGTGATGTGCTAGGCTTGATGAATCCCTTCTTGAGCAACTCCTGCACCTGCTTCTTGATTTCAACATTATCTAAAGCAGACAACCTGTACATTCCAATGTTAGGCAATGGAACATCTTGCTACAAAATAATATCAAGTACTATTCCCTTTTTGGGTGGCAGACCTTTAGGTTCTTGAAATAAGACATCATACTTTGAAACAACCTTTTCTATAGCAGCTTGCTATTCAGCATTACAACCCTCAAATACATTGGTTTTATCAAGTTTCTTTTTCTTTACAACCATCAGTAAGAATTGTTTACATGAATTTATCATTCTTTTCATCTACCCTGAGTTTATGAGAGTATAATTATTCTTGAGCTTATGAGCTCTTACAAAGTATTTGATTCCATCTTTAACAAGTAGATACTTGTTCTCAGCTCTATAGAAGATAGCCTTCCTATCATACAAGTAAGGACTTCCTAAAAAAATTCCACATATATCCAAAGGAATTATGTCTAACTCAACCTCATTTACAAACGTTGACCCAAAAGAAAACTTGAGTTTGCACTGTCTAGTCACTGTAGTTGTGCTTTATCATTCAACCATCCTAATGGGTATGGTTTCTTGTGAGGTGTGGTTGCTAATCCCAATTTCTTTACAATTGCTTCAAAAATTAAATTTACTTGTGAGCCACTATCAAACAAAGTATCAATCTTTTCATATTTGGAAACAACTCGAATATGGAAAAGCTCATGTCTTTTTCTCTCATTTTCTTCATTAATAACAGATTGAGTAGAATTACTAGTAGATGCTTCAGAATTCTTACCTTTATACTGGTGGCTGCAATAGTTGTTTCATCTCCCGAGTCTGACCCCAAATCTTTTTGAATAGCTGTAGCAGTCTTCTTCTTCTTGCCCTCAGACTTCTTAGGTCTAAGCTCTTGATGAAGAATCCAACAATGCTCATCATCATGCCCATCCTTTTTACAGTGAGTGCATGAAGCTTTGCTTTTCTGTGTAGTGTTAGCCTTCCTTGCTTTCCACTTCTACTTTCTTTTCTCCTTGCTCTTGCTTGCAGTGGGTTGGGATGGTCCCCCAACTTCTGGATTTCCATTCTTTCCTCTAGCTTCTAGATGAGTAGCTTGTACAGATACCTCATCTATACTAGTGGGATTAAACATGAGGATGGTATGCCTCATGTAGCTGTGTAGACCACCAATGTACTTCAGAAGAGTCTCTAGTGAGTCTAATGAGATCCCTAGAATCAATGTCGTCTTTCTAAATTCCTGAGTATACCCTTGCACACTTTGCCCTTTCAATTGTCGAAGAGTTTACCAACTCATCATGTCTTGTTGCATTTAGGCCAATGGATAGAATTGCTTCTTGATTGTAGAAACAAATTCACTCCAGACAGAGATTGTCTTACCATGTCTTTTCATGTCAGCTTGAGCTATACCTTCCCACCAAACCAAGGCAGTTCCTCCTAGGCATAGGCTTGCCAGCTGAATCTTGCTATTTTCTGAGTCGATGTTCTGTACTCTGCAATACACATCAATTTGTCTAATCCAATTGTCCAACTTTTCAGCATTTAGCTCTCCATCATATATAGGCAAATCAAATTTAAGATATAACTTGATATAGGGAGGTGTGAGAAAGCTTTCCTCTTTCCCTTTTCCTTTTGAGTGGTCATGGGAGTGAGACTCATCTTCTTCTTTGTCTTGTTTAGAACCTGATGAATCCTCATCCTTATGATTTCTAAAGTCCCTATACATTTATTCTACCATAGACTTTATAGCTAGGAAACTTTCTAGGAATTGAGGGTCTGGCCCCACAGAACCTTCTTCTGACATTGTCTTCTGAGGATAGACTCTCCCAATTTCAGGATTAGTTTCCACCAACTCTCCTTCTCCTAATTTGAGCTTTGATCTAGTGAGCATTCAACAGCTAAACCAACACAAGCTTGTCTAACGTTACAACCTAAAGCTCTAATGCCACTTGATCTGATAATCACCCTATGAGTGACCTCAGTTAAAGATTTATTGAATAAAGGTATTACAGAATCATGTGCTGGTGTGTGTTTGTCTATGTTATTTAGGCAACGAATCGATCAGATTGCAAATACACAGACACTTTAAACAGAAAGACAATAGAGAAATACAGTAAGCAAATACAAGAACACAAGAAATTAATAAGGAGTTCACCCTATCCTCCAGGGCTACATCTCCGGTCCAACTCTCAGTGGTGGCCTTATTTTATTGTGTCTTAAATAGAGAATTACAATCCAGGAGCTCAATATGAGTCTCCTAAAATAGTTTTGCTTGGAAGGGTGGTTCTTGGATTCCCCAAGCCACTGGAGTGCACAGACTCTTTTCCTACCAGCTCTTTAACCTCTTTGGTCTGACAGATCCTCTAGGCGATGGCTTGAACCTCTCAAGCTCTCTGGTGCTCGATGTTGCCTTTGGTCAGCTCAGCCCTCTGTCTTCTTACTGCTTTTTCTTTGCTTCACTGTCTTCTTTGCTTCTATGTCTTCTGTCTTCGGTTCTTCCTCTCTCTATGTATTTTGTCTTCTGTTCATGGCTTTAAGGACATTCGAGCTCATGGCTATTTGGTTCCTCTTCCACCTCCATTGGATCGCCTACTGCAGTTGCACTTGGAGTTTCTTGTTCAGCATCATCATCAGGCTCACAGGGAGTGGGCACATGTCCTCCTGTAAACTGCGCTAGCCTGCTTCATCGGTTCAATTGTTCGGCTACGTCGTGGAATGAGTCTTCCACGACCGTGGCGGTCAAAGCGAACCTCAAATCTTTACAAACTGCGACTTAATCCCCCATCAATTTCGCTTTCCCCATTGGCTGCAATCACAACCGTTAGATCTGGGGCCTCCAGATCCGATGCCATACGCATGTTTTGCGCGGTTGACTTGCTTGACCGTTAAAGCGCGATCAGCAGCGATTTTCTCTCTCCTTCGCTTGCCACATGTCGACCACTGACTGGGATCGCTCTGTTTTCGCCAATTCCGCTTACCGTTTGAGGGAGCCCCGATCAATACCACTGGTTTTTCGGAGCAAGGGTTCCGCCTTGTCTTTTAGCCCTTTCGCCTTTTGTCCCACAGTTTTCTCGACTCTCCATGTGACCAAGCGCTCGGGGCTTCTCCATTTTGAGAGTTTTCGCCTCCCTCTATTTCCTGATCTGGGCCTCCCAGGGGCTAATTTCACCTCCTGTGCAGTCTCCATGGGCCTCGATCAGTGCACTTTGACCGAGGTCCTCGTAATTCCACTCTGGCTGCTAACCGCCACTGGTTTAGAGGTGTTTTTGATCACTGTTTTAAATTCTTTGATGTCTGTCCCGACCTGATACAGTCATAGTCCTTTTTATTATTCTTCATGGATCCAATTCGGATCAGTTGTCTACCCCTTAAACTCTCTAGTTATCGAGGGGTAGAACTAGAGGCCTTTTCCATTACACAATGAGAAAAAATATATTGTGCCTCGATGAGAATGCTTGGTAGCAAGGCTCAGGAAAGTGTTGGATGTGGAGCTTGATTATCTTCCTGATTCAGAGGTCTTGTTTCAGTCATGTTTGGATCCCTATCCCCAACAGGGGGTGTGGGGGGGCTTACCCCCTAGTATTGTTGCCTAGGGGATCCATGTTGGGGTCCAACCCTAACCCCCTTATTTATGTAATAGGATTGAGTCATAGTTATAGTTAAGTAAAGAGTCAATAAATCCCATATTAATAATTGTAAGTGGTTAACCCACATTTAATGAAGGGACCACAGTTAGCTGCAAATGGGCCATGGTATTAGATAGATGGTATTAATAAGAACCATGGTATTCCATGTATGAATCCTATATAAAGGATAGAGACTCCCCTCGAGGAGCATCGTGTCTTATTTTGTAATTGAGCTCAGCTCTATTGGAGGTTGCCCCCTCGAAGAGGCAAGTGAACATTGCTTTCTGAATAATAAAATACTTGTTGTTATTTCTCATTGTTCTATGTTTTGGGTATATTTCTTCGCATATTTGGTATTCTGGTATTGTCTTGTAGGTTAAGAGCATAACAAGTGGTATTAGAACACTTTCTAGGGCCGGTGGGATCTCCAATTTTTAGCAATTTTTTTTTTTGGCTAGAGACGTGTTCCGGCATCTTTAAACCACGGGATCTATCGTTGAGAACATAAACCTGTGGATTTGGGGAGGCATGCATGCAGGAAATAAAAGAGGTGGTCATACTTGTTGGACTCCCTTGTAACCCCTGTGGGTACCCCTTCGAGTAGTAGCGCATCAGACAGAACCGCGCACAAACTGTCTTCCAAGTACCCTTTGGGTATATCGAAAGCCCCTAGCTCCCTTGTAACCTCACCATAGATAAACCGTCGGCCATCTTGCTGCTACAGTACACCGAGAATAGCACTTGAGGAGATTACTCGCGCATACGATAGGGTAGTCGGGTTGTACAGCTAAGGGTATGGTTGATCCTCCTTGGTTAGTGCCTTGAAAGATTGGGTCGAGTACCACTGTCAGACCCTTATGTACATTGCGATTTGTAGCACCTAACACCCCTGGAGACCATAGTTCCCTTCTCTATCTCTGGATCACGCATCATCTTTGCCAGATTAGATCTCGCAGGTGGGGTTTTGTCGCAGCAGTAGCAATCAGTTCCACCGTTTAGATCTATCAGATTAGCCATTCAGATCTATTAGATCCATCAGATCCGCCATCCAGATCTAACAGTTTGGGCTCTGTAGCCGTCGCAACAATCAAATCCACCATTCCAATGTGAGTAATTGTGCGGGTTACTATCCCTGGGTGTGATTTTCGCAGAACTTTGGGCAACATTTAATTTTCTGGGATTTGGCTACTGCAGTATTCCTAAGCAAGGAGTAAAACTCCGCTCGGAGTAAAAAAAATTCGGAGTATTCCTAAGCAAGGAGTAAAACTCTGCTCGGAGTCTGAGAACCCCGAGGACGCTTATTGGAGACTTAGCCCATAAGAACCAGGTTGACTAGCTGAGCAAGGTGGTACCATTCAATCGTTAGTGCCAAAAATTTTGGGTGGTCCCAAATTTCAAGTACATTAGATCGGTGCATGGTACAAACTAGAGCTCAAGCTATGGCTAATGAGAGGATTGACAACCTTGAATCAACATTGAAAGATGTACTATTGTAGTTGAAGAACTTAAATGAAACACTCACAAAGGGCAAGGTGGAGGAATGCGTGGAAGCATATATTGGCAATGAAAACATTGAGGGAAAGTCTAGCCAGTCTCTTCACCTCTTTGGCACCCACCAACAATCCCATCTGTGACCACCCAAGCTGGACATGTATAAATTTGATGGCTCTCACCTGGCCACATGGATAGCACAAATGGAGAAATATTTCACATTGAATTACATCATGGATGATGCGACTCAACTTAGTGTGGGTAGCATGTACTTGGACAATGAAAGATGGCAATGGTGGCAATGGCATCAATGTTGCTATGGAAGACCCTTGACTTGGTAGACATTCAAAAAAGCTCTTACGGATCGCTTTGACCATGAATCTAATATTTTGGGTCGTCTCACTAAGCTCCGAAAGACAGGAACATTGAACGAATATATTACAGCCTTTGAAGCCTTAGATTTCCGCATAGGAGGTCTACACGATGAGTTATATGTGGAATGTTTTGTCAGTGGTCTCAAAGAAGCCATACAAGCCCACATTCGACTGCAACACCCTATCTCATGGTTGCATGCTTGCAGGATAGCTCATGAAGTAGAATGTGCGTTAGCGGCCCAGTCCAATCGCCCAAAGTTCATAAGCAAGGGTCGCCCCACCCAAGCTCAAAGCACTACCCAAACACTCAAGGTTCAAAAGGTGTCACCAGCAGAAATGGCAGAAAGAAGAAAGCAAGGATTGTGTTACTATTGTGATGAGAAATAATCCCCCGGGCATAAATGCAATGAACCCAAATTCTTTCAAATTGATGCTACTGATCACAGTTCATTGGAGGAAGCCCCACCACTTGAGGAACCAGAGGAGGAAGAAGAGGACAACCAACAGGACAATGTGCCTGAAGAACCAGTTATCTCACTACATGCTTTGGTAGGGATTTCTTCTCCCCAAACTCTCAAAATTAGAGGTTTTATTAAGCATCGCCCAGTAGTAGTCTTGATTGATAGTGGCAATACACATAACTTTATCCATCAAAGAGTCGCGGAAGCAGTGCATTGTTTTGTCCGAGCAGTTTCTAACTTCCAGGTCCAAATTGCTGATGGGGGGACAATGAAATGTGAAGGTCGCTGTGAAAATGTCAAACTTCAAATGGGGGATTATTAGTTAAAGACCCACATGTTTGCCATACACATGGGAGGGTGTGACATTGTCCTAGGTGCTGAATGGCTTCGCACACTTGGCCCAATCACAATGGATTTCCAAGAGTTATATATGAGCTTTAAGCAGAACAACCACACACATACCCTCCACAGACTCCAAGCGGGAGCTCCCTCTATCATCAGCTCACATCGGATGGAAAAATTGTTAAAAAAGGGCCACCATGGAGTTATAGCCCAATTTAATGCCATCCAGACCTTCGAACCCAATTCTCTTCATATTCATCCTGAGATGCAACAGATCTTAAACAACCATCTGCCAGTCTTTGACAAGCCTCATGAGCTTCCACCCTCGAGAGGGGAACATGATCATAGCATTACTTTGGTCCCAGGGGCCCAACCACCAAATGTGCGCCCATATAGATATCCATTCGCTCAAAAAAATGAAATTGAAAAAATCATCAAGGAACTCTTGGAAGTAGGCATCATTTGTCCCAGCATTAGTCCTTATTCATCGCCGGTGGTCATGGTGCTCAAGAAAGATGGGGAATGGCGTATGTGTCCAGACTTCAAGGCCCTCAATAAGTTGACAGTCAAATATAAATTTCCCATCCCGGTTGTCGATGATTTGCTGGATGAACTAAATGGGGCTCAATTCTTTACTAAGCTCGATCTTCGCTCGGACTATCACCAAATTCGCATGAAAGAAGTAGACATTCCAAAGACTACTTTACGAACTCATGAAGGCCATTATGAGTTCCTGGTCATGCCACTTGGTCTTTGTAATGCTCCATCCACTTTTCAGAGCCTTATGAACCACCTGCTCAAACCATATCTCATAAAATTTGTCCTTGTTTTCTTTGATGACATCCTCATCTACAGTCACACCTGGGCCACACATCTTCAGCATGTAGAGATGCTCTTGCAATTGCTCCACAAGCATAAATTATTTGTCAAGATGTCTAAGTGTTGTTTTGGCATGGAAGAAGTTGAGTATTTGGGCCACATTGTGGGGCGTGAAGGTGTCAGGGTGGACCCCAAAAAGATCCAAGCAATGCAGGATTGGCCTCAACCAAAGACCTTGAAGAGCTTGAGAGGATTTTTGGGTCTCACAGGCTACTATCACAAATTTGTTCGCAATTATGGTCACATTGCTAGGCCCCTCACTCAACTCCTCAAGAAAAATTCATTCCTTTGGAATGATGAAGCACAACAGGCCTTTATCGCTCTCAAACATGCCATGTGTTCTACTTGAGTCTTAGCACTACCTGACTTCACCAAATCTTTTGTGATTGAATGTGATGCTTCTGGTACGGGTATTGGGGTGGTCTTAATGTAGGAAGGTTGACCCTTGGCATTCACGAACCAACAACTAAGTGGGAAGAATCTGGGACAATCTACCTATGAGAAGGAGATGATGGCCATCTTACATGCATTAGATACCTGGCGACCATACTTATTGGGGCGACTTTTCCAAATCCACACATACCATCAAAGGCTTAAATATTCTTTGGAGCAACGCTTATCCTCGCCACAACAAAATAAATGGCTCGCCAAAATGCTGGGATATGATTATGAGATAATTTACAACAAAGGGCATGAAAATATTGTAGCAGATGCATTATCCCATCAATTTGAGGAGGAAAGTACCCTGCTCGCAATTTCCCTTCCCATTCCAAAATGGATTGAAGATGCTCACAAGGAATGGTTTTCACATCCCTGGCTCTCCCAACTCATTAATCAATTGTAGGCGGATCTAAATTCGATAGCAGGCTACTCGTGGTAGGATGAAATTCTTCGCTACAAGGATAGAGTCGTAATATCACCAAAATACACCCTCAAAAGCTGCATTTTGGCGGAGTCGCACTCATCTCCCACTACAGGACATTCAGGCTTTCAGATTACGTATGCTCGCACTCGAAGATCATTTCTTTGGACAGGAATGAAAAAGGACATTGTTACTTTTGTAGCTGAATGTGACATCTGTCAGCGCCACAAAGGAGAAACAGTCAAATCCCCAGGCACATTACAACCATTGCCCATCCTGGCCTCAATCTGGATGGAGGTTTCTATGGATTTCATTATGGGTCTTCCAAAGTTAGGAAACAAGTCAGTCATCATGGTGGTTGTGGACAGACTTTCTAAGTATGCTCATTTTTGCGCCCTACCCCACCCTTTTACACTGACTTTGGTCGCTCAATCTTTCATGGATTAGATCTTCAAATTGCATGGCATGCCCACTTCCATTGTGTCTGATCGCGACTCGATCTTCACCAGTAACTTTTGGCAGGAACTCTTCTGGCTACAAGGTACCCAACTACAACTCAGTACTTCTTATCATCCACAAACTGATGGTTAAACTGAAGCAGTCAACAAATGTCTGGAGACTTACCTTACGTGTTTCACTTCAGAAAAGCAACATCTCTAGGTACAGTGGTTACCTCTAGCCGAATGGTGGTATAACACCAACTATCATGCCACCACCAAAATGACTCCATATGAAGCAGTTTATGGTCAACTCCCTCCTTCCCCTACTTCTTATATCAAGGGATGCTCGAAGGTACAAGCAGTGGATCAAATCCTACAGAATCACACAACCATGCTGGCCCACCTTAGAGAGAATCTTCATCAAGCCCAAAACCACATGAAGCAACAGGCAGATCAACATCGCTCAGAACAACAATTTCAAGAAGGGGATCAGGTATTTTTGAGGCTGCAACCATATAAGCAAACATCACTCAAAGACAAGGGTTGTAAAAAATTATCTCCAAAATTATACAAACCGTATCAAGTACTTCAGCGCATTGGAGAAGTCGCCTACAAGCTAGCTTTGCCACCCACTACAAAAATCCATCCAGTCTTCCATGTCTCATGCCTCAAGAAAGTTATTGGGAACCATTGTAGAATTCAAACCAATCTACCTGAAGTGGATGAAGAAGGGTCAATCTGGCTCCAACCTGAACAGGTTCTTGACACATGAGAATGAAACCTACATGGCCACACGATCAAGGAAGTCCTTGTCAAGTGGAAAGACACCTCTCCGGAAGATGCAACTTGGGAACCAGCTACTATCCTGCAACAGTTTTCGCAGCTTTAGCTTTGAGGACAAGGCTATTCTTATGGGGGAGTGCATGTTAGGGTCCAACCCTAACCCCGTTATTTATGTAATAGGATCGAGTCATAGTTATAGTTAAGTAAAGAGTCAATAAAGCCCATATTAATAATTGTAAGTGGTTAACCCAAATTTAATGAAGGGACCACAGTTAGTTGCAAATGGGCCATGGTATTAGATAGATGGTATTAATAAGAACCATGGTATTTCCCCATGGTATTGCATCTATGAATCATATATAAAGGATATAGACTCCCCTCGAGGAACATCATGTCTTATTTTGTAATTGAGCTCAGCTCTATTGGACGTTGCCCCCTCGAAGAGGCAAGTGAACATTGCTTTCTGAATAATAAAATACTTGTTGTTATTTCTCATTGTTCTATGTTTTGGGTATATTTCTTCACATATTTGGTATTCTGGTATCGTCTTGCAGGTTAAGAAGCATAACAATCCAGGGGGGGAAACTGCATGTTTGGATCCCGCACCCCCCCTCGGCAGGGGTTTCAGGTGAAGCACCCCCAAAGCTAAAAATATATGAAAAATTTCCTTGTAAAATATTGTAATTTTGTAGTCAATATGGGTCATTCATTAGGAGGGTGATCTGACGGTAGAGGTTATGCTTAATTTAGGGTTTTTTCCCTAGAAGGTAACCCCTTGGTTTATATGAGGGAATTGTATTATGAATGTGTATTATTTTTCGTAGCAAGGAAGAGAGAGGATACTATGTAAGAGTGAAGAGGAAATTATAGCAGATCTACTATAGGTTGTATCTCTTCGTTTTACTGGATAATATAAAGGAAGGACTGGTTGTTTCTTCTTGGATGTAGCCCAAATTGTGTGAACCACGTATATCTATGTCTCTTTTGTTCTATGCATTTATGTATTTGTGTTTCCAAAAATATTTTGTGTATTTCATTGCCCCGTTAATTAATTTTTTAATAGAAAGAGGGCACAAGGTGAGGTGAGAGACATCAGCACGATGTCATCATGGAGTCTCGGGACCTTAACTTCGGAAGGGGTCATGGTGCACATAAATGATAAGATGAGAGGAAATAATTGGTCGGAAGTTGATGGTAGGGAATTCCCATCGTAAGACATAAAGTTATATGTCTCAATCTCAAGCCTGAGCGAGGGTTGTACCTTGTGCTGTAGCAAAAGAGGAGACCGAGGTGAGGTGATGTGGAGGCCCGAAGTTGGGCTCTAGAATGGAAGTGTTGAAACTTTTAAAACCTAGAAGAAAAGGGGTATGAGGATTTATAAAGGGGATAACACACTTTGAAAAGGGGTCAATGTTGATCAAGGGGAAGGTCTATGCTTCTCTTAAACAACCCCTCAGATCTCACTAGGGCGAGTGAGATAATGGGACAAGTCTACCCAAAATTTATGCCCTTCGTTGTGACCAACTTTGAGAGAATTTAAAAGTTTTCAATGATTAAAGAAAATTATTTGCAAAATATTTAAACAGAAAATCGAAACTGGAACTTAATATTTACAAAAAAGTTTCTTGAAATTTCATAAAAAATCCTCAAAATATAAATATTTATATTAAAAACCAGCAAACAAAAAATGAAAATCAGACATAAGAATAGAAAACTAATCAGTTTTTTATGGTTTTTCGACCTCAAATAATTGTAGAGCCTCAACTACATTAAAATTGTAAATTAAAGAGAATAGAATGCAAATAAAAATGTGAATTTTGCGAGAAATATACAAAACAGATATAGAGAAAATAAAGTTGATTTTATTAATTTAAAATCAGAATGTAGATTTATGCAAAGAAATCAGATTCTAATCATTTGATATTTAAAGAAATCATACACAAGTTTTGGAAAGAAAATAAAGACAAGACAACATTCAAACACCTTGAGATGATCTGATACAATGATTGACAACCTATTCCTCTGCAGGATTAATGGTTGTTAGCACTAGTTAAATAAAAACAAGACCTTCAAATAACAAATAAAATGATAGAAAAACAAGTTACATAAAATGATATGCCCAAAGGATGAGTGGAGTTTCTCATTTGATTGTATCTTCCCTTTGAAAATGATCTACTTCCACCTTTTGGTTTAGCTTCGTGTACTTCACAAAGTATAAAAAATCAGGAGAAGGGAATGATAACTTATACTTAATGCATACCTCTCATTGAAGAATTCTCTCACTTTCCTTCATAGCTCCCTCCATCTTTTATGCTTCCTCAATGTGGTTAAACAATTGAACTACTTTGGACATTTGTTATAGTATACTTTCTAATCAAGTATCGATTATATTTTGAGGGTGGAAGTTTTAAAGGGAAAAATTAAAAGCCTAACTTTATAATAATTATATTTAAATTTCCTAGGTGGGACCTCCCTATTCCATAAAAATAATTCATTTAATATGACTTTTAGCCATCAATAATACAATAATCATAAATCATATGTGCCATATAACTCAAAAATAAATTAGCTGACATTGCCATAGAATATGCATAAACAAACATAACCTTTGTGTCTCCATAAAAGTCATCATCATCTATGATTATGCATGCTGAAATAAACATCATCAAGTAGTAATAAATAATTTCCTTGTTCCTCCCAAAATACCCTTGTCTCTTCATCATCACGATGACTAATACATAAATACATCCTAAAATATATACATGTATCCTCAAAGAGCATATGATATATGCTTCATTAAAAACCCTCAAAAAGGTGCAATCCATAAATAAGTGTTGTGCATAATCCATGTAAACATACAAAATTGATACAAGATTGTACAAACTAGTGCTAGTAAATTTAACCAAAATAGTAGCAGAAATGAGACATAATCCATTTGTGCATATAACTCAATATGAAAATAATCATAAATTGTCATTTTGGCCTATGACAAGGAGCACTTCTAGCCTGTTGCTCCTGCTAGCAAGGATGGGAAATGATGGAGTGATAAGAACCATGAGAGGAATCTGACTTGGTGACCTGGGATTTTTTATTTTCATTGTTAGCCATAGGTTGAGCAAGGATGACAATATGTTAAGAAGGTTTAGCAGTAGATGGAGGAGACTAGTCAACAAGCCTAGAAGACTAGGTCACTTAGTATGGCATGTGTGTAACACGAGAAGAGGTTGATTGCAATTGATGTGAAACATGAGGTTTAGGAGGGGGAGGAGGTGGAGGTAGTGAAGTTGTTGGCCACCCCTGAACTAAACTTAATGATCATGGTTGGATAGTTTTTTCCAACCATCATTGGCAGGGACTGTAAGTGGAGCATAATTGTGGAGTGATACTGAGATTTTGATACTAGTATTTTTGTGTATGGAAGTCTATGTAAGCTAAGCAACATATTGATCGATTAGATCTACAAAGCTAGTTTGGATTAGTTGCCTTAGTTTCTCTGAATCCCCATCAAAATGAACATAAATCATATGTCTTTTTTCTCTTCTTATTCATAATCCCTTGTCTCTGTCATTCCTTCCCCTTCTCTTTTTTATTTATTTATTTATTTATTACAAAACTCATCCTATAAAATAAACAATATGAAAGTCATGACAAAATAAATTATTTAAGTATCAACAAACCTACTTTTACATGAGTTTGAAACAAAAAACAAATGGGAAATAAAATTGCGGGGAAAAAAGGATCATTACTTAATGTATCAACATAATACATCTGATGGGTCCCATCAATAGGTATATTTTGAGACCCATTGTGTTATTCTCCATCTCTTAAACTCTTTTTTTCTCACATTAATTTACATTTTTAGCCATATTGTGCTTAGTAGGAAGAATAAAGGGTGCTTGTCATATTTCATTGCCTAATGTGGTTAATATGTAGGCTAAAAAAGAATTTTTGGAGATATTTACTATATAAGGGCACGTTGGATGCATCTAAATAGAATATAAGATGCTTGTCCACTATATTAACTCTCCAACTTGACTTGAGTCCCAAGATTCCTCACCAACAACTCAAAGTCCATTGGTAACTGAGGAACTCAAGTGCATGTGAAGATCCATGGGAACTAGATCCACCAATTTCAAGATTTTGGAGGGAAGCAGTCCTCCTCTCAAAGGAGCTACCCCTCAATCACTTTCTATATAAATAAACAAGACTAAGGGCTCATTGGGATTCAAAATTTTTGAGCTAGGTAGAGCTATTGAAGGCTGAGTACTTGACATTGTTATCTTCATTTTGAGATTATGTATTTGCACTCTATTTTCTATTAATGAAAAGTCCTTTGTTGATCTGCATCTGAGTTAGCTTAAGAGGGCTGGAACCCTTGGGTTAGGGCCCATCTCAGAGGCTTTAGTCCCTCCCATGTATTTTTCCTTTGTTTTGGTTAAGGTTATTGTATTTCTTTCCTTGTTTAAGTAGGCATTATATTGAAAAAATTGTAGCTGCAGATTTGATCACCACCTCTCTTTTGGGAAGTATGGTTGAAGATTCTACAACAAGAAGCCGGAAATATGTGTTTATGATTTCTTGGAAATTGTTAGGTTTTGGATTGAAATTATTTTGCATGCTTGGTTTCTGCACCTTAGGAGTTAACAACATGATTTGGAAAATATATTAGATGCATGTTTTAGGATATAATAAATTTTGAAGAAATAAAATTCAACTCATCCTTTCCACTTTGATCAATTTCACTGCAATATTGATGTATGTCCTTCATTACTAGTTTATGTAGAATTTCCCACTGTAGATCACCTGATAATGCAATATACTAAAGCAAAATACTTGATCTACTTCTACAAACAAACTTGCGGAAGCTTCAACGATTTTGAGCAAGATCAAATAGAACACATATAACAGAGAATGGGAAATCAATCACACATGAACACATAAGAATACTCTGGGGAAAGCCTCAGCTAAAAACCCCGATATCTGTATTATCATACAAGTGGAAATATGTTCGGATTACACAAATCTTTAGCTCACAAGCTATCCAGCTCTCAGTAAAATCCCTCAATGTTGCTCATAGATTGAATAGACACAACATATGCCTTCCTCTAGTCCTCCAAGCCTCCTATTTCCTTGCGTAGTTTCTCCTGGGTCCTCTGGCTGTCACCTGTGTGAATTCACCTCTCACACAACTCATCAAGCTCAGAAGTAACTACACAATCTCCAAGGAATGAATTCCTTCTACATGCAAGAGATATCCTCAATGGAATATTCCTGCAACTGATAGTACACTGTCCCATCATCTGATCTCAACTGGGTTTCTGACTGAACTGACATGCATGAGTTATTTATGAGAGAATATTCAGTTATCTGAAGTGCAGCAGTTACACACATGCATGCATTAACTAAACTAACTAAACTCACAATCATTTCCAGAAACTGTTGGAACTAATCTAACTAGACTTAACTTAGTTAACTGAGCTAACTAATTACAACTCAAAGTACAACTCATCTTGATCTCCTTAATCAAGGGACAACTTCCTCAATCAAAGGGGAAACTGTTGCATGTCTTCACATAGACTTCATGTTTGATTTTCTACAACTAATTAACTCAAGATGAATTAATTAATTATTTTACAAATAGCTGCTGAAATCAAATTCGAATTTTAATTCTCAATTTTAGTCTAGGGACTAATTGAAATTGGAATGTATCCCGGAATGATATTTATAGCAGTGCTATTTTTAGTACTTTTTTTTTTAGCATTTCTTTTTGCTATTTTGAACACTCCCTCTCAACAAGAAAAGGGATTATCAGTCACCCCAATCCTGTCTCTGTGGAACTCGAATTTGAATTTTGACAATGCCTTAGTCAAAATCTCTACATCCTGCTCCTTGGTTGAAACATACAGCAACAACATGATCCTCTTCACCACACAGTCTCGAAGATGATGATACTGGATATCTATGTGCTTGGACTTGTCATGAAATACTTGATTCTTAGAGAGTTTGATACAACTCTGATTATCGAAATAGATCACAGTTGGATCCATCCTCTGACCAAACAATCCCACTATAATCTTCCGCATCCAAATGGCCTCGCATGCTGCCTGACTGGCAGCCATGTATTCAGGCTCTGCTGAGCTAAGTGCAACTGAACTCTATTTCCTACTGTACCAAGAAACTGTAGCTGAACTAAGTTTGAAGATTCCTTCAGAAGTGCTCTTTCGGTCTGATGGACTCCCTACCCAATCTGCATTTGTGGAGCCCTAAAGCTTCACTCCCTTTGTCTGTCTGTACCACAGTCCATACTGAGATGTGCCTCTGAGTTATCTCAGCACATGCTTCACTGCCTTCCAAAACAACTTGGTAGGCTAAACCATAGCTTGACTCAGCTGGTTCATCGCAAAGCATAAATCTGGTCGTGTGTTCACTAGATACATCAATGAACCCACAAGCTGCCGATAAACAGTAGCAACTACTACCTCACCTGAAGTAGCATCCTCCTTCCTCTAGTTACCAGCTAGAGGAGCCTGCATGGGCTTGCACTTCTCCATGTGGAATCGCTTGAGTACCTCATTGGCATACTTGCCTTGAGACACAAAAAATTCCCCATCCTTCTGCCACACTTCCATGCCTAGAAAGTAGTGCATAAGACCCATGTCTTTCATCTCGAACTCTCTTGCAAGGTCCTCCTTGCAAGACTTGATCAACTGATCAACACCTATAAAAATTAGATCATCAACATAAAGAACAATGATCAATGGCTTACCTTCTACCAGGATGTGGTAGAGGTTCGCATATGTTTCACTCTTGGTGAAGCCCAACCTGGTGAAATAGCTATCGATCCTGGTGTACCAAGCATGAGGTGCTTGCTTCAACCCATACAAAGCCCTCTTGAGTTGGCACACATGCGACTCATGATCGAAGGTCTCAAAACCTTCTGTCTGCTCAATGTACACCTCTTCCTCAATCTTCCCATTGAGGAACATAGTCTTCACATCCATCTGATGGATTTTCCAACCCATCTGAGTTGATAGTGCCAACATCGATATGATAGATGAGTACCTTGCTATAGGAGCAAAAGTCTCATCATAGTCGACCCCCTCAAACTATGAGAAACCACGGGCAACAAACCTTGCCTTATGTTTCTCCACGCTGTCATTAGCTGTCTGCTTTACCTTGTAAAGCCATCAGGAACTCACCATTGACTTGTCCTCAGGTCTTGGGACAACATCCCAAACATAGTTCCAAATGATGGAGTCATACTCCTCCACCATAGCATCAACCCAGACTGGTTGCTGCACTGCTTCCTCGAATGAAGAAGGTTCGGTCTCTACACACTCCCCAACCAGGGCCATGTAACCAGTGTACCGTTCGAGTGACCTCCTCTATCTGCGTTGAGAAGATGGCTGTCCCACATTCTCTCTCGCATCTAGCATCAGCTTGTTAGCTTCCCTTGAGCCTTTCCGCCCATCTCTAGAAGACTCAGCATGAGTGGATGTCTCCACTCCCCGATCCTCTACATGCGGCTGCTCCGCATCAGTTTAAGGCTCCTCCTCATTAGGAACTAAAAGTTCCTCCTCTACATGCAACTTGAGCTCCCTCTCAAGTGATAATTGCATGGTTTTCTCCTTGTCGAACTTCAGATCTCTGTGTACCACTATCCTCTGACTGGTAGGAAAGAACACCCGATAGTTGTGGGGTGTATCAGTGTACCCCACAAGTATCCCCAACTCAACTGTTGGATCTAGCTTCTTCGGAGCATCTTTGGTCACATGGAAATAAACAGATGATCCAAAGATCCTGAAGTGACTCACATCTGGTCTCTTCCTGAAAATGCTTCCATTGGTGTCTTCGCTCCCAGTATACGATGCAGACTTTTGTTCTGCAAGTATATTGCTGTATTGAATGCCTCAACCCATAAATGAAGTGGTAGGCTTTGGTCATGCAACATCGCTCGAGTTGCTCCCACAATCGATTTGTTATTCCTTTCAGCCACCCCATTTTGATGTGGGTTATGGGGTGCCATCAACTCCCGTTTAATTCCTTCTGCTGCATAGAAGTCCTTAAACTATTGGGAGACATACTCTCCACAATTTTCTTTACGCAAGGCCCTTATTTCCTTTCCAGATTCTTTCTCTTCCAAGGCTTTAAACTCACAAAATCTTGAGAAGGTCTGATCCTTCTTCTGCATAAAGTAGATCCAATATCTATGAGAAAAATCATCAATAGAAATAACATAGTACCTTTGTTTAGCGGTGGAGGCTGTAGAGAATGGTCCACACACATCTGTGTGAACTCACTCTAGGATTGCTCCAGCTCTACTATCTCGATCCTGAAAGGAAGATTTCGCATACTTACCCAAGGTACAACCTTTGCATACATCTTTCTACTCCATTTTTCCCTTGGGAAGTCCAGTAGAAATCTGCTGCATGATCTTCAAGGCCCCGTGGTGCAAGTGGCCCAATATTTTATGCCATAGCTCACCAACATCTTGGCTCTGCACCAAATCTGCTTTGGAACTCAATGCAAAACAATCATCTACCTCCAGCTTGTAGGGATTCTTAACTCGAATCCCAATCCTCTTGGTCTGTCCAGTGCCGATATGCCTCAGGAATACCTCTCCTTTACTAAAGACTGCATCATAGCCTTTGTCTTCCAGCATAGCGACAAACACAAGATTCTTCTTCAGACTCGGTACATACTTTACATCAGTCAAGGTAAGAGGAGCTCCATGCTTCCTCTGAAAAACAACCGTACCTTCACCTGAAACACAGTACTTTCCAACCCCGCCCATCTTGATCCACATCTGGAGATCCTTCTCCTCCAAGGTACTGAAAAGATTCTTGTAACCGGTCATGTGGAATGAAGCTCCACTATCTAATTACCAAACACATCCCACCATCGATGAAACCATGCATGTGATGAGGGAGAAATCCAATTCGAACTGTGAGGCTAGGGCCTCACCATCTAATCCATTCGAGGATCCCTTCTTGGATTTCTTCTATGGACAATTTGTAGCATAATGGCCCACCTCATGACAATGAAAGCATCTCACTTTCGATTTGTCAATCTTCTTCCCACCATGGGAAGACCTAGATTTGGAATGGGATGCCTTCCCTTTCCCTTTCCTCGTCTTACTTAGTAAGGCTATATTTTCTTCATCATCTTGCTTTGATGAATATCCATCTCCGGTGCTTCTCCTTATCTCCTCTTGCATCAGATCCGACCAAAGTCATTCCCAATCTGGCAGTTTCTCTCTTCCATTTACCAAGTCTTGGCAGCTATGCCAACTCTTAGGAAGACTGAGGAGGGCAAGACTCACCATGTCATCATCGACTGTCGTGATCCCTACACTGCCAAGCTCATCCCTGCAGGTGGTGAGCTTGTTTAGATATGTAGAGATCGTGTCGCCCTTTTCACACTTGATTTTCTAAAACTTATCTTTTAGCGCCAACTTCCTCTAATCACTACTATTCTGATATAGATCTTTCAATGTTTTCCACATTGAAAATGGTGTCTCCTTCCCATGGAGACTTGAGACTATGTGGTATCGAACTCCCTCCAAAAGAATCCTCCTCGCTCTAGCCACACATTTCTTCCATTCCACCAATTCTGTAGCATTAGCTGTTGCTAGCTTGGGGACTTCTTGATCAATGAAGTCCTTCAAATCGTTGTCCTCTAATACTGCTTCCATGCGATCCTTCTAGGCTATATAATTCGAGCTTCCATCAAGGGCATACTCGAGTCTCAAATTGTTGAACGCCATCGGTGAAATTTGAGATGTGATAAGAGTTCGAATTCTATAATCAAGAACTTCAAACTTCAAACTTTTCCCTTATTTGTATAATGTTCTTCGCTTTGATCACCTTTGCTCTGATACCACGTAGAATTTCCCATTGTAGATCACCTGATAATGCAATATACTAAAGAAAAATACTTGATCTACTTCTACAAACAAACTTGCGGAAGCTTCATCAATTTTGAGCAAGATTAATAGAACACATATAACAAAGAATGAGAAATCAATCACACATGAACACAGAAGAATACTCTAGGGAAAGCCTCAGCTAAAAACCCTGATCTCTGTATTATCATACAAGTGGAAATATGTCCAGATTACACAAAGCTTTAGCTCACAAGCTATCCAGCTCTCAGTACAATCCCTCAATGCTACTCATAGACTGAATAGACACAACATATGCCTTCCTCCAGTCCTCCAAGCCTCCTATTTCCTTGCGCAATTTCTCCTGGGTCCTCTGGCTACCACCTGTGTGAATTCACCTCTCACACAACTCATCAAGCTCAGAAGTAACTACACAATCTCCAAGGAATGAATTCCTTCTGCATGCAAGAGATATCCTCAATGGAATATTCCTGCAACTAATAGTACATTGTCCCATCATCTGATCTCAACTGGGTCTCTGACTGAACTGACATGCATGAGTTATTTATGAGAGAATATTCAGTTATCTGAAGTGCAACAGTTACATGCATGCATGCATTAACTAACTGAACTCACAATTAGTTCCACAAATGGTTGGAACTAATATAATTGGACTTAACTCAGTTAACTGAGCTAACTAATTACAACTCAAAGTACAACTCATCCTGATCTCCTTAATCAAGGGATAACTTCCTCAATCAAAGGGGAAATTGTTGCATATCTTCACATAGACTTCATGTTTGATTTTCTACAACTAATTAACTCAAGATGAATTAATTAATTATTTTACAAAGAGCTGCTGAAATCAAATTCGAATTTTAATTCTCAATTTTAGTTCAGGGACTAACTAAAATTGGAATGTATCCCGAAATGCTATTTATAGCAGTGTTATTTTTAACACTTCTATTTTTAGCATTCCTTGTTGCTATTTTCAACAGTTTGTAGGAGATTCCAGTGACTTGTAGGAGTTTTCACACTCATCCACATTGACCTTGTCATCTCCACTCTTCTCTGGGACACATCATACTCCTCCCAAGCTCTATTATTGAGATCGTCTTTTCAGGGTTAATGAAGTACACCATGGGCATGAAATTTTATGAAATATGGGCCTCTGAGGGGTGATAAGCTTGGAAAAATGCCTCAAACATCCTCCATCCACCCTCATAACCCTTCTTCCACCTTAAAAACACCTTCTCTACCTTTAGAAATCTCTCGAACCCACTCATGTAGCAAAGCAGGGCTTCCTATAACAACCTGTAGTAGTCCTATAACATTATCTAAATTCAACAAGAATTTCCCTAGGACCTTTAGTTTTTTATTTTGAAGTTTAATAATGGCCCCCAGGCTTTGATTCCATGATTAGGGAGACTCCAGGACCACTCCAAACATATCCTTCCTCCATTGCAAACAAAAAACAACAAGTAGATTAAACTTAGTTTTTTTGAATTCCCTAGTTATGTGTTGTAGACTGAATTTCTTATTCTCAAGCAATTTGCAATTATATTAATGGTTCATGCAAGTATAACATTGATTTTATTAGTTTTCAAATAGAGTAGCATGGTTTATTTCTATAACTAGTGTAGCCTTTTCCTTTCTTGCAGTGAAAAATAGCCTCTACATTTAATGAATGGTACTTTCATTTATGCAATTAGAATAATATTCATTTCCTTGCAATTATGATATGTTTTCATAGAAGTTCACTTTGTAGTTGGTTGAAGGAGTGGCCGTTGTATGTCTTGATTTGATCCAATGACTGAGGGTTACATGAGTAGAAATTAACCTACTGTGCATATAACATTGTCACCTCTAATTTTGTTTGAACCTCAAGTTGATAATTTAAATTGAGAGGCTTGGAAGTTTCAACATCCTTGATGCAATACTAGGGCTCATCACTTTTTGGTGTCGTTCTTAGGGAGGTGTCCAAGTAAGTGTTATTTCTACTTAAAAGTTGTTTGTTTATTTTCCTTTCTATTTTGCATCAATACTATCGGTTTGGAAACTTAAAAAAAAAGATAAAAGAGAAAAAAAAATAAAAAAAATAGAGTTAGTTCTTTCATGCCTCGTAGGAGTAGGGACAATCAAGGAAAATTGCTACCAAAATCTCCCACCCCTTCAAGCAACCAACCATCATTCTTCTTTGGTTATTGTGAACTTCCCTCTCTGACTACAGGGGAGTTAGAAAACCCTCTAGGTGAGGAACTTGAAAATTTTGAGGAACCCATAGTAGAAGAAGAGCTCACCTTGCCTACCCACACCATGGCTAAAAATAGGAATAATGAGATTTTTCCTATTCGAGAAACCAATGGGGAGGCCACAATGAAGTATATAATTCTTGTTTCCCTTCCACATTTCCATGGCCCGACCTATTAAGACCTTTCCACCTTCATGTTTGAATTTGTTGTTGTTTGTAGGACCTATGCCTATACTTCTGATGCAAAACGTGCTGAATTTGTTTCCATCCACCCTAAAAAATGTAGCCTTGCACTGGTTTATGGGTTTACCTAGAGGCAACATCACTACCTGGTCCCAAATGCAACAATCCTTTAATGAAAAGTACATGGATTACTGTAGGTCCAAAGAAACAAAAGAGGAAATCTTTAGAATAGGACCAAATGAATATTTACAGGACTATGAGGAAAGATTCCAACTCAATTATAGGAGAGCTAACTATACCCTTGACCCTGAGTCACTCAAACTAGTTATTATTTAAGGGATCAAGGAGGATGTAATGGTGACCCTCAACATGTTGTCTGGAGGGGACATCTACCGATTTCCTTATGATGAAATCAAGACAATATTCAAGAATCACTCTAGGGATGATAGGAAAAATGGTAGGTCTATCCAAGTTTTGGTTAATTCATCTATCTCTACATTAGCTATCAAAAAAGAGATAGAAAATATTTTGGAGTATTTCAAGAGTGAAATGTTGCATACTTTTGACCTACAAATGGAAACTATGCTGATCAAAAGGAAGCAAGAGGAAATAAAAAGTGTGTTAGCTATCTTTTGCCCTAGATGCACTAAGAGACATCCTAGAAATGAGTGCCCATTGAATGTCATAGAAGTCTACTCTATCTGTGAGGAAAACCATGAAACATAAAAATTTCGTTCCCTGTCAGGCTTGGAAGCTTTATACCAAGGGGTATAAGGTGGTTAAGAGAAAATTTGCTTCATTAACCAAAGGAGGCCTCAAGGCCATCATCTATATAAATAGGGCATGCAAGGTGCACATTATCTCCCTTACAATACAAATTAGAATACACTTTTCTAGCCTTGGTATCATTCCCCTCATCCATCATGGCCCATCCCCTCTCCTTGGCCTTATGCTCCTCAATATCCTCCTCAACCTATCAACCTTCCTTTCCAGCCATATCCACCTCAATCTCCTCAATGGGGCAACTCCTCATAAGGGTGGAAACCTCAAACAAACCAACCTCCTACTTTAATTCCTCCACCACAACCTCAACCATAGATCCCTCACCATAACCCACCTAAGAAACCTCAAATTTCTACCCAACCCAATATGATCCTGAGCAATAAGCAGACACAACAGGTGTGCAGTGGGGATACATCTTATCCTTCTTATGTTGTGGAATTCCAAGAGATCAACCTTCAGTCTAGGAAGGTACTTCTAGATTTTCACCCACCTTCTCCACCTGAAGAGCTTGAAGGAGAGAAGGAAGAAAGTTCCCTCAATCCAATGCACCTCCTTACCCTAAGAAGTTGATCCAACCTAAACAACACACCCCAGAAGAGGTAGAACTTCTAAGAGAATTGAAGAATTTGTGTGTAAAAAAACCCCTTCTCTAGGGCATCAAAGATGTCCCCATTTACAAAAATATTATCAAGGAAGAGTGTTTCAAAAGGCTTGGGCGAAGAAGAATAGATACCCCCACTATCAATGTTGTTAGGAAGTTGTCTGATATAATGCTTGGCAAGGTGATATCCCCAAAGTACCTGGATCCTGGTAGCCAAGTGGTGGATGTGCACATAGATATAATTATGGTCCCTAATCCCTTGATTGACATTGGGGCTACAATCAATGTGATGACCAAGGAAACCATGTTCAAGCTCAACCTCCAAGGGGCCTCGAGGAAGACCACTACAATACTACAACTTGCAGACAGATCCACAATAGCTCCTAAGGGAGTTATTGAGGATGTAGTGGTCTCTATTTAATCCCATGAGTACCCCATTTATTTCCTTGTCCTCCAACCCAAAACCAATTTTAATGGTTACCCTCTCATCCTAGGAATACCTTGATTGGCCATTGTTGATGCCTAAATTAGCTTTAGGGTTGGAAACATGACCATCAGGAATGGGAATCTATAAAAAAACTTGTGTTGTATCCTCCTTCCCAACCTTCTATTGAGCATGACTTTCCCTTGTGGTTAGAGGATGAGGAAGGGGAAGAATTTTATTAGGCATCTCTCTACCCAGTCTGAATACTAGAAACTGCTATAGGGTGGAGGAAGCTTGATGAAGATGACCTTATTGACCATATCTTACAAAATCAACCTCCCACTTCCATGCAATTTGATGAACTGAAGAAGGAATCCAAGAGTGAACCTTGGACTGATTTGTGCACTGTTGACCCTAACCTAGAACATTCCAAGGTTGTAGACATTAGCCCATCCAGAACTCTAAATATCAACCTCTCCTTGGTTAAGCAGGAAGAACAATTATGTAGTGTGCTTGTTGGCTTATATTGTCATGACCTAGGTTCAGAAGAGTTATTTAGCCAAACAAATCTCGCAGCTACCGGCCCTTTTGGCAACAGCCCACGGAGCGCGGACTAAAGTCTCACCCCAGGTAGCAGTGGAGGGTGTTGGAACCAGGTTTCTACACCCTAGGGATGTCTTGGTGTGGTCTAGAGGTTTTGCACACTGGTTTAAAGCTCCATGCTGCTCAGTATTCACACAGATTCAGATTGATTATATCTTTCTTATTAGTGCACTATTCCATTGGAGGATGCGGTTTACAACTTAACAAGATCTTTAAGCAAACATTTAACCAACACAACTGATTCGCGCATTAAAATGAACCCAGATTTACATTTATTCATGTAATAAGCAAATTAAATTAAACAAATATTATGAAAGTCAGATTCGCGACAGCTCAGAAGGAATACATAATTTCAAAAGAAACTTATCTTTATTTCCACTTATCCTCAATACATTCAGATCCACCCTACGCACTCAGCTGCAGGGGTCTGCGCACACAGTTGCGGACTTTCCAGGCCTCTGCGCACACAACTGTAGAGCCTCTACCTACTACCCCAACCCTTGACTCAGACTTACAGACGCTTTCAGACTATCTTCCTCAAAAACCCATTACATTTCATCTTTTTCCAAAACCAAAACTGCCTTTCCCTCATAGAGCCACACTCTATTTATACCCTTCCTTGGCCCGCGATCCCTGCATGGGCCGAATCTATTTATATTTCTTTACATTATTTTCGGGCGGACTACCCTTTGACTCAATCCTATTATACTTCGCGCTCTGCATACTTCGGAGTTTTTACAATAATTTTAATTCTACTTTTTGGGCTTTCTTTCTGCCCCATAACTGTTACGCTGGACCTTCGCTGCCCAACAATACCCCAACACAATCATCGTGACTCGTCCGGAGTCACTCAATAGCGCGGCTAGATGCTCTGCCTTGGATTCATGGTTTGCCTTATTTTGAGTGGCGCTTTTTGTCCTGCTGCTCCTTCATTGTCTCTTGCAACACTTCGTCCGGCTCCTGCTTCGGTGTTTCTACCACGTCTCACAACCGATGATGCTCATTCTGCTCTACTCGATTAACACAGAACACCCCCTCATAGGATTTTAACGTGAGCGGGGGAGCTGCATACGGGACCTCCTAGTACCACCACAACCACTTCCGACCTTTGTCTCTTCTCTTCACACCGTCTGTTGCAGCTTGTGTTGCAATTTTACAAGACCCTAGCTGTTGTTCGCAAGATCCCAATCTTCGAGGGACATCAGAGACGGCTTATTAACTGCTTATCTACCCATGGTAATCATCTATCCATCCTTTCGTTGTTCTGCTGTAGTGCACTAAACTGTCCCTGGGCGAGGCAACAACATCCAGACCAATTGTGCTTTGTGTTCCCTTCTTTTGGTACATCCCCTACCAGTGATGCTGTATCCTACGAGATGCCTACAACGGTCAACACCATACTCATTAGAGAGTCCTGGTTCTCCATCGGCCAGATCACTACCGTGGGGCACATGCCTTGTGCAGAGCTTATGAAAAGCTTCATATGTGTTTCTGAAGTGTAGGCAGCCCTTGGTGATTTATAAGCCATACGAATTTCAAATTCACTGCTTACCGCTTGTTCCAATGTGTGTAAACTACTCGTGTAAAATCTGTGGTAGCTCGTTTCATATCTGGCTCATACTGTTTCTCTTAATTGCTCGCTACCCGCTCCCTTTTGCCATAATGCAGACATCTTGTCATGAATAGTGATATCAATGGTCATCATTGCTTGTATCAGTGCATCCACGTGATCCTTTTAGCACAACCGCAATCCTTGTGTTTGGTCAAATGTATGCGCATTGTAGTACTCATGCATCTGTCCCCCAAGCTGCCTTATTGTCCCACGCTCTCTTCCAACTGGGTGGAGCAGTGAGACTATCCTCTCTTTGGCTAGTCAGGCGGTCGGCCCGCCCGTGTAGAGCTTTAGGTGATTGCCATTCACTCTGCTTGGGAAGGGATCTCCATTGAGTTTAGCCAGTTGGACCGCACCCCCATCGATAACTTCTTTGACGACATAGGGTCCCAGCCAGTGCATGCATAGTTTACCTGGGAATTTTTTGAACTTACTGTCATAAAGCAATACTAGATCATTATCCTTGAAGGTGCGCACCTTGATATGGCGATCATGCCACGCTTTCTCGCGTTGTTTCTGTACCTGTTGATGGAATCTAGCTAGAAAGCATTCCTCCTCTAATTCTTCTAGCTGTGTGAGCCTTTCTTCCAATGCCCTGCGGTCTGCCATACCTGTGAGTGCTGCGAACCACAGACTAGGCATAATATATTCCATAGGCATAATGACCTCCTTGCCATATACTAAGCGAAACGGTGTCCGGCTTGTCAGCTTCTTGCACATAGTTTAGTATAACCATAACACAGTAGGGATGCGCAAGTCCCAGTCATTTCGTCATGCATTACAGACCTTAGTCAATGCGGTCTCCAAAATTTTGTTGAAGGCCTCGACGATCCCATTTGCTTGCGGATGGTAGGGCGTACTACGTTGGTGATATATTTGAAATTACTTCGTGAGTGCGTTGATCATTTCATTCAGGAAATGTGTTCCCCTATCACTCATGAGAATTTTGGGGCAGCCAAACCTAGTTAGTATGTTTTCGAACAAGAATTTTGCTGCTATCGCAGCCGTGCAATCCTTGACTGGTTGCGCCTCTACCCATCGGGTCAAATATTCGGTTGCAGTGATGATATAATGCGTGCCTATCTTTTCTCGCGGTTCAATAGGCCCGACGAAGTCGATCACCCATTTCTCAAATGGATGTAGTGTCATCTGTGGTTGAAGGGGCATTTCATCCCTCTGCGATGGTTTGTCGATCTGTTGGCATACATCGCAGGCCTGATAGTATGCTTTCGAATCTTGATGTAGAGTGGACCACCATAATATGGTAGCAACCCCTCCATGTGCTTCGACTAGGATCTGTCTGCACTCGAATTCTAGTACATATCTATGCAATATTTCGTCGTTTCCCATCTTTTAGAGGTGGCCTGCAATTATGGTAAAATCTGTTGCGTGTATCACTAATTCCTTCTTTTGCTGGATAGAATACCCCTGCGATGTAGTGCCCGTGGTTAAAAAGTGGATAATATCTTCAAAGTGGCCATTTGCAATGTGCACGGCATATAACTGGGTGTCCGACAGTCCCTCCTCTAGATTTCTTGGTTCTTCTCTGGTCTCAATTCAGGACAGGTGATCCGAACCTGCATTCGGACATCCCGGCTTTACAACAACCTCAAAGTCGTATTCTTGAAACAACAACAACCATCGACAGATGCACCTCCCCACCACAAGCTTATTCACTAGGTACTTGAGCGCATAGTGATCAGTATACATCTTAAAATGTCCTCCAAGTAGATACTGATGGAACTTTTGGACCACGTATATCATCGCCAATCCCTCCCGCTCAATAGTAGAGTAATTCTTTTCTGCTTTAGACAACCTGCGGCTTGCGAATGGAATTGGGTGATCGATGCCCTCCACTCCTTCTTGAGTGAGTACCATACCCAACACGATACACGACGTGTCGACATGTACATGAAATTCAACGTCCCACTTTGGAAAGACCAAGATAGGGGCAGATGCCATCTTTTCCTTAAGCGTTTCCAGGCTTTTGTTACATTCCTCGTTCCAACAATACGTAGCATCCTTCTTCAGTAACTGTTCCATTGGAGCCGTGATCTAGGCATAGCTTTTTATAAACTTCCGGTAGTAGCTCGTGTGTCCTAATGTAGCACGTAGTTGCTTTACACTTCACGGTGCTTGCAGATTTAGTATGATAGCGATCTTTGCCGGATCCACCATCAATCCTTGCTTACAAACCACATGGCCCAGAAAGTTCCCGAAAGGGACGAGGAAAGTACACTTTTTTAGGTTGAGCGCAATCTGGTGCCAGTGGCAGGTATCCAACATCAATCGTAAGCTCACGACATGTTTCTTAACCAAGCCAAATACGGTCCAGTCATCTAGGTAGACTTCTAAGAACTTGTGGATAAATTCCTTGAATGCGGCTACCACAATACGGGAACATATCGCCAGCGCATTCTTCAGCCCAAAGGGAATTACTGTATATTGAAAACAACTCCATTTGGTAGAAAGCTTTGTCTTGCTCTGATCCTCTGGCATGATCTTGATCTGATGATGCCCAGAGAACCCGTCTATGAAGGAGTATGCTTCCTGCCCGCCCACATTTTCTAGTACCTCTTCTGTAAAGGGTGTTGGAAATGGATCGTTAACACAAGCATCATTGAGCTTCCACAGATCTACACATATGCATATCTCACCCTTTTGTTTCTTCTCCTGTACGACCATAGGACTTACCCAATCGGACTCTTCGACTGGTTCAATAATGCCTGCTGCCAGCTTCTTGTCCAATTCTTCGCAGACCTTTGATTTGTATTTTGGATTCAATCGGCAGGGTCGCTGTTTCACTAGTTTTGCATCTGGCTTTAAAGTTATCTTCATCATTCCTAAGTCTCCTAGAATCCGTTTCAGCTCCATAATTTTTGTAGGGAATAAATCTCGGTATTCTCGAAGCAACTCGATGACCTTTTCCACCGTGGCATCGTCCCAGTAGTCCCCAAGCGTAGCATACTTCAGCTCTTCCTCTGTTCCGATATTCACTTGCTTTGTTTTCAATGGCACAGTGATGTTTGGATCTTCTATCTCAGGGCTGCGCACCTCACGACTCCCTTCGGATTCTGGTATATTGATGTTACGCGAGTCATCCTCATCATCTTCTACTTGTACATTGTAACATGCTAAGGCCTGACTCAACTGTCGCGACTAGTCCGACGACACAACTTCTTCTGGTTCCAGCGGTGTTCTGAATATGGCGGATTTTATCAGCTGTAATGCGTCATCCACGGTATCCATCCATTGGTCTTCAAAAAGAAATGTCGACAGAAATCCTTCACATGGGATATCCCATTCTCTGGTGCCATGTCGGAGCTCTGTTTTCGTCTACCAGTTCCGTGGAATGACATCCAGGGTATAATAAAATAAGTGCACCCATTCTAGTTGAGGTTCCGCACCATAAGCTTTGGTCCATTTGGTCAGGTGTAGGCGCAGGTCATCTCGGCCATCGTATTTCTCCATTATTCGTAGCTCTGGGTTCCCAAATCTTATCTGCATCATGCACCTGCAGCTTCGCCAATTTTCGAAGGTCCCTTCATGGGTGTCCCACCATTGTGCCAGTGTCATGTGCAATGTCCATCTTAGCGCATAAAACTGTTGGTACTCTGGTACTGCGCTTTCGAATTTAACCAGGAATTCATCCACTACTGTCAGCCCATCATACATCTGCAGCTCGCGGTTTTGAGCTTTAATGCAATACAACGATTTTTTCATCATATTGCAGTGTAACGTGGTTACCCCGTTCACCCTGTTTCACCATCGCTCATCCTCTTCATCTGAATCACTAGTGCAGGAGGCGGCATAGCCTCACGAGAGCCTCTGCTCCTTCTTCGGCCTATTTGCAGCAATTTTGTAGATACAATCCAATGCATCGTCCTTTTCTTCGTTGCACACAAGTTTTGTGTAGCACGGTCCGTCTGTTGGATCTAGCGGAATGACTACACGGAGCGACTTCTTCTCAAATATCATCTTCCTCTATTTAAGGTCAATAACCCCATTCATGTTAGTGGCCCAGTCTATCCCTAGCAATGCAGGGTACGGGCTAATTTCGTCCATGATTTCAATAACTTCGAAATCCGTCCGGGTACTTGCACCATCAATATCTATTGTAATTCCTTGCAGTCTTCCCATGGGCAAGATCTTCTGTTGATTAGCCATCCACAATTGAATAGGAGACCATTGTAGTGTAGGCTTACCCATGCATTCCCAAGTCTATTTAGGCAATACGTTTGCATCCGAACCTAGGTCCAGAATGACCTGATCCATCTCGTAGTCGCCAATATGCGCTGTTAACCGCATCTCCCGACCTGTCCGCGATGCTTGTCTTCCTAACTTCTGGACCGCGTGAGGTTTACCCCATCCTGTGCATCTATTAATTACTTCCTGTAACCCTTTAAATTCCCTGTTGTTGCGAAGCAGTTCTATGCATGTCTCTAAGAAGGTAGTCAACATCGAGGGATCCCTAGATGGTTCAGGTTGATCCCTACTACCTCGAGTAGAGACGCTTGTGAAGCTTTCCCTAGCTTCCATATTGTTCTCCCTATTGACCGCTCCCATGGCTACGCCACTCCGCACTACCATATTTACCTTGGGTTTGTCTTCGCGTGGTTCAGATCTCATCATTTGCATGTTTTGCGTGTTGTAGGAGGCATTGCCTTCTTGTCGTGAAGCTGTGCTATCAGCATGGGGCAGTCTAGCAACTCATGATCGAATTGCTCACAATAAGGACATGATATTTGGGTTGGATTGGTACAATCCCGCGCCTAATGTCCTGGTCCTCCATAGTTGTAATAGATTAGCTTCCATGACCCCTTCCTAATCCCATTCCACCCTGTCCTCGACCCTGTCCCAGGAACCCACCGCGCACCATTGCCATGGCTGGATCCTAACCTCGCACTTCAGTCTACATTTGGTAGGCAGGTGCCTGGTCCATCAACATTCGATAGCTATGACAATCTCTTTCTTCGTGACCCACCGATCTACAAAAGTTGCAAAAGAGCTGCTGGGGGGTCTGGTTGTATTTTGGCAATAGATGACAGTTATCAGTGTTGTGCTTTCTTCCTACTTGAAAAATTGCGCACCAGAGCGGGGTGATCGCACTCGGCCCTGCCTGTGCCTCTAGTCGCAATGGTTTCGGTCCCCCCGTGACCACAAAATTCACCGAGACCGGATAGTGATCTTTATCATGTCCCTGGCTCCTGCACTTTATACACCATACTTCCTCCTAGACTTCCGAACGCGGTGTCTGTTCCTATTTTAACTTCTGTATTTCCAAACACAAATTTTGGACCTGCACTTGGATTTGCTGAACTCCCAACCCTAGGTCTTGTACCGGGGTTTCGTGCAGCTGCATTGCTGCCTCCAGTGCTTCCACCTAGGTTGAGATTTTTTGTTGTGACAAAGCCGATTTCAAATATGGCGTTAATGATGTGACAAACCAAGCATGGTGCTATGCATCCATCAGGGTCATGTTGGCCTCGCGAATGGTGCTTTTCAACCTCTAATCCAAGTCCCACAGAGTCTCACTAGGCATCACCATGATCTCTTTGAATCCTACAACTGACTGCGCTTCTGACTTTGGTCGGCTAAACTCCTTTGTTAATTCAGTATGGATGTCTGCTATCCCTGCCATTGGGTTGATGCTCGAATACTTGATGTACCATGTTAGCGCTCGATCCTGCAGTGTGCTGACTAAGATGGCTTTCTTGATATTATCATCTGCGATTTGCTGCGTGTTCCATATTGATGTTAGCACAAACCAAAATTGTTCCGGGTCTTCGCCTCCTGCTCCTTTGAACACTGGTAACTAGATCGTGTTTGCCATAGTTACCCTTGCTCTACTGCCATTCCTAATCCTTTTGATTTTTCAACGTTATTTTCCATAGAGTCCTCGCATTTCAGACACCCCTTATGCAGATCCTGGTCCCTATAATGGAACCATTTGTTGGCTTATATGGGCCTAACCCAGGTTCGGAAGAGTTATTAAGCCAAACAAATCTCCCAGCTACCGGCCCTTTCGACAACAGCCTGTGGAGCGCGAACTGAAGTCTCACCCGAGGTAGTAGGGGAGGGTGCTGGAACCAGGTTTCTGCACCCTAGGGATGTCTTGGTGTGGTCTGGAGGTTTCGCACACTGTTTTAAAGCTCTGCGCTGCTCGGTATTCTCATAGATTTGGATTGATTATATCTTTCTTATTAGTGCACTATTCTATTGGAGGATGCAGTTTACAACTTAACAGGATCTTTAAGCAAACATTTAACCAACACAACTGACTCGCGCATTAAAATGAACCCAAATTTACATTCATTCATGCAATAAATAGATTAAATTAAATAAATATTATGAAAGTCAGATTCGCGATAGCTTAGAAGGAATACAGAATTTCAGAAGAAACTTATCTTTATTTCCACTTATCCTCAATACATTCAGATCTGCCCTGCGCACTCAGCTGTAGGGGTCCGCGCACACAGCTGCAGATTTTCCAGGCCTCTGCGCACACAGCTACAGAGTCTGTACCTATTACCCCAACCCTTGACTCAGACTTACAGACGCTTTCAGACTATCTTCCTCACAAACCCATTACATTTCATGTTTTTCCAAAACCAGAATTGCCTTTCTGTCATAGAGCTGCGCTCTATTTATACCCTTCCTTGGCCCATGATTCTTGTGCGGGCCGACTCTATTTATATTTCTTTACATTATTTTTAGGTGGACTACCCTTTGATTCAATCCTATTATACTTTGTGCTCTGCATACTTCGAAGTTTTTACAATAATTTTAATCCTACTTTTTGGGCTTTCTGCCCAAAAACCGTTATGCGAGACCTCTGCTGCCCAACAGTGCTTAGGCAACACCTGGATGCTTTTTCTTGGGACTATAAGGAGATGAAAGGTGTGCATCCCTTAGTTTTTACTCATCATATCTACATCAGAGAAGGATTCAAGCATGTGTGCCAACCCTAGAGAAGGATGAACCTAACTCTTAAGTGCATTTTGAAAGAGGAATTACAAAATCTATTGGATGTAGGGTTCATATACACCATTTCAGATAGTGAGTGGGTGTCCCCCCCTTATTATAGTCCCCAAAAAAATGGGAAGTGGAGGATCTGTGTTGATTATTGAGAACTCAACAAGGCTACAAAAAATGACCACTTCACTTTGCCTTTCATTGACCAAGTCCTGGATGGACTTGCAGGGAAGAGATTCTTTTCCTTCTTAGATGGGTTTGGTGGGTACAGCTAGATATAGATCAACCTTGAGGACTAATACACGACTGAGTATCTCTGTTGACCTTGTTCATGACACTGTTGAGATATACATGGATGACTTCACTCCTTATGGTTGTGACTTCTAAGAATCTCTTTCTAACTCGTGTAAAGTCTTAAATAAATGCATTGAGATGAATCTTTCATTAAGTCCCTGAAAATGTGATTTTTTTATGAATGCAAGGACTTTCCTAGGCCATTCCATATCCAAGGATGGGATTTAGGTTGGCCCCAACAAAATTGGCATCATTAAAAGGGTACCTATCCCTCAAAAGCAAAGAGATGTTAGGAGCTTCCTTGGATTGGATGGGTATTATAGAAGGTTCATTAAAGACTTCAGTAAATTGACTTCACCCTTTTTTGGACTATTAGCTAAAGATTTAGACTTTTGTTGGACAAACAATTGTCAAGAGGCCTTTGAAGTGCTAAAAGAAAAGTTGATCACTAAACCCATCCTTACGAGTCCCTATTGGGCATGACCTTTCCATATACACACAGATGCATAATATAAAGATGTAAGGGTAACATTATGACAAGTGGAAGATAAATTTCCCCAAGTTATCTATTTCATCAGTAAGAACCTTTCTAAAGTTGAGCTAAACTATACAATCATCGAGAACGAACTTCTAGTTGTGGTACACTCTTTGAACAAGTTTAGGCACTACATCATTGGATATCAAAATTTTGTCCACACTGATCATGCAACCATTAAGTATTTAGTGAATAAACCTAATGCCAATGTTAGGATAATTATATGGTTTTTATTATTGCAGCAATTTGATTTGACTATTATTGACAAACCATGGAAAGAGAATATGGTTGCAGATTTCTTTACAAGACTAACCTTGCTTGCAAAGAATGAGGATATGGTAGATGATCAGCTCCCAAATGAACACCTCTTTTCCATCTTGGTGTTATCTCCTTGAATTGTTGATATAGAAAACTACTTGGTTGATAGGAGGTTCCCTCCTAATCTATCCGCCAAGGAGAAAATAAAGATTATTAGGAAAAGTGCCCCATTCACTTGGATTGGGGGAAATATTTTCAAGTTGGGGCTAGAGCAGATTTTGAGAAGATATATAAGGGAAGAGGAGGTCTTTGAAATCATCTCAGCATGCCATGATGGACCTTATGGAGGCCACTTTGCTGCTAAGAGAACATCCTTCAAAGTTCTACAAGTTGGTTACTAATGGCCCATTCTACATCAAGATGCAAAAAGGTGCACCACCAAGTTTGATCAGTGCCAAGGGATGGGTAAGCCCAGATGTAAGGATACAATGCCCTTACAACATCAAGTGACTCTAGGGCCATTTGAGAAATGGGGCATGGACTTCATTGGGCCCATTGATCCCCCATCAGGATAGAAGAGTATATCATTGTGTGCATTGATTACCTGACTAAATGGGCCGAAACAAAGGTAGTCAAGGCAACAACTGAGCATAAGGTGGATGATTTTTTGAGGGGGGACATCTTCTACAAGTTTGGTTTTACTAGAGAGTTGGTTACCGATCAAGGGACAAATTCACCTCAAATCTAATTGAAGATCTCATGAAGCAACACCACATCCAGTACATGATGTCCACTACCTATCACCCTCAGAAAAATTGGCAAGTGGAGGTCACAAACATAGAATTGGAGAAAATTACAACCAAGGTTGTTAGCAACAACATAAAGGATTGGGTAGACAAACTTATAGAAGCCACTTGGGCCTAGAACACCACTTGGAAGACCACCATTGGATTTAGCACATTCAAATTAGTCTATGGGAAGAAGACCCTGTTGTCCCTTGAATTTGAATACAATTCCCTAAGGATGGAAGCTCAGTTAGAATTAGAACTCACTGCAGCACATCAAGAGAGGCTACTCCAACTCAATGGTTTAGATGAATTCAGGCTGCAAGATCTCCTGCACACTGAAGTAGTCCAACTACAAAGGAAGATTTGGCATGCAAAACACATTAAGGAGAGAAATTTTCAAGAAGATGATTGGGCCCTTCTGTATGAATAAATATTCACGGATTTAAAGGAAAATCAATGACAAGATGGTTGGGCCCTTATCCAATGGAAAATTTTCATGAGAATGGGTTTTTCCAAATCAGAGAAATTGATGAGGAAAGTATCCCCTTGCTTGTTAATGGTTACAAGTTGAAGTTGTACAAGAGACCTTTGTCCAAAGAAGATTTTATTAGTTCAATTAGCAAGGAGTTGAATGTGATTGGGAGGCTCACAACCATTATTCCACCAATTTTATGAAAAAAAAAAGAAAAAAAAATAAAGGGCCTAGATGAAAATCTCCATGAGGCATCTAAGGGAAACTCTAGGGTTGAAAACCCCTATGAGGCTGTTAGGTCCCTATAATACTAGTGATTCCCACATTACTATTGTTATTGTAGCCCTTATTGTTATTATTTCTCTCCTATTGTCCCCATATTGTTATTATTGTGCCCCATAGAAGCCCATTATTGTTTTTGTTGTGCCCTTATATTATTATTGTTATGTCGGCTTTGATTATATTGTGACCCCTTAGACTCCTATATATAGAAAGGAGGTTTTTTCATTTGTATCATCCAAGAATTGTTCATTTGTGTAATGTAAAGGAGGTTTCCCCCTCAAAGAGGCTGATTTTGAAGTCATTGATCTATCTTTTCTATCTTTTTGTGAGCTGGTTTCATAAAATTTAGTATTAGAGCTTTGGATTCTAGGGTTTCGCTGCTCCAGAACAAGCCATCATGGAATTTTCACTATAACTTTGTTTCTGTGATGTTTCAGAAACTAAAAAAAAAAAACCCATTCGAGCGGAAATCTCGATGATCCTCGGGTCCAATTTTTAAATCTTTTCTCGCTAGAGTTTCAGAGATATGACCCAAAGAAGTTAGGGTTTTGGCAGGCTCCTGAATTACATCCCAAACAGGTGACCTTGGGAAAATCGTCATAACTTTCTATCTGAGTAGTAGATTGAAATTTTGTAAGAAGTTACAAAAAGAGGACAGACTGTAGATTTCTTTTCGTCGTGTTCAGGTCCAAAGGTTGCAATAGTGACATGTGGCACTTTGTACAAGTTCACTCTATTGAAAAAGTGTATAATCAGGTCATGTTGGGAAATTGGGCATAATGATTTCTTGGAGAATCCAATTTCGATCAGACTAGTGGTGTTGGAAAGAGGACTCAGAGGGTTACCACATTTCACAATTTCAAACCTTGGAGATCCAAAATTTCAGATATACATCAAATTCAATATCGAGCTCTTATAAAGTGAAAAAAAGTGTGTAGTTTTTTTAAAATTTTGCATAATTTTGGTTTGAAAAATTAGTTTGAAGGAATTCAAAGGGCATAGTGAAGAATAATTATCATTAATTGATGCCCCAAAGAAAAAAAATGTAAACACCTAGTAAGCAACTTTAAAGCTCTAGCATGACTCGTGAAGAAGAGAAAGAAATGCAACATGATATATCAAAATTATGAGACCAAGTACAACAAATTTCACTCTCACAAAAAGTAACAGAAGCTAAGATGGATGGTTTAAATAAAGTTGTGGAAGATAAGATGGATTTTTTAAAGAAAGGAGTGGAAGCTAAGATGGATGGTATGAAAGACAAAATTGAAGATTGGAATAAGTACATGGAAGGTTGGAAGGAAGGTTTGACAAAGTTGCTACAAGAAAGGCTTCCTAATGGCGAAAAGGTAGTAGAGAAAACTGAGAATGAGAACAAAATAAATGTTAATCATGATTCAAAGAATTACAACATTGAATATTTGAATAAAGACAAGGAAGGTTTGACAAAATTGCTACAAGAAAGGCTTCCTAATGGCGAAAAGGTAATAGATAAAACTCATGTTGAGAATAAA
Organism: Pinus tabuliformis; assembly: GCA_031772625.1. Taxonomy (NCBI): domain Eukaryota; kingdom Viridiplantae; phylum Streptophyta; class Pinopsida; order Pinales; family Pinaceae; genus Pinus; species Pinus tabuliformis. The sequence goes on along the minus strand of CM062816.1, from coordinate 1,798,149,597 downwards.
ATAAATGTTAATCATGATTTCATAGACTCTAACAGTGGATTGAAGACCCACCATGTTCCAAAGATCGATATGAGGAATTTTGATGGAAAGGATCCCATAACATGGATACTACAGATGAAGCAATATTTTGATCTCCATAATGTGCAAAACACACAAAATGTATGCATTGCAACTTTATATTTGGAACCAAATCAGTTTGCATGGTATCAATGGCTTTTCTCTAATAAACCAATTGTCACTTGGGTAATTTCTATGGAAGAAATGATAGCACATTATGAGGATACAAAAAGCAACAATTTTTTTAGCCAATTGATAAATATCAAACAAAAGGGTTCAATGATGGAGCACATTGAGGACTTCCAAAAATTGAATATAAGGGTAAAAGATATTCCAGAGGAACATAGGATTGATTTGTTCATAGGGACTTTAAAGGATAAAATCCAACATGAGGTTTTCCTTTGGGAACCTGATTCATTGGAGAAGACATTTAGGTTGGCAAGAAAAATGGAAAGCAAAATTATGGCAACAAGGAAGCCTACCACTCACAACTATAAAGATGGAAGTGTTGTTGCCCCTAGCCTTCCACAACCTACAAGGTTGACACCACAACAATTTGAAGAAAAAAGAGCAAAAGGGCTTTGTTACATTTGTGATAGTAACTACACTAAAGGTCATAAGTGTGTTGAGAAGAAATTATTTTACATATATTGTGAAGAGGAGGAAGAAAAAGAACAAGAAACCTCAAAAGATGAGGATATACACCAGGAACAAATCATAGAGAAAGAAGAAATGAATCCGACCATATCTTGTAATGCATTGGATGGATAACCACTCCTCAAACTATCCAGATAGAAGGACATATCAAGAAGAAAAATGTAATAGTGTTTATTGATTCGGGAAGTACCCATAATTTTATTCATTGTAAGATAGAAAAGGAATTTAATTGCTTCCTATATCCAACACCAGAGTGTCAAGTGATGGTTGCAAGTGGAGGAACCAGAAATTTCTCTGGAAAGTGCCATAATATCAAGCTATCGATGGGAGAATATGTATTGAATATCCCAATGTTTTCCATTCCAATGGGTGGTGTTGATGTTGTAGTAGGGGTCCAATGGCTACAATCCTTGGGTACAATAGCTTTTAATTTTCAAGAAATTTTCATGAAATTTTCTTTGGAAGGAAAGGAAGTTGAATTAAGGGGTATCACAGGAAAACTGAGAAAGATAATTAGCTCTAATAGAATGACAAAGCTTCTAAAGAAATAACAATGAGGCATAATTGCACAATTATGTTCGCTAGAGGTTCCCACATATAAACCATCTATATCTCCAGATCTCCAAAAGGTCTTGGACAATAATTTGAAGGTATTTGAGACTCCCAAAGGCCTCCCACCTATTCGTGATCATGATCATGCTATTCATTTGATTCCAGGAAGTGTTCCTCCAAACATCAGGCCTTACAAATATCCCTATGCCCAAAAGAGTGAAATTAAACATATGGTTGCAGAAATGATAGAGGTTGGTATAATTCAACCTAGTCAAAGTTCTTTCTCTGTTCCATTAGTATTGGTGCACAAAAAGGATGGGTCCTGGCACATGTGTCTGGATAATAGGGAGCTCAACAAGCTCACTATTAAAGATAAATTTCCCATTCCTGTCATTAATGAATTATTGGATGAATTGTATGGGTCAATTTACTTCACCAAGTTGGATCTTCATTCAGGATATCATCAAATCAAAATGAAGACTGAAGACATTCCGAAAACAACATTTAGAACTCTGGGGTTCATTATAAATTTTTGGTCATGCCTTTTGGACTTACCAATGCAACTTCTACATTTCAAGGTTTGATGAATTCCATTTTCAAACCCTTCCTTAGAAAAGTTGTGTTAGTATTTTTTTATGATATACTAATCTACAACAAGTCTTAGAAGGATCATGTTCAAAATTGATCCGGATTTAAAATATAACTCAAAAACTTATAGATATAACCATAAATACAAACATGCAGTCGAAATAATACTTCATTTCATTAATATCAAATACTAAAATATGCTTACAGACAGAATGGAAATAAGACTAGCTTGGGCGATGGTAGCTTGTCTCTGAGAAGAGATGTGGTGGCTACATGCCTATGAGTTATGTTACAATGAGTCTCAAAGGCCTATTTATTGTTGAGAAACAATGGAAAACCCTAAACATCCAAAAACCTAACCCTAGGAAATGAAGCGCCAATCTATTGGCCCCGTTAGGGTAAATTTGTACATCAACTTCCCGAGGTCGTAAGTTTGGCATATGATCTTCATTTGATGCACACAATACCTCGTTAAAAAGATCTATCTGAGAACTAAAAATTTTGAGTGAGAAACATTAGTCAAAGCCCCATGTTTCTCTCAGTTTTCCTAAAAAATGTCGTTTAGGGTCTCAAAATGGCTCTGGAAGTTCAGGACTTGAAAAACTGCCAAAAATAGTAAATTGTGCTACAAATAAGGAAACTGAAAAACTAAAAGAAAAAATGGTGGGGGTCCAAGTGGAATAGGCAGGTGGCCACCAATATACACCTTGATCATTCCTCCCCCCTTAGGAAGCAATGGTCCCCATTGCATTGAGTTCCTCCATGAGATGAGGAAACTTCTTCTGAAATTGGTCCTAGGTGAGCCACTTGCCCTAGTGAAGGAGTTGGCCTGATTTGACAAATCGATATATTTCAATCCTTTCTTGTCAGGTGTTCCTTATATGCATGTCTATAATTCGATCGGTTGTGGCTTGTTCCATGCAATCTAGATTTAACTCTGTAGGTGTGAGCTGTTCTGCAATGTCTGATGTGCCTAACAATGGTGGGAAGTATGGTCGAAGGCGGTCCACATTGAACACTGGGTGCAGGCCAAGGAATGAGGGAATGCTAAGCTCAAATGCATTGTCTCACATAGCCTTTGTAATGGTGTAAGGACCATATCAGAGTGGTCTGAGTTTCCGACAAGCTTCGGTAAGGCGTTCGTTTTGCAAATGCAACCAGACTTTGTCGCCCACTTGAAACTTGTGTGGCACCCGATGTTGATCATGTCACTGCTTGTAGTTGGCATTTGATTTCTCCAGAATGTCATGGAATTTCTAGTGGACACGTTGGATGTTCTCAATGAAGCTATTTTTCCTTATCAGTTTCGAACTGGACACGAGACGAATCTGCCTGAGTAGCTACAAATGGCATGGCCACATCAATGGGACATAGTGGATGGAATCCCAGGCCCACTCGAAAATAGTTGTGGCCACTCGAGTGGTGGAGAGCCTGATTATAGTTGTGCTAGACATAAGGGAGGCTCTCATCCCATGTGTGTGGATGCTTTGAGTTGTACATGCGCAGAATGTGTATGATCATCCTGTTGATGACCTCTGTTTGACCATTAGTTTGGGGATCTAAAGCTGTGGACTTAGTGAGTTTGGTGTCCATCATCGACTAGAGACTGGACCAAAATTTACTAAGGAACCTGCTGTCCCAATATGATATGATATACTGTGGGATCCCAAAGTGTACCCACACTCATTCAAAGAAGAGTTTAGTAATGGCTTTCGCTGTGATATTCTTCTTGCAAGCCCCCATAATGGCCATCTTTGAGAATCTATCAACGACCATAAAATCACAGTTGTTTCCATGCTTAATAGAAGGAAGGCTCGACATGTAATCCATGTAGATGGATTCCCAAGGGCGACTAGGGGTAGGAAACGGAGTATAGAGGCCTTGCTTTTTAATGTTCGGTTTGGAAATGGCACAGGAAGTACAAGATATGATGTACTTCCCGACATCCTGTCAAAGATTCAGCCAATAGAAATACTTCTGCAGTGCTGCCACCATTTTCTTGACCCCGAAATTCCCAACGGCCTAAGTGTAGTGTGCTTCCCAAATCATCTTCACACGCTCGCTTAAAGGAACACAAATGCATCCCAGGTGGCATAATAGGGCATCCTGGAGGTGAAAATATGGAACTTGCTGACCCCCCAAGAGTGTCTAGTATGTGTGGAAAAACTCTGGGTTGCTTTTGTGGAGAAGTGGCCAATCAGAAGTGTCATGTGAACAAGAGTTGAGCATGGTGGTTAATTCCATGATCAGTGGTCGGTTGAGGCAATCAACAACATTATTGGTGTTTCCCTTCTTATACTTGATATTCAAATGGAACTGTTGTAGGTATGTGGAAGAATTTTGATGGAGATCATTCTGTAACTTCCCTTGTGTTTGTATGAACTGCAGGGGCTGGTGGTCTGTATGGATATCCATTTCCTTCCACAAAATGTAATGCTTCCATTATCGACAGGCCTACATAATGGAATACATCTCTTTTTCATAAGTGGGATACTTTCAGACTGTATATGAAAGTGTCTCACTGTGATATGCCACTGGATTCCCTTTTTGAGTAAGGATTGCCACAATAGCATAGTCAGAGGCATCTATCTCGATCTCAAATGGTTGTTGCAAGTTTGGTAATATGAGCACTAGTGTAGAGTAGAGGTGATGTTTCAACTATGTGAATACCTTCTGTTGAGATTTAGAGAAAAATAATTTTTCTTTCACTCCCTTGGTGACTTGACTCAAGGGCCAAGTGATATGAGAGAATCCCAACACGAACCTGTTGTAGAAATTGGCAAGACCTAGAAAGCTGCGGAGCTCTTTTAGAGTGGTTGGAGCTAGCCAATCCCGAATGACTTGGATCTTGGTTGGATCCACATGCACCCCCCGTTCATCAATAATGTATCCCAGATACTAAACTTGGATCATGCCAAAAGTGCATTTCTCCAAATTGGCACATAGCTTGTGTTTCTGTAGTGTTTGGAGAACCTGTTGGGTGTGGTGGAGGTGCTCTTCCCAACTCTGGCTGAAGATTAGGATGTCATCCAAGTATACCACTACAAATGAGATGGTGAATGGTTGCAAGATGTCATCCATCAACCTCATGAAGGTCGCAGGAGCATTCGTCAACTCGAAAGGCATAACCAACCATTCGAAAAGGCCCTCCTTAGTTTTGAAGGCAGTCTTCCACATATTGGAGGGTTCGATTGGTACCTGGTGATATCCTGATTTCAAGTCGATCTTTCTAAATTTTTTTCCCCCTTTAGTTGGTCCAGAAGGTCATCAATCCATGGGATTGTGTACCTATTCTAGGCAGTGATCTTATTCAGCGCCTGATAGTCAATACAGAGTCTCCAAGTCCCATCCTTCTTTTGTACCAACACGATCGAGCTCCCACAGGGCGATGAACTTGGCTGGATGTGACCTTTTTGCAGCAGCTCCTAAATCTACCTCTTGATTTCATCATTCTCTAGAACAGAGCACCAATAGATTGGTCCATTGGGCAATGACACACCTGGGGTCAGATCAATGGAGTGCTTGACCTGACAGTGTAGAGGCACCCCTGCCGGGGAGGTAAAGATGTCCTCGTACTCCTCCACAACCTTGTCCATCTGTTCTTGTTGTGCGGATGGGCTGTGTCTAGAGGTCGTGGCCATCATCTTCTTCTTTTCCTGAGGGCGTATCACCAGGAAAACAAATTTCCCGGATTTGGAAATGAGCTTACTGCATTGTTTTGCAGTAACCAAAGAGATGGTGATAGGTGGTGCTACCTCCGATATCTTGTACAAATTATTTCCCAAAATAACAATAACAGTACAAGGCCTTGACTCATACACAACATGTTGCTTCCATAAGTATGGTTTACCTAAAAACACATCACAAACATCAAGGGAAGCAACGTCACATAATACCTCATCCGTGAAGGGCTTGATGTTGTATGGAAGGTGGCACTGCTGGCTCACGTGAAGATCACGTCCTTGGTGAAGCCACCCAATGGTGTACGATTGTGGATGTGATATGGTTGGTAAGCCCAACCGCTTCACGACCTCTGCCAAAATGAGGTTCTTTTGGCTCCCGCTGTCGACAATGAACTGTAGTGGGGAATGTTACAGGGAAAAGTGTCTATATAGAACTGCTCTATCCCGCTAAGGTGTGACAGCTGCCTTAGAAACAAACAGAGAAAAGCTACTTTTGTTTTTCCTTTATGAATTATAGATAGAGAGGAACAGAAAGACCAACCTCTATCTTGCGCTAATCTCTTGATTCGATCCCTCTCTTCTTTGATAGTCCTTAGCTACCTGCTCCCTTGCACGCCTAGCTTCACAAAGTACCTATAAGATCACAGAAGCATAGCACTATACAAAGACATGGATCTATAATCATAAACAATCTAGGATCAGATGTAAATTGACCATACAAATGTAATAAGCATCAATGATACAAAAGCATGGAGGAAAACTCAAATAGCTTTTATTGATAAACAAGAAAAGAGCCAAGAGGAGTTACAACCAGTCATTCTGACCCAGCATCAACCTCCCAGCAAAGAAGCCCCTCTTCACCTCAAACAAAGCTTAGATCACCCAACAATCTGATGTTTGTCTCAAAAAACCAACAGCAATTCCTTACAATATGCAAAATTCCAGCCTCTAGATCTCTGGGATGAGGGATCCATATATAGATATTTGTAAGGGGGATGAGTCAGCTTGTGATTTGATTAGTGTCTTCTCTCTGATAGTTCTTGCTTCCACTTGGAGACTGATGGCCTCTTACTCATCCTTGGTCGAATTCAGTGAGGCAAGTGTCACAGGAGAAGATTCTGGAAGCTTCCATTGCCTCTCCACCTCGTGGAATGACACTGCCATTTGTCATTTCTCGCCCATCGCACCCCACAGAAGGGAATTTTGAAATGCAACGCACCCTCATAGTGTATTTGGGTGAGATGCAACACACTTAGCTAGTGGAGCAGCTGCAATGATCCTGTTTTGACCAATTCTGAGCAGTTTCTCATGGAGAACTTCTGGGAGAAGCTGTAATCTGTTGACCTTGTTCCTTTAGGGGTTAGAACAAAACTTTTAGGGACTTAGGAGCCCTTGGTTTATGGACATTTCATGCTTGGGGTTGTAGGGCCCAAAAATGTCTATAACAGTTGCCCCCTAAAGCATGAGGTCGTTAATCTTTTGATGTCGGGTGAAATGCTTTATTATGAGGATCCGAAGTTCTTTCAATGCTGGGAGGAGACCTGTAATAAGATACAATACAATACATTATCTTCATAATATTTTCATGGTCTAGCTGAGGTGGGCATTCCCATGCTCAGCTTTATAAACTCATTTTCATGTACATAGGACAGACAATCGTCTGAGTGTAGACTGATGATTCTGATAGAGCCATCATCCTTTTGAGTGGATGATTATCTTTGCAGCAATGATGTACATTTGATGTCTTTATTTCCCTGAATATATATCGCAGCCTGGATGGATGAAACTAGATCTGGGGTCTTCAATCTCGTTCGATCTTCACTCGAAGTACAAGTCGATCCATGTGAGAAATGTTCTGAAGTCGAACATGCAAAGACATCGCTTGATTACCAGCCAATGATGTAAACTGTTAACAAGCACGAGAGGAATCACCGATAATGATAATGACCCTCAAGGTACTGCAATACAATTCACGTGGTGTGAATAAAGGACTTGGCGTCGAACACCACACAAAATCTTTCGGTCGAAGGCCATTGATGTAAACCTGTCGCTGGAAGTGAGAAACTTGCCATTGAGGCATGCAAGCTTCAAAGTACTGAATGGGGTGTTCCTAGATCAACTTCTTGGATAATGAGCTGATGTCGTCAAGAAGTGATCCGTCAGAGGAGGGTCTTAATGAATCCCACATCAATGACACGGAACAGAGAAAATGATTTTAAATGGAGGTGAAAACGATCTGGTGATATAAGGTTCAGGGTGGCGGTCATGAAAGAATGGAGTATAATGTATGGTAGTGGGTGAGACACAGGTGAATTCTCTGAATGACTTCTCTTGAACATATCGGCGACACTGATGTGATGGATTGGTAGCGTTAACCCCAATGTGGATGGTATGGCGTGACCATGGTGATGTGACCGGTGAATGAAACAACCCAACCCGACTCGGACACGGAGTGGAAGTGTCAGGTTCAAGAGCGACTTGCTACCAACAAAATTTATTCAAGTTTTCTTCCCAATTTTCCCCAGTCATTGCTGACCAGTACCTCTTTATTTTTGTCAAGCTTGAGGAGGATAACATATGCTTGTTCTATAATTTGCCCTTCGGGCAAACCCATCGCTATGTTTTAACGAGCCTAGCGATAGTGAAACTCGTTCTCGTCTATAGACAAGTTTGTCGCTATTAATCTTTTTAACAAGTTTAACGACAAAGATAACTCGGTCCTTTTCAATTTTAGAGAGTCTGAAAAGGAACGTAAAGGTAAATCCAAAATTCCTTTTTCTTCATCTAATCCCTTAAGTCCGAAAAAGTATAAAACAATACAGAAGGGATGGATTTTCGATATTTTTAACGAGCCGAACAAAACAAGCGCTCGATCGTTTTGTGTAATAATCCCTCAGGTCCAAAAAGATTAAAATCTAGAGGAGGGATAGCGCTTCCTGTCCCTTTAACGAGTTGGAGAGGCCAATGGCTCGGCAATCTTTTCATATTTTACGAGTCAGTTGAAAAGAGCTTAAAGGAGACTCGTCTTTTGAGGAACGAGTGATAAAATGGGTAGCAGCTAATTCTAGGTAAGGTTTAGAATTTTCCAATCACGGCAGTGTCACAAGGATGGCTAGTGAAATCACTCTTCGCAACTGTTCCTCAAAATGGGTAAACAATCAAATGGAGGTGAATGATCAACCAATGAAAAAGTGGAGGTGACGGTGCAAACACGACCAAGGCTTTAACGGCTGAAGTACTACATTCACGATGGTTATTTACTGGGGAATAGTTCATTTTTTAACGAGCTTAAACGCGGGGGAAACATTTGCTCATGTCTTATGTTTATTTTTTAACGAGCTTGAACTATGTGCTAAAACTGCTCGATTAATCTAGTCGTGTGATAAGAATGTCTGATATAAAAACGACAACTTTTAGAGTTTTGCCCCACATCCTTTCTTTATGCAAGTTAGGAAACGACCAATCCTACGAGTTTAAAGGGTTATAGGACCTACGAATTTAAAAAAATAAATAGTCGCTCTTCGCTTGCACTCCAAAAGGTTTGCATGCCCCCAGGTATAAAACAGAGTTTCAAGGTTACCCCTTCTTTAGTCCGTTAAAACATTTGTTTTATCGAGAGAGGCCTACCTCTTACAGGTTACCCAAAGATTGTTCTATTCACAGTGCAAACAAAACACTTCTTCGGCGATGTCTACCGAGATAAACAAAGGTGAGTGAAGGAGGCTACTCCACTCACATAACTTTGACATGAGAATCCTGTTCTAGAATAACCCCCTCTTCCAATCACGGACGGGAGTACAGACTAGTCATATTCTCTCGCGGAAACCTACCCTATACCCAGAGTTTTCCTTCTGAAACAGACCAGGGTGCATGCCCCCTGGGTTTCAGTCATGTCCCTCCGAATCACTCGCACTCATCGGGTGGATGGACTGGAGATTGAGACATTTCTTGCGTGAAAAGACCATTCAGGGATGGTATATGACTATTTGCTCTGTATGATCTGGGAAATGAAAGCTAGTCTACGAGCTTGACCACTCTTCCTTCGTGCGGAAAACACATTACTCTAAAGAGTGAGGAGACAATTGCTCCCATGCAATAAATATAGTCTCGTCCAAGGAGTAGATTGTAATCCAGGGGTCCTTGAACTACCATTACGTTCATGTGAACAGTTTTCCCTCTCAATGTTATGGGCACACTGGGAAGGATCCCTAACGGTCGACTGGTTCCTTTATCAAAGCTTGTTAGATTTCTCATCTCAGGCAAAAGCGATGGTGAACCAAACACTTTCCAAGTAGTTGAGGAAATGATACTCATAGAAGCCCCCTCATCTATGATGGTACCAGCCATAACCATTCTATATATTTGAACAATAATTCGGAATGGTACACTAGCTGGTAAACGGGGTCTGCCTAGTTGGTTCCAGTCGAAGGAGACAACTAGGTTGCTTGTAGGTGGGACCGAATAGACAATCGGGTATGACTCTGATGAACTTCCTTCCTGCGGTAAAGGAACGGGTAAATTGCTCCCATGTTCGTTGGAGTCTATGCTTATGAAAATAATTTGGACGGTGTCATCCTTGTTCTCTTCAGTGACTGTATCATCTGAAGATGGAACCTTTGAAGGCAAGACCGTTTCAACTGTTGCCTCAACCTTTTGATTTTCATCTGGTATGGATTCAGATGGTTTATCTTCAAAGATAGATGCTTCAGCCGACCACCTGAGTGGGCTAGCCGGATTTTCAACTGGTGACAGACTCGGCAAGAGTTTTTTTATATCCAGGAGGAAGTCGTAACGGTGAAACTGGACGATCATCCAAAACTCTTTTAGCCTCGTCTAATAAGGGACAACGATGGACGGCGTGATCGCCTTCGCACAGTTTACAAGGAAATCTATATTTTCCTTTTTGTCCTGGGGCTTCACTTTCACTAGTTGACGGTGTGTTTTCAACATGATCATCAGAGGTTGACGACACCGGGTTGTGCAAAAGAGGAGACCAGTCCTTTAAGATCGAGGGATGCAAGGACAATCTCTGTGATAGTGGTCTCCTTTGCAAATGACACATGGCGATTTAGGCTTGGTCAGTGCAGTGTGTGGATTTTCGTTAGACGACACTTGTTTGCCCCCATTCGCTTTTGGCTCCTTCTTCTTCTTCTCTTTCTTCTTCTTTTCCTTCTTCTCCTTAGGTACTTGAATTTTGGCTTTACCAGCCCCATCAAGCGAAGAGGAAGGAGGAGAGGAAGAATTAGAGGAAGTAGAAGGTTGGTGGTTAACTCTGGACTCGTCTAGTTGCTGATTCGATTGTTCAGGAATAGTGGTGTTCTGAACGACAGAGGTTGAGAAGAGCCATACAGGCAAACCAATTGTCACTCCTGGAAGCGACAATGTGGCCATATGGGGTGCACCGACATCTCCCCAAGAGGAGAAGGGACTAGGATTTCCTCCAAGGGGAACTCCTTGGTTGGTGGATTCCATTTTCTCAACCCAAGATCAACGTAGGAAAGGGTAATGAATATTCCGTTTAAAATAAATTTTAGACGCTTTGACACAACTTGTTTTTTCAATTTTTAAGAGTCGAGAAAAAACAAAAGATGACTCTAGTCTCCTTTGATTTTTAATGAGCCTGAAGTGACAAGTGCTCAGATGGACCTTTTCCGTTAAGGAGTCTAAAAAGGAACGAAAGGGACTGCTATGGAAATCTAGGTAGAGGGATTACCAAACCAATCGCAAAAATGCAGAATACTTTTTACGGTACGACAGTCAATCTTCCCGAATGTTGTGTTCAGTGCATTGCGATCGATAGGGCGGTAGACACGGATTCCTATGGATAAAGGATTAATCCTATTGGGGTCTCCCAAAATATACTCGACGGTACGTGGGAGCACAAGTCCGTACTGGAACTTATCTTCTCAAAGTGGAGGAATCACCCAACCATCAGTGAGAACAACAGTTACCAGGCTTTACGACGCCGGAATACGTCTCTAGCCTAGACTTCTAAATGTTGTGCGTTAAGTTCCAAAGCGTTGTTAGATTCATTGAATTTATTTTAAGTTGATCTTGTTTATAAAGTTTGCATTTTGGGTTCACCACGAGATGTAGATGTAATTCCTAAAATGCAATCTAAGATGATAAACAAACTTTTTATCTCCTTTATGCAATGAAAATCCTAGCTACTAGGGAAAAGAAAGACCGAATCTTTTCACAAAGAGCAAAGAGCACACTCTAAATGCACTTTCCTAAATCAAGCCAATCAGACTGTCTATATGCAAATGCACATGAGTGTATTTGTTTTCGACTTTCTTAGTATATGAATGCTAAAAAGAAAGTTGATGCACAAATCTGAATTTCTTTTCAAGCGACAAATATCAACAAGTTCCTTTTTGAAATAACAAAATGGAGACGATCACAACACTTTACGATTTTGAAATGAATACTTGTTCTTGACACTAGAAAATTACAAATTCAGACCAAAAGCAATAGTAACAGGATAATCAACCATCAACAGCAATCAAACTCTTTCCTATGATTGAAATCGACACTTGCGACAGTTTCAATTCAAAGGACGACAGTACGATTATGCTACTTTTGCAAAGGAGAACTGTAAATGACTCAAAAAACACACAAAAACATCTACAGTTCTTTTGTACAAAGGAGGCGAAATAACAACAAGGAAAAGGGGTTTCTAACAGACATATACTGATCACAGGCAGCAAAATTCAGGAATAGAACTAGAAAGAATGAACCACAGAAGCCACAACTGCATAGAGCTAGTCTGATCAGCGCACCTGTAACACAGAGAATCTGAAATGCAGCACAGGTTGTCCACTCGGGAAGTGCACTGAAATTCAGAATCTCTGAACAGTACCTGCGCTGGGCCAGAAACGAGACTCTGTTTGGGTTCCGGGTCACAGTTTGCAGTTCAGTTCTTGGGTTTTGGCCGAGCAAAAAGCAATCAGTAATGCAACAATCAGGGGTAGATCTAAGGAGGATCTAAGAGCTATCACAAGGGCAATCAGATAGTTTGTGAATCGGTTGTTTAAATCATAAACAAATCCAGTAGATGGATTGAAGCAGTAGTTGTCTACTTTGCATTTGTTATGGCAAATGCAGTTCGAATGCTGCTTGTAAGTTTATGAAACAAACAACAAAGAATGATAAACAAACAAACTAATTATTTCCCCAGAGGAGTCGCCATTTTGTTACAAGGAAAAGTGTCTATATAGAACTGCTCTATCCCACTAAGGTGTGACAGCTGCCTTAGAAACAAGCAAAGAAAAGCTACTTTTGTTTTTCCTTTATGAATTATAGATAGAGAGGAACAGAAAGACCAACCTCTGTCTTGCACTAATCTCTTAATTCGATCCCTCTCTTCTTTGATAGTCCTCAGCTACCTGCTCCCTTGCACGCCCAGCTTCACAAAGTACCTGTAAGATCACAGAAGCATAACACTATACAAAGACATGGATCTATAATCATAAACAATCTAGGATTAGATGTAAATTGACCATACAAATGTAATAAGCATCAATGATACAAAAGCATGGAGGAAAACTCAAATAGCTTTTATTGATAAACAAGAAAAGAGGCAAGAGGAGTTACAACCAGTTGTTCTGACCCAACATCAACCTCCCAACAAAGAAGCCCCTCTTCGCCTCAAACAAAGCTTAGATCACCCAACAATCTGATGTTTGTCTCAAAAAACCAACAACAATTCCTTACAATATGCAAAATTCCAGCCTCTGGATCTCTGGGATGAGGGATCCATATATAGATATTTGTAAGGGGGATGAGTCAGCTTGTGATTTGATTAGTGTCTTCTCTCTGATAGTTCTTGCTTCCACTTGGAGACTGATAGCCTCTTACTCATCCTTGGTCGAATTCAGTGAGGCAAGTGTCACAGGAGAAGATTCTGGAAGCTTCCATTGCCTCTCCACCTCGCGGAATGACACTGCCATTTGTCATTTCTCGCCCATCGCACCCCACAGAAGGGACTTTTGAAATGCAACGCACCCTCACAAGTGTATTTGGGTGAGATGCAACGCACTTAGCCAGTGGAGCAGCTGCAATGATCCTGTTTTGACCAATTCTGAGCAGTTTATCATGGAGAACTTCTGGGAGAAGCTGTAATCTGTTGACCTTGTTCCTTTAGAGGTTAGAACAAAAATTTTAGGGACTTAGGAGCCCTTGGTTTATGGACATTTCATGCTTGGGGTTGTAGGGCCAAAAAATGTCTATAACAGGGAACCCTTTACCCACATCCGGGAGTGGAAGAGGCGATCCTCCTACTTTGGATCTTCAGGTTCCTCTTTCTTGCAACGGTGTCGTTGGGCTCCGCATTGATAATATGATTCCATTTGTCATTCCCCTTGTTGGGTTCTGACTCAGAGTAAGAAATTGCATCTGATTCTGAAGCCTTTAGCTCGGTCACCAGTGACAGCTTGTCCCAACACTCACTTGTGTTGTGAGTGGAGCTCTTATGGAACTCACACCACTTTCCCGTGTCCTTCTTCGTCTTCGTGATGTTATTATTTTTTTTCAGATTTGGCAGGTTTTCCTGGGCTACCCCACCTTGGCTTTTTCCTTTGTTCTGTTATTTGGGGGCACCTTTCCCTTACTTTGAATTTGCAGATCTAAAGTATCACTTCTTATGTTTAAACTTTTGTTTGATCTTGACAGCATAGCGGTATGTTGTGCTGAGCGAGGAGAGATCTGAGAACTCCATCTTGTCCTAGATGTACCTGTGTAGGCAGTCGTGGTACTTGAGAACCAAATGCTTCTCAAAATCCTTGATACCCAACTTCGTGTGAAGGGTATGAAAAACATTGGTAAACTCCAACACATCTTGGTCCCTTCCCTGTTGCAGCGTTGTCCACTTGATGTATTTATCATCATAGCTCTTGACAGGGTAGTACTGCTCCTTGATGGCATCCCAAAATGAGTTCCAAGTGGGTGTGGCTAAAACAGTGAGTTCGTACTTTCATCCTTCTGCTCACTGTAGATTTCCCACTAGTTCTTGACGTGGGGGACTACTTTGAGAAGTGCAAAAGTGATCTTTTCCCAACTGGAAAAATCATGAATGGAAAAATATCCTTCTAGCAAATTTAACCATTTATCTACAACGTTTGCATCTATCTGACCCTCAAATATGGGAATGTCAAAGTTAAATTGTACCTTAAAGGGTGTGGCACTTCCAGAGTAGTTGCTGGAAGTAGATACATCACCCTTGGGTAGCTGCTGAAGGATCTGGGAAAATTTTTCCATCATCGCATTCCTCTTTCGCTCGAGGGATTCTTGGAGCAAGATTTTGACAGGATCTACTACCCCTCGTCTTTCTTTTCATCTGCCATGGGAGGCCATCAGGATTTGCAAGGCTAGTCTTGGAAGGTTCGACCAGTTCAAGCCCTAACTCCTTATATCTCGACCTTGTTGTGGACATGCAAAGAAAAACAGAGAAATATCAGACCACTCTGATACCACTAATCCAAATTTGAACTGTTAGATCCCTATACTACTAGTGTAACCCCTTATTGTTATTAGTACAACCTCCTCATTATATTGTTGTGCCCATGTAGTCCCCATATTATTATTATTGTGCCCCATAGAAGCCCACTATTGTTATTATTGTGCCCTTACCTTATTATTGTTATGTCGGCTTTGATTATATTATGACCCCTTAGACTTTGATATATAGAAAGGAGGTCTTGTCATTTGTATCATCCAAGAATTGTTCATTTGTGTAATGTAAAGGAGGTTTCCCTCTCAAAGAGGCTGAATTCTAAGGCGTTTATCTTTCTTTTCTAACTTTTTGTGAGCTGGTTTCATAACATTTGGTATCAGAGCTTTGGATTCTAGGGTTCCGCTGCTCCAAAATAGGTCAGCGTGGCATTTTTTCTATAAATTTTTTCTGCAACGTTTCAGAAGCTACAAAAAAACCCACTTGAGTCGAAATCGCGATGATCCTCGGGTCTAAATTTCAGATCCTGTTTCACTATATTTTCGGAAATAAAGTCCAAGAGATTTAGGGTTTGTCCAATTTCCCGAATTACATCCCAAACAGGTGACCTTGGTAAAATCGTCATAACTTTCTTTCTGAGCATCAGATTGAAGTTTCGTAAGAAGTTACATAAAGAGAATGACCTGTAGATTTCTGTGTATCAGTTTCAGGTCCAAAGGTTGAAACAGTGACACATGGAACTTCGTACAAGTTTGCTCTTCTGAAAAGGTATATAATCAGGTCATCTTGGGAGATTGTGCATAAATCTTTCTTGGAGAATCCAATTTCAATCATACTGGTGGCATTGGAAAGAGGACATAGAGGGATAATGCACTTCACAATTCTATACCTTGGATGGCCGAACTTTTAGAGATACAACGGATTCAAGATCGAGATCCTAAAAGCAAGAAAAAGAATGACTCGAATCAAGAAAATAGAAATGCCTAGTAATGAAAATGGGATGGATGATTTGAAGAATGCAACCGAAGATAAGATAAATAGTTTTATCTATGCCATGGAAGTTGATATCGATGGTATGAAAGCATATTGGAAGAAAGTCATGGAATATTTGAAGAAAGACATGGAAGGTTTGAAGGAAGGTGGGACAAAGTTGCTGCAAGAAAGACCTCCTAATGACAAAAAGGTAGTAGAGGAAACTCATGATGAGAAAAAAATAAATTTTAATCATGATTTCATAGAATCCAACATTGGATTGAAGACTGACCATATTCTAAATATCAATATCAAGAAGTTTGATGGAAAGGATCCCATAACATGGATACTACAGATGGAGAAATATTTTGATCTACATGATGTGCAACTATTACAAAAGGTACGTATTGCATCTTTATATTTGGAACCAAATCAATTTTTATGGTATAAATGGATTTTTTCTCGTAAACCACTTGTCACTTGGTCAATTTTCATGGAGGAAATGATAGCACATTATGAGGATACAAAGAGCAACACCTTATTTAGCCAATTGATAAATCTCAAACAAAAGGGTTCAATGGCAGAGCACATTGAGGACTTCAAAAAATTTAATATAAGGGTAAAAGATATTCCAGAGAAATAGAGGATTGATGTCTTCATATGGACTTTAAAGTATAACATTCAACATGAGGTTCGTCTTTGGGAACCTGATTCCTTGTAGAAGGCATTCAGGTTGGCAAGAAAAATTGGAAGCAAAATTATGGCAACAAGAAATCCTACCACTCACAACTATAAAGATGGAAATGTTGTTTCTCCTAGCCTTCCACAACCTACAAAGTTGACACCACAACAATTGGAAGAAAAAGAAGAAAACAACTTTTTTTACAGTTGTGATAGCAAATACACTAAAGATCATAAGCGTGTTGAGAAGAAATTATTTTACATTGATTGTGAAGAGGAGGAAGAAAAGGATCAAGAAACATCAAAAGAAGAGGATATATACTATGAAGCAACCCCAGAGAAAGAAGAAATGAATCCGACCATATCTTGTAAAGCGTTGGAAAGAATTAACACTCCTCAAACTCTCAAGATAGAAGGACATATCAAGAAGAAAAAGGTTCAAGAAGTGAAAGATCACATCGAGCGTCAAGAAATGAATTTGACCATGTCTTGTAATGCATTGGCAGGGATTACCACTCCTCAAACTCTCAATATAGAAGGACATATCAAGAAGAAAAAGGTTCAAGTAGTGAAAGATCACATTGAGCATCAACAAAAAGTTCTCCAACTTTTAAAGAATAACCCCACTTTGGTGCATAATCGAATGAAATGACGGGCAGATCAACATCGCAGTGAAAGAATTTTTTATGTAGGCGATTCGGTATAAGGCTACAACCATACAAACAAACGTCCCTCAAGAAATCTAAGAAGGATAATAAATTATCACCAAATTACTATAGTCCTTACAAGTTGATACAAAATATTGGTACTATGGAATACAAATTGGAGCTTCCTGCATCTTCCCGAGTATCTCATCAATTAATTTCAGAGTATCTCATCAAGTGGAAGAACTTACCCGCTGAAGATTCCACATGTGAGGACAAGAATTTTATACACAAGTATCAAGAACTACTCAAGCATGGAGGACAACACTTTTTGAAGGAGATGGGCATGTTAGGTCCTTATAATACTAGTGTAACCCCTTATTGTTATAGTACAACCCCCTTATTATATTGCTGTGCCCATGTAGTCCCCATATTGTTATTATTGTGCCCCATAGAAGCCCACTATTGTTATTATTGTGCCCTTACATTATTATTGTTATGTCAGCTCTGATTATATTATGATCCGTTAGACACCTATATATAGAAAGGAGGTCTTTTCATTTGTATCATCCAAGAAATTTCATTTGTGTAATGTAAAGGAGGTTGCCCCATCGAAGAGGCTGAATTCTAAGGCATTTATCTTTCTTTTCTATCTTTTTGTGAGTTGGTTTCATAACATAAACATGAATGCAAAAAATTACAGATATAACCATAAATACAAAGATGTAGTCGAAATAACACTTCATTTCATTAATATCAAATACTAAAATATGCTTACAGACAGAATGGAAATAAGACTAGCTCGGGCGATGGTAGCTTATCTCTGAGAAGAGATGCGGTAGCCACATGCCTCTGAACTATGTTACAATGAGGCTCAAAGGCCTATTTATTGTTGAGAAACAATGGAAATCCCTAAACATCCAAAAACCTAACCCTAAGAGATGAAGCGCCAAACTATGGGCCCTATTTGGGTAAATTGGTACATCAACTTCCCGAGGTCATAACTTTGGCATATGATCTTTGTTTGATGCACACAATACCTCGTTAGAAAGATCTATCCGAGTAATACAACTTTTGAGTGGGAAACATGGTCTACCACCCATGTCAATCTTGGTTTTCCTGAAAATATGTCGGTTAGGGCCTCAAAACGGCTCTGGAAGTTCAAGACCCAAAAAAATGCCAAAAATAGTAAATTGTGCTACAAATAAGGAAACTAAAAAAATGAAAGAAACAATGGTGGGGGTCTAAGTGGAATAGGCAGGTGGCCACCAATATCCACCTGGATCATTCCTCCCAAAGCAATGGTCCCCATTGCGTTGAGTTCCTCCATGAGATGAGGAAACTTCTGCTGAACTTGGACCCTGGTGAGCCACTTGCCTTGGTGAAGGAGTTGGCCTGCTTTGACAACTCGATATAGTTTGATCCTATGTTGTCAGGTGTTCTTGATCTGCATGTCCATGATCTGATCAGTTGTGGCTTGTTCCATGCAATCTGGACATAACTATGTAGGTGTGAGCTACTCTACAATGTCTGATGTGTCTAGCAATGGTGGGAAGTATGGTCAAAGGAGGTCCACATTGAGTATTGGGTGCAAGCCAAGTAATGGGGGAACGCTGAGCTCAAATGGATTGTCTCCCACAGCCTTGGTAATGGTGTAAGGACCATATCAAAGTGGTTTTAGTTTTCTATAGGCTTCGGTAAGGCATTCCTTTTGCAAATGCAACCAAACTTTGTCACCCACCTGAAACATTTGTGGCACCCGATGTTGATTATGTCGCTTCTTGTACTTGGCATTTGATTTCTCCAGAATGTTGTGGACCTTCTTGTAGATATGTTTTATGTTCTCAATGAAGTTGTTTTCCTTATTAGTTTTAGACTGGACATGAGTTGAATCTGCTTCAGTAGCTGCAAATGGCATGCCCACATCAATGGGACATATTGGCTAGAATCCCAGGCCCACTTGAAAAGGGTTGTGTCTAATCGAGCTGCGGAGAGCCTAGTTATAGGTGTGCTGGATATAGGGGAGGCTCTCATCCCATGTGCGTGGATGCTTTGAGTTGTACATGCGCAAAATGTGTATGATCATCCTGTTGATGACCTATGTCTGGCCATCAGTTTGGGGATGGAAAGTTGTGGACTTAGTGAGTTTGGTGTCCATCATCGACCAAAGACTAGACCAAAATGTATTGAGGAACCTGTTGTCCTGATCTGAGATGATAGACTGTGGGATCCCAAAGTGTAACCACACTCATTCAATGAAGAGTTTAGCAATGGATTCCGCTGTGATATTCTTCTTGCAGGCAACCATAATGGCCATCTTCTAGAATCTATCGTTGACCACAAAAACACAGTCATTGCCATGCTTAGTAGAAGGAAGGTCTGACATGTAATCCATGGATATGGATTCCCAAGGTCGACTAGGAGTAGACAATGAAGTATAGAGGCCTTAATTCTTGATGGTCGGTTTGGCAATGGCATATGTAGTGCAAGATCTGATGTGTTTCCTGACATCCTATTGAAGATTCGGCCAATAGAAATACTTCTGCAGTGCTGCCAGTATTTTCTCGACCCTGAAATTCCCAACGACCTGACTCTAGTGTGTTTCCTAAATCATCTTGGCATGCTCTCTTGAAGGAACACAAAGGTGTCCTAGGTGGCATAATAGGGCATCCTGGAGGTGAAAATATGGAACTTTCTGACCCTCCAAGAGCGTTTGGTAGGCGTGGCCAAATTTTAGGGCGATTTTTTAGAGAAGTGTCCAATTAGAAGTCATGTGCCCACAAGAGTTGAGCACAATGGTTAACGCGATGATCGGTGGTCAGCTGAGGCAATATGCAACATTTTTGGTGCTTCCCTTCTTATACTTGATATTCAAATGGAACTGTTGCACGTATGTGGACCACTTCTGATGGCAATCATTCTGCAACTTCCCTTGCATTTGTATGAATTGCAGGAGCCGGTGGTCTGTGTGGATGACTGTTTCCTTCCCAAAAATTTAATGCTTCCATTGTCAGTAGACCTGCATAATGGAATACATCTCTTTGTCATAAGTGGGATACTTTCGAACTGTGTCTGAAAGTGTCTCACTATGATATGCCACTGGATGCCCCTGTTGAGTAAGGACTACCCTAATAGCATAGTCAGAGGCATCTGTCTTGATCTTAAATGGCTATTGAAAGTTTGGTAATGTGAGCACTGGTGTAGAGTAGAGGTGATGTTTCAACTCTATGAATGCCTTTTGCTGAGATTCAGGCCAAAATAATTTTTATTTCGCTCCTCCCTTGGTGACTTGACTCAAGGGCCAAGTGATATTAGAGAATCCCAACACGAACCTGCAGTAGAAATTGGCAAGACCCATAAAGCTACAGAGCTTTGTCAGAGTGGTTAGAGCTGGCCAATCTCAAATGGCTTGGATCTTGGCTGGATTGACATGCACCCCCTGTTCATCAATAATGTATCCTAGATACTAAACCTGGGTCATGCTAAAAGTACATTTCTTGAAATTGGCACATAGCTTGTGTTGCCGTAGTGTTTGGATAACCTCTTGGATGTGATGGAGGTGCTCTTCCCAACTCTGGCTGAAGACCAGGATGTCATCCAAGTATACCACTACAAATGAGTTGGTTAATGGCTGCAATATGTCATCCATCAGCCTCATGAAGGTTGCAGGATCATTCCTCAACCCGAAAGGCATAACCAATCATTCAAAAAGGCGCTCCTTGGCTTTGAAGGTAGTCTTCCACACATCGAAGGGTTCGATTGGTACCTGGTGATATCCTAATTTTAATTCAATCTTGCTGAAATAATTTTCGCCCTTTAGTTGGTCCAGAAGGTCATCAATCTGTGGGATCGAGTACCTATTCTAGACAATGATCTTGTTTAGCGCATGATAGTCAATATAGAGTCTCCAAGTCCCATCCTTCTTCAGTACCAACACGATCAGGGTCCCGCAGGGCAATGAACTCAGCCAACTGTGACCTTTCTGTAGCAGCTCCTAAATCCGCCTCTTGATTTCATCATTCTCCAGAACGAAGCACCGATAGATAGGTCCATTGGGAAGTGGCACACCTGGGTTCAGATCGATGGAGTGCTTGACCTAACAGTGCAAAGTCACCCCTGCGGAGGAGGTGAAGATGTCCTAGTACTCCTCCATGACCTTGTCCATTTGTTGTTGTTGTGCGGAGGGGCACTGTCTAGAGTTCGTGGCCACCATATTCTTCTTTCCCTTAGGGCATATCATCAAGAAAACAATTTTACTGGTTTTGGAAATGAGCTCACTGCATTGTTTTGCAGTAACCAAAGAGATGGCGATAGGCGGTGCTACCTCCATATACTGTACAACTTATTACCAAAGTAACAATAAAAACACAAGGCCTTGACTCATACACAACATTTCGCTTCCATAAGTATGGTTGGCCTAATAATACATCACAAAAATCAAGGGGAGCAACATCACATAATACCTCATCCGTGATGGGCTTGATGCTGTATGGAAGGCAACATTGTTGGCTCATGCGAAGATCTCGTCCTTGGTGAAGCCACCGGATGGCGTATGATTGTGGATGTGTTGTGGTTGATAAGCCAAAATGCTTCACGACCTTTTCTGAAATGAGATTCTTTTGGCTCCTGCTGTCGACAATGAATTGTAGCAGGGAACTCTTGACCCACATCTAGGAGTGGAAGAGGCGCTCCTCCTCCTCTGGATCTTCAGGTTCCTCCTTCTGGATCTTCGGTGGCAATGGTGGTGTTGGGCTCCGCATTGATAATTTGTTTACCCTTGTCATTCCCCTTGTTGGGTTCCAACTCAGAGTCGGAACATGCATATGATTTTGAAGCCTTTAGCTCGGCCATGAGTAACTCCTTGGCCCGACACTCACTTGTGTTCTGAGTGGAGCTCTTATGGAACTCACACCACTTTCTCATGTCCTTCTTAGGCTTCGTGGTGTTGTTATTTTCTTGTGGCTTTGGCGGGTTGTCCTGGGCAGCCCTGCCTTTGCTTTGTCCTTTGTTCTGTGGTTTGGGGGCACCTTTCCCTTGATTCAGATTTAGATCCAAAGTCTCGCTTTTTTTGTTTAAAATTTTGCTCGATCTTGATGGCATATTGGTATGCCGTGCTGAGCAAGAAGATATATAGGAACTCCATCTCATCTTGGATGTACTTGTGTAGGTAGGCATGGTACTTGAGAACCAAATTCTTCTTAGAATCCTTGATACCCAACTTCGTGCGAAGGGCATGAAAAACATTGGTAAACTTTGGCACATCTTGGTCCCTTCCCTATTGCAACATTGTCCACTTGATGTATTTATCCTCATAGCTCCAAATAGGGTAGTACTACTCCTTGATGGAATCTCGGAACGAGTTCCAAGTGGGTGTGGCTGAAAACAATGAGTTCGTATTTTCATCCTTCTGCTCATAGGTTTCCCACCAATTCCTAACGTGGGGGACTGCTTTGAGAAGTGCGAAAGTGATCTTTTCCCGACTGGAAAAATCATGAACAGAAAAATATCCTTCTAGTAGATTTAACCATTTATCTACAATGTTTGCATCTATCTGACCCTCAAATATGGGAATGTCAAATTTAACTTATACCTTAATGGGTGTGGCACTTCCAGAGTAGCTGCCGAAATTAGATGCATCGCCCTTCGGTAGTTGCTGAAGGATCTGGGAAAAGTTGTCCATCATCGTATTCCTTTGTCGCTTGAGGGCTTCTTGGAATAATATTTTGATAGAATCTCCTTCCCCCTCATCTTTCTTTTAATTCGCCATGGGAGGTCGTCTAGATTTGCGAGGTTGGCCTTGCAAAGGTTCGACGAGTTCAATCCCTAACTCCTTATATCTCGACCTCATTGGGGACATGCAAAGAAAAACAAAGAAAGCGCAGACCGCTCTGATACCACTTGTCCAGATTTAAACATGAATGCAACAAATTACATATATAACCATAAATACAAAGATGCAGTCGAAATAACACTTCATTTCATTGATATCAAATTATGAAATATGCTTACAGACATAATGGAAATAAGACTAGCTCGGGCGATGGTAGCTTATCTCTAAGAAGATATGTGGTGGCTACATGCCTCTGAACTATGTTACAATGAGGCTCAAAGGCCTATTTATTGTTGAGAAACAATGGAAAACCCTAAACATCCAAAAACCTAACCCTAGGAGATGAAGCACCAAACTATGGGCCCCGTTTGGGTAAATTGATACATCAACTTCCCGAGGTCGTAACTTTGGCATATGATCTCCATTTGATGCACACAATACCTCGCTAGAAAGATCTATCTGAGGAATACAAATTTTGAGTGAGAAACAACAAATAATGATCCTTTTTGCTCTTGGTGTTCCAAAAAAAAACATCGTTTAGGGCCTCAAAATGGCTCTGGAAGTTCAGGACCCGAAAAACTGCCAAAAATAGTAAATTGTGCTACAAATAAGGAAACTAAAAAACTGAAAGAAACAATGGCGGGGGTCCCAATGGAATAGTCGGGTGGCCACCAATATCCACCTAGGTCAAACTATTGTAGGAGAAACAATTATATGCAAAAAGTTCCAAGTGTTTCTTTGGAGTACAAGAGGTGGAATATTTGGGTCATATTGTATCTCATGGAGGTGTTATGGTAGACCCTATCAAAATTAAATACATTAAGGAATGGAAAATCCCCACATCCATAAAGCATCTGTGAGGATTTCTCAGGTTTACAGGGTATTATCGCAAGTTTGTTAATAATTATGGGAGAATAGCAGCACCTCTAACAACATTATTGAAGAAATATGCATTATCATGGACTCCATAAGCAACGATAGCCTTTGAGCATCTTAAAGAAGCAATGTGCCAAGCACCGGTCTTAGCTGCACCTCAAGAAATGAAATTGGTGTTGTTTTAATGCAAGAAGAAAGACCCATTTCTTTCGAAAGTCATCCAATCAAAGGAAAGTATTTACACGAAGCTATTTATGAGAATGAAATGTTGGAAATACGACATGCACTCAAGAAATGGCGACCGTACCTAATGGGAAGACACTTCAAGGTAAAAATGGATCATGATAGTCTTAAATACTTTTTAGAACAAAGATTATCTTTAGAAAAGCAACAAAAATGGGTCACAAAGTTTTTGGGTTATGAATTTGAAATCATCTACAAAAAAGGGAAGTAAAATGTTGTGGCAGATGCACTCTCAAGAAAGGATGAGGATGTGGAAGCATTTCTTTGCGCCATTTCTATTATACAACAAAATTGGATAAATGAAGCAAGGGATGAATGGAAGAATGTGAAGAAGTGTGGGAAGTCATTCAAAAGCTACAACGAGATCCCAATACATCTGATACATTTAGCTAGAAAAATGATTCGTTATGGTACAAAGATCGCTTGTACCTAGGTAATAATTCCCAACTCAAACAAAAGATTCTTATGGAATTGCACACTTCTCCCTTAGGAGGGCAGTCAGGATTTTTAAAAACTTACCATAGGGTTAAGAAGGATTTTTTTGGGATGGCCTTAAATCGGATATTCAAAAGTTTGTGGTGGAATGTTTGGTTTGCCAACAAAATAAAGTTGAAATAATTAAGACCCCAGGTCTATTACAACCTTTATACATTCCAAGCCAATGTTGGGAGGAGGTTTCAATGGATTTTATCGCAGGTTTACCCAAGTCCGAAGGAAAGAGTGTCATCATGGTGGTAGTTGACAGACTTACCAAATATGCACACTTTTGTGCATTATCTCATCCATTTAAAGCCAATACATTTTCTACTGCATTTATGGAAACAATTCAAAAGCTACATGGAAACCCAAATTTTATTGTAAGCGACAAAGATCCCATTTTCATTGGAAATTTTTGGATAGAATTATTTTCTTGTCTTGGTACTCAGTTATCTCATAGCTCATCTTATCATCCTCAATTTGATGGGAAAACTAAGATAGTAAACAAATGTTTGAAAGGATATCTTCATTTCTTTGTCTCTGATAAACGGACATAATGGGCGAAATGGTTGCCTCTGACTGAATGGTGGTACAACACTTCCTTCCATACTACAACAAAATGACCCCATTTATGGCAGTTTATGGATATCATCCACCATCCATCACATCATATTTAAGAGAAAATTCTACGGTTCAAGCAGTGGAAGATCGCATCGAGCATCAACAACAAGTTGCCCAACTTTTAAAGGATAACCTCACTTTGGCGCATAATAGAATGAAACAACAGGAAAATCAACATCGCAACAAAAGAAGTTTTGATGTAGGTGACTGGGTATTCCTACGGCTACAACCATATAAAAAAATGTACCTCAAGCAAGATAAGAAGGATAATAGATTATCACCAAAGTATTATGGTCCATACAAGGTGTTGCAAAATATTGGTACTATGGCATACAAATTGGAGCTTCTTGCAGCTTCCTAAGTGCACCCAGTTTTCCATGTTTCATGCTTAAAGAAGGTTATAGGTGAAAATCTCCCAGTTCAAACAATATTTCCAGAACTTGACGAGGAAGGAAAAATCATATTGGAACTTGAAGTAGTCATAGAAACAAGAGCTCAAAAACTACGAAATCGATCAATTTCAGAGTATCTCATCAAGTGAAAGAACTTACCCGCTGAAGATTCCACATGGGAGGATGAAATTTTTATACAGCAGCATCCATAACTACTCAAGTGTTGAGGACAACACTTTTTTGAAGGAGATGGGCATGTTAGGTCCGTATAATACCAGTGATTCCCCCATTACTATTGTCATTGTAACCCTTATTGTTATTATTGTGCCCCTATTGTCCCCATATTGTTATTGTGTGTCCCATAGAAGCCCACTATTGTTATTGTTGTGCCCTTATATTATTATTGTTATGTCAACTTTGATTATATTGTGACCCCTCAAACTCCTTTATATAGAAATGAGGTTTTGTCATTTGTATCATCCAATAATTGTTCATTTGTGTAATGTAAAGGAGGCTTCCCCCTCGAAGAGGTTGATTTTGAAGTCGTTGATCTATCTTTTCTCTCTTTTTTGTGAGCTGGTTTCATAAAAGAGGCAACCCAAGAGAAAAAAAGAAAGAGAGAAGAGAAATAAGTTGTAAAGACCCCTAGGTGAAAACCTTCTCTAAGGTGCCTAGGGAAGGAATGCAGATTGAAAACCTATCCAGAGGAAGTCTGCATGTCTCACAAAAAAAATAATGTAAAAGGAATAAGAAAGAAAACACAATGAGGGGTCCTTACATAAATTATGCTAACATTTTTCTTTTGTAGGATTCGAGATAGTCAAGGAAACAACAATTGAAGGAATGGATTCCACAGTCCATTTCCCAATTTCCCTAGCCCAACCACTGCATTTTCATCATCATTCATCCACCTCCCAATTTTTCCTCAACCCTGCAATGCTACAAGATTGTCCTGAACTGCTACAAGATCGACACGAAATGCTACAGGATTGAGATCCACCTAGAAAATGGGACCAAAATTCATGGTTTTCCTTAATAAAATGTTAGGAGGGGTCCACTTAACTTGCTTCACCCCTCTTCCACTCCATTCAGGTAATCCATCCTCAATATTCCACCTCCGACCATGAAAAAAACACAGAAAAAGACTTTTTTGTCACTCTTTTTCACACTTTCACCACCATCATAAGCTTTTGTGACTGTACTTAGGCTCACCATGGTTTATGAAAGGCCCTGCATGCAGTGAGAGGTTATGGGGAAGAACTGTGTGACTGTTACAAGAATGAGATCATTCATGTAGCGACTGCATAGATCCAACCAAATCACGAGAAAAGGACTGTTGCAACTGCAAAATGTAGATTTGGCCACCCTGAGTTACCAAAAGGCCATCCCTAAGGCTTAGAGAAGTCACACCATCCAATCCACAATCCAATCCATGCAAAAATTCAAACACTGGAAAAGACCTACATAAAAGAGAGTTTGTTTTATTCAAATACATCATTAGATTATTTTATTTAATGAGAACTTATGCATAAGAAAAAAATGGTTGAAAACATCTCTAGAGGACAGTTGATTGACCATCAAAACAACAACAACATGCATGCATCGCCAACAACTCGACATCACATGTCAACTTAGGTATGACACCCCTCACCTCTTTCCTATGTGCATAATGGTAAAAATGTTGTTTAATGAGCGGGAATAGAGTTTTTAGGGGTTGGAGGTGGCTAGTAAATTTGGCCACCTTCAATTAATAAACTTCAGTCTACTCAACCATCCATGCAACGTGGAAAATTCAAAGAAGGGGGAGTGATAATTATGAGGAATGGGGACACTGTCTAAAAGAGGAAAATATGGGCAAAGGCCAAGTCACAAGCATGCCAACACATTACCACAAAAAGAATAAAAGGACAAGGCTTGATTTCACTTATACCAAGGATCATTCCTAAAAATACTTAGAAGATCCCACCAAAACATTCGAGGTCGAGCTAGATGCTACCAGAGGTTGCCTAAGGTGCTATAAAAGTGCCACAAAATTGGTATATAGGAGCTACAAGTGTAGAAATTTTGAATAATTTAACACATATTCAATAGAGATTATCCTGATCATGTACTATTGCGGAATACATACACAATACATAAGCTCCTCTACGTTGATCATCAATATATCAGCATCAATAACAATAAAACATCAAGAGCATTCACACATTAACACAGTATGTAACCCGGGGAAAGCATCTCGCTAAAAACCCCACACTATCTGTATATTAATGATTGAGAACATGTAACATTACAAAGTACAATGCTTATCACAAGCAATCCAGTACCAGCTCCACCTGTTACACACAATACAACTCAGATCTGATCTCCAAATCTATTCCACTGCTTGCCTGCCTCTCCAGCTCAATACCTGCTCAAGAATTGATGAGAATGGTTTACCAAACTCGTATTTCACCTGCAAAGAATCACTCACAATGTGTAAGACATGAGCAGAAGCTACAAACTGGGCAAATACATGAGAAAATTCATTGGCATACTCAATCCTTTGATTGTGCAAATCATCATGCACAACTATAGTCACAACTGATAGCAATCTGATCCTCTAACACCTGTCCCTGCTGAACTGAACATGCACTGACATGCAACTGAGTTAACTGATGTATTCTATAGTTGCATTATGAGTTAATAACTTGTGAATTAATTAATAACTAATTCACCCAACTCATCTCTAGTCTATTTTCCAGTTAGACTAAATAAAACCAGTTTAGCAAAGCTAAACTGAACACAACTCCATCAACTGCACCTCCAGTCCACTAAACTCAACTCACTTAAGTTCTAACTAAAGTCCTGCATGCAAATATTAGTCATCCCATAGGTAACCACGTATTTCCCTCTAGGATCTGCATGTACCACATCCGTAGCTCATCCTGAAGTGCTCCAAGAGAATAAGATCAAGTTTATAGTCCAAATATTATTATGAGACAATAATATTTGACTTTTCTATTTTTGACAGCCAGTCTAAAAATAGACTTTGATCACCCACACTGTGGTCACCCACACTTTGGTCACCCACATTGTGATCACTCAGACTTTGGTAACCCACATTGTGATCACTCACACTGTGATCAAAAATAGATCTTGCACCATAATTTGCCTGCAGGCCCACTTAGTGAAGGCGACTCTTTTCACTAAGCTCCATCATCTTGTTGCAATCTCAACACTCCCTCTCGACAAGATATGGATTATCAGCAACCCCTATCCTGCCTCGGTGGTACTCGAATTTGCTCCTGGTGAGAGCCTTCGTCAGAATATCATCCTGATCCTCCATTGGAATGTATGAAAGCAACATGATCCTCCGCTGCACACAATCTCTGATATGATGGTACCTGATGTCAATATGCTTAGATCTATCATGAAATATAGGATTAGCCGAGAGTTTAATGCAACTCTGGTTATCACAGTAAATCACAGTAGGATCCAAATGAGAACCGAACAAACCAACCAGGATCTTCCTCATCCATATAGCCTCGCATGCAGCCAAACTTGCTGCCATATACTCGGCCTCCGCTGAACTGAGTGCCACGGATCTCTGCTTCCTGCTGTACCAAGAAACTGTTGTCGATCCAATACTAAAGACCCCTCCTGATGTGCTCTTTCTGTCTGTTGGGCTCCCTGCCCAATCTGCATCCGTGAAGCCACATAGCTTCACCTCATCCTCCTGTCTGTACCACAAACCATATCTCGATGTGCCTCTCAAGTAGTGCGATACATGCTTGCCCGCCTTCTAGAAGAGCTTGGTAGGCTTAACCATAGCTTGTGAAAGATGGTTAACTGCATAGCATATATCAGGTCGTGTATTGACCAAATACATCAGCGACCCCACCAACTGTCGATAAACAGTGGCATCCACTTCTTCTCCCGAAGTGGCATCCTCCTTCCTCCAACCTCCAGGAAGAGGAGTATCAACAGGCTTGCAACCATGCATGTTTAACTTCTCTAGTATCTCCCGAGCATACTTGCCCTGAGAAACAAACAGTCCACCACTGCGCTGCCATATTTCCAATCCTAGGAAATAGTGAAGGAGGCCCAAGTCCTTCATCTCAAACTCTGTAGAAAGATCCTTCTTGCATGACAGTATCAACAGCTCATCACCCGTTAGAATCAAATCATCAACATACATTACAATGATAAGCAACTTACCCTCCACCACAATTTGGTATAGGTTAGGATCCGCCTCGCTCTTGGAGAATCCAAGTCCTATGAAATAGCTATCTATCCGTGTGTACCAAGCACGTGGTGCTTGCTTCAACCCATACAACGCTCTCTTGAGCCTGCACACATGCGACTCGCTACTGAAGACCTCAAAGCCTTCGGGTTGCTCAATGTACACCTCCTCCTCAATGACTCCATTGAGGAACGCAGTCTTCACATCCATCTGATGAATGTGCCATCCCATCTGCGCTGAGAGAGCAAGAATCGTCCGTATGGAAGAATACCTTGCGACAGGTGCAAAGGTCTCCTCATAATCGATCCCCTCTATCTGTGAAAATCCTCGGGCAACAAATCTTGCCTTGTACTTGTCCACACTCCCATCAGCTGTCTGCTTGACCTTGTAGATCCATCTTGAACCCACCACTGATTCAATCTCCCATGCACTGTTTCTGACAATAGAATCATACTCTTCCACCATGGCGTCTACCCATGCAGGATCCTCCACAACTTCCTCGAAAGAGGATGGCTCAGTCAAAACACACTTGCTCATCAGAGCCATGTATCCAGTGTACCAATCAGGTGACTGTCTCTGCCTGCGTTGGGCTGTAGGTGGTCCTACAACTTTCTCTGCATCTTGAGCCAGTCGCTCAGCTTCTGTCAAGTGCTTTCGCCCTCTGATGGTTGGCACTGCATGAGTGGTCTCTTCAACTCCATGAACCTCATCCTGTGGCTGATCCACGTCCTGAAGCTCATCCTTAGGAACTAATAGCTCCTCATCTGCATGCAAGTGTAGCTCCCTCTCAAGCGAAAACTTCATGGCTTTCTCCTCCTGAAATTTTATATCCCGTCGCACAACAGTTTTACCACTGTCTGGCAAATACACACGATAGTTGTGCGGCGTATCAGTGTACCCCACAAATATCCCAACCTCTGTGGTTGGCTCCAACTTCTTCCTGGCATCCTTCGTCACATGCATGTAAACGTTAGCACCAAAAATCCTCAAATGAGAAAGATCAGGCTTCTTACCAGAATAAGCCTCCTCGGGTGTACTCATGCCAAGTATCCTATGAGGACAATGGTTCTGCACATAAACTGCTGTATTGCATGCTTCTGCCCACAAGTTAAGGGGTAGGCCCTGATCATGCAACATTGCCCGTGCAACACCCACAATCGTTCTGTTTTTCCACTCAGCTACCTCGTTCTGCTGTGGGTTATGGGGAGCTATGAGCTCTCTACGAATCCCTCTTTCCTTGCAGAAATCCTTGAACTCGTCCGAGATGTATTCACCACCATTATCGCTCCTAAGAGCCTTCACCTTCTTCCCCGACTCCTTCTTGACCAGTGCTTTGAATTCACAGAACTTTGAATATGTCTCACTCTTCTTCTGCATGAAGAAGATCCAACACTTACGAGAGAAATCATCAACAAAAATCACATAATACCTGTGTTTTGCTGTCGAAGCAACTGAGAAAGGTCCACACACGTCTGTGTGAATTCTCTCAAGGATCGTCGTGGCGCGACTATCCTTCTCGTGAAAGGTGGCTTTCACAAACTTCCCCAAAGTACACCCCTTGCACTGATCTGACTGCGCAAGTGTGCCTTTAGGAAGCCCTGTAGTGATCTGCTGCAGTATCTTCAAGGCTCCATGGTGAAGGTGACCCAATCTCCTGTGCCACAACTCGCCATCATCCTAGCTCACCAATCCTTCTGCCTTGCCCGCCATTGCTGTACATCCATCTACATGCAACTGATAAAGGTTCCTCACTCGAACCCCTATCTTCCGGGTCTCACTAGTTGTCTTGCTGCGCAGGAAAGCCTTTCCCTCTCTGAAAACAACATGATACCCCTTGTCTTCTAACATCGCCACTGAGATGAGATTCTTCATCAATCCTGGAACATGCATGACTTCCTTCAATACGAAGGGTTTACCAGACTCCCTCTGAAAGGAAATGGTACCGATACCGGTCGCACTGTATCTACCATCATCGCCCATCTCAATGTGCACTCCAAGATATTTGTCCTCCAGATTAGAGAACAAATCTCTATCTCTCGTCATGTGAAAAGACACACCACTGTCCAAGAACCACACTGATCCCATCACACTTGAAACCAAGCATGCGATCAATGAAAAATCAAGCTCAAACTGTGGGGCTAGAGCCTCTCCTGCTGAAGATCCAGCAACCTGCTTGTTCTTCTTCTTCTGCGGACAATTAGTGGCATAGTGTCTATGCTGGTGACAGTGAAAACACTTCACCTTGGACATATCCTGCTTATTACCTTTCGCACCAGACTGAGAAGCTTTCTTGCTCTTCCCTTTCTTTGCTTTGGCAACCAAAGCACAATTCTCTTCATCAGATACCTTTGATGAAGATCCATTCTCACCTTTATTGTTTCTGAGTTTATCCTTGAGCGCCAGGTCGCTCTTGCTTTGGAATAACATTTGCAATTCGTTGAAAGAAATTTCAACAACACTGCTACAAATTCTATTTCCACCAGCTCAAACCCAACCGCTTCCGATCTAAAATTCGCGAGAACAAAATATTTCTCGTATAGAGATTGACTGTATGGGCATTCACCGGATATCTCACCTTCCAAAGGAAGGATGAATCTAGAGGCAACCTGGCCCGATTACAGACTCTGCCTGAAGAAATAGAATGTAAACACTTCCTGAATAGTAGATCTGATGATCAACAACTCTGATACCATGTAGAAACTTTTTCTACAATTATCTAGCTCGCTCTGATACCATGTAGAAATTTTGAATAATTTAACACATATTCAACGAAGATTATCCTGATCATGTACTATTGCGGAATACATACACAATACATAAGCTCCTCTACGTTGATCATCAATATAGCAGCATCAATAACAATAAAACATCAAGAGCATTCACACATTAACACATTAACACAGTATGTAACCCGGGGAAAGCATCTCGCTAAAAACCCCACACTATCTGTATATTAATGATTGAGAACATGTAACATTACAAAGTACAATGCTTATCACAAGCAATCCAGTACCAGCTCCACCTGTTACACACAATACAACTCAGATCTGATCTCCAAATCTATTCCACTGCTTGCCTGCCTCTCCAGCTCAATACCTGCTCAAGAATTGATGAGAATGGTTTACCAAACTCGTATTTCACCTGCAAAGAATCACTCACAATGTGTAAGACATGAGCAGAAGCTACAAACTGGGCAAATACATGAGAAAACTCATTGGCATACTCAATCCTTTGATTGTGCAAATCATCATGCACAACTATAGTCACAACTGATAGCAATATGATCCTCTAACACCTGTCCCTGCTGAACTGAACATGCACTGACATGCAACTGAGTTAACTGATGTATTCTATAGTTGCATTATGAGTTAATAACTTGTGAATTAATTAATAACTAATTCACCCAACTCATCTCTAGTCTATTTTCCAGTTAGACTAAATACAACCAGTTTAACAAAGCTAAACTGAACACAACTCCATCAACTGCACCTCCAGTCCACTAAACTCAACTCACTTGAGTTCTAATTGAAGTCCTGCATGCAAATATTAGTCATCCCATAGGTAACCACGTATTTCCCTCTGGGATCTGCATGTACCACATCTGTAGCTCATCCTGAAGTGCTCCAAGAGAATAAGATCAAGTTTATAGTCCAAATATTATTATGAGACAATAATATTTGACTTTTCTATTTTTGATAGCCAGTCTAAAAATAGACTTTGATCACCCACACTGTGGTCACCCACACTTTGGTCACCCACATTGTGATCACTCACACTTTGGTCACCCACATTGTGATCACTCACACTGTGATCAAAAATAGAACTTGCGCCATAATTTGCCTGCGGGCCCACTTAGTGAAGGCGACTCTTTTCACTAAGCTCCATCATCTTGTTGCAATCTCAACAACAAGATTGCACCCCACTGCTATAGGAGTACCTGAATTTCTATAGGAATGTAGAGGAGGTGATACATGACTAAACTAAGAGGAGAAAGGGAGTCCAAACCACCGATAATTTTCCCTCATCAATTTCCTTACAATTGCATAAATAATTCTTCTTACTACAGGAATCCTGTAGCAAACACTTGTATAAGCCATTTCCTTAGAAAAATGCACTTTATGACATAAGAAAGGCAAGGTAGGAGTAGAGGAAAGTTTTTTCAATACAGTAAAGGATATCACCCTTCTCTTTCTCTAACCAAAAAGCATCAACCACCTTATCTCTACCTCTGCACTTGAGACTGCTCAGAGGCAAGCCTTGAAAAATTCCCTTGATATAACTTAAGGAAGGGGAAATACGAGCTATGGGGGGAGGTTTCAATCAAAGAGAGCCCTCAAACACTAAAATAATCCATCAACATCCTCTTGTTAAAGATATTTTTCCGAGACATCAGTGGATGGGGTTCTTTGAGCAGTTAAAGGGGTATGATGATGAGGTAGCCCATGGGTTTTCCATGGCCCTCAATTCTTAGGGAGAAAATAATGTTACTACTATTGTTAGGGGAATTTCCATCCATCTAAAAGCAAAACTCATAAGAAAAGTAACCACCACACCCTTAGGAGTTCGATGGGGCAAAGAGGATAATAAATTAAATGTCACAACCAAGAAAAACTTCTTTCTCCATGAAGAGAAGTATGTTGAAGATAAAAATGGAGTGAGAAGAGAGAGTCTCCCTTACCCTTGGGATTAAGTAGCCTACCACATCCTCAAGTACATATCTTGTGAGGGGAGGTTGAGTATTGTGTATTCCTATAAATTTAGGCTTCTCTATGGACAAAGGTTCCAGAAAAATAGGCTCAGTGTTCCACATTTCCTCTTATAGTCCATCATTGAAATGACCTAGAAAGTGATGGAAGGGAAGCACCAACACATTTCCCATCATGGCCTCATCAAGCTCATTGTCATGGAAGCCTTAAGTCACCTCAAGAACCCTGTGTTGTGGGAAGACTTTGTGGACATGGATACGGAGGCCTTCATTAAGACATAAGCCCTTAGCTCAATGCATCAAGAAGAGACACAAAAGTCCAGTGCTGGAGGTAGGAAAGAAGGGGAAGAGGATGAAGAAGAGAAAAATGGAAGAGAAAAGACAGTGGAAGAAGAAGGAGGAGAACATAAAACTAGAGCATAAACCCCTGAGGAGCCCTCTAGATCTCAAAAGACTGGAGAAAATAGGAAACAAATAAGCCTCTCTCCAGGGAACAAAAACATGCAGTGGTTGCTACCTTCACCACACTTAGCACCCCTGTCAAGCCCAAGAGAAGGTTGCCCAAGCAAGGCCCTGTTTTTGAGAATTTGGTATCTATGGATAAATACTAATTTCCTAGATAAGTAGTCATATCTAGAACAATAGTCCTATAAGCTAAGATGAGCAGACCTACTTGTAGTTCCACTTTCCTCTTGTCTTCTTTGTATCGATCCTGTCGCTCCTTCCCGTACTTAACACGTTTGAGAAGTACCTATAAACATCAACAGAAGATAAAGAACTGATCAAAGAAAAAGATCTATTGAATACAAGTAAATGGAATCATATACACTCACACATATAAGCATCATATAGCAAGATAAGCATATGGGAAAAAGGTTCAAATACTTAATTGAATAGAAGAAGGAATTACAACCATCAAGTTTGATTTGAAGTCCTTCCTCCAGCTTTGTTTTTGTCCACATCACATCATAAGCATGACCTTCCGACAGTATAACGCCACTTACAATAGCCTCAATTCCCAAACTAACATTATCTCCTTACAATTCATCAAAGTCCAACCCTTGATCACTTAGATGAGTGCTCAATTTATAGGAAGATGGAGGAGGTTTTGTCATAAATGAGGGTATTGAATGGCCTTCCAAACTTAGAGTTAGTTTCCATGGAGGAAGGGATGAGAGGATAGGAGGTTAATGGATCCTTAGCCTATCCAATTTCGAGCCCATCGGAGGGGATAAAAGGTGGGATCCTTCCAGAATGATCTAGAACTAAGGAATATTTCCAGAACCCTATGCAAATTTCACTCAATCTTGCCCCGGATAGGTCAAAGTGGACCTAAGTGCTCTGCAAAGCACCCTTGCATGGGCCTACCTGCGCTGATCCTTCAAGGAGTCATTTTAGGATGTCTTCAGGCCATGAAACTATCTGGGAAGGAGGCATTCAATAGGTTGACTTGTTTAGGTCATGTAGCAACTGAAATTAGGGTTTGATGAGCCCTAAAACATTGATCTAGATGATCAGAGTGATGTGCCCAAATGGATCTATAACATGTGACCCCTAAAGCATGAAGTCGAAAATAATAATGTCGAGTGATATGCTTTACGATGTGATGAGGAGGTTCCAAAGTGGTTGGTGACCTGCATTGATTACAATACATAATATCATGATATTTTGATTTTTTCTCATGAATTGCTGAGGGAAGGCATACCCATGCTCAGCATATAAACTTTCATTACAAGTACATAGACAGTCATCTACAGATATAGACCCATGATTGGAATGACCATCAATGTAAAGCCATTGTACAGATGATTTGGTACATTTCCTGAAATCGCAGCCTGGATGGATGAAACTAGATCTGGGGTCTTCTATCTCATTCAATTGTTCGCTCAAGTACGAGTCTAACCATGCGAATATGTGATCTGAAGTCGAACATGGGAAGACACCGTCTGATTACCAGCCAATGATGTAAGCTATTAATAGACGCGAGAGAAATCATCGATAATGATAATGATCCTCAAGGTACTGCAGTACATTCTGCATGGTGTGAATGGATGATTTTATGTCGAACACCATACAAAATTTTTTGGCCAAAGGCCAGTGATGTCAACCTATTTCCGAAAGTGAGAAACTTTCCATTGATGCATGCAAGCCTCAAGGTATTGGAAGGGTGTTTATAAGTCAACTTCTTGGATAATGAGTTGATGTCGACAAGAAGCGACTTGTTGCAGGAGCGCCTTGATGTATCCCACATCAACGACATGAAATGAGTGTAATGATTTTGGAGATGGAATTTGACTGACGACACAAGGTTTAGGAATGGCGGTCATGAAAATGAAGGTTTATGGTACTGTAAAGGATGAATTTAAACTGGATGACTTCTCTTGAACATGTCGGCGAAATTGAAATGAATTGGTAGCATTGACCCAAAACCAAAGTAATGGATGGTGTGATAGACCATAGGTATGATAACCATCAAGCAGATAACCCAACCCAAATAGTCTGAATGAATTGGCAGCATTGACCCAAAACCAAAAGTGATGGATGGTGTGATAGACCATAGGTATGATAACCATCAAGCAGATAACCCAACCCAAATAGTCATGGAGATGAAGTGAAAGTGTCATGTTCAAGAGCGACCTGCTACCATAAAGTGGTTTTCCCCTTTTTCCCATTTTCCCCAGTCATTGTTGATCAGTACCTCTTTATTTTTTATCAAGCGTGAGCAGGATAACATATGCTTGTTGTATAATTCCACACTTCGGGTGAATCCATCACTATGTGATGTTTTAACGAGCCTAGCGAAGGTGAAACTCGGTCTTGTCTAGATGGACAAGTTTGTCACTATTTGATGTTTTAACGAGTTTAACAACAAAGATAACTCAGTCCTTTTCATGTTTAGAGAGTTTGAAAAGGGACAAAAATAAAACTCCACAATTTCTTTTTCATTGATTTGTCTCTCAAGCCTAAAAAAGCATAAAACAATACGAGAGAGAACCTATTGATCATGTTCGATCAACGTATTCCTTTTCCATAGTTAATCTATCTTAGCCCGAAAAAGGGTTAAACTTATACTGAGTAGATGTAATTTCCAATCCGTTAATGAGCTGAAAAGGACAAGCGATCGATAATCTTTTCATGTTTAGAGATTCTGAAAATAGCTTAAAGAGGACTCCGCTTTGAGGAACGAGTGGTGTCTAGGATAGAAACTGGTTCTGGTGATGTTGGAACTTCTCAAAACATGTTGATTTATATGAAGAGGTTGGATAATAAGACCACTCATTGAAATTGTTCCTCAAAAAGGGTAAAACAACCAAGTGAAAGCGTATGATCGGCCAAGCAGATAGTGACGATGGAAGGAGAAAAACCAAGGCTCATCTGGTGGAAGAGGCTAATAGAATGGCAATCACGAGGGTTAAAATGGAAATGGGTTCATTTTTAGACAAGCTTGAACCATAGGGAACTATGCTTGGATTCAGTTTCATGTTTACACAAGCTTGAAATGAAAAAATATGCTTGGATTCAGTTTCATTTTTACACAAGCTTAAAACGAAGAACTATGCTTGAATTTAGTTTCATTTTTACACAAGCTTGAAACGAAGAACTATGCTTGAGATTGGTTTACATGCCCCCAACATGATGAAAGGGAGAGTCTCCTTTAACTAGATGGAAGTCACTCTGATGAAGCAGGATGGTTATCCAACACCTTTTTGGCTTTGTCCAGATAGGGAGAAAGGTGAATGAGGTGATTCCCTTCACATAACCTACAGGGAAACTTAACTTTATCACTAGGTGCATGCCCCCTAAGCTTCATTACATTCACCTAAGTGGACTACTCGTGGCTATCAGGTGGATGGAATGAAGGTTGTTTTACGAGATCAAGTGAAAGACTCAATTGGGATTTTACGAGATCTAATCAAATACTCGACTTGGAACTTTTCTCTCGGGGGCCTTGTTTCATTTTTTAACGAGCTTGACACAAGAAAAGGAACTATGCTGATATCCTTGGTTTCAATTTTTAATGAGGTTGAAACAAGACAAGGAATTATCCTCATGGGAGTTGTTTCATTTTTTAATGAGGTTGACATTATTAGTAAAAGAACTATCCGCATATCCTTTGTTTCATTTTTTAACGAGGTTGACACAAGACCAAGAACTATCCTCTTATCCTTGGTATAATTTTTTAACGAGGTTGACACAAGACAAGGAACTATCCTCATGGGAGCTGTTTCATTTTTTCATGAGGTTGACACAGTAAAAGAACTATCTTCATATTCCTTGTTTCATTTTAACGAGGTTGAAACAAGACAAGGAACTATCCTCATGACCTTTGTTTCATTTTTTAATGAGGTTGACACAAGACAAGGAACTCTCCTCATATCCTTGGTTTCATTTTTTAACGAGGTTGACACAAGACAAGGAACTATCCTCATGGGAGTTGTTTCATTTTTTAATGAGGTTGAAACAGTAAAAGAACTATCCTCATTTTCCTTGATCATGACTCATAAGAGGTCATGACTTCCAAGAGGTTCTCTCATCTAGGAGAACAATGCTTTGGAAGGGATCCATAGCAAGGAATACATTAGAGAGATCTGGTTCCAATGCCCCTAGTACATAATGTACAACATCAATGAATTGATTGTTAGTTGATGTAGGCATGGAACGGGTTGCCACATAATTAACCTGTGGCAGGGATGATATCATTGGTACAAAAGGACCACTTAGGGAAGATGGTTTACTGGAAGCCATATTTGGACTGGGAAATGAAAACTGGTCAATGGTGACAATCCTGCCTTCATGTGGGAAACACATCACTTGAAAGAGTGTTGAAACAATAGCTCCCATGTCATAAACATAGTCGCACCCAAGAAGTAAATTGTAATCTAAAGGGCTTGGGGCTACCATCACATTGAGATAAACAATTTTTCCTCCCAGAGTAACAGGTAACTGAGGACAATGGTTGACTGGTTCCTCTATTAAATGCCAACAGATTCTAGGTAACTAGCACATGTGGCGGCAAACCGAGATTTTTCAAAGTAGTAGAGGAAAGGATACTCACTGATGTTCCTTCATCTATAATTATGCCATATACAATCATATTACAAACCTGTACTATGATCTGGAAAGGCACATAAGAAGGAAGACGAAATCCTGCCAGTCCATTCCAATCA
Organism: Pinus tabuliformis; assembly: GCA_031772625.1. Taxonomy (NCBI): domain Eukaryota; kingdom Viridiplantae; phylum Streptophyta; class Pinopsida; order Pinales; family Pinaceae; genus Pinus; species Pinus tabuliformis. The sequence goes on along the minus strand of CM062816.1, from coordinate 1,798,109,778 downwards.
AAGGAAGTGACTAGACTACTTGGAGGGGGTACCATAAGAATAGGAGAATTATCCCCTTGAGTTACGAGAATGGGAGGATTTTCCTCCTGTCTTGATGGAACATGAGGATTGCCCCCAAGCTCATTGGAATCTGAAGAAACAAAAATAACCTGAGTGGTATCATATTCACTCTCTTTGGGAAAGGTATGATTACCTGAAGGTGAAATCGGGTCAATTATTTCCTCGACCTGTGATTGGTCAGGTATAGACTCATGGAATTCACATTCAGAGAGAGTGGGTTTGACTGACGGTTGATTTGTGTCAGTCACTTTATCAACCAGTGAAGGATTAAGGGATAGTCTCTTGTAACTAGATGGAAGTCACTGTGGAGAAGCAGGACGGTTATCCAACACTTATTTGGCTTCATCCAGATAGGGACAAAGGTGAATGGGGTGATTCCCTTCACATAACCTATAGGGAAACTTAACTTTACCCTTCTTTCCACGAACTTTACTACCACTAGTTGATGGTGTGTCACCAGCATGATCTCCAGAAGTTGATGACACAAGATGATGTGAATGGGAAGAACATTCTTCTAATATCTAAGGAATATCAGAACAATTTCGAAGAAGATGGTCTCCCACACAAAGTTTTCATCGATATCGAACTTTGTGAGGCTTGCTGGACGGTTTCTCATCAAATGTTACATTCAAAGCAATGGTTGCTTGGTTGCCCCTCTGTTGAATTTGCTTCTTCTTCTTCTTCCCTTTCTTCTTCTTCTTAGCCACCTGGTTACTAGTACCAATACTTTCACCAGGCGAAGAGGAAGAAGGGGAGGAAGAAACAACCAAGGAAGAAGGAAAAGGGTCAACTGAAGGTTGATTTTTTCTAGTTGGAGGAGTACTCAATTGTGGAGAAATCACGACATTTTGAACCAAGGAAGTTGAAAGCAACCATATTGGAAAGCCAATGTTAAATCCCGAAAGGGACAATGTAGCCATATATGGAGCACCAATATTTCCAAAAGGAGGAAAAGGACTAGGATTCCCATCAAAAGGAATTCATTGATCGGTGGACTCCAGATTTGTCACCATATGTTTCAACCTAAGATCAACTAAGGAGTGAGCATGGAGGATGTTATTCTTGGTCAAATAATTTTATTTTAATCAAAGTAACATAACAAAACAAAAGAAGGATAATCTAGGCAAAAGGTTACCAAGCAACTGTGAACTGTAGAATACCTCTCGATGAACCGAGAAGTATAGGCAGGAAATCTCCCCGAATGCTATGTTTTGTGTATCACAGTGTACAAGGTGGCTAACTCGGTTACCTAAGAATGGATAGCAACCTAGTTTTTTCCTTCCATATATACCCGAAAGTACGTGGAGGTCCAATCCATATAAGCGTTGTCTAATGCAAAACCGCACGGTGAGAGCATTCCCATATACTTTACGTATTGTAACACCCCCCTATATACCCGAAGGTACTTGGACGAGCTACGATATACTCACGTGTGTGGAATGAGGTATTACACTCGGGATGTATTGCAAACAAGTTAGCAGCAACTACTTTGTTTTACGACGTCGGAACATGTCTCTAGCCTAGAACCACTAAATGTTTTTCGTTAGGTGACAATGCTCCATTACGTAAATTCAGATAAATTTTAAGTTGATCTTCTTTAGAATTTGCCTTTCAAGGTTCACCACGTGATGTATGTTTGCAATTCCTAAAATGTAATTAATATGATAAGCATTATTTTCATTCAATTTAACAATGAAAACCTTAGCTAGTAGGGATAGAGCAATCAGATCTTTGACAAAGAGAAAAGAGCACATCTAATGCAATTTCCCTAGCTATTCCTTTCAAGAATTCACAAACTACAATATGAACGATGCAAGTTTTTCTTTTCGAATCCCTTAATGTTATGATGAACAGAAAGGAAAGTAATGCACATACAATCAATCAATATTTTTATAAGAACGAAGACTTTACGGAAGTTCAGTTTTGAAGGAAAAGAAGACTTTTACGACACTTTCTTTCGAACAAATATTAATTGAATATAATCTAACTTTGACGATGGATTGATAATGACAAAGAAAACATTTAAGAAACATTAATCAATCAATTCAAAGTAGGGCTGGAAAGAGGGAATACAAGTTGATTTCAGAGACATACTACAATCATTGATCTTTAAGAAAGCATAAACAGAAGGAAATTTGGAGAAAAAACCCAATCCAAAAGTGAAAATTTTCCCTAAGGTGGATCAGCGCAGGTCAAGGAGGGCCTAACTGTGCTGCAGATCACTGCCTCTCACTCAAGGTGCTCTACAAAGCACTGTCCCCTGACCAAGCCTGCACTGATTCTTGAGAGGCCACTCAAGAGTCATATAAACTCAATTTTTTGACCAAATAACACTTCAACAAGGCTGAAATACAATCAATGAAAGGAAGTAAGGTCTGCTAGATTGTCTTAGGATGTGGATAAGCTACTTGGAACGATGATCGCTCCCTAGTATGGTTACCAATTTGTTTTTGAGAATTTGGTATCTACAGATAAATACTATTTCCCTAGATAAGTAGCCATATCTAGAACAACAATTTAAAGCACTTTAGCCTTTTCCTATAAGCAATAGATAATACAAATAAGATGAGAAGACCTCTTGTAGTTCCGATTTCCTCTTATCTCCTTTGTATCGATCCTATCACTCCTTCCCATACTTAACATGCTTGAGAAGTACTTGTAAACATCAACAGAAGACAAAGAATCGATCAAAGCAAAAGATCTATTGAATACAAGTAAATGGAATCAGATACATTCACACATATAAGCATCATATAGCAAGATAAGTATATGGGAAAAAGGTTCAAATACTTTACTGAATAGAAGAAGGTATTACAACCATTAAGTTTGATTCGAAGTCACTCCTCCAGCTTTGATTCCATCCACATCACATCATAAGCATGAAATTCCGGCAGCATAATGACACTTACAATAGTCTCAATTCTCAAACTAACATTATCTCCTTACAATTCATCAAAGTACAGCCCTTGATCACTTAGATGAGTTCTTAATTTATAGGAAGATGGAGGAGGTTTTGTCATAAATGAGGGTATTGAATGGCCTTCCAAACTTAGAGTTAGTTTCCATGAAGGAAGGGAGGAGAGGATAGGAGGTTAGTGGATCCTTAGCCTATCCAATTTCAAGCCCATAGGAGGGGATAAGAGGTGGGATCCTTCTAGAATGATCTAGAACCAAGGAATATTCCCAGAACCCTATGCAAATTTCACTCAATCTCGCCCAGTGCAGGTTAAAGTGGGCCTAAGTGCTCTTCAGAGCACCCTTGCATGGGCCTACCTGCGATGGTCCTTCAAGGAGTCATTTCAGGATGTCTTCAGGCCATGAAACTATCTAAGAAGGAGGCATTCAATAGGTTGACTTGTTTAGGGCATGTAGCAACTGAAATTTGGGTTTGATGAGCCCTAAAACATTGATCTGGATGATGGGAGTGATGTGCCCAAATGGATCTGTAACATGCCCCTTGTACTTTAAGAGGAGAAAAAACACCAAGATAAAACAAGGGAAAGCTAAACCTCCTTCAATTGTCCTAATTCAAATTGATGAGTCAACTAGCCAAGGATTGGGACCCGGTGAAGGGAAAATTGAGGAGGCCACCTCCCCTAAAGTCAAGGGTAAACAACCTTTTCCACCAATAAGGAGGCCGACCACTAGAGTAGTCACATCTAAGAAGCTCAAAGAAAATGCTACCCAACTATAGGAGAAGGCATAAGGGCTAAATGGGAAGGTAAAGGAGCTACAGAAAAAAAAAAAAAAAGGAGCTACAGGAAAAAATAGGGTTGCTACAGGAAGGAAAATATATGTTACAAGAGCAACACAAAATACTACAAGAAATGGAAACCACATCAAAGAGGAAAGAAGGTGGTCTCCAAGAACTCTAGGATCCTGAACCACAACCTAACCTTGGATCCTACCACAAATTTTTTGAGGGAGATAGGATTATAATCGATAATTTTTTCATCCCTCTCTTATTTGAATCAGAAAGAGAGAGGGGAAATACTCACAGGTGGATGAAGATTGCAAAATAAAAAAAGGAAGAGGATGTGGGTCTTATGGAGGAGAAACTGCAACAAATGGGCAAAAGAATGACTGACCTAATATTGAGGGATTCAACCATGAGAGAACAAATGCAATTAGAAAATCAGAGACTAAGGGAGTAGTTGCAGGGAAAGGAGGTAAAACTTGCCACCATGGAAAGTTTGTCCATGGAAGCCATACAATGTAGACAACCATCCAAGTCCTATGCCATCTTCCTCAAGGATCAGTGGTCGCAATTCTAGATTAAAAAATTAACACAATATGGCTCTCTACCATTCCAATATTATAGGAATTTCGTTAACTGTTTTCAAAAGGTAAGTACTAAGGATAAAGCCAAAATGGTTGAATTCCATATGCACAATGATTCTCACAGAAATGAAATTTTGGGACCCCAACTCCTTAAAGGAACTAGCCTCTTGGTTGATCCAGGAAGAAACAAGGGTTGAAGAAGTAAAGAGGGTAATGACCAAAGAGGAAAGTGAACCTTTGTACATCAGAGTAGAGTTAGTGAGCCCCAAGGTTGTCATAAATAACCACAACATCAACTCCATCGATCTCAAATTGGCCCCTCAGTACATGGAAACACAAGAACAAACTATCTTCCATTTCGAGGACATCTTTAGGTTGTTGGGGCCTGAGAGCTTGAAAGCTTGCTAAAGGAGATGACATGCTCTACCTCACAGTTTGCAAATCAGATAATATCACTCTCCTAAAAGGATAAGGAATTCCATAAAGAAAACCCCACTTTACAAAAGGATCATTCAAAGGTTAAAGATCAATTGGATAGGGCTCAAACTCAATCCTCCCTTACTATTGGGCCTACAAGAGAGAAGAGATCAGGTAGAAGAAAGAAAGGACTGGGAACATATAGAAGCAACTGCAAGGTTATATCCACAGGAAGGCACACCATTTGAAGTTCCTTGAGATGTCAGAGAGGCCACCAGCTCCATGAATGAACTTCAAATCAGTGAATGAGTTTCTTAGAGGGTGACAAACAACTTTAACAGGGGGTGATGATGGGTCCCATCAATAGGTATATTTTTAGGCCCATTATGCTATCCTCCAACTGTTAAACTCTCTTTTTCTCACATAATGTGCTTAGTAGGAAGACTAAAGGGTGCTTTTCATACTTCGTGGTCTATTGTGGTTAATATGCAGACAAAAGAAGCATTTTTGGAGATATTTACTATGCAAGGGCACATTGGAGGCATCTAGAGAGAATATAAGAGGCTTGTCCACTAGAATAAACTCTCCAACTCAACTTGAGTCCCAAGATTCCTCACCAACAACTCAAAGTCCACTAGCTATAGAGGAACTCAAGTGCATGTGAAGATCCAAGGTAAATAGATCCACCAATTTCAATATTTTTGAGGGAAGCAGTCCTCCTCTCAAGGGAGCTACCCCTCAGTCACTTTTGTATAAATAAACAAGCCAAAGGGCTCATTAGGATTAAAAATTTTGATCTAGGAAGGGTTATGGAAGGCTGAGTACTTGAGACTATTATTTTTATTTTGAGATTATGTATTTGCACTCTATTTTTTGTTAATGAAAGGTCCTCCATTGATCTACATTTGAGTTAGCTTAAGAGGGTTGTAACCCTTGCCTTAGGGCCCAAACTAGAGGCTTTTGTCCCTCTCATGTGTTCTTGTTTTGTTTTGGCTCAAGTTGTTGTATTTGTTTCCTTGTTTAAGTAGGCATTATATTGCAAAAATCGTACTTGTAGGTTTGATCACCACCTCTGTTATGAGAAGTGTGGTTGAAGATTCTACAACAACAAGCCAAAAATATGTGTTTATGATTCCTTGGAAATTTCTAGGTTTTAGATTGAAATTATTTTGCATGCTTGGTTTATGCACCTTAGGATTTAACAAGATGATTTGAAAAATATATTAGATGCATGTTGTAGGATATAATATATCTTGAAGAAATAAAATTCAACTCATCCTTTCCACTTTAATTAATTTCACTACAATATTGATGTATGTCCTTGATTACTAGCTTGCGGGAATTGTCAGTGACTTGCAGGGGTTGACACACTCATCCACATCCACCTTATCATATCCACTCTTCTTTGGGACACCTCATACTACTCCCAAGCACTGCTAATGAGATAATATTTTCAGGGTTAATGAAGGACACCGTGGCAATGAACTTTTGTGCAAGATGGGCCATTGAGGGGTGCTAAGCTTGAAAAAAATGCCTCAAACATCATTCATCCACCCTCATCCCCCTTATTCCACCTTCAGAACAACTTCATTGCCTTCAGAAAGATCTCTGACTCACTCCTGTAGCAAAACAAGGTAGTCCTATAGCAAAACATGGCTTCTGTAGCACCCTGTAGCAATCCTATAACATTGTCTAAATTCAACCAGATTTTCCCTAAGACCTTGAATTTTGCATTTTGAAGTTGAATAATGACCTTGGGATTTGATTCCATAATTAAGGAGACTCCAGTACCACTCCAAACCCATCCTTCGTCCACTAGAAACACAAAATAACAGGTAGATTAAACTTAATTTTTTTGATTTCCCTAGTCATGTGTTGTAGACTAAATTTCTTATTCTCAAGCAATTTGCAATTAAATTAATGGTTTGTGCAAGTAGAGAATTGATTTGATTAGTTTGCAATTAGAGTAGCATGGTTTATTTCTGAACCTAGTGTAGCCTTTTCCTTTCCTGCAGTCACAAGTAGCCTCTACATTTAATGAATGGTACTTTCATTTTTGCAATTAGAATAATATTCATTTCCTTGCAATTATGACATGTTTTCACAGAAATTCTCTTTGTAGTTAGCTGAAGGAGTGGTCTCTATATGCCTTGATTTGATCTAATGACTAAGGGTGACATGAGTGGAGCTTAACCTACTTTGCATATAACACTTTTACCTCTAAGTTTGTACGAACCCCGAATTGATAATTTAAGTTGAGGGCCTTGGGAATTCCAACATCCTTGATGCAATACCAGGACTCATCAACACTTGTAATAAAAATAGGTTTGCATCATGTCATAATGTAAAGAGGAGTGAAAGGGCAATGATATATATGAAGATCTAAGGTCTCTTTTTGAATGATGAAACCCAAATCATATATATATATATATATATATATATATATATATATATATATATATATATGATATATTGTTGGCATTATGATACATGTGTTGTCCTTGATGGAAACTCAGTCAGATGACAGTTCACAATGCAGTAGGTTAACAACAAAGGATTACAGATTACACTCCAAAGATTGAAGAAAAAGAGTAGTTTAAGAAGTATACACTGGTTCACTTTGTCCAAGCAGCGTATACACACGGGTTAACAGAACAAAAGGATCATATATGTATACATGCACTTTCATTGAAGGAAAAGCACATATGGGATGGAAAATCAAGGTTTTGGTCCAAGGTATTGGTCTAAGGTATTTGACCCAAGGTATTTGGTTCGAGGTATTTGGTCCAAGGTATTGGTCCTAAGTTTTTCTGGTCCAAGGTATTGAGAAAGGCCTAAAACTATATAAGGAGGAGAAGATCATTAGGCCAGGTATGAAAGTACTGAATATCTTATGAAGAGTTAGATCAAATATGCAGGTTGTGGGTTTTTGATTGTTTGCTTGATCTTAACTAAGGATGCACCTAAGTGGTTGATGATGGATGATGGTTCGGGATCATATGACCTAAAATGAATCATCATTATGTGGTTTGGTCATGGATAGTGTAGATCTGAATACTGATGCATGTTTTATTTTTCAAATGTTATGATTTGGGTATGACTGAGGTCTGGAATAGCTGTGAAGTTTTTAAGTTAGTATTTGCAGATCTATATGCTGGTTCACTTTGATAAAAGCGCATATACACGCTGGTTCATCACATCCAAGTAGCGTATACATTATGAAATATGATATTTGAAGTTGCAATTGGTGTTGTTTGTTGTTGCAGAGTTCTGGATTCTACTTTGTGTTCTGGTGACTATATTCTGGTGACAATGTTTTGAATGTTCAGATTGATTGATTGTGATTTGCTTCAGTGATGATGGGTTTTCAGTGATTGATTCTGTTGTGGTTGATTCAGAGATTGATGATTGAGTGTCAGTGATTGGTTGATGCAGATGTATTTGATGGTTGTATTGTAGTGGTGATTGATTTTCAACTTCAATGTTACTGATGGGTCCAGTATGAAAATTTGGTGAAACGTGGCCTTCAGATTGTGGTGTTGTGTTCCAGGAATATCTAGTCTGAAAATTTATGACATGTGGTCCCTGGAGGAAGTGAGAAGGTCGTACCCTTATGTAGGCCGATGCCTATGTATTGGTAAACATATTGGCCAGTACAAGAGCTAGGGGGTTGGAGCTCCCTTCTAGTAGAAGCTGGAAAATGAGTGAAGGTTGGAGCCTTCTATAGGTTGGCACCTACGTACTAGTAAATGATCGTCTAGTACAAGAGCAAGGGGGTTGGAGCTCCCTTCTAGTAGAAGCTCGAAAATGAGTGAAGGTTGGAGCCTTCTATAGGCCGGCGCTTAAGTACTAGTAAACAAATCAGCTAGTACAAGAGCTAGGGGGTTGTAGCTCAATTCCAGTAGAAGTTGGAGAACAAGAGAAGGTTGTAGCCTTCTGCAGGTGGGTGCTTACGTACTGGTATGAGTCTGCACCAGCATAAGATTGTAAACAAGTTTTTCTTATATTGAAAGAAGACATCAACAGGTGGTTTTTGTCTCACATTGGGTTTCCACCTTAAATCTTGGTGTTCATGTGTGTTGCTTATGTGTGATGGTTTATTCTATTATTACTACACATGGTTACTGTTTATATGATTAGTGAAGTACTGATGCACTGATTAAAGGTCAACATATGATGAATTAACTGAATCATAAGTTTGTTGGATATACGCTGGTTTCTTTAAAGACAGTTGCGTGTACACACGAGTTACCTTCATTGAAGTGGCGTATATAAATTTGAGTATGTAAATAAATCTCAGTATTATTTCCAACAATTGGTATCAGAGCAAGTCCTTTGGCAGAAGCTTGATCGCTTGAAGGAGATCCATAGAAACAATGGGAAAGAAGCTAAAGAAGAAAGCACCTCAGAAAAAGAAGACATCTCAAAGGAACAGTGATAGCAGGAGAGACAATTGGTCGTTAGGTGGAAGCAAGTATTCAGATTCAGAATCACCTCAGATTGAAGATGAACAAGCAAATGAAGTATCAGGTACAAATTTTTGGTCTTCTAGTGATACTTTTCTTTGTTCATGCAATATTGAAGATATTGGAAGTGATTGTGAAAGAAACATAGAGGTAGAAGTTAAAAGACTCGCAGATAAAATCAGAGATCAACAAGATCTATTTAAAAAAAGGGAGTGTGCCTTCAAAGAAGAAGTTACCAGATTAAAAGCTCAGCTGGAGGAAGGAAACAAAGTAAGGAAGCAGTACAAGGAAAAGGAAGATCAATGTCAAAAGCTGCAGGATGAAGTGACATCATTAAGAAATGAAGTAAATGAAAAGAGTACAACAATCAAGATACTTAAAGATAGATCCAGTTACTATGAAAGTCTTGAAGCTAAGATCCTCTCTCTAAAAGAAGATCTTGAAAATAAGCAGAATGAAGAACTACCTCAAGCAGATGAAGAACAAGAAAATGAGATTCTCAAATTAAGGCAACAAGTGGAAGAAGGAAGAAAGGCTGAAGAAATCTTGAAGAAGCAATATCTGGAAAAGGAAGAGCAATATCAGGTTGAGGTAAATATCTTAAAAGGTAAATTAGAAGAAAAGTATAAACTGTTACGATTTCAAGACAATGCTAACATTTTGGATAATATTCTTAGTAGTCAAAGGTCTCCTACCATCAAAACTGGTCTTGGTTTTCATGAATCTATTGAAGGTGAATCTAGATCACAAGATGATGGAAGGAGCTCTAATGTAAAATCTGAAATTCTCAACAAGGAGATGAGAGGTCAACCCCATCAACAACCAAGGAAAGAAAGTCTTCAAGGAAAACCTTTTACTCCTCATTGTGGAAGTGATAGTCAGTTATTTCCTCGGATGAATAACGTTGAATGTTTTATATGTCATAATTTTGGACATGTTGCAGTGAGATGCAGAAGTAGAATGGTTCAAGACCGTCACACAAAAAGATCATCAACTTCCATGTACTTTAAGGGATATTATTTTTCTTGCAATATGTTTGGTCACAAAGCCATTGACTACTATAGAAGAAATATGAAACATGTAAGATGTTATGCATGTAACAAGTTTGGACATATAGCGAAGGAATGCAAGGGAAACTTTTAGGCATGATACCAAAAGGAGAAAACATCATCACACTCAAAGATATGGAAGAAGAAGAAGGAAGTACAGTTAGAAAGCTGTGGCATAGCACAGTGTACAGACATAACAAACTCAGGGGGAGCTAAAAGTGTGAAACTTCAGTGTTCTAAACCTCATACGCAATTTTCATGAAGACAAGTCGCGTATATATGTGAGTACGAAGCTGCATAGTTGCGTATATGTTGGTTTGAGGAAAAAACAATGGGATAGACTCAGGAAAAGGGGTCTGATATGGTTCATCAATTATCTGCTTTGTTTGATAATGGTTACAATCTACTGATGATATGTGGAAATGTGTTGGTGCTCATAAGCTGTTAAAAAGTTGATCTATATCTGATTGATGATGATTCCTTGATGATTCTTACTAATATTTGCAATGATCAGATCTAACAATGAACAGTTGGCACATGTTTAGGGGGAGCATATGCTTCTAATAATGCATTGTTGCATTATGTTAGAAGATCTTGGTATATGAAGATACTTATATTGGTTGATCCACATAGTTGTTTTGATTCAGGTGACTCTTTTGATGATGGAAATATACAGACTATTGATCTTGATGCTGCTGACAGATGTTGATGGTGCAAATCATATATGGTGTATGATAGTTGTTGATGACTATCATGGTCTTGTTTAAATAGGTTGACCTTGTTATAAATGTCATGTATATCATTTGATGTAAAGGTCATGAAAATACCTAATTTTTAACCCCACTATTCATGGGAAGGATGATGTAATAATATCTATTTCAGTCATGTATAAACATTTGGTATATCCCCACTTGGTTGGGTGGATGAGTCAAAATTGGTGTATCCCCACTTGATTGGGAGATTGATGTAGGTATGAGTCAATGGTGATAGTAAGGTCATACTCACTTAGTTGAGTTATAGAGTCATGTTATTCTTTTGGAAAATATTTTTGCAGACTCTGCATGTGCTCAGGGGGAGCATGGATAGTTTAGTGCATCTCAACATGAACAAAGGGGGAGCTTAATCAGAGAATTCAACATGAACAAGGGGGGAGCTTAATCAGAGAATTCAGCATGTACTCAAGGGGAGCATGGACAACATAATGTATATCAAAGGGGAAGAATATCTCAGTCTGCCCTTTGCCCTTGATGTCAAAGGGGGAGAGTGCCTTGGTGTTATTGTTGCCATCAAGTCCAAAGGGGGAGATTGTTGGCATTATGATACAGGTGTTGTCCTTGATGGAAACTCACTCAGATGACAGTTCACAGTGCAGCAGGTTAACAACAAAGGATTACAGATCACACTCCAGAGATTGAAGAAAGAGAGTAGTTTAAGAAGTATACGCTAGTTCACTTTGTCTAAGCAACATATACACATGTGTTAACAGAACAAAAGTGTTGGCATTATGACACAGGTTTGGTGCTATGACACAAGTGTTGTCCTTGATGGCAACTCACTCAAATGACATATCATAGTTCAGGCTCACAGAATGAAGGAAAAAGAGATATATGTAGGTTCCCCTTGACCAAGCCGCGTATACATGTGGGTTCACCGACCAAAAGGCATGTATGCGTATACATGCACTTTCATGCAAGGAAACGTGTGTACATGTTGAAGAATTTGGTTTTGGTCTGTGGTATTTAGACCATGGTATTTTGACCCATGGTATTGGTTCGAGGTATCTTGTCCGAAGTGTTGACGCCAGGTAATTGGTCCAAGGTATTGTTTCTAAGTGGTTTTGGACCATGGTATTGAGTTAGGCCTAAGACTAGAAAAGGAGGAGGAGATCATTATGCAAAGGGACTCAAGTATTGAATATCTAATGAAGAGAAAGATCTAGAATACTGGTCACTGGGTTATGGTGCATAGCTGGATCTGAATCAAGGAGGAACCTGAGCGCTTGAAGAAGGATAAGTTCTATTGATGGGTCAAGATCTTAAGACTTGAAGAGAAGTATCGTTGTGTGGTTTTGATATTTTATCTGAATAATTGGAACATGTTGTAATCTGTAAATCTAATGATCTGGGTATAAATGATGTCTGAATAGTTGAAAAGTTTAAATCATCTTTTACAGATCTATACGCATGTTCAGTATAGCAAATGCACATATACACGTTGGTTTGGCATTTCAAATCTGCATATACGCAGGTCCGCCTTGAGAAGAGTATGTATGCACGCAGTTTCGATACATTGAAGTAGCGTACTCCTCATAAAATATGTTTTAGCTACTTATGTTTACTGTTCCAATGTTCTGGGTTCTGGATTAAGTTCTGGTTAGTGTTACTGTATTCTGGTTATAACATTCAAAAAAGTTATTGTTTGATTCAGTTTTGGTTGGTGCAAAGGAGATTGGTTGATGCAGTTATATTTGATGTTTGATTGATATTATTGATGGATCCATTTTGAAAATTTATGAAACGTGGTCCCTGGAAGAAAAGAGAAGGTTGTAGCCTTCTGTAGGTCAGCACCTACGTACTAGTAAACACATCAGCTAGTACAAGAGCAAAGGGGGTTGTAGCTCCCTTCTAGGAAAAGCTGGAGAATGAGAGAAGGTTGTAGCCTTCTGCAGGTAGAAGCCTGCGTACTGGTATAAGACTACACCAGTACAAAATTTGTAAAAAGAAGTTTCTTATTAAAGAAATATAGAGATGATTGTAGCAGGTGGTTTTCACCCACATTGGCTTTCCACCTATTCATGTGTGTGATTGCATGTTCTGTTTACTACACCTGGTTACTGTTTATATGGTTCTGATACATAGATTAAAGATCAACTCACTAAATTATAAGTTTGCACGGTATATTCTGGTTTCTCTAAACATAGTTGCGTATACATGCAAGTTGCATTAACAGAAGTAGCATATATAAATCTGTTGATGGAAATGAAATATTGTTAACTTGCTAATACTGATTCACCCCCCCCTCTCAGTATTATTTCCAACAATTGGTATCAGAGCATGTCCTTCAAAAGAAGCTTGATCGCTTGAAGGAAGATCTATCATCATGGGCAACTACGAAAGAGAAGGATCCATTAGACCACCAATCTTTGATGGGAGCAACTTCGACTATTAGAAGGTAAGAACCATAACCTATCTTCAATCTCTTGGAACAGATGTTTGGGAAATTGTGGAAGGAGGATATACATTTCCATTAGCAATTCCTACAGATACGGCAGGTAAAAATCAATATGAAACAAATGCCAAGGCTGTGAATACACTATTTGGGAGTCTATCACAATCAGAATTTGTCAAGGTTATGTAGCTCAAAACCGCCAAAGAAATATGGGACAAGATCATTCTAAGCTATGAAGGAGACAATCAGGTAAAATGTGCAAAACTACAATCTCTCATAATTCAATATGAAACTCTCAAAATGCACAATGATTAAAGTATAGCTCATTACTTCCTATGTATAGATGAGATTGTTAATCACATGAAAAACTTGGGTGAAGAAATAAATGAAGTTACTTTAGTTGAAAAGGTTTTAAGATCCTTTTCCTCTAAGTTTGAATCAAAAGTTTATGCCATAGAAGAAAAGCAGAATCTTCAGAGTATGACTATGACACAGCTACACAAAATCCTAACTGCTGTTGAAATGCGAAAAGGAGGTCCATCAGATATGAGAGAATCCACATTCAAGGCTTCAGGAAGAGAAGATCTCAATGAATCGAGACACACTTCAAAAGGAGAGGAAGAAGCAAACTTTGTCAAGAACCTTCAACGGGGTTCTGGAAGATTCAAAGGTAAACTGCCTTTCAAATGCTTTGCTTGTGGAAGAGTCGGTCATTATGCATCCAAATGTCCTCATAAAGATAAGCTTGATAAAGGTAAGGAACTAGCAAAATGGAATAGAAAACAGAATGTAAGTACGAAGAGCTACTATACACATGAAGATAGCGATGGTTTATCAAACAGTGATGAAGATGAACATGGTAATGACTGTTTTGATGGATTTTGAAGATGATGATTTCTTGGGTGATTTAGATGAAGATGGTCTCTATGAATAAATTTCTAAACTTAAAATTTGTTTAGGAGAAAAGAGTATGATTATAGATACTCTGACATTCCAACTTGCTGAAAGGGAAAAACACATTGAAAAATTAGAATGTGAAATTGTGGGTCTAAGAAAGGATATTGAGAAAACAAAAGCTCTCAATCTCAGGTTTGCTAAAGGATCAGAAAATTTAGATGAAATTATCAAAGTGTAGCATTCTCCTCTGATAAAGACAGGTCTTGGATATATTGAAGAAGCATCTCAAGCAGAGAAGCCATCAACCTCCAAAAGCTATCTTGAGGCAGCAAGGAGAAGTGAACAAGTTGACAATAGTCAGCAAAGGCATAAAGCAGATCACCAGGTAAATCAGGTTCAATCTACTTCAAGGATGAACAAAAGCTATAACCAACCATAGGTAAATCATTCTCAATTTGCTTCAAGAATAAATGTTAATGGAAACTACAATCATCAGGTCAGTAGATTTGATAATCGCAGGAATTTCTTTAATGGCCAATGTTTTTCATGTCATAACTTTGGACACAAAGCTACTTAATGTGTTGCTTACAAGACCATCATGACTAGAGAAGCAGAAATCAAAGGAATGTGACTGGGATCATGAAAAGGACCTATAATAACTTTTCTGCTCTTGAAAATGAAATAGAATTCTCTATCTGTAACAACTTCGGTCACAAAGATTCTGAATGCATGAGTAAATTTCAGAAAACATCTTAGAAGGAGCAAGCTTCATTGGGTCCCAAAACATGGAGAAAGAAAGAACCGCAAACAGAAAGATGTGGAATAGCCTTGTATGCAGAAGGACAAGAAAATCAGTGGTATATTGATAGTGGATGCTCAAAACACATGATAGGTGACAAAGAAAAACTTCAGTCATATAATGCCTTAGAAAAGGAAAAGAAGGTCTCTTTTGGAAATGACACTCCTGTTGTCATAAAAGGTAAAGGCTCTGTTCTCTTAAAAGAAAAGGTTAAAGCTGGAAATGTTATGTATGTTGATGGTCTTAAGCATAACCTATTAAGTGTCAGTCAAATGTGTGATCAAGGAAATGAAGTAGTATTTCAATCAAATGGATGTGTTGTTCGTGAGCTTGATACAAGAGAAACAATGATCAAAGGTGTAAGAACTCCAAACAACTTGTACATACTCAAGGGAGGATGACAACAATTCTATCTAAGAAAAAATTATGAACACTGGCTATGGCACAGAAGGCTGGGGCATCTAAGCTTCCCTCAAATAAGAAAAGCATGCAGATACCAAGCGGTTCGTGATCTTTCAGATATCCGCATTCCAGAAAATACAATATGCAAATCATGCCAATTTGGTAAGCAAACTAGAACACATTTCCCTAAAAAGGAAGGATTAGCTAGTAAGCCTCTTGAACTTGTTCACACTTATTTATGTGGTCCATCTACGAAAAAATCAGTTCGTCGAGAAGAATACTTTATATTGTTCATTGACAACTTTTCCAGAATGTGTTGGATAGGACTTCTAAAGCATAAAGACGAAGCATTCAAAAAGTTCAAAGCCTTCGAAGCTTTGGTTGAAAATGAATCAGATCGCAAAATCAAATGCTTCAGGTCTGCTCGAGGAGGGGAATTTACCTCGGATGAATTCTTCGACTTCTGTGAAGAACATGGAATAAGAAGGGAATTCTCTACCGCAAAAACTCCTCAGCAAAATGGAGTGGTAGAAAAGATGAACAGAACTATTCAACAAATGGCTCGTGCTATGCTAGATGAGTCTGGAACTCCTGCAACCTTTTGGGGTGAAGTTGCATTTGCTGCCGTCACTATTCTCAACAAAACGAACGTCCAGGTAAACAACACTCAAAATCCACATGAACTTTGGTATGGTAAGACTCCTACTGTAAAATACTTCAAAGTTTTTGGAAGCAAATGTTACATCAAAAGTATTGATGAAAAACTTGGCAAGTTTGAACCTAGAGCAGATGAAGGCATTCTCCTTAGTTCCTCTTCCCAAAGTAAAGGATATAAGTGATATAATAAAAGACTTGGGAAAATTGTTGAAAGTATTGATGTTTTGGTTGATGAAGCAAGCAAAAATCCAAAGCAGGTAAAAACCGAAGATTATAAAGAAGATGAGGACTATCTTTCCACATCAAATTAGACTAATTCTGAAGAAGAAACCAATGAGGCACTAGAAGAATAGATAAGGGTAGAAGAAAAGACTCCATCCACGTATGTTCAGAAGAATCGTCCAGAGACTCAAATTTTGGGGCAGAAAGAGGCAGGTGTGCAGACAATAAGAACTATTACAGAAGCTTCAAGCTATCTAGCATTGCCTTCCTCCATCGAACTGAAAAATGTAAATGAAGCATGAAAAGATGAATGTTAGGGTCAAGGCCATGAATGAAGAACTTGAGCAGACTGAAAAGAATAATACTTGGGAATTGGTTCCTAGACCTAATGATAAGAATGTCATAGGAACCAAATGGATATTCAAAAACAAGCTGAATGAAAATGGAGAAGTTATTAGAAAGAAGGTCAGACTTGTTTGTAAATGGTATGCTCAACAAGAAGTTATAGACTTTGAAGAAACTTTTGCACCGGTTGCTAGACTTGAAGCCATATGAATGTTCCTTGCTCTTTCTAGCTTTCAGAAGTTCAAAGTATATCAAATGGATGTGAAATCTGCCTTTCTTAATGGAGACCTAGAAGAAGAAGTATATATTGAGCAACCAGACATATTCATCCTTGGAAATGATCCAAAACTTGTATGCAGACTTAGAAAGGCTCTCTGCGGTCTAAAAAAAGCTCTGAGGTACTGGCATTATCGTCTTGAAAAATACCTTCATCAACAAGGTTTTTCAAAAGGATCAGCTGATAGAAATCTATATATAAAAATTGATAATGATAAATTGCTAATACTTGTTGTGTATGTTGATGATATTATTTTTGGTAGCAATGAAGAAGCCATGAGTCAAAACTTTGCTTTGGTAAGGCAGAAAGAATTTGAAATGTCCCTGCTTGTTGAGCTCACATATTTTCTTGGTTTACAAGTTCAACAAAATAAAGATGGTATTTTTCTATCACAAACCAAGTACCTCAAGTAGATCTTGAAGAAATATGGCATGGAAGATTCTAAACCAGTATGTACCCCTATTGTAACAGGATGCAGCCTCAGCGCAAATGATGAATCAACAGCAATACATCAACCAACCTATAGATCCATGATTGGTAGTCTGCTCTATCTAACAGATACTCGACCAGACATCATGCATGCAGTGGGAATAGTTGGAAGATTCCAAGCAAATCCAAAGGAAGCACACCTTCAGGCAGTCAAAAGGATTTTCAGATATCTTCAAGGAACACAAAACTTTGGTTTATGGTATCCTAGAGATACAGATCTTACACTTCATGCATATACAGATGCATATTGGGTAGGAAGCATGGATGACAGAAAAAGAACTAGTGATGGTTCATTCTATATGGGTTTCAGATTAGTGTCTTGGTTTAGCAAGAAACAAAGTTCAATTGCATTATCTACAACTGAAGTAGAATATGTGGCTGTTGCATCTTGTTGCACACAACTCCTTTGGATGATGCAAACATTGCAAGACATTCAGATCACATGTACTCCACCCATCTCCATTCTATGTGATAATACAAGTGCAATCAGTATTTCAAAGAATCCAGTCATGCATTCCAAGACCAAGAACATACCTATCAAATATCATTTTCTCTGGGAACAAGTGCTTGAAGAAAAGGTCAAATTGGAGTATGTTCCCTCCAAGGAACAGGTCGCTGATATATTCACCAAACCACTACCCAGAGAGACATTTGAATACCTCAGACAGAATTTGGGAGTAGTTGATGCATCATATTGTTGTTGACACTTATATGTTCCAGAAAACAATGGTTGTATGCGAGTTTCATGAAGCGTATCCACGTACATACGTAGGTTTCTGTAGATACAACTGCGTATATGTTGGTTTGAAGAATATTAGTGGGCCAGACTCAGGATGAAAAGAGTCTGATATGGGTCTGACAGTGATCATCTGGCACAGGTTCAAGGGGAGCATATAATTCTAATAATGCATTGTTGGCATTATCTTAGAAGATCTTGGTACAATTTCACAGTTGTTTTTGATTTAGGTGGAACAGGTGCAGAGGGAGATCATGGTTTCTGGTCTGGATGGTGATTGACAGATGTTGCCGATGACTATCATAGTCTTGTTTTAGATGTTTTGTCTCTATGTTATGTATATCTTTTATTATCAAGTTCATGTAATGACCTATTTTGTTTCCCCACTATGCCTGGGATGGATGATGTAATGTTCTTGATTTATCATGTATAAACTTTTGGTGTATCCCCACTTGGTTGGGTGGATGAGTCAATCTTTGTATATCCCGCGTGGTTGGGAGATGGATGTATGTATAATTCTTTGGTGATAAGAAGGTCATTTATGATGTATAGAGTCATGTTCTTCTTGTATAACATCTTTTTGTAGACCTTGCTTACAGTCACGGGGAGCATGAACAACACACTTCAACATATCAGAGAATTCAGCATGTACTCAAGGGGAGCATAACCCTTTGCCCTTGATGACAAAGGGGGAGAGTGACTTGGGGATTGCCATCAAGTCCAAAGGGGGAGATTGTTGGCATTATGACACAAGTGTTGTCCTTGATGGCAACTCACTCAGATGACAGATCACAATTCAGGCTCACAGAATGAAGGAAAAAGAGATATTCGCAGGTTTCCCTTGACCAAGCCACGTATACACGCGGGTTCGCCAACCAAAAAGCATATATGTGTATACACGCACTTTCACGCAAGGAAAGGCGCGTACATGTTGAAGAATTTGGTTTTGGTTCATGGTATTTGGACCATGGTATTTTTACCCATGGTATTGGTTCGAGGTATCTTGTCCGCAGAGTTGACCCTAGGTAATTGGTCCAAGGTATTGTTTCTAAGTGGTTTTGGACCATGGTATTGAGTAAGGCCTAAGACTATAAAAGGAGGAGGAGATCATTAGGCAAAGAGACTCAAGTATTGAATATCTAATGAAGAGCAAGATCTAGAATACTGGTCATTGGGTTATGGTGCATAGCTGGATCTGAATCAAGGAGGAACCTGAGCGCTTGAAGAAGGATGAGTTCTATTGATGGGTCAAGATCTTAAGACTTGAAGAGAAGTATCTTTGTGTGGTTTTGATATTTTATCTGAATAATTGGCGCATGTCGTAATCTTTAAATTTGATGATCTAGGTATAAATGATGTCTGAATAGTTGAAAAGGTTAAATAATCTTTTACATATCTGTACGCAGGTTCAGTATAGCAAATGCGCATATACACGCTAGTTCGGCATTTCAAATTTGCATATACGCAAGTCCACCTTGATAAGAGTACATATGCACATAGGTTTGACACATTGAAGTAGCGTACTCCTCATAAAATGTGTTTTAGCTACTTCTGTTTACTGTTGCAGTGTTTTGGGTTCTGGATTGAGTTCTAGTTACTGTTACTGTATTCTGGTTACAACATTCAGAAAAGTGATTGTTTGATTCAGTTTTGGTTGGTGCAAAGGAGATTGGTTGATGTAGATATATTTGATGTTTGATTGATGTTATTGATGGATCCAGTCTAAAAATTTATGAAACGTGATCCCTGGAAGAAAAGAGAAGGTTGTAGCCTTCTGTAGGTCAGCACCTATGTACTAGTAAACACATCAACTAGTACAAGAGCAAAGGAGGTTGTAGCTCCCTTCCAGGAAAAGTTGGAGAATGAGAGAAGGTTGTAGCCTTCTGTAGGTAGAAGCCTGTGTATTGGTATAAGACTGCACCAGTACAAAATTTGTAAAAAGAAGTTTCTTATTAAAGAAAGATAGAGACGATTGCAGCAAGTGGTTTTCACCCACATTGGGTTTCCACCTTATATCTTGTGTTCATGTGTGTGATTGCCTGTTTTGTTTATTTCACCTGGTTACTGTTTATATGGTTCTGATACACAAATTAAAGATCAACTAACTAAATTATAAGTTTGCAAGGTATACGCTGGTTGCTCTAAACACAGTTGCGTATACACGCAAGTTGCATTAACAGAAGTAGCGTATATAAATCTGTTTATGGAAATGAAATATTGTTAACTTGTTAATAATGGTTCACCCCCCCCCTCTCAGTATTATTTCCAACAAAAAGGAGCATATATGTATGCACGCACTTTCACATAAGTAAAAGCATGTATGGGATGGAAAATCAAGGTTTGGTCCAAGGTATTGGTCCGAGGTATTTGACCCAAGGTATTTGGTCCGAGGTATTGGTCCAAGGTATTGGTCCTAAGTGGTTTTGGTCCAAGGTATTGAGAAAGGCCTAAAAATATATAAGGAGGAGAAGATCATTAGGTCAGGTGTGAAAGTATTGAATATCTTATGAAGAGTTAGATCAAATATGCAGGTTATGGGTTTCTAATGCTTTTCTTGATCTTAACTAAGGATGCACCTAAGTGGTTGATTATGGATGATGGATCAGGATCATATGACTTGAAATGAATTATCATTATGTGGTTTGATCATGGATAGTATAGATCTGAATACTGACGCATGTTTTATTTTGCAAATGTTATGATTTGGGTATGACTAAAGTCTGGAATAACTGTGAAGTTTTTAAGTTATTATTTGTAGATCTGTACACTGGTTCGCTTTGATAAAAGTGCGTATACATGCTGGTTCGTCACATCCAAGTATCATATACATTATGAAATATGATATTTGAAGTTGCAGTTGGTGCTGGTTGTTGTTCCAGAGTTCTGGGTTCTACTTTGTGTTCTCATGACTGTATTCTGGTGACATTGTTCTGAATGTTCAAATTGATTGATTGTGATTTGCTTCAGTGATGATGGGTTTTTAGTGATTGATTCAGTTGTGGTTGATTCAGAGATTGATTATTGAGTGTTAGTGATTTGTTGATGCAGATGTATTTGATGGTTGTATTGTAATGGTGATTGATTTTGAGCTACAATGTTACTAATGGGTCTAGTATGAAAATTTGATGAAACGTGGCCTTCTGATTGTGGTGTTGTGTTCCAGGAGTATCCAGTTTGAAAATTTATTAAACATGGTCCCTGGAGGAAGTGAGAAGGTCGTAGTCTTCTGTAAGTCGGTGCCTATGTATTGGTAAACATATCGGCCAGTACAAGAGCTAGGGGGTTGGAGCTCCCTTCCAGTAGAAGCTGGAAAATGAGTGAAGGTTGGAGCCTTCTGTAGGCTGGTGCCTACGTACTAGTAAATGGATCAGCTAGTACAAGAGCCAGGGGGTTGGAGCTCCCTTCTAGTAGCAGCTGGAAAACGAGTGAAGGTTGGAGCCTTCTGTAGGCTGGCACCTATGTACTAGTAAATGGATTGGCTAGTACAAGAGCTAGGGGGTTGTAGCTCCCTTCCAGTAGAAGCTGGAGAATGAGAGAAGGTTGTAGCTTTCTGAAGGTCGGCGCCTGCATACTAGTATGAGTCTACAGCAGTACAAGACTGTAAACAAGTTTTTCTTATATTAAAAGAAGACAACAACAGGTGGTTTTTGTCCCGCATTGGGTTTCCACCTTAAATCTTGGTGTTCATGTGTGTTGCTTATGTGTGATGGTTTATTTTATTATTTTTGCACATGGTTACTGTTTATATGATTTATGAAGTACTAATGCACTGATTAAAGATCAACATATGATGAATTAACTGAATCATGAGTTTGTTGGATATACGTTGGTTGCTTTAAAGACAGTTGCGTGTACACGCGAGTTACCTTCACTAAAGTAGCGTATATAAATTTGAGTATGAAAAGAAAAAGTTATTGAATTGATAAATACTGATCTAACACCCCCCCCCCCTCCCCCCACTCTCAGTATTATTTCCAATATATATATATATATATATATATATATATATATATATATATAAGAATGGAGGAAATGTTTGATTATAAGTAGAGTCCCTTTTACCTCTAGGCAAATTTGCATAACATAGGTCAAGTATGCGTAGAATGAGGGTTGTAAAAGTTTTTCCATTGAAACGATGTTGATTTTTTTTGAAGAAATGCTTGTGGTATATCTAGGAAACAATAAGGCAGTGAAGTCACTATATAAAAATGTAAGAAAGAAAAATAGAAATAGAAATAGAAATATATATAGATATATATATATATATATGTCATCCTTTGGAGAAACAAAACCATGAAAACGAAGATTTTTTTCCTCTAGCGAAAGATAAGGATTCATAAAATAAAATATGTGGGTACCAAAAATATTTTCCTTGGGCATGATAAAATGAGTAGATTTTATCGCCACAATAGTGTTCAACATGGTTTTGTGCTCAATAATTAGTTTCAAGGGCTCCCACAATAGTGGTTTGTAATCATATGCCAAATAAGAAAGATACTAGGAATTTAGATTAATGTCCAAACAATAGTTAGTCATAGACAAATGGAATATCATTTTAAAATAACCAACATAGATCCATATTAAATACAGATTTAACATGAGCTGAGAGGGATCCAATTTGTTCACATGCAATTTTTTTTATGAACCAACATTATTTAAATATTTTGTATAGTTATTTTTTATTTTTATTTATATTTGGGCCGACATGAGAAAAATTTCAACTTTGATGACGGACAGACAGAGTTACATGTCACACTAGGCTGTAAAATGAGCCTCTCATCTCAATGAGATAAGAAACCCTCATGAAAAGTCACATATGCAAAGGAGAAAAAGCGACCAATCGTTGTAACACGGATGACTTATAAACCCAAAACATTAACTAAATGAATTACTGAGTTAAAATAAACCAGAAATGAGAATGTAGTCATTTTAACTAAGATTTACGAACATGGCCATAGTGGGTTATATGCAAAACAAAATACATTGGTAACTATAAAGAAAAACCCTTGACATTCGGAAGAGACATGGTTAAATTAGGGTTCCATCCCTTGTAACCATTCTGTAAAGTAGATACAAAATGAAGTTACAATTCATGTTTTTTACAAATGAAAAAGCATTGAAAATATAACATAGTGCTTTATGCCCAAGGCATGGTACTTAAAGGCTCGCACTGCATGGTAAAAAAATTATTAAGCAGAGAGAAGCCATTGAGCAAGACAAGGTTATGTAGATGACCCTGCAACAAGTATAAAACATTTCTTTTACATGCAAGTTAAATTGATAGGTGTTCAAATTTATGTAAGCAGATGGGGTGAACAAAAAATATAAATTTGGTGACCTTGCTAACCTTGTGAATCTGTGATATATGGAAAGTATTAATTTGTGGTTTTAAAACCATATACATGTGATTTATGATGATATCTATGACTAAGAACAATATAATGTGCATATAATAACTTTGTTAGAAGAACATATGGATATGTCACAAAAAGTGCTTCTTGAGCCTTTGACGTTAAAGCTACATAAGTTAAATGCATAAAATTAAAACCTTTATTCTCTTATATGCTTTAAGGAAACTTAACGTATTCCAGACTTTCCTTATATTCATTGCATTGAAATCATAAAAATTTCCACCATTAAAACCCAAATATGGAATAACATCTAGTGCATCTATTGTTTATGCATCATTGTGCATGGTGGAGTTTTTTTTTTTTAATACAACGATCTTAAGACAGGGTTCTACCTACTAGTTTCATTTATCATATACATATTTTTTTGAGATTTGAATTTAATTTACTTGTTAAGGGAATTGAGAAGACATTCATAATGGTTTGTGAAATTATTATTATTATTATTCACATGCATCAACATTGGCAACTCCATAGGGTGGTTTGCATAGTGCAAACCAAAACTTAGAAATCTTTGTTTATAAAATCAAAATTAAAATTAATGTACTACAAATGAGTAAGATGTACACTGTCAATGGGGGACAAGAAGTAAGGGATGTGAGAAGTGGGATAAAGAAGACATCACCTAGGGTAGCCTGTTGCCAGTAATGATAAGGTGGGATATAGATTCTTTGCAATCCAACTCTCGAACAAAAGGAAAGGCTCATTGTCCCTGTATTAAAAAAAAGTTGTTGAATAGTTAAAGATATCATCATATCAATAATTCTCGAAGAGATAAAGCTTAAGACAAATTGTATCAGAGAAGGTGTTGTTGTCTCATTAAAAATGCTTTCCAACAATACTCAATATAATACATATATCAACCTTATTTAAAATCAAAGAATCAACAAGTAGAATTTTGGAAATATAGCATAAAAACTGAAATGAAAAATTAGAAAAAGGACTAAAATTGGTTAAATATAAAAAATAAAAGTGAGAAAATAAATGGAGAAAACTAAACTAGAAGCAAATGAAATGAAAGACACAATCAAGAAAAAAGAAAATACGAGAAGAAATATTTACAAGTAAAATTGGTGATTTGATGGTTTATTCTTGTGCTACCTCTTTGTATGGCTTGAGATGAGAGCCATTCATAGTGTAGGGCATGATGCAATCATTTTCATCTTTTAAGATATATGAATTAGGCTCGACAATTGTAACAGTTGTAAAAGGACCTATCCATAATTTTTTAAGCTTGTGATGTTTTCCTTTTTCTTCATGTGCAGAATCCCATAATAACACTTTATGATTGATAGTCAAATCGATAAATTTGGATTTTTTATCAAAATACTTTCTTTATTGTTTGCATTATACATTTTAGATTATCAAGAGAATGACTGCGTTGCTCTTCCAAAGCCAACATAACTAACACTCTTTAAGGTATCCCAATAAAGTTAAGCTCTTCAGCTTGCATGGCAAGACATAAGGAATTCAACTCAAGTTCAACAGGAATAACTACCTCTTACCCATACACGAGCTGAAAAGGACAAGACTTAGTTCTTGATTTCATGATTGTGCGATCAACCCGTAAGGAATATTTTAGTAAATTGTGCCAATTGCAAGGTTTATCATTTATGATTTTCCTTAAGATTCAGATCAAGTTCTTATTTATCGATTTTACCTGCCCATTACCTTGAGGGTAATAGGTGGAATATGTGGAATTCCTAATCCTATATTTGTCACAAAACTCAGTAAACCATGCGTAAAAAAATTCTACACCATTATCCATGATCAAATAAAGAGGAATACCAAAATTTGACTGAATATTGTTTTCAAAAAATTTGATAACTTGTTCATCTTAGGCATTCTTTAATGGGATAACCTATTCCCCCTTCATGAAATAATTAATTGCGGTGAGAACAAGATGTGCCCTATAGATGAGGGAGGATTGACTGGTTCGATGAAATCAAGAGCCCATTTTGAAAATCGGAAATTAGCAATAATAGGTTGCAAAGGCATAACATGAATTTTTTCTTTACAAGAAACTTGCCGATATTCTTTGCAACATTGCACATATTTAAATGACTATGAAAAACTTGTTGGCAATAATAGCCATATCTCAAAAATTTATGTGTTATGGATTTGGCTCCAACACGACCATCTATATGTGTTCATCCACTTGTGGAACCATGAGACGATGCTAAAATTGCATTAAGTAGATTCATCATTGACACAATGTATTAATAATCCATTGAAAGATCTTCAATTTTTTTATTATTATTAAGGATTAGATATTTGGAAGATTCCAAACACAATATTCTTCATTGAGTTTTATCAAGATGATCATGAATTTTTTTATTTTTCAAGTAATAGATTAAATCCTTATACTAGGGGTGATCTGCAACATCAATTTGTTGTTCTTTAATAAAAAACAGTTCAGATAAGGATTCATCATCATTATTAGCTTCACATGGTTCAAGATAATGAGCCAAGTGAAGTTCTAAATCACATCCCTTTATCATTTTGGTAATGATAATTAGAAAGTCATGTTCTTGAATTTTGGCAAGCCAATGAGTAAGCTTTCCTAAAAGATAAGTTTGTGAAAGCATAATTTTAATGATAGGTAAGAGGACTCTTACCTCCGTATGCTTTCCTAAGATGTAATTTAGAAATTTCTCAATTGTTTTGGCAATATCAAAGTCATGTTTCTCAATAAAAGAGTATTTGAATTCATTGTCTGAAAGGCTTTGACTTATAAAAGCAATTCGTTGTTCTACTCTTTGATCATTTTCTTGCATAAGGATGCCATAAATGGCTTCCTTTGTGGCATTAATGTAGATAGAGAATTATTTAGAGAAGGATGGATTTACCAACACTAGTGCAGAGGCAATAACTTCTTTTATGGTAAGAAAAACTCTTTGTGCATTATCATCCCACTTGAAAATATGATTTTGGTTTAATAGACTATGAATAGGTTTAGTAATCTTCGTAAAATCATTAATAAAATTGCAGAGAAAATTTAACATTCCCATAAAATATTGAATTTCCTTTTTCAAATTAGTGGGTGGGAGGTTCTTGATTTTAGACCCTATCTGGGTCAATGCTAATTCCATCTTCATACACAATATGTCATAGAAGCTTACCAACAATGAATCCAAACACAAACTTCTTTGGATTGGGTGATATACCAAATATTCTACACCTAATGAAAACTCTTGTTAGATGGTTGAAATGATATTTATGACACTTTGAATATACCTTCATATCATTCAGATAGATCTGAATGATCTTCTCGATTAAGTCATAGAAGGCTAGATGCATAGCCCATTGGAAAGTGGCACTTACATTAATGAAGCCAAAAGGAATTCATAGATAAGAAAAAGTGCACCAACGAGTGGTGAAAGTAGTTTTGTATTTTCCCATTTTCTTCACATGAATTTGGTTATAACCAGAAAAGTCATCTAAAAGGGATATCATTTGAGATCCTGCCACTTGTAGCAAAATCTAATCCATGTTAGGCAAAGAGAAATTATCTTTTACACTTGCCTTATTTAATGAGCAGTAAGATACACACGTGTATGTCACCATTATTTTTCCTAACAGGGACCAGGTTGGCCACCCACTCTAAAAAATGATTTGAGATAGAATTAACTTATCCAACTCTTTTCTAATAGTGGCTTCTAGAGCATGATTGACTGATCTTTGTCTTTACCTAACTGGTTTGGCATTTTGTTTGATAGGAATGCCATGTTGAATGATACTAATATCAAAACCTCGAAGGTATCTATAATACTAGGAAAATGTATCGAAAATTTCTTTGAATAAGCTAATCAAGTTCTCTTTCTATTCTCGGTGCATTAAGCCCCAACTTGTAATATCTTTAGATCATCAAGAGCTCTAATATTTACCAAAATTGTTTCTTAAATTTTGCAGTTAGATCCTGTTAGCACCTAAATCTGCCTTAGGCTGAAGGAAGGCAAAAATTAGGGTAACCACAAACCACGCTCAGTCTGGTAGCTAGCCCTACCAGAGTAGGAGAGGGCTCTCTCTGAGTCACGCTCAGTGAATGGATAAGCAAAAATGGTCTGAGATGACTTACAATGCAATATTTACCTTAGGCTAGTAAGTGAAAATGGATTTTGGAAACAATTTTATGAATGACCAAGCTTCTGGGATGTTTATGGGACTGGTTCTCAGCAAAGAACAGAGAATTGAATATGAAGGCACAAAGTATTTCGTGAGGCAAGGTAGGCGGAAAGAGCAACGATTTCGGTTTAAGGTAACATGGAATGGAAAGATTGCTGAAGAAAGTGAAAAGGGAATAGTCGCATGAATCCTTTTCAACAGAAGAATAACAATGTACATGAAATTTTCCCACAGGCAGAGCAATATAAATTGAATTCTACCTAATCTCACTTAGAAAATTTCACTGAAATGAAATATGAATTGAATTATGAAACATAACAAGATACATATGGAACATAAG
The DNA here is from genome assembly GCA_031772625.1 of Pinus tabuliformis. Lineage (NCBI taxonomy): Eukaryota > Viridiplantae > Streptophyta > Pinopsida > Pinales > Pinaceae > Pinus > Pinus tabuliformis. The sequence goes on along the minus strand of CM062816.1, from coordinate 1,798,081,640 downwards.
AACACATTTGCTACACTCACAACCACAAGAATCTCATGAAACAGAGCCGCTGCCTTTCATTAATTCTCTGTCAAAAATACACAGTGCAGAAACATAGTTTCTTTCCCACAGTCTCCCAGAAGTTACAAGCCAGCCAACCCTTTGCAAATAACTTGCATACAATATATAGAATGTGTGAGGAAGAGATAGAACGCCCAGGGGTTTGGAAGTTACTCAAATCATTATGAAATGGAGATGGAGAGCCAACCATCAGCTACAGGTGCAGTGCTCACAAGCATGACATTTGGCTGAGGTGACCCTTTGCATTCCTTTGCCACTTGGATAGATGCCCATATGGAGAGAAAACTCTTTAAATGCTGCCTTTGGTGCCAAAAAACCGAAGTGTAGATGACCGGGCCCACTTGGAGAAGTCGCGACCCGAAATTTCGCGAAACGGGAGCAAATTGGTAGTTTTTCCCCTGTGCGCCGCGCTAAATTCTCTGTGCATTGTGCCACTTTGGAGCCTTTTTTGGGGCACTTGCAGGTGTCCAAAATGTACCCAAGTGGGCTTGTTGGAAAGCTTGTCCTGTCTACTTTCTAACCCCACTAGAATTTCCAAATTTGGTGCTCATTTGCCTCTCTAAATCTTCATTCTCCCAAGACTTCTTTCTGTGTGTCAAAAAAGTGGTAGAGAGGCCATTTTTTGGGTGTTTTTTGACCTTTAGGAGACCCAGATCTTGTCAAAATTTCTTGCCCGGACACCAGCAGTCGTAATTTTCCATGCTGAATCCAAAAATGCAAACCATTCCTCGATTGGAGCCCTAGAATTTTAGCGTCGCGCCAGTGGCACGGCGCACAGGGAGAAAATCCCTGTTTTTTGCACAAAAATGTCTAGGTCCGCACTTTTCCTTCATATTACCTGCGGTCCCACACCTAATGGTCATGGATCCTGTGGACCTGACCACACCTTTTCTTTGTGACAGGTGCGGACCTTGAGTGCACCACGCCTGTGCATTGCAACTTCTTGCAGACCAAGTTTGGAGGCCTTACCAGTGTCCAAATTGGGTGCAGGATAGCGAGTTGGAAAGTTATTTGAGTCTACTTTCCAACCCAACTAGAATTTTTCAATTTGGAGTTCATTTTCCCTGTTAAAATTCAAATCTCCCAAGACTGGTAAAAATGTGCAGAATGAGGTTACCTCAAGGCAGAGTGATGTTGTAGTCAACGTTTGAAGGTCTTTCTCAACTCAAAATTGAGCTCATGATAGCTCATTGGAAAGAGCTTTGTGTCTAGTTATCATTTGACTCATAAAGCAAGTCATTTGGCCAACCGAGCTAGGAGAAAACTTGATTTTCCCAAGGTCACGCCAAAGGTGCATTCAGTTCCCTGAGGCAACGACATTTTTGACATTTATCTTAAACCATGACACCTGCGTAAAAATTGAAGGAGGGTTTTCTTCCATGGCCTGTTTTGGACAAAAACCTCTCTCAAGTTTCCAAAATTCAGCTTTTCTTGCTAGGAAACATCATTTAAGTGAACTATTGAACCTGCCTCTAGCCTGCAAGTATTATTTGAGAACAACAATTTGCAAACCCTACACCTAATGACTGAAATGAATATTGTCCATTAAAAGATCAAAAATTGAGTGTCATGGACCTTAATAACTTTGATGAAAAGACCTAAGCCAGCAAGTACAAGACATGAGGGGAATGAATTGACTAGGCCCTTTCGTCAGATTATGGCATGCCTCTAGCGGAATGCAACTGAGTGAATGGAGTGAGACACCTAAAAAAAGAGTTTTGATCTCTGACAGAGGACTGACAAGACCGACTCCAACATTGGCTCCAATAGGGATAGGAGCTCCAGCTCCTTGGAGGTGCCAAGAACTGTAGATCTTTGGGAGAGCAGACAGTGCCTTCGTCCATTGGGCTATGGAGTCCATTATTCCGACACACCAACATGACTCAATTTATTGACTGAAACTTGACTAAAACTGACTCAATTCAAACTGAAATGACTGAAAAACTTGACTCTATGCAAAAGGAAATGACTCTGACTAACTAAAACAAGAACTGAAAAAACTTATTCAATGGCAGCAGTCCATCAAGATTCGAGGGTTTCAAATCATGATGACAGCCACCTGCGTACTAATGCGATATGTACAATCATGTGTAATGTGTCTTCCAATGTAACCAATCAAGTAGATGCATCCTTGATTGATTCTCCAGATCAGATCTTCTGGTCAATAACAAATACTGGTAACTGGGCCTCCAAAAACACAGTTGACCATGATCTCCTTCATCACTGAATACTGCAATAATCACCTTCACTGCTGACTGCAACAAATCTGCCATTGGATCATGAAAAACATGAAGATTTTCCTCCTACTGAAGAAACAAGGTGTCCATTTCTTGTGATGCTGATCTCTTTTCACAAATAAGAGTATGTTCCTGGTCCTTAAAAAATTCGGAACAAGTAGATGAGCAGCTCTCCGTTTCAAAGAACATTTCAAAACATGAAACATAGGAAGAAGAATTTGAAATGGCATCTTGAATGTTTTGCTCTTCGGCAGCCTGAATGTATTGTAGGTCACCTTCGTATGATATGACAGCCAGATTGTCTTTGCATTCATCAATCATGAGAAAAGAAACTTCGAATGATTCTTGAAACCCAAGCATGACATTTCTATCATCTACCAACGATACATCCAAGGAACCTTTTTCACTTTCTTGAACAAAATTCTCATCTTGTTGTTCATAAGCTGACTAGATTACCTCTTCATGAAGACTATGTTCTGATGACATGAGAACATTTGGATCCAAAACTCTGTCTTCTTCTATGGACAGATCTGAACTGACACTTTTTCTTTCATCACTTTCAGCCATATGGAACTCTTCAACCTGCTGATCTATTTCATGTAATTCATGTTGACTGTCAAGATGCAAAATTCCTTCATTTTCCACCGTACAAAGATCTTGATTCTGCTGCAATGTTTCTTGAGCATCTTGATGGGACTCCTCTAGTTTCTCTTCATGTTGCTAAAATGGATTCTCGTACAAGGTTTCCATGATCTCATCATCCATAAAATTATCATCCTCATAGTACTTTTCAAGGCTTTCGATAAAAGTAGAAGCATGTTTGCAACAGTCATGAACTATATTTAATGATGGATAAGAGTCTTTATATCTTTCGATGAACATGGCATGAAAATCCTTTAAACAATAAATACAAGCAGGCGGCAAACTTTCATACCAAGATTGGGCTTCACCTTCTAGAGTGGCCATGAATATCTTCATTAAGCAATCTTCAGGAAAATCAACCTTCAACTTGCGAATATGCATGTGAAATCAAACTAGATGTAAAGTAGCGTCCTTCTTACCATCATCTTTAAATGTAGGCAGATTCCTTGACCAATCTACCTTCGGAATTTTATTTGGAAAGCCTGGAATGTGATCTCGGCTCATGGGAGCGTATCTTATTGCAACCTGATCCATCTTGAAAACCTCAAAGCTACTGACCTCTTTGCAGTGGAGTCACCATGAAGCATTGGTTGCTGGATTCTTCAGTGAAAGGAGTCGCCAGGTGAATGATTTCAGCCATCTTCTTATGTCTGATCGTTGTTCACCATCAACCATCAAATATGAGCTTGATAGATGTACTGGGGCAAAACAATCTTCAAGCAAACCATTTTCGTCCACAGTATGGTCTCCACTATGTTAGCACCTAAATCTGCCTTAGGCTGAAGGAAGGCAAAAATTAGGGTAACCACAAACCACGCTCAGTCTGGTAGCTAGCCCTACCAGAGCAGGAGAGGGCTCTCTCCGAGTCACGCTCAGTGAATGGATAAGCAAAAATGGTCTGAGATGACTTACAATGCAATATTTACCTTAGGCTAGTAAGTGAAAAGGGATTTTGGAAACAATTTTATGAATGACAGAGCTTCTGGGATGTTTATGGGACTGGCGCTCAACAAAGAACAGAGAATTGCATATGAAGGCACAGATTATTCCATGAGGCAAGGTAGGCGGAAAGAGCAGCAATTTCAGTTTAAGGTAACGCGGAATGGAAATATTGCTAAAGAAAGTGAAAAGGGCATAGTCGCATGAATCCTTTTCAACAGAAGAATAACACTGTACATGAAATTTTCCCACAGGTAGAGCAATATAAATTGAATTCTACCTAATCTCACTTAGAACATTTCATTGAAGTGAAATGTGAATTGAATTATGAAACATAACAAGATACATATGGAACATAAGAACACATTTGCTACACTCACAACCACAAGAATCTCATGAAACAGAGCTGCTGCCTTTCATTAATTCTCTGTCAAAAATACATAATGCAAAAACAGAGTTTCTTTCCCACAGTCTCCCAGAAGTTACAAGCCAGCCAACCCTTTGCAAATAACTTGCATACAATATATAGAATGTTTATTTTACCGTCTCTGTAAATTCTGGACGTTGTCACTAGAATGATGAACGCATGAAACACTGGCTCAATAGCAGATTGCGTAGTGATGAATCATGGCTTACCTTAACGCAGGGAGAATCAATCTGCGAAATTAATAAACCACGTGAATGGTCCTATGTAACACTGAATAACCAGTGATTGAATGTACAATCGATTTCTGGGTAAGTGAAGTTTTAAATTTTGAATTGCATTTGCTATCGATGCAAATTTATGGCAAGATTCGTTGTATAGAATAAGATGAAGGTAGATTTCATGTCAATTTTAATAAACCCAATTCCAGAAAGGTCGAGCTAGAAGGTTGAATATGCTATCTTGTGTAAAGTTTCAATACTTATTAATGGAGTTCCGATTCTGTTTCACAATGGAGGAAGAGCGGATCTGATTGTATTCGATCCATGCTACCACATAAAAAATGATTTGTTTGGAAAATTGACATCGATTTGTGAAAGACAGTGTTTGCAACAGCGATCTTGTTTAATTGAGGAACAGTGTTTGAAGAAGCCGACTCAATGGAAGTTCTGAATCAAATTGCAGTTTGGGATCAGCGGTAAAAAAAAATAATCCAAGTCTGTGTTGAAAATTTAATGCAAATCATGGAATAGTAAATGCTAGAGAACGCAGAGACATAAGTCTGGCAATTCGTTGAAGGCAACTTTGGTAAGTATGGAGTTCTGGCATTTAATTTTAACCGGTTCATATGAAAATCCTGTTGTATTGATGGCGTATTGAGTAAATTGGATAGTGAAATAGCATAGCACGGTAATTCGGACCTTCAGAAGTTCGAAGATTTTTTGCAGCTAATCATATCTCATATAATATTTGATATTGTGGATGGAAGTGTTGAAGACGCTGGTGAATTTGCAGGGTGTATAATAGTAAGCATAGAGATTGATGGAATAAGATGGATGCAAGCTCGTTTTAAAATCGATGATACACATGTAAAATGATAACCAGGGGCGCATTTGTTTGATGACTTTGATTGTGAAATCCGATCTCAAAAGGTATATGCACAGAGATTAAAGATTTGTTGTTTTGTAACAAAGAAGCTTTCAAAAGTAGATGAAATTGCGTGTATTGAGGTTGATTTGGGAAATTGTTTGAGGTGTATATTTATAATGGCATGAGTGTAAAAGATCCTGGTTATTTGCAGGCTAGGCCTGCGTCACATGGACCTTAATAACTTTGATGAAAAGACCTAATCCAGCAGGTACAAGACATGAGGGGAATGAATTGACTAGGCCCTTCCGTTAGATTATGGCATGCCTCTAGCGGAATGCAGCTGAGTGAATGGAGAGAGACACCTAAAAATGAAATGCAGAAAGAGTTTTGATCTCTGACGGAGGACTGACAAGACCGACTCTAACAAATCCTTTTCCATGTTTTTATTTTGAATTAGGAAAATCACTTCGTGAGAAAGAAATTTCAAAGGGGGAAGTTTAGTTGGGTATTTGTTATCTTTTAAATATATAATATCATCCTCCTTAATAGGCTCGTTTTGGATAAAATCACAATTTATTTCATCGTTAGAAAATACTTTCCAATCCTCATTGTTGTTTGGGAGATGAGGCCTATAGAGGGATTGTAAAACACAATTTGGCCTTTAAAGTAACACTTGATGATAAGGACTTGTTGCAAACACAACTAACCAATCAATAAAAGAATTAAGTTCCCTTCAAACATGAGTATTTTTTAAAGCTAAGAGTTTAGAAATTTTTTATCAAGCGATTTGAGTATATCACTTGATTAGTTTGTTAGAAGGAGAATATATTTTCTTTATTAAATTGAAAAATAGTTCCAAATCCCCTAAGGTAGTCAAATACTTACAGCCCAAAGTTGAATCTCGCTTTATCCCTAAAAGAAGTGCTTCAAATTTTGCATTGTTATTGGCACTTTGGAATTCGAGTCTAAATGTGCATTGGTGCATTTTTCCAAGAAGAGAATACACAACAATAAAGATGTCATCACCCTTGTTAGATGAGGCCCCATGAAAATATAAATTCCATATTTTATATTCTTGATGGGTTTCTATAGGAGGGGGCATCTCATCTTCAATGAAAAGGGAATAAACACCAATGTCCTCTTCTATAGAGTTAACGTGTGATTGGGGTAAACCTCCTATGTATGGCATGATTCAACATTCCCTAAAAAGGATAATGTTTTTTCCATTTTTAGGTAAGGTCGTATGTGTGTCATCGAATGAAATGTAACCACTAGTCCAAACTTTCCAATCTCCTCCAAAAATTATTGAATAATTAAAGATTGGCATGTCCATGAATTCTATGCTACAAGTAGTTCTGATTTCGGGATAAGTGAAAACAACTAGCATGATATCCTTAATTTGACCAATTGTTTATGGGAGTGAGTTATTAAATTAAAGTACTTTCCTTGAGGTATCCTCAGAGCATTGTAGACCTAATTCCTTCATTATGACCTTAGGAATTACATTAGGTCTGGAGCCTTCATCAACTAAGCAACAATGTGCTATTTTTTGATGAAGTTTCATGGAGACATAAAAGGAGGGGTTCTAAGAGAAGACAAGGGGTCATGAACAACAATAAATTTGTCTTGATTGTCTTCTTCTTTTGGTTGAATTTTTAGGTCATTAACTGACCCATGTATTTTACCTTTAAGGAAACCCTTTAACTGCCTTTGTTGTTAAGGAATTGTTGCCATGTCACGTAAGGAGGTATCAACTTTGATGCTAGTCATATATTTTAGAATGTAAAATTTAGGCAACATGGAAGGTGAAGAGGAGACAAAATAACGTACATTTTGAGAAGTGGAGGTAGTATTTACAATGGAATGAGAGATTGAGGAATCTGTATCTCTTGGATTTTCATGTTGTTTGGAAGCTTTATTTCTAACATTACAAGCCCTAAAATCACCTCTTGTCTCGATATCTAGCACTTCTTCATTATCAATCAAATCCAGATTTTCCATTGTGGTGTCAAATTTTTTTCCAAATATTCTTTCTCTCATACTAATTTGAGTTTGACAGGTTTTTTCGTCGTGGTATTCTTCACAGCAATTACACCATAGGTGAGAGAATGGAGAGTTTGGTTGATATGCTTGTTGAGTAGTGTGAACGTGTGTTAAAGAAGAGGGTTTTGGCCGAGGTTGCATGTTAAGTTTCCTTTTGTATGAAATTAATCTATTTATCATGTCTTGCATGAACTATAGGATCAATGTCATATTATATTGGTTGGTTTGATTCTCTGAAGGAACACCATTTATGTGAAGTTTATCCTCATATTCTAGGTAGATTTGGAGTGTAAAATCTAGAATAGTATTGTTTTTTCATTCTATTTGTCAACGATAAGGTAGGGGAAAGGCACTGTAGTAGTGCATCATCACTGCTTGATTTTGAGGGTAAATGATTTTAGGAATATTATTGTATAGTTTAGTAAAATGAAGGTTACATGATTTAATGGTTTCTCCTTTTGAAAAGGAGACATAATTATACCCAGATAAGAGGTCGATAGGGTTCCTAGGCTGCCCATAGGTACATTTGAACTAGTAGCAAAGCTCTTCCCAAGTCAACAAGGATTTGAGGGGTAGTTTGAAAAAATCAATAGTAGGTTTTCTTTGAAGATAATTCACAAACAATTGCATACATGTTTCATTATCATTTTCCCCAATATTGTGGCAACCATTAGAGAATGCAACTAAATGTTTGTTCATTTTGATAGTTCCATTAGCTGAGAACTTAGGTAAATAGTCTTTAAAATTCAGAAGAGGTGCATTAGTTGCTGCCAATTTTAAAGGGGATTACACATGCCAAGGAGCATTGTTAAGAGCTTCTTGGAATTGGAATAGGCCATATTTGCAAATGACCTCCACATGTTTGGTCGTTGACTGATGAGGAGTGAAAGATGAATAAATAAAACCAATAGAAATTGTTGCAATGGAAATTGAGCTTGAACCAGATGAGGAAGACCTAGAGGTTGTGGACCCCTTGGTACTGAAGGAAGATTGTGCGTGAGTCCCAAATATTATATGCTTGGTGGGAGAGGTAGTCCTAGAAGAACTAGTTAGACTTTGCAAGAATCGACGTGGAGATTTTACTTCTAAGATAACTTTATGTCTTTGAATTTCATCTATAAAAATACTTTTAGTACTTTCACCTTTAATATGCCTAGAGGATCAAAATTCACTACTCATACGAAGATCATTGGTGAGGGGTGTGTATGTGTTGGCGTTCATGTTCAGTTGTTGGTTAATTATGACTTCTTGCTTGTCAACAATCTTAATTTCCTAGGCAGTTACAATCCAATCTTGATTAAATTGATTAATGGTAAGGGCATTGTGCAAAATATAATGAAGTAAAGAACTAGCGATGTGCTGAGATAAGGTTGTTGATTAGATCATATGGTCATTTAGTATATTTACAGAAGATCAATGATAAAACAACCATCTTTGAGCTAAGTTCTCATGCTTACAAATGTTTCCTTTGAAATCTTTCTTTCCTTTCTTGCAATTGAATATATTGTGAGATGATTGCCCAATTCTGAGAAAACTCTTCATTGGAAATAATGTTTTGAAGGTTGAAATCAAGCAATCAATGAGAAATGTTAGTTTGATCACACAAATGAAATCCAATATTAGGTTGTTCAAAAGATTGAATAGTCATGAATACAAAATATATTTGAGATAACAAGGGAACTAATTGTTTCCTAGTATGGTCACCAAAAGATTGTTGATCATGGGGAAGTTATATGCTTCTCCTAACCAACCCTTAAGATATCACTAGGGTGAGTGATATAATGTGTGTTGGCTTGTAGGGGCCTGACCCAGGTTCAGAGGTGATTTAGCCAAACAAATTCCAATACTACTAGCCCTTTCGACAATAGTCTGTGGAGCGTGGACTGAGGTCTCACCTGAAGTAGTATGGGAGGGTGCTAGTACCAAGTTTCCGCACCCTAGGCATGTCTAATGAGCTCTGGTTGTCTGTGGTTTGACCCTATGCACACGTCGCTATGCACATCTATTAGTCCCTTGCAACCTATGATGCTGCCTTCACGCAGCCCTACTCAGGGCACGATCCATATTATTACCCAAGTTCCTTACTATTAACCTATTATTATCCGATTACTTAACTTATCTGTGTAATTCTAGTGATAATTAACAATATATCCAGCATTCATATAAGTGTGCGCGATAAACAAAACTGTATAAATGCATAGAAAATCATACAAAACCAAATACACAGAAATTGGAATCAACTTCTCTTTATTATTCTTCATTCAAGGTTACAGACTCGACACCATCCTGTGCACTCAGCTGCAGGGGTCTTCGCACTCAGTTGTGGACTCTACTAGGCCTCTACGCACTCAACTACAGAGCCTCTTCCTACTACTATGACCCAATACACTTAGACTCTTACTCTATGCTCCAACCATTCATACTCATCTATCTCTAATTTGCTCATTCGCTATCTTTACAACTTAGAGCCTAGCTCTACTTATACAATCCCATGGTCCACAGACCATGGGTAGGTCGAAATGACATTACATTACATTACAACACTTAGGGCGGATAGCCCTATGACTCAAGCTATACTTCGCACTCCGCACCTGCAATTTCACGAAGTTTTAGAATACATTTGACCAAAATTTGGGCTTTGAGCCCCAAAACATGCTTTGGGGGGATCCGATGCCCAACAGGCCCCCAACACAAACATCGTGACTCACCCTTGAGTCACTCTGTCGGCGTGATGATCTTGGCGCGGAGTCCCTCCAATTGGTCCTGCACTGCTTGGAGTTCCACAACACACTATTCTGTGGTTTGCTGGACCTGCTACATGTGCTCTTCTGATGCTTCTTTGTGAGGATCAAATCCCCGCCTTAGCGTGTAGAACCCCTGCATCTGTGCGAGCTTGCCCTCGATATCTACCATAATGGTGAAGGCCTCGTCAATCCATGGCTGGGATCGTGCTTTGAGAAGTGCCTCTTTCAGTCTTGTGGCATCCACCTGCTCTTTCAATGCCCTTACTCGCTGCATCTTTATGAGCTGTTGAGTGAGGATGACTATCTATGTAATTCCTCAGACACTGTCATACTACTCCTGAAGTTTGCACGGCTCCGTTTCCAAGCGCTGTATGTTGGGGTCCTCCAGCGAGGATGTGAGGATGCCAAAGGCTTGGTCCAAGATACTGGTACAATCCTGCACTGCCCGTCCAGTTTCTTCCAACCCTGTTTGGATAGTGCTAACATGCTGATCTCTAACTTCCGGAGGTGTGGAAGGTTGCGCCTTCAGCCACAACTCGATAATCTGGAGATTCAGCTCCATCTGCACTCGCGTTGTTTCCTCGCACGCATTTCTGACTCCACTTGCCAAACAGTGGATCCGCACTTCTGTTGGCAGGTCCATGGTGATGGGAAACTCTGGGACACACTGGCACGCTTCATCCACTGTCTATAGTAACTACTGGTTTTGTGACGCCAGTTCGTCATGCTACAGGCTGAGTTGTTTGATGTTGATATTTTTCTCACTCATCACCTGCATTGCGCGGCCCTCCCTAGTGCAGAGCTCTGCTGTTATTCCATCCTGAAGTTAGTATAGTGTGTCTTGTGGAAGGGAAGCCAAATTAAGGTCAAGTCCCTTGATCCTCCCAACCGCGGCTCTGTTGATCTCATTCTTTGCTGCTAGCGCCCCTTCCGGTAGCACTATGGTATTGGCCATCCTTGCGCATAGCATTTGCTCTACCGCTGATGTGCCTGCTGTGACGTAGGTGGCTACGGTTCCTTCCTGTGTGGGCCACACCTGTATTTCCTGCAGTTGCACCCTTAGGGCCCCAACACAGTTTACTGCTCTGACATGACTTCTTGTAACGCTTCCTTGGTGACATCATGAACTGTCTAACCGATGTTGTAGAGGTCAGCTTCTGTTAATGTGATCGGGTCGATGGCCAATTTGGAGGCCTTGACCTTTTTCCGTGGACCTGCTCTCTCTGTGATGCGCGACGTTTTGAGTTGGGTGGAAGTTGTGCCCGAGTCCGCACCTTCCTCTACAAGGTCTGTGTCTTCTACCTCCTGTCTGGTAGATAAGTCCTGGCCCTCCTCTTCCTGCATTGTTGTAGCCCCTGTTGTCTATGCTGCTACTGCTACTTCAATGGCCTTTGCCTACTTTGTGATTCCCTGTGCTGCCTCGCAAACTACCCTTACCTCCGCTACCGCTTTTTCATTATGCCTCTTCTTCGCCATCTGCGTGACGCGCAACTTGGCCTCATCCTTTCTTTTCTGTGCTGTTGTCCTATCCAACTCCACCAAATCTGGGGTGCACCACTCGGGAGGCCATGATTCTAACACTGTAAAAATTGCATCATCAGTGGCAATGAAGGGGAGCTTGGTCCACTGCTACACCGGATCCTTTCACACCTTGATGTAAATATTATGCATGTCCACCTTGAAGTCTGCAAAGCTCTGCAAACTATTGTGCATTGTGGGGGACATGCGCCTCCTATTAATCCACATCCAGATGCTCGCCTCCATGAGCACCCAGAAGATCTTTGTATCGCAAATCCGCTTCGCATCCTTGGTAGCCTAGAGCGATGCGTACTTTGTGGCCTCTAGTAGGTCACGCTCAATGCTCAAGAACTGACTATCCTCTAGCAGTTCTCTCGCTACTAGAAAAATGGACAAGGGAAACCATGCGTAGTGGATGGTCTTACCCTGCTCCTGGGCTTCCTTACAGTTGATAAATAATTCCTCGCAGAGGAACTCGGCCCAGTTTAATTGGACCCCCTCTGCGCATTGTTTGGCCAATGCAACTACCGGTGTTGGTACTTTATCGCCATGACATTTTCTCATTACCTTCCCGACCTGGAGTTGGGTGGCTACACGCACCCCTTTATCATTGATACTGTTAATGGCGTAACCCCTCTTTTTCTTCTCGAGCCTATATTTCTTCTCATAGCCAAATCGCCTCTTTTTCTTGCTATCGTCACAGGGTCCCTTCCCTTACAGGGAAGTGTTGAAGCCCCGAAAAACGGGTCTACAACAAGGGGGATACCCACCTAGTTCGGACCTTGGTTGGCAGCTCCTTTTCCGTTTGGTATAGCGGGTCCGGCTGGGGATATGGGACCAGTGTCCCAATTTATGTGTGTGTGTGAGAAAGATGGATATTTCTATTTCTAACAATTTCTAAATGGAATACTTTTACTCTAATTCTAATCTAATAATAAGAAAATTATATTCTAATCAACAGAAATATGTAAATCTACACTAACCCTGGGTGTGATCTTTCCTTTATGCGATCTAAAATGATTTCAAACAACAACTGGTAATAAAGATCATTCAACTGTTATGAGAAAAGAATTCAATAAAGATGAACCAATTCGTATAAAAAGTTAGACGAAACAGTTGTGAAAAACATATCGCATAATAAGCTATTCATACACATAAATAAATAGTTATCACCATACAAAATTGCCAAATGATAACTCAGGCATTCATACATTCATATATAAATAACTGAACTTGAAAATCACTCTAACACAAGGCATAAATAGTTAAGAGATAGAAATACCATTTATAACTAGTCCTACTCATGAGCTTCAAGTGATAACGATTTATCTCTTCTTGATCAAATATCCACTAAGAGTAAAAAAGTGCAACATCAGTAGCAAATATCAAATGCAAACATCAATAAATCCTGTTCCATTCATTCATCAAAACCTCCTCAGAGGGTATAGAAGTGCATGTTCTGGGGATAAGTTTTTGATAAATTTCAGGACCCTTCTCTAAATGTATGAGAAGGGTTTAAATACTACTAACTAAATCTAAAAATAAATTATTACAAAAATATAGGATGCGATTTAAATGACCGTCCTCTTTTCAGGAAAATAAAACAAAATTAAACTAAAATTGAATCTAAAATTAAACTACTTCTGTATTTGGTCCTTGAAATCACATGCATGCAGCATCTGTTTGAGAAGAGTCGGTTGGCCGACTTCTGATTTTAGCTGAGCTAAGAAAACAGAATCGACGAGAGTTGGCACCATCTTTTCGGCCGAATTGATGATACATTTAAGAGTCATCCACTAGCTATGTGGATTTACCAAGTATGGCCAATAATAATCCCAGTTTAACTTGGTTAATCCTTGGATTGCTTGTGCCTTTTCTTGGGCCTTCTGTTTCCAATCTGCCTGTAGTTGTTGTGCGTTAGGTAAATATCCTGGAGTGGTCTCTGCGATCAAATTTTCCTTGTGCAAATTTTCATTTACACAATCAATAATACTGCTTGTTTCCATGGTTTCTCCTTCTACTACTTGCTCTGCCTCCCTGATTTGCTCATCCCATTTGTTAAAGAGCATTTCTTTGTGATTTCATTAATCCTTGGTGCACCTGCTCTTTTTCCCTCGTCTGTTTCTTGCCAAGCCAAATACTCAGCCACCCATTTATCAATTAGATCATAGATACTTTGTAAATCTACGACTTGATTAGTGGTTTTATCACTTATTTCACAATAATAGCTCCACTGTGATATCTTTTGGCCCAACACTTCTTGCTGTTGATGAATTCTGTGATGAATTCTGTAAGTTTAGGATTGTCCTTGTCCATCTCCTGTAAATCCTGTAACTGCTTTCCTTTCTCATCCAAACTTTTCTGATATCCTATCTGCATTTGTTGGAAGTTCTGTTGCAACCTTTCAAGCTGTTTCTGTGCTTCATTGTTAGCATTAGCTTGTTGCAACTGTTGTTGCAAAACTTGTATCGGGTCTTCCTTTTATTTTAGAAATTGTTGTACTTCAGACGCTTTATCAATAGTCGCAGAGGCATATGCTCCTGCGATCTGAGATAGTTTGGTGAGATTTTCAGTGGGATTGCTAGTTTGATCCTGCCATAGGACATCTAATTATTCTGCGTCTTGAGGGAGCACATTTTCCAATTTCCTTTTCTTCCTCTGTCTTCTTACTACTACTTTGTGCCGTGGGCTATAAAATACATCCAAAGGAGGAATTTCTTCTATTTTGAGCATAAGCTCAGAGGATGGGGCAACAGGGATATGCTCCATATCTGAGACATTGCTGATTGTTCTTGTGACTACTTCTTTTGTTACCCGTGCATCGCTCACAGGTGTTTTTATGGTTTGCCCTTCAAGATTGATCAAGTCATTGAAGGTTTCCCATTCTTTATCTAGTTCGGTTGTGACTGGCAGTGGTTGAATGATGAGAGGGGGAGGATCTCTTTGCGGAGAGGCAATAACCTGTTGTTGTAGAAGTTCTGTTGACTGGGCAGTATCCTTTACTGACCCTTCGCTCTTATCTTGTTCACTTCCGGATCTTTTAGAATGTTCAGACATTTCTTTTTCAGACTTGGATTTAGATCCGTTAGTGCCTGAACTTCCACTAAGACTAATGCTTGGAGTTGGTTCCCTTGTGGGTTTTAGGCGTAGTTTCTCCAAAGGAACACTGGCTAACCTTCTTTCCCTGTATATTTTGAACTTTTGAAATTCTTCTGGAGAGAATTGCAATTGGGCTGCATGCAAAATTTCTTCAAGTGTGCTTTTCTGTTGGAATATATCATCGAATAAATCCTTTTCTCCAGAGAACACCTTTATCTTGACTGCAGTAGTGAAATTCTTGGCAACATCATTAGGGTCAAATGGTCTTCCTGAAAATTTGAATAACTGTAAACATGTTATATTATTTACTTTTGTGAATGCGTGGCCTACATCAAATAGCAAAAAGGCCCCACAGGCTACAGGAAACTGTGGCCATATAGCCTTCTTTTTGTCTTTCAAATCTTTAGTTAGACCGCCTTCCCCACAGGTTTGATAGGCAATCTCTCGAGCTAATAGTTTATCAGGGATATACAAAGGTAGGACATGAGGAGAAGCAGAACTTCCAAATACCCTGACATAAGTAAACAATTCCTCCCCAAACCATCTTGCGACAGGGAGGATGTCTACCTCTGCTTAAGGAGAGCATCTCGGAGAATCTTTATCATACAACATTCTGTACAAGGGCAGCATAATTCCATGACAAATCTAGTAGAAGTATGGAGTGAACTTAGAGTCCCATAATTCTTTATGATAGACATGAATAGGTAAGGGGTCTTGAGTTGTCCACTTCCAACCCATTACAAGAAACTTAGAAACATAACATATCGCATCCATTACATACGCCGATAGGTAAAAAGGAGGATAGATTCTCTGAGAGACAGTTCTTTTAGATCGGTAACTTACAATGGCCGTGACTAAATTTTCAGATAAGATTTTGGCCCAATCTACAATAGTGGCATTTGTGGCAGCATCCAATAACAGTAGCCATTCAGATGAAAATTTGTTGATATCTGGCATTCCAAACAATCTACAAAGCATGGCAGCAACAAAGCAATATGGGGAGGTGAGAGAACCAGTACTGTACATACCGTGTTTATCTTTCTTCAGCGGTTCGTCCCTCCTAGACCAGTCTTTGGTGGTTTCTACTAGGTCCTGATTTTCTTTTGCGAATTTTTCCATAAACTGCTTGTTATAAGTTGCCTATGGCTCCGGTAAATGATACATGAGCCTTAAATACTATGTAGCAAATGAACTGATATGTCCCTGACCCTGAGTTTTAAACTGTCTGTTTCTGATATCTACGCTATCAAGTATCCACTTCACCATGTCCATGTATGGGAGAATTTTGGGTCTTGCTGCTATCTGGTGTAAGAATGAGTAGGCTAGCTCTGTAAGGGATGCTTTAGAAGAACCATTTGAGCCCGTGGTAGCAACTACTTCCATTACTCTAGGATTCTCCTCTTCAAGCAAATTATACATGCCTTCCCACGTAGCAATTCCCGCGTCTCTGTTACATGTCGTGTCTATATACAATGGTGCCATTTCTTTTTCTTCTGAGCTCGGGGCTTTGCTTTTCTTTCGCATTTTAACCTGCGTATTGCTTTGTATCGTCCTCTGTTCTCCATTCCTGCAATTCACAAGTGAAGCGAAAATGAATGACAAGGAAGGGTGATGGGAAAGTTTTAAATTCCGTAGACAACCTAAAATATACCAACTTACGTGAGATGATTTTTTCGATAAGCACACACCCATATTCCAATAATAACTGGCAACTAACTCATTTATTAGCATTAAAGCACATAACCAAGTGTCAGCTTAAGGAAAATAATTTTCTTGAATAACGTGCCTGAAGATCTGTGATGAAGTGATTTTGCGATTTGCTTCGCAATATCGCAGATCACAACATCGCAAAATCCCAGAATCGCAAAGTTGGTTGCTCATGATATCGCATTATCGCATTGTCGCTGTATCGCGATATTGCAATACCGCAATATTGCAGATCAAAGGAATGTTATGTATGACAATCTTTGTTAACCTGCTTTCTGCGAAATGCGATTTTGCGATCGGCGTCATCGCATATCGGCAAATTAAAGTGTTTCGTTATAAATTGTGTTGTATGCGATGCGATATTTATCACACATCGCAATCTCGCAATGTTTAAAATTCAGCTCATAAGGAGGTATCCTGTTATCTTTTTGCGATGTGATATTCCTAAGGAAAGATTTGTGTCTTACCTTATCATAAAACTTATATTTTTGGATTTTTCAAGGGAGGCTTCCTAAGTTTATGATGGTAATTTTATTCGAAAAAGGAAATTTAAACACTACTTTGATTTTTTAATTTTTTTGCTAAGGGTCCTCACTTATTTAGTATTAGGAATAACACTAATAAGAAGGGGGGTTGTTGCTAGCCACAACAGGAAGCCAAGAAATTTTGCGGATGAGATCCGCCATGATGAGAATAGGCTCCTCCAACCATAAGTACCCATCATGCACCAGGAAAAGCAGTTGCCTGATGACAAAAATAGTGATGGACACGCAATGAAAGCAGTGGTATCCACAACAGATGAAGTAGTCTGGCCTTCTCCACATTGCACAACCATTTTCACGGCTGTAATGTGATCACCGGCCCCTTCGTAGTCTGTTTCATTAGGCTCTCCATCTCTAAGTGTGGGAACTTCTCACTATCTGCGAGGTCCCAATCTTTGAATTTTAGGGTAGGTACACGTCCTAGGAGCGAACCTTCAAAGGTAATTCCATCGGGGAGGAGCGGGGTCTAGATTGCACTCTTCATTGCATCCAGATCCTTTGGTACCTTAGCTTTCCCCTTTCGCGGAGGGACATACTCGGGAAATTTTGCTGCAGAGCGCATTGGTTGGATGTCCCTCCACTTCTTCTTCCTCTTCAACCTCAGCAATCAGAACCTGTAAGTCCTCCTCCTCATCATCTAACTCAATGGTGACATCCTTTCCATTTTATTCCATTGAGAGCTTACCGAACCGCGTATTCCTTGGGGACATGCGGACTGGTCTCGCTGCCTGCTTATCTTTTTTGGGTCTCGACGTTCAAGGTGATTTCAGGATTTCCGGCGCAACCTTAGTACCTTTGGGAACATCATGTACCATGAGGTTCTGCGCGGCCTGGCTGGCAGTTCCATCTGCAAAGCCCAAACATCTCCTAGTAGCCGCCATCTTGTTTGAATTGTATGTGGTCACTCATGAACTTAGGGGCTTGAATATCGCTCGGCGCTCAACACTCTATGCTCTAATCAATTGCTCAAATCTCAAGTGAACAAGTGTTGTCTCGTGGCTAGCCCCTGGAGTTTTATAGCACCTTTTGAACCCAAATTCGACCATTCCCCCCAATTCCGGGCCATCAATTCTTTCTTGGTGGCAGATTGTCCCAAATCTTGCCCTTAATTCATGTCTTAAATGCCCACTACCCACTCCATTTGGCCTCAAATCGGACATCCCATCATGAACAGTGACACCAACGACCACTTCCCAACCTACTCGAGCGACAACACAGCCCCCTGTGCGCGGGCGTGAACCTTATGACATGTTGATTTTGTGCGCACCTCCCTAATCACACAGCTCCCAAGCAGACTCTTTTATAGTCCCATTCTCTCTTTCAACTACCTAGAGCACTGAGACTATGCTTCTTACGGCTAGTCAGGTGGTCACACCACCTATGCGAAGCTTCAACTCGCCTCCTAGTATAGTCTGTGGAAAATCCCCAATTTCCCTCGTGACAGCCGGTGCTGTGAGTTCTATCGTATGTAGTGCACTCCCCTGGTTACTGCATTTGGTGAGATGCGGTCATAGCCATGGCAGCACAGTCATAAATTCTCAGCGATAGTCTTCTAATTCAGTGGTATGATCATTTGCGCCTTGCCTTGTCATCCTTGGTTTATCAATGACACATGCTTGCTTGATCTCATTTTCCAGCCTCTTTACTTCTGCGTCCATCAAAATACTTTTCTTCCTCAATCATACCTAGACTTTTGCGAGTCCGCGAAGACTAAGGTTCCCTCACCGAATGGCTTCCTAAAGCCTTATGTGTTCGACCTCGCGTAGTTGTGTGATTACTTCATCTTGGGTGGGTGCTATTAGGTGTGGATTCCTCTTTGCATTCTCTTCATAAATTATGATCCCTACTCTGTTGTGCACCTTTGGAATCGTTTCCAGGGTCAGGGTTTTGCACATGGTCCTATAGGCCCATCGAACCGCTGGTACGTGCAGGTCCTAGTTAGTGTGTCTCGCTTAGTGAACCTAATTTAGTACTTCGCACACCCTATCAAATGCTTCTCTGTGGATAATTGGTAGCGCGTGTTGCCTTTCCTGCTGATGCTTTTTGTTCCGATTCTCTATTCTGGGAGTGGTGTGTGCTTGTGCGGGTTGTATAGCATACGTCTGTACCCATCGGGAAAGGCGGGCACGCAAGTTGTTCCATCCCTGGTGACTGGCTCTCGTTCTGAGGTGGGGTTTTCCAAAGCGTAGGTGCATCATCCTTCTGCATCCATGCCAGTCCTCAAAACTTCCTTGATGCGTACCACACCATCGTGCGGGTGTTGCGCACAGTGCCCTCTTCTGATCATCAAATTGCTGCTGTTCTAGTACTACGGTTTCAAATTTGTTTAGGAATTCATCCTCCACTATCAACCCATCATATGCAGGTATATCACTTGCTTCTGTTGTCACGCAGTGCAGTGATCTAACCATCATGTTGCAATTAAGCGTTGTTACTTCATGTAGTCGATTCTGCCATCGCTCTATCTCTTCGTCTGAATCTGAAGTGCAGGAGCTTTCGCACTCCCATGAAATCCTTCCATATGTAGTTGGATTCACCCAATCCTCTTCTCGTGCGGTTATCTTGTAAATACAATTGAGATCATCATCACTATCATCGTCATGCACTGGTTCAGTGTATCACACTCCTTCAACTGGATCTAGCGGTACTACTATGCGTAGTGACTTTTTTTAAAGATCATTTTGCATTTCTTCAGATTTATGACTTCGTTCATATTGGTGGCCTAGTCTATTCCTAGTATCACAGGATAGGGATTACTGTCATCAAAAATCTCTATCACTTCAAAATCCGCCTGCCCGCTCACACCTTCAATATCTATTGTTACCCCTTGCAATCTTCCCATGGGTAAGACCTTCTATTGGTTCGCCATTCATAACTGAATAGGAGACCATTGTAGTGCGGGTCTGCCCATGTGTTCCCATGTTTGTTTTGAAAGTACATTTACGTCCGATCCGAGATCCAAGATTACCTGATCTATTTCATACTCGCTGATTTACGCAGTCAACCTCATTTCCCTTCCTGTGCGCAATGCATGCTTTCCAAGTTTCTGGACCACACACGGTTCTCCTGACCCTGCGCACCTAGTGATAAGTTCCTGTAGTCCTTTTACTACCTTGCTGTCACATAGCAGTTTCATGCATGTCTCCAGAAAGGTAGTGAGCATTAAAGGATCCATCCCTAGTTCTAGTTGATCCTTACTGCCGGAAGTGGAGGCCTCCATGAAGCTCTTCTTAGCTTCCATGAATGTATCCTTCGTGCATTCTAAATCAAATTCGGGTTCCTTTGCAGGAGCCTTGCGAACCCACGCACTTTCTTCTGACTACTTCCCTTTAGCATCGCCAGTGGTCATACTGCTCCTGAGCATCATGTTTACATTCAGGTCTTCTTCGCGCGGCTCATACCTCATCATCTGCAAATTCTAAGTCAAAGGGGGCTAAAGTACACCTTTTTCACGCAGTCTCGCTATCAATGTAGGGCAGTCTTCTGCCTCATGATCAAACTAAGTAGAGTACAAACATGATGTCCTCGTTGGGTTTGTACAATCGTAGGCATAGTGCCTTGGCCCTCCGCAATTGTAACAGATTAGCTGTTTGTTACCCCTTCCTGGGCCCATTCCACCTCGACCTCGACCGAGCCCCTGAAATCCAGCGCGTGCCATTCCTATATTTGGGTCGAGAGCTCGCATTTCTGTCTACACCCTGTAGACGGGAGTCCCATCCATCATTAGCTCGTAGCTTCTACAGGTGCACTCATCATGGCCTACTGACCTACAGAAATTACAAAACAATTGTTGGGATGTCTGCGTATACTTCTGAAATAGATGACAATTATCTGTAGTGTGTTTTCCTCCTACCTGACAGATCGCGCACCATAATGTAGGTGCCGCACTTGATCCTACCTGTGCCTCAGGTCTTAACAACATTAGCCCTCCTCCTGCCAAGTAATTCGTGAACATTGGACAGTGTTCCTTGCCATGCCCCTGACCTTTACATTTTATGCACCATACCTCCTCGCGCACCTCTGGCCAAGGTGTCCTGTCCTGTTTCAAACTTTGCATCTCCAGACATAGATTTTGTAGTTGCGCGTGGATTTGTTGGACTCCTAGACTAGGATCTTATATAGGGGTCTCATGCAATCTCATTTCCATCTCCAAATATTCGGCCTGGGTGGAAAGTTTTTGCTGTGACAACACCGTCCTTAAGTACGGTGTTAGTGACACTACAAAACATGCGCGGTGTTGTACATTTTTCAATGTCATGTTGGATTCACGAATAATACCCTTCTGTCTTTGGTCTAGATCCTAGGGGGTCTCACCCGGGAGCATTGTGATCTCCTTAAACCCAATGATTGATTGTGTTTCTGACTTTGGCCTGCTAAATTCCTTGTTCAACGCAGTCTGGATTTCTGCGATTCCTGCATTTGGATGGTCATTAGAATGCTTAATGTACCATGTTAATGTGCAATCCTACAATGCACTTAACATCATAGCCTTTTTTATATTGTCATCCATGACTCCTTGTGCTTCCCATACCACTCTTACCACGAATCAGAATTGGTCTGGATCTTCATTCCCTACTCCTTTGAATATGGTAGTTTGATCGCACTCACCATACTGAACTATGGTGGTGGTGGAGGTGGGGTGGGTGGAGATGGAGGTGAGGAGGGTGAGACAGGTGGCAGTGTAGGTGGAAGTGGTAAGCGTGGAATTCGATGCCTTATCAGACTGACCGTGCTTATCGGAGAAACTTTTGCGAGCTCTTCCTTGCTTTCCTGCAAGGGGGAAATTAAGGGACTGGTTTCCAATTCTTCACTACTTCTGCTTTTGTAGATCTTCCCACTTCGCGTAGTCCCAAACATTAATTTATTCGCATAACCCACTTTTCACACAATAGCATCTTAATCCAAGTGTTCAAATATTTGATATACTTACCTCATGACCCCTCGAGGAAACATCACTCCGCCTCACTGTAGCTGATAGTCATGTATACCACAAACTCAGTGATAAATCCTCTTATAATTCAGTCGAGCCAATGGTCCACAGCTTGTGCAATCTTATCTCTTGACGCTTCTAGTCTATGAACTAATTCCAGAGTCCACATGATTGGTTTGTCAAGCCTACACCTTCCCTGACTATTTGCTAGCTTCACGATCCACTCATACAGCTCAGAAGGAAAGGATGCAAAGAAAATTTCATGGATTTTTGTATACAAGTAGCACTCCAACCACTGTTCCATAGATACTTGCAGATTTCTATTTTCCTATGTCGCGAACTCGTGAATCTTCTTATCCAACCACCCTTCAATTTCTTTCTTTGTTAGATTCCAGTGGCACGACCTCAGAGATCCCTTATGCAGATCCCGGTCCCAGCAATGAAACCATTTTTTTGCTTGTAGGGGCCTGACCTAGGTTCAGAGGTGATTTAGCCAAACAAATCCCAATACTATTGGCCCTTTTGGCAACAGTCTACGGAGCGCGGACTGAGGTCTCACCCGAAGTAGTATAGGAGGGTGCTAGAACTAGGTTTTCACATCTGGGGATGTTTGATGAGCTCTAGTTGTCCATGGTTTGACCCTGCACGCACGTCGCCACATGCATCTATTAGTCCCTCGCAACCTGTGATGCTACCTTCACGCAGCCCTACTCGAGGCGCGATATGTATTATTACCCAAGTTCCTTACTATTAACCTGTTATTATCTGATTACTTAACTTATCTGTGTAATTCTAGTGATAATTAACAATGTATCCAACATTCATATAAGTGCGCACGATTAAAAAAAACTATATAAATGCATAGAAAATCATACAAAACCAGATACACAGAAATTGGAATCAGCTTCACTTTATTATTCTTCATTCAAGGTTACATACTTGACACCGCCCTGCGCACTCAACTATAGGGGTTGCAGTCAACTGCGGACTCTACTAGGCCTCTGCGCACTCAGATGCAAAGCCTCTTCCTACTACTATGACCCAATACACTTAGACTCTTACTCTATGCTCCAACCATTCATACTCATCTATCTCTAATTCGCTCATTCTCTATCTTTACAACTTAGAGCCTCACTCTCTTTATACAATCCCATGGTCTGCGGACCATGGGTAGGCCAACATGTCATTACATTACATAACAACACTTAGGGAAAACAACCCTATAACTCAAGCTATACTTCGCGCTCCGCGCCCGCAATTTTGTGGAGTTTTACAATACATTTGACCAAAACTTGGGCTTTGAGCCGATCCGATGCCTAACAATGGGAAAATTCAACTTAGAATTGTATGCCCTTTGTTATGAGTGACTTTGAGAGAATATACAAATTTTTAGTGGTTAAAGAAAATTATTTACAAAATAGTTAAATAGAAAACAAAAATCATACATAAGAAGCAACAAACTAATCAATGTTTTAAGGATTTTTGGCCTTAAACAATTGTAGAGCCTCAATTGCGTTAAATTTGTAAATTAAAGAGAATATAATGCAAATAAAAAATATGAATTTTGAGAGAAATATACAAAAAATATATAGAGAAAATAAGGATGAATTTATTAATTTAAAAGTTTACAAGTACAACAAAATCAGAAGTTAGATTCCTGCCAAGAATTAGTGACAAAATCATATTCTAATCATCTGCATTGTAAATAAATCATATACAAAAGTTTTGGAAATAAAATAAAAGATGACACAACCTTCAAACACCTCTTGATGATCTGATACAATGATTGGAAACTTGTTTCTCTACAAGGTTAATGGTTGTTAGCATTGGTTAAATAAAAACCATACCTTCAAACAACAAATAAAAAGAAAGAAAAACAAGTTATCTAAAATGTTATGCCCAAAGGATGAGTAGAATTTCTCATTTGATTGTATCTTCCCTTCGAAAATGATTTGTTGTCACCTTGTGGTTCAACTTCTTGTACTTCACAAAGTATAAAAAACCAGGAGGAATGAATGACAACTTAGACTTAATGCATACCTTTCATTACAAAATTCTCTCTCTTTCCTTCATAGCTCCCTCCCTATTTTATTCTTCCTCAAAGAGGTTAAACAATTGAACTACTTTCGTCATTTGTTATAGTATACTTTCTAATCAAGTATCATTTAGAGTTCCAGGGTTGGAGTTCTAAAGGGAAAAATTAAACAATTATATTTAAATTTTCTAGTTGGTGGGACCCCCCTATTTCATAAAAATAAGTCATTTAATATGAATTTTAACCATCAATAATACAATCACCGTAAATCACATGTTCCATATAACTCAAAAATAAATTAGCTAATGCTTCCGTAGAATATGCATAAACAAACATAACCTTTGTGCCTCCATAAAAGTCATAATCATCTATATGTATGCATGTTGAAATAAAGATAATCAGACAATAATAAATAATTTCCTTGTGGATCCCAAAATACCCTTGTCTCTCCATCATCATGATGACAAATACATAAATACATCCTAGAAAATATACATGTATCCTCAAAGAGCATATAATAGATACATCATAAAAGACCATCAAAAATGTGTCATCCATAAATAAGTGTTGTGCATCATCCATGTAAACATACAAAACTGATAAAAGTTTGTTCAAACTAGTGTTGGTAAAGTAAACCAAAAGACTAGAAAAAATGAGACATAATCCATCTGTGCATATAATTAAATTTGAAGATAATCATAATTTTTCATTCTAGCATGTGAGAGGGAGCACTTTCAACCTGCTACTCTTGCTACCGGGGATGTGATGTGATAGAGTGAGAAGAACCGTGAGATGAGTTCGACTTTGTGACTTAGGATTTGTTCTTTTCATTGTTGGTCATTTTTAGCGTAGGGGGTCCTGACCCAAGTTCAGAGTTAGCTACGCCAACCAACAAATCCCTACACTACTGGCCCTTTTGGCAACAACCTGCGTAGTGTAGGCTACAGTCTCACCCGAATTAGTATGGGGGGATGCAAGAACCAAGTTTCTACATCCAGAGACTAGTGTGATGTCTTCTAGTGCCTTAGATCTACCTTTGTGCAGATCGATACACTCTTACGACACCTTGCTGCAACTTTGTTAAAATAGCCTCCAGACCTTTGCGAAGGTCCACGATCGGTCCTTTCGGACCTCTAACAGTGAATTTCTCTACTTACACACATCAGAGAGCAATCCTAAATTAGGGTTCATGGAGATTTACTTAAGTTATTAGTAAACATCAGAGAATTCATAAGAGTCTTCGTGAAAATACTTAAACATGCATTGCATACATCATTAATACTTATTCATGAGAATCGTGCAACATTCGATTAATATTCCATAAAACACATTAGTCATCAACAACATATAACATTAATATAGATAAATAGAAATACGCAAGAATTCTTTGGAAACTGTCTTTATTGATCTTCAATTCAACGTTACAGACTGAAAACTACCCTGTGCACATTGCTACAGGGGTCTGTGCACTTAGCTGCAGACTCTACCTAGGCCTCCACGCACTCAGCTGCGGAGCCTTTCTTCTATCTTACCCACTTCTCCTCACTATCACTTCCCCTTCCTTATCATTCATTCTCCCTTTTTTTATCCTTTGAATCCCTAAGACACACCTATTTATAGCCTTTTCATATAATGCCATGGTCTGCGGACCATGGGTGAATCTCAAAACCGACTCAAACTTTACATAAAACATGGGGCTAAACCCCTTTGACTCCTAGTCATCTACGCGTTGTGCGTCCACAAATCGCAGAGACTTTTCATTATTTACAGAAACTGTACCAAAAATTGGGTTATCTTAACCCCAAAATTGACCCAGGGGATCCCATCCCAATAGGCCCCCAACACAGATATCGTGGCTCACCCTTGAGTCACTTTTCTAGTGATGCGATCTTACTGCGAAGACCTCCCAGCTCCACCTAGACCACTGCATCTTCGGCAACGCTCTACATTTTTGTTGACTTGACTTCCTTGACCAGTTTGTCCGTCACTGGTCCTTCTACAACCAACCTCATCATTTATTGTTTCTGCTGCAACACTGTAAGCTTATCCTGAATGGTAGTTGTGACTTGATAAGCTTCCTCCAACCAAGGCTGCAACCTTGCCTTTAGAAAGGCCTCCTTCTTCAGCACTTCCCCTACCTGTGTGAGGAGCTACTTTCCCTCCTGTAATTTGGCAAGGTGCTGCGCTGGTGCTAAGGAGCGCACAGATGCCCTGACTTCATCATATTTCCACTACAACTCCCTTACCTCTTTGTTTAGTGTCTGCGGGTTTGGATCCTCCTACAGATTGGTTACTAGCTCCATAGTCTTCTTGAACAATGTTGTATAGTCAGTGACTGTGGCATCCAATGTAGTCATGCCTTACTTTATCACGACTTTTCACTGCTCCCATACCTCAGGTGGGGTCATGGGCTGCAACTTTAACTGCAGCTATGTAATATTCATGTTGAGCTCAAATGTGACTCGACCAACCTCTGCTTTAGCCTCACACACACCAGTGACTAATTTTCTAATTTTGGCTTCTGGATGTGCATCCTCCGGGATGTGAAGCTCAGGCATTGTCTTACATGCCTCTGCTAATGCTGAGTCCATACTGGAACTACGCTTTTGAAGTGCCTCCTTCTCCTTCAAAGTCTATGTCTTTTCAGTGAACATTTTCTCATTGTTCACTTTGTACTCACTGATGAGGTTGAAGGCGCATTGTTCCCTAGTTCTCAATTCATCTACCACCCCTGTATGCAACACGTGGAGGGTCTTGTTGGAGAGCACCACTATATTCAGTCCTATGTTCTTGATTGTACTTAGGATAATGTGATCATCAGTGAACTCTAAGCAAATACACCCGTCTGGTAATGGTATAGTTCTGAGGTCTAGGGTCCTTACTAGCTCTGCTTCTTGGCTTGTCCTAGGTGTCAGGCTCACTTTCTTCGCGCTCTCTTGTCTGGTGCCCACCTGTATTCTTCTTGCTTGGATCTGTAGCTCGCGCAGATCCTTTTGGATGCTCCCCAATGTCTGCATGTATTTCTTCTCAAACTGCTGCAACACTTCTGTGGTGGTGTCCTGAATTTTATCCCCGATCTCATCGAGGTTGCCCTCTGTTAACACCATGGGATCACCCTGTGACTTATCTGACTCTGCTTCTTGCTTGTACCACCCTACTACTCCTTGCCACATCTCTTCGGGATAAATGGGGTGTTGTGCCCTTGATCCCCTTCGTCGCCTTGTGCTGAAAGTTCTTCCTCCTCTGTCTCTGGCAAAGCTGACTTGTCACCTTTTTGTGACTCGCGTTGTTCTTGTTTCGACTGATCCTTGGTAGCGTGTTATTGTTTCACATGAGCCTTTTGTTCTTCTCTGCGAGTGTACGCATAACTTGCTTAGCTTCCTCCTTTCTTTTCTATGCAGCATAATTTCCTGCGCCTATGCTTATTCCAACATCTAAGTCTAACGGGGCACGCCACTCTACAAGCCATTTTGATACAACCTCTTGGACGTCCATTTATGACACTAAGTAAGGAAATTCGTGCCATTTATACTATGGATCCTTCCTCACTTAGATATATACTCTGTGAAAGTCAACCTTGAATGTCGTGTAGGTTGATGGCTGCATGAACAAGGTTGGGGACAACCTCGGATGCTGATTGATGACCATGTTGAGAGAAATTTCCATGAGAACCCAAAATATCTTCGTCTTTGTAATCCACGCGAGATCCTTTGTAGACCATAAGGAGGTCAAATGTGCTGCCTCTGGCAATCCTTCCTCGAGCAGAGGAAATTGGCTATCCTTCGATAATTCCCACGCAATGAGCACAATAGAAAACAACAACTAAGCATAGTGGAATGACTTGGCTTCATCTTGGGCCTGTTGAAAGTTCGCCAGGAACTCCTGACATAGGTATCTTGACCAATTAAACTATACGCCTTTCATGCACTGTGCAGCCAGGGAAATTACTGGAGCTGGAACTTCATCCGTGCGGCATTTTCACATCACCTTCCCTGCTAAAATATTGGCAGCAAATTGAACCGTTGGGTCTGCTATAGAAATAATTGAATACCCTTGTGACTTCTTCAAGAGGCCATAATCCCTCTTCACCCTTTCTGTGAGGTATTTTTCCTCGGTCTTTCCACCAAACTCCTTAGTTAGGTTCGCGCCCTTATAAGGTAGGTGCTTGATTATGTGAATGAGCATGTATGTAATGGGGATATTCCCTCCTAGCCATAAACACCCATTGTGCACCAATGTGAGCATCTGACACACACATATTGTATTAATGGGGGTGTGGTGATAATGGGGCACCCACAACAAATTGAGTAACCCTAAATGCTCGACACGGCAGACCCATTCCTTTGTTTTGAACGTTGTAATGCTTGATTCTACATAATATACCCTACGCATATACTTGTGGAAACTTAGCATGGCCTGCAAGGTCCCATTCGTCCATTTTCAACAGCAGGAGCCTTGCGAGCCGCGGGCCTTCAAAAGGAACCTGCTCAGGTAGCAGGGGTGTGTACATTGTGAATTTCTTGACATCTAGGTCCTTCGTGACCTTTTCTTTTCCCTTCCACGGAGGGATATACTTGGGTAGCTTTGTCATGGGTTCCATTCTTTCAGAGTTAATATCTTTTGTTCCCTAGGCCTCTTCCGCCTCTAGGTCCACTACTTTCTTCGGCTACTTATCTTTCTTCTGCTTCTGTGTTTCAGTATGCTTCGTTAGGGATGTGCGCACCTGTTTTCTTTCCCGGGGGCTAAATTGGCCCAACAAAATCAATCACCCACTTCTCAAATGGCTACAAGGATACTTGAGGATGTAATGGCAATTCATCCCTTCGTGATGGCCTCCCTGTTCTTTGACATGCATCGCATGCCTTATAATACGCCTTAGAATCCTTGTGTAGCATTGGCCACCATAGACTCGCGCACAAAAATCTTCTGCGTAGTTTCCTTACTTGCGTAATGACCTCCTGTATCTCCCCCATGAGCTTCAGCGAGAATGCTATCCCGCACAAAATCTGGCACATATCTTTGCAATATTTCATTAGCACCCATCTTATACAAATGTCCCACAATAACTGAAAAATATGCTAGGTGCACTACTAATTCCTCCTTTTGCTGAATTATATATCCTTCTACTGCCATCCCCATAGTCAAGAAGTGAATAATGTCTGCAAAATGATTATCTGCTACGTGCACCGTAAAGATATGTGCATCTGGCAACCCTTCCTCCAGATTATTAGGCTCTTCTCCTATTTTGATCCACGAAAAATGATCAGGTCCCGCATTTAACCTACCTAGCTTCACAATGACTTCAAAGTCATACCCCTGAAATAATAGCAACCATATGTAGATCTCGCCCCCCAACACATGCTTATTGACCAGGTATTTCAAGGCAGAATGATCTGTGTGCATTTTGAAATGCCCTCCTAATAGATAATGCCTGAATTTTTGTAGTGTGTACACCATGGCCAATCCTTCTCTCTCAGTCATTGAATAACTCTTCTCGACCTTCGATAATGTCCTACTGGCGAAGGCTATAGGATGGTCCATTTATCCTTCACCCACCTGTGTTAACACTACACCGAATGCAATGCAAGAGGCATCCACATGTACATGAAACTCCTTTTTCCAATAAGGGAATACCAATATTGACATAGTGACCATATTTTCTTTCAATACATCTAAGTTGCGCTGACATTCTTTGTCCCAACAGAATGTTGTGTCCTTCTTTAGAAGTTTATCCATGGGGGCAGTAATTTGAGCATAGGCTTTGATAAATTTTCTATAATATCCCGTATGTCCCAACATCGTGTGCAACTTCTTGACGTTCCTAGGGGCTTCCAAATTCACAATTACCACAATCTTTGCAGGGTCCACCATCAATCCTTGCTTTCACACCACATGACCCAACAATATCCCAAAGGGAACACAAAATATGCATTTCTTCAAATTCAACGCAATCTGGTATCTGCGACACATATCCAACATCAAGCGCAGACTTGCTACATGGCACTTTACTAATATAAATACCATCCAGTCATCAAAGTATACTTCTAGGAACTTATGAATGAACTCTTTGAATGTTGCGGTGACTACGCAAGAAAATATCGCAGGTGCATTCTTAAGTCCAAATAGCATCACAGTGTATTGAAAACAACCCTACTCCATCGTGAAGGTCGTTTTTCTCCTATCCTCAGGTGCAATCTTGATATGATGATACCCAGAAAACCCACCGTTAAAGGAATAGGCCTCCTGCCCTCCAACGTTGTCTAACACTTCATCTATAAACGACGTTGGGAATGGGTTGTGGAAACACGCATCATTAAGATTCAAAAGATCTACGCAAATATTTATTTCACCCTTTTGCTTCTTTTCATGAACCACCATCATGCTCACCAAGTCTAATTCTTTCATAGGTTCTATGATCACTGCCCCTAGCATCTTATCCAACTCTTGGCGCACCTTTTCCTTATATTTAGGATTAAGGCGATATGACCTTTTTTTAATAGGCTTCGCGTCTAGCTTCAGTGGTGATCTTCATAACGCTCAAATTGCCAACTATGCCCTTTAAATCTGAAAACTTAGTAGGGAAGAGATCCTGGTATTTGCGGAGTAACTCAATAACTTTATCCATAGTAGCATTGTCCCAATAATCTCCAATTTTCACGAACTTCGGTTCTGCTTCAATGCCAATGTTTATTTGCTTGGTATTCAATGACGTGGTGATGTCCGGGTTGTCTATTTGTGGGCCTTCAACTTTGAGATGCCCTTCCACCTATGGAATATTAATGTTTCTTGGAACTTTGTCTCCCTCTTCATTGGTTACATTATAGCATTCCAACGCATGGCGCAACTAGGTGCTCCAATATTGTTGGGTCCATTCCATATGTTCCGTCGACATCATGAAGATGAATGCCTTAATCTCTTGTAGAGCTTCATAGATGCTTATGAAGCTGTCTTCAAAGTTGAAGGTCAATAAGAACTCTTCTGTCAATATATCACAGTCCATGGTGCCATGGCGGGGCTCCATTTCTAGATACCAATTCATGGGAATTGTATCCAAAGTATGGAAAAATATGTGTACCCACACTGGCTGCAGTTCTGTGCCCCATGCTTTAGTCCATTTCACTAGGTGATCACGTGGATCATCTCTTCTGTTATATTTCTCAGTCAATCTAGTGTTAGGATGCCCAAATCGTAACCTCATCATTCTTCTGTAATCTCACCATCCATCAAATCTATCCTTATGCGTACCCCACAATCATGCAGGCATAGCGTGCAACGCCAATTCTAGTTCTTGGAAGTGGTGATCCTCAGGGACTTCACACTCAAATTCGTCCAAAAATAGATCTACATCTGTTAAACCATCATAATAGGGTAGTTTCCTTACCTCCGAAGAAACACAGCACAACGACTTCATCATCATGTTGCATTGCAGTGTAGATACTTCATGCAAGTGATTATTCCAATGCTTCAACTCCTCGTCTGAATCAGAGGTGTAGGAACTCTCCTGGTCCCATGCAATCCGTCCATCCATCGTTGGATTGATCCAATCCTGGTATCATGCTGTTATTTTGTAGATTTGATTTATTTTATCCTCACTTCTTCATAATCGCAGGCGGGTTTAGTATAGCACTCCCCTTCTGCAGGGTGCAATAGTACTACAACTCGAAGTGATTTTCTTTCAAATGACATTGTCCTCTTCTTCAAATTGATGACCCCATTCATATCAATGGCCCAATCAATTCCCAGGAGTGCGGGGTATGGGTTACTGTCATCAACGATCTCTATAACCTCAAAGTTGGACATCACACTCGCACCTTCTATATCCACTGTTACTCCATATAATCATCCCATGGTGATGATTTTTTGCTGGTTCACCATTCTGAGCTGAATCAGAGACCACTGCAGCACAGGTCTCCCGCGGTGAGCCTCATCTGACGCCCTGTTCATGCCTTATGTTTACCAATTTTTCTAACTACGTAGTGTCCATAAGGGACTTTCTCTTTGCTGGTGCATTTAGTTATTAATTCCTATAGGCCTTCCACAAATTTTCAATCACGCAACAGTTTTATGCAAGTTTCCAAGAATGTAGTGAGTACAAAGGGATCAACCTCTGCAGGTGCACTGGTTTCTTGTACCTTTTTCTAGCTTCCTGAGGTGGAGGCCTCAACAAAGCTCTTCTTGGCTTCCATAAAAGTTTCCTTAGTTCACTCCATATCAAAACCAACTTCCTTCTCTGGGGCCTTGCAGACCCATCGGTCCTCTTCAGGTTTTTTACCTTTGTCATCGCTAGTCATTATTCCACTTCTCAGCACTATATTCATGCTTTGATCCTCCTCGCGAGGCTCAAATCTCATCATCTGTAAGTTCTACATAGGTTGTTGAGGTTGCACTTTCTTCTCTTTCATTTTAGCTATCAGCACAGGGAATTCTTCTACAGTATAGTCAAATTGGCTGCAGTATTGACATGACGAACGTCTCTGATTCTGACATTCTCGTACATAGTGCCTTGAATATCCATAGTTTTAGCAGATGATCTGACCACGGCCTCTACTAGGCCCTCCTCCTCCTTAGCCCCGTCTGCATCCCTGATAACCTTTGTGTGCTCCTTCGGCGCCCTGATCTGGAGGCCGAGTTTCTGCTTGCATCCGACATGTAGGTGTTCTTTCCATCATCAACTCATAGTTGCGACAGTGGTGCTCATCGTGGCCCACTGATTTTCAGAAGTTACAGAACAACTGCTGGGGTGTCTGGACGAACTTTTGAAGTAAATGACAATTATCCATCACATGTTGTCCAACAACCTGACAAATAGCACACCATAGCGCAACCCCCACGCTCGGCCCTGTTGGGGCTTCTGGTTTCAGGGGAATTGGTCCCCCTCCTATAATATAATTAATGTATACGGGACAATGGTCTTTATTGTGCCCTGGCTCTTGCAATTCAAACACCAAACTTCGACGCACATTTCTGGTTTAGTCTCCTTGTCTTTCTTCAAACTCTGTAACTTTAGGTGTAAGCTCTGTAACTGAGAGTGGATTTGTTGTACCCCCAAGATCACATCCTAAATAGGTGATGCATGCAACCTCATTGTGATTTCCAAGGCTTCTACCTGCATTCCTATCTTCTATTGTGACAGAGCAATTCTCAAGTGGGGCAAAAGCGAAGCTATAAACCATTCACAATGTTGACTATCTGTGAATTGCATGTTAGCTTCCCGAATCTGACACTTCAACATTTGATCTAATTCATCGACTCTCATCATGATCTCTTTGAATCTAATTACTGATTGTGAGTCAGACTTAGGCTTACTAAACTCATTGTTTAAAGCCACCCTAGTCTCCGCTAGCGATGCAAGAGGATTATTAGAATAGTACTTGATATACCAAGTTAGCGTGTGGTCCTATAGAGTGGTAACCAACTGTGCCTTCATTATATTGTCATCAGTAATTTGTTGCGCTATCCACACAACATTCGCATCAAACCAAAACTTCTCTGTATCTTCACTCCTTATGCCCTTAAAAATCAGTAACTTCATCGTGCTCGCCATGTTGGATGGTGGTGGTGGAGGTTGAGGTGTGGGCAAAGGCGTATAGTGGAGGCGGAGGTGGAGTGGATGGATGATTTAATTGAGGAATCCCCTGAGTGATTATCTGAAAAACACTTTGCGGCAGAGTCCATTCCACCCCTTCGTCGTCACATAAAGGAGGTCCAATAAACAGACTATACTCTAGTCCTGATCCTTCATGATTTCTAAAGAATCGTCCACTTCGCATAGCTCTGAACATCAAGGTAATGGGATCACCTGTTTTGCACATAACAACATTTTAATCAAAGTGTTCAATGATCTTAAATACTTAGCTCATGGTCCTTTAAAAAATCATCGCTCTGCTTCGCTATAGCTGACTGAGGTATCAACTACAAATTCTGTAACAAATCCTCCTATAATTCGATCAAGACAATGATCAACAACCCACGCGATCTTGTTTTCAAAGGCTTCTAGTCATTGCACTAATTCTGGAGTCCACACTATAGGACAATCGAGCTTCCACCTTCCTTGACTTTCTGTTAATTTAGCTAACCACTCATACAGTTCAATGAGAAAAGTGCAGAAGAGGATCTCAGGTATCTTTGTATACAGATACCTATTCAATCACTCTTCCTTTGTAGGTACAGATTCCAGTCTTCTTGCAACGCGAACTCGTGAATCTTTTGATCCAACCACTTTTCAATTTCTTTCTTCATCAGATTCCAGTGATGCGACATCACACATCTCCTTCAAGCAGATCCTGGTCCCGATAATGTAACCATTTGTTGGCTTAGGGTGTCTTGACCCAGGTTCAGAGTTAGTTGTGCCAACAAAAAAATCCTTACACTACTAGCCCTTTCGGAAACAACCTACATAGTGCAGGCTACAGTCTCACCTGAAGCAGAATGGGGGGATACAAGAACCAAGTTTTTGCATCCAGAGACTAGTGTGATGTATTCTAGCGCCTCAGATCTACCTTCACATAGATCAATACACTCTTAGGGCACCTTGCTGCAACTCTATTAAAATAGCCTCTAGACCTTTGCGAAGATCCACAGTCGGTCCTTGTGTACCTCTAACAATCAATTTGTCTACTTACGTGCTTCAGAGAGCAGTCCTAAATTAGGGTTCACGCAGATTTACTTAAGCTATTAGTAAACGTCAGAGAATTCATTAGAGTCTTCGCGAAAATAATTAAACATGCCTTGCGTACATCATTAATACATATTCAAGAGAATCGTGCAACATTCGATCAATATTCCATAAAACACATTATTCATCGGTATCATATAACATTAACAAAGATAAATAGAAATACACAATAATTCTTCAGAAACTATCTTTATTGATCTTCAATTCAAGGTTACAGACTCAAAACTACAATGCGCACACAGCTGCAAGGGCCCATGAACTCAGTAGCGGACTCTACCTAGGCCTCCGCGCACTCAGTTGTAGAGCCTTTCTTCTATCTTACCCACTTCTCCTCACTATCACTTCCCTTTCCTTATGATTCATTCTCCTTTTTTTGTCCTTTGACTCCCTATGACACACCTATTTATAACCTTTTTCATACAATGCCATGGTTCGCGGACCATGGGTGAATCTCAAAACTGACTCAAACTTTACATAAAATAAGGGGATAAACCCCTTTGACTCCTAGTCATCTACGCGCTCTACATCCACAAATCGCAGAGACTTTTCATTATTTACAAAAACCATACCAAAACTTGAGTTATCTTAACCCCAAAACTGACCCAGGGGACCCCATCCCAATAGTCGTAGGTTGACCAAGGATGACGATATGTTTAGAAAATTGAGATGTATATGGAGGAGGCTAGTCAACATGCCTGGAATACTGGGTCACTTGTTGTGGCATGGGGATAACACAAGACATGAGGTTCAGGAGGTGGAGGCAGTGATGTTGTTAGCCACCCTTGAACTAAACGTAATGGTTGTGGTTTCATAATGTTTTTTCAACCATCATTGGCAGGGACTACAAGTGTAGTATAAATGTGGGGTGATAATGGGATTTCAATACTAAACTTATTATGAATGGAAGGTTGCAGAGGTTGAGCAACAAGTTGATCAATTATATTTACATTGCTAGTTTATGTAGGTTTTAACCCCGTACAGAAATTACTTGCATACGAATTCTAAAAAACATAAGATAAACAATGCGAGAGCATAACACATAAAACACATATACATAGAGATCTTCCCTTGGATCCCAAAACCGGGACTACCAGCTCGATTTTTCATTATGTTCCTTTCAATGTTATAATACATATTTATACATGTCGAAGCATCCAATACCATGGACCGAAAACCATTGCGTCCAAAACCATGGACCGAAAACCATCGCGTCCAAAAACATGTGCGAAAATCATGCACAAAACCATAGGTGGGTTTGCCCAAACAAACATAGGTTCCAAAACGAAATTTTCCGGGGCGCTGCCTCGGACCCCATAGAGTGGGGTTACCTGCACCCCTGAAACCCTTGTGACCCCCCCGCTACACAATCGACCAACAAAAGGGGGGGCCCTCTAACCCCCCGGTTAACTACGTGGGCTAGTCATGGAAAGAATATAACACAACCCAACATTTTGGAGCAACTACCTTAGTTCCTCTGAATCCCCATCAAAATGAACACAAACCCTAGGTCTTATTTCTCTTCTTATTCCTATTCCCATATCTCTGTTATTCCTTCCACTTACCTTGTTTATGTTATAAATACTTATGTTATAAAAGAAACAATATGCAAGTCATGACAAAATAAAGTATTTCAGTATCAACAAAACTACTTTTACATGGGGTTGAAACAACAAACAACTGAGAAAGAAAACTATGGGGAAAAATGGATAATTACTTAATGTATCAACATAATACACTTGTAATCAAAATAGGTATGCATTGTGTCATAATGTAAAAAGGAGTGAAAGAAAAATGATATATATGAAGAGCTGAGGTCACTTTTTGAATGATGAAACCTTGATTGATGGGGCGCTATACCAAGAAATAATTGTTGAGCATTGGTAGGGAATAATTGATGACCAGTGGAAGGAAATAATTGTCAAATGTTGGTAAACAATAAACACAGATCACTAATAAGCAATGAATGTTAAAGAATGATAGTTTTCCAATTAATTGTTGGTAGTTTTGAGCATATAGAATTGGAAAGCGACAAATGATTTATTATTTTGTTATACCTATTTATTGAGTACTAGAGTTGGAGGATAACAAAGAGCGTGGGATTTAGTTCACTATTATGTTATTGAAATGTCTCCATATTTGTTATACTAAAACTAAACTCTCATGTTGACACCACATGAAATTTGTAATGTGTTGTAACTTTTCAATTGTTAGATAATACATTGAATATTCTTGAATCGACAAGAAACTCTTGCTTTAGCATCTACCCAGACACTAGATAGAATATTTAAATACTAATTTACTTGCAAAGTTTGAAAATTTAAGTAAAAATTTCATGTGAAGATAAATCATATATATATATATATATATATATATATATATATATATATATATCCATTACAATTTCATTAGAGATATGATTGAAGATTGAAAGGTGATAATAGAGAATGGCACCTTGTAGAATGATGCAATTGCAATGATATGTTGAGCATTGGTAGGGAATTATTGTTGACTAGTGAAAGGAAATAATTGTTGAATGGTGGTAAAAAATAAATTCAGATCACTAATAGGAAATGCATGTTTTCTATATATTCCATATGAGGAATATACATATTCCATCTATTACATCAAAGTTCATCATGTCAATTAGGGGAATTGAACTTAGGTGGGGAGGGTTCTAATCATTCCTCTCAACCACCCAAGATAACTCCAATTAACACTAATAACTCCAATTAACACTAATAGATAATGAATGTTATGTAATAATAGTTTGCCAATTAATTGTTAGTATTTTCTAACATGTAAAATTGGAAAGTGATAAATAATTTATTGTTTTGTTATACCTATATATTAAGTGCTAGAGTTGGAAGACAATAAAGAGTGTGAGTTTAATTTACAGTTATGCTATTAAAATTCCCCAAAAAAACTTTGTAATATATTATAACCATTCAACAATTATTCAATAATACATTAAACATACTTGAATAGGAAAAAACCCCATGCTTTAGGATCTATCGTTCCACTATATAAAATATTTAAATATTAATTTACTTGCACCATTTCAAAATTTAAGTAAAACATTGTATAAGAAAAATAGTGGTAGTAGATAATATGTTATCTATTGCCAAATATTTTATCATTTCATTATAAATAATAGAAGAATTGTTTTAAATCAATTAAATATGAAAGTCATCTAGAAAAATGACCTGTTCTAACCATGATATATTTACACCGAAGGTATTCCCTCTATGGAGTTAGTTGGGAAACCATTATTCATCCCATCCAATCCAAGAGCTCTATTTTCATCCTCCTCCATCCAATAATTTTTTACCACATGCTTGGTATCGTCAGACCTTGTCTGCTCAGCTCAGGTTTAACTCTCCACTTGCGCTCAACTTAGGTTCAACTCTCTGCTTGTGCTGATATTTTTCCATCTCAAATCCCTCCATTTGTCCGACTCTCTGCTTGTGCGGATACTTTTCCAACTCAAGTCCCTTCGCATTCTAGACCTCACATCCAAATACGAGCGAGGCTGAGAGATCTCACCAACTTGGAAGAACTACGTCTCAGCTTCAAATGGATCCTCGACATTGTTTGAGTGGAGCTTGGGCATCTACCAAAGCTCAAGGTCTTTGATTTATAACAGAACTTCTTGGATTAATCGCAGAAATTGGTCCTAGGTTTATCACAAAAGTTCCACCTCGACCTGGTCTGAATATTCAACCAAGTATATACAAAAAAACTCATATATCAAGAGAAACAAGGGATGCCATTAAAATCATCTTTGCAACTTGGGTTCTAACATTGAACAACAATAATCCCTTTAGATACAACAATAATCCCTTTAGATTCATAAGATGAACTTGTTGGACATCTTGG
This sequence comes from Pinus tabuliformis, assembly GCA_031772625.1. Taxonomy (NCBI): domain Eukaryota; kingdom Viridiplantae; phylum Streptophyta; class Pinopsida; order Pinales; family Pinaceae; genus Pinus; species Pinus tabuliformis. The sequence continues at coordinate 1,798,043,080 of CM062816.1, read as the reverse complement.
TTAATACAAAATCCATGAGATAGCATGGTAGCAACAATATAAACACCAAGTACAATCTTATGGTCAAACAAATAAATTGCATAGTGCAAACTTAAACCTCTAACACTATGCCCAACTAGCACAACCTACATCGAACAAACAACAGACTAAAACCTAAATAGATTCACAAATTACATAAGATAAAGGTTTAATTCTCAGCTGTCATTACTCACAGGAAAAGAGAGAGAGAGAGAGAGAGAGAGAGAGAGAGAGAGAGAGAGAGAGAGATATTTTCTAATTCTCAGGGACATTGTGATGAATTCTGTTAAAAGATAATCACAATAGTTAAGATAAACATACTAAAAAGGAAAAATCAACAAACATACTTTCTCATATTTTAAAACAAAGTTATAGGTTAAATTCAACCATTTCTTCAAGCATATACTTGGCTAGGCCAATAGGGAGTCTAGACTTGGTTAGAATCAAGGTTCAACGACGTGCGATGAATGAGTTGTCATTGTTTCTTTCCACACTTAAAAAATATTAAGTATACAATTGGTAGCTCAAACCATATTATTTATTTACCATTGTGATTATGATAAAGTAAGTTTCTAGGATAATATTTGATTGGGATGTTTTCCCTAAAATACTTAGAATGTCACTCTATCCATTGTAGTTAAGGGTTCGCATGATTAGATAATTTATTTAAAATTCCACTTCTTCACATTCTAACACTAAATATCAAACCTTGTGTGAAAACATTGTGTGATACAAGTGTCACTTGTGCCATGGCTTGACTTTTCTTTCCATGGCTAATGCATGTTAAATTTTCATGGTCTTTCTTTAGTGTATTTACTAAGTAGAAAATTGTCTATATACTTGAATATGATTAGTCAGATATTTTTTTAGTTTTATGAGTTTGAGGATTTGAAAAGATACTTAATAATATGTGCATGAGATTTGTGTAATGTTGAAAATAATTAGTGAAAATATTTTCTTTCAATATAGATTTGTGATAAAGTAAAATATATGTGAAAAGTGGAATGGGGCATTATAGATAATGAAACTTTCTTATGAATAGTGAGAATGATATTTCATATTAAGAATGGTTGAACACATGTCTATGATCAATTCCACTAATTAAGAATGGATTTACGAAAAAATGTTCAGGAATTTGTGGCCACTTAGCTATTTAACTGTATATTTTTCCATCAATCATCTTACTCTGGGGTAACCAAATGTTGCAACAACAAATTTCTATCAAAAAGTAAGTAAACCCTTAAGTAGAAGGTTTCCCTTTAATATCGAACATTTTTTTTCTTTTCTTGTAATAAAAACATTAGGGTCATTCCTAAAGTAGTCTCGATTAGACTAGTGGAATCTCGCAGGGGAACCAAATCTTCTATTCCTTCGGTGTATCTTTGCACCTTTAGGGGCAATTGCTAGTTTTATATTTTTCTTAGATCACACTCAGTGCCTTAATTATATAATGTCTCTCTACTTGATATGTGTTTTGTTTTCATAGTTTAAATCGAGTATTCAATGTTCAATATCTTCGATACTTCCAAACATCTTTGAAGTTAGTTGGCCATCTTGAAACCTGTGGAGTGAAAGTGGTGAGAAAATTTGAAGCATATGAAACACTAAATGATTTTCAATTATGAATGTGGGTGAGGGGTTGGGGAAGTAATTGAAGGCCATCTTCTACTTTATTGGGTAGTTATATGTGTTGTTTAAATAGCTTTGGGTTTAATGAACTGTTATAGCGCTTTTTTTTCAATAAGAAAAAACAAGCATACTTTCTATGAATGAAAGGATGTTTAAATTTACATATAGGTGTTGTCTATTGAGGCTACAAATTTGTCTAGATGACCAAAAATGGTCGGAATCAGGCAATTTTTTTTTTCAAAAAATCTAGCAATAGGAGTGTTTGAATCATGTTTTTGATGGTGGAAATGGATCAACACCATCAAAACCCATGGGGAACCAAAACATTTGAAGTTTGATAGTTGTAACCTGGATTTACAAAAATTCTTGCTAGATTTTATCAAAATCTTGTCAGAATTTCAATAATTTTCTTGGATAAGTGAAGGCTTGTTAGACTACGACTTTACATATATCTGTCTTATTTTACTATCAATCCTCTAATATGTAAGAAGTTGTTTACACCTATGTTCAAAAATGAAAATTAAATACATCCAATGTTTGTGTCTCAGAATGCATTGTCCAGAAAAGGAGCCAATATGTATCTAGTCTTGCATGCAAGGAAACAATAATGTGACACAGTGTAAACCTATTACAAGACTAATTTTTTTGTCACCACACAACAAAATCACAATTTCTGATCACAGGAAAATACACATGAGTCTTGCGTTGTAGGGTAACTATAGGATATCTATCTTCCCGATCTAAGTATAGAGTCTGCAGAACTTGGAGGAATAAATTTCTCCCATACTTTTGTTACAACCATCCTTAGATAAAGCATCTGCAACTTCATTTTGTTCCCTGCAAATGTGAGAAAAAGTTAGCCTTTGAAAATTACCAGTCGACATATTAATGCACTTCATCTAATTTATGTGCATGCATGTATCTAGTGAAGACCACTCTACAACCAGTCTATCACCACCTTGGAATCTCCAAAGATGTCAATAGACTCAATTGTTAACCATTTAGCACAAAATAATGCCCCCCATAATGTTATAATATCTGCATGAGTATTCGTGCACTCCCCACGATACCAACTGAAGTGGAAATATGATCTTGGTTCAATAATGATGTACACTCCACATCTACAAATTTTATTGTGCGATGCGCTGTTGTAGACCAACTGGAAATCTTTTTCATACATCCATCTCTTTAATTACTCTCAAAGAAGTATTTTTGGAATCAGGGCTAATTTCACAAAAGTAAGCGCCAATATTCCCCCAAATTTGTTTGATATCCATAACAAAATCCTCAAAGATGTGTGTGTGGGCCTACTTCTCTAAATGCCCTAGATGATGTAGAATGGGAGAGAGCGATATACCTTGTATGTCGAGGTCCAATCAATTAAACAATCTTCAATAGAGTTTGAATTCCACTAAGCATAAATATTCAAAATATCCAATACTTAATTCCAAATGGAAATCATGAAAGAACAATTAAGAAAGAGATGACTCACCTCTTTCGGGTCTTGTTTGCACACCACACACCTCCCCGGCCCAAGGAATCGTCTCTTGCATAGATTGTCTCATGTTAATTTTTTTCTTTCCACGGAAAGCATCCAAAACAAACCCATTTCTAGATCTTCCAGAACCAATAGTGTTCAGCCCACGCTGATTGTGCTGGCAAGATATAATTAGACATCCTGCATCGAAATCTGTCCATAATTTTTTTTTCCATCCCACAAGAGGATGTCATCACTTTCAAACAAGGATATACCTTCCATTGCAAGGTTATGAAGATACCAATCCCATACACAAGAAATCTCATCACTTAGACCAAGTTCCCATGAGCGCGACCAATGGGGAGTTGTTGTGATAGACAGATTAGAGACATATATTTGATTTTAAAAAAGTACATGTATTATTGATAAAATTGATAATCACAGAAGGCAAAGAATGGTCCCCTTAAATCCTTTAATGGGATCCAATCCAATCTCAACTTGCGTTCCAGATCCAATCTCCCAACGAAGATTCCTAATCAACCAATGCTAATTTTTTGACAAATTGTTCTAGATGTAGGAGACCACAAATGGGACCCATGCCCCCCTTTAATCCACTCCATGAGCGATTGGTTTTTTAAATATTTATCCATGATAATCATCTGCCATACGCCTATGCCATTTTTAGGACACCAAAGATTCTTTATCAGCAAAGCCCGAACAAATAGTTCAGGTTTTTTTATACCACATTCCTCTACCTCCTTCAAATTAGAAATTGTCTCCAAACTAATAAGATGAATCTTCTTGTTCTTTCCCGTTTCAACCTAAATAAAATTTGAAATAATTGAGTTAATCATCTTGATGATGTGTTTGAGAATCAAGTAAAGATGTATCGAATACACATAGATGCTATGTAGAACCAACCAGACCATAATCAATCTCTCCCCCAAGGTGAGCCATTTGTTTGACTAAAGAGTTAGTTTTTGCTCAAATTTTTCAATCAACCATATCTAGTCTTTGATACCGAATTTATTATGTTTCAAAATGTACCCAAGGTACTTGAACCCATATTCCAGATGTGTCACTTTGACAACGAATAGTTGTTTAATTTCCATAATCAAGTCCTCATCCAAAACAACTGCAACGAGAATGGATTTGGATGTACTCATATAGATACCAACGACCTCTCCAAAGGACGATATAATATGATAATAAATTCCCCATTTGGGAATCGTGACCTCCCCCCGAATCAGAACATCATCCACAAAGATGATATGTGAGATGGATATGTGCCTAGTAATATTACATCCAGAAATGAAACTACCTATGCGAGCCTCTGAAATCATCCGACTCAAGCGTCAATGGCCAACAAGAACAAGAGTGGGGAGAGAGCACAACCTTGCCTTAAACCACGAGAAGCCTTGAAAAAATGAGTAGGTATGTCGTTGATTAAAACTGTAAAATTGACCAATGAGATACATGACATTATCCAATCAACAACATGCACGGGGAGACCGATTTGATATAAAATCATTCTTAAAAATGTCCCAATCTACACAGTGAAAAGCTTTTATCAAATCTAATTTCAATAAGCACGCATTCTCCTTTTTTACTTTAGTTCAGTGAAGGCATTCCTATGCTATAGCCACTGCATCTTGAATTTGACGATTTGCCATTAAACCAAATTGTTCAGGTGAGATAAATTTGACCATTCAAACTTAATCAAGAAAGAAATGATTTTGGAAATCATTTTATATACATTATTACAAAGCAAAATAAGTGTATATTCAGTGAAAGTAACAACATTAGAGACCTGACAACGGCATTTCGGGGACGGGAGATAGAACGGAGCTAGGGTTTTGAGGAAAAAACCCTCGACGGCGCCGACGGTACTGCGGATCACGCTCAAGCACTGTAGAGGAATCTCTGTAGCGGGACAGAGCTGCAGGGGTTCAGCGGAGTGCAATGGAACCTCCTCAGGGGGGGCGTCAGAGCCCTCCCCTTCACTGCAAGATCCTGAGCAAGCGGTCATTTTTGGATCGGTAGATCAGGAAATTCTAAACAGAGGAAAAAAGCAGCAAGTTAATGACAAAGAGAATGGAAATCGGAAGAACAAAGATAGCAATCCACAAGAAGAAAAAGAAATGCAAGAAGAAGGCCCAAAAATATCCTCATCAACGTGCCGACCTGTGGCCAAAGAACGGCCACAAATAGAGCTGCCGGGAGACAAGATTGACAGAAGAATAGAGTACATGAAAGATCATGCCCTCATTGGAAAGTTCATAGGGTTTTGGCCAACTGAGAGAGCTTTATATGGCTGGATTGAGGTGAAATGGAAACCCAAAGGAGATGTCACTCTCCAGCTAGGGCCGAAGGGCTTTTTCACCGCAATCTTTTTCTGCTTAGAGGACAAGTATAGGATCCTGGGAGCATGGCCTTATTTCTTCAACTCAGCGGGTTTATATCTGAGGGAATGGATTCCAAGATTCAACCCAGACAAGGAAGATCTCACTTGGGCGCCAGTGTGGATCAGATTGTACTCTCTTCCTGACGAATACTGGGACGAAGACCTTCTCAAGCGCATAGGAAATAGAGTGGGAGAATACATCAGAGCGGCAGAAGAAACCAAATCCCGCAAGTATATCTCCTATGCTCGAATATGTGTCTTTATTCGCCTGAATGAAGCCTTACCAGAGTCAGTAACTCTTGCCCACCGAGACGAGGAGTGGATCCAGCCTCTCGACTATGAACACGTGCCCTTTCGGTGCAGAAAGTGCCATGCTCTGGGGCATCTCTTCAGGGTTTTCCCTCTAAATATAAAAGCCAACTCCTCTGATCCTTCTGAAACCACAACCCAAGATGGTTTTACGAAAGTCCAAAGTCAGAAGCACTCGCATAAAAAGCCCCAGAATGGGTCCAAACCCCAGCCTACCAAACCCCAAGACCCATCATCTAAGAACAGCTTTGATATTCTAGCCCACTCCTCAGATGAACAACCCCTGTCTTCTGAGACCAACCATGCGCGCCCTTCCTCTTCATCCCATCCCCCTCCATCTGACCCCCCTCCTAAATCTCAGCCTCCCATCATCATCCCGACCATCCTTAGCCGGAATCAGAAAGATACAGTGGAAGGTCACAAGGAAATGGATGTAGATGGAAAGTTAGACCTCCCACGGGACTCAGAAATCAATCAAGAGGAAAGCAATCAAGTGCAAAAAATGGATGAAGAGCCAGAAAGCATAGATCTACATGGTCTGGACATTTTGGAACTAGAACTAGCCTGCAAAAAGAGAGCATATGACACAATATCTGAGACTCAACTAAATAAGCTCGAAGTGGTCATCTCAAGAGCCTACCACCAACACCAATTAGGGATACAACCGGGAAGTAATTGGGACAGCAACCTGCGTCCAAAGGATTCCAAAAAGAGAGGAAGGAAAACAGATCTCCAGAGAACAATCGAGATTGGGAAAATCCTGGTGGATTCAGGCAGATATGCGAAGTTAACGAAGTACTACAGGCCCTCTAATATTAGTTAGCCATGAAGCTTGTATCCTGGAACTTAAGAGGGCTCAACAGCCCTGGAAAACTCAGGATGTTAAAAAATATGATCAAAATGGAAAAACCGCAGATGTGATTTCTCCAGGAAACTAAATGCAATAGTTCTACTCTGGGTAACATTCTCTCAAAATCTTGGCCAGGGTGTAGATCAGTTGCTGTAGACGCCTCAGGAGCATCAGGGGGCTTGCTATAGCATGGAATACCCAAGCGGTAACTCTCACTGATTTTCATGCCTCTCATCATCTCATACAGACGACCTTTCATATTCTGGGTACCAATATTCATGGTAACTTATCTAACGTCTATTTTCCGCAAGACACAGGAAGAAAAATCGCGCTCCTTGAAACTATAGAAGCGCTGAGCATAAACAGAAGGCATCCATTATGGATTGTGGCAGGGGATTTTAACATGATAACCAAAATCGAGGAAAATATAGGAGGGAGAATCAGAATGGAACCAGAAGTTGCTCGCTTCAAGGACTTCATCCAAAATGCCTCTCTCATAGATATGCCGTTCTGTAATGGCACCTTCACCTGGAGCAATCGCAGAGCTAGCAAGCATCAAATTGCCTCTAAATTGGATCGCTTTCTCCTCTCAGACAATGCGGTGCATCTTGGAGGAGATTTCTCGGCTGCAATACTTGCACACACCGGTTCGGATCACTGGCCGATTGCTCTACAATGGCAGAGACCAGGGGATTTGACAAAAAGACCCTTCCGATTTGAGGGGTTTTGGCTCACACACCATGCATTCAAGGACTTTGTCAAAACCATCTGGGCCTCTTTCATCCCTCCAGAAGGAGCAAAAATGTATCAGTTTCAACAGAAGCTACGATTTCTGAAAAGTCACCTGAAAAGATGGAATAGGGAGACCTTTGGAAATATATTTAAGGCGCAACAGGAGCTACATCAGGAACTGGTGGATCTCCAACAGAAAATAATCACAGAAGGGCACACGGAGGCAACCCTGGATCAGGAACGGCACATTCAAAATCAACTTGAAGAGAGGAGAAAACAGGAGGAAATCTACTGGAGGCAAAAGTCCAGGGTTCGTTGGCTGAAGGAGGGGGAGCGCAACACCAAATTCTTCCATAGAACCACGGTGTAGAGAAGGATGCATAATAATATACCCTTCATTCAGAATCAAGAGGGGGCAAAAGTAGAGAAGCATGAGGAAATAGAAGAGGTACTCCTCAATCATTTCCAACAGGTTCACCAAGAACAAGCAGAAGATCGGCAACAGGCTATTGGAAAGATAACCAGCAATGTGCCAAAACTCATCACGACGGAACATAACGAGCTGCTCATGCACCCTATTCTCCTCCACGAAGTAGACGAGGCAATGTCCCAGCTCAAAGAAGGTAAAGCCCCTGGCCCAGATGGTTTCACAACCACGTTCTTTCACGCTTTCTGGGACATGATTAAGTTGGAGGTTTGGCAGATTGTAGAGGAATCAAGGGCCCTGCGCTGGCTTCTCCCCTCCCTCAACTCCACCTTCATTACTCTCATCCCTAAAGAGGAGAATTCCATCACCCCAGACAAATTCAGGCCTATAGCTCTTTGTAATGTCATCTATAAATTCATACCTAAAGTTATTGCAAATAGGCTAAAACCCCTCTTACCTATGCTCATCTCTCCGGAATAGTCGGGGTACGTGGAAGGCAGACAGATAATGGATGGCATTCTCCTCACGCACGAGATTCTTCACTCTCTCAAGCACTCTAAACAAGCAGGTATGTTACTCAAACTGGATCTCTCTAAAGCTTTCGATAAGCTCAGTTGGACTTATATTCAACACATGCTGAAAGCGTTTGGATTTTGTTCTATGTGGGTACGCTGGATCATGAGCCTTATCACTTCCACTCATTTCTCCATCCTTGTGAACGGCATCCCCTCCCGCCCTTTCAAACCCTCTCGAGGTATCAGACAAGGGGACCCCCTTTCCCCCTTCCTCTTCGTTCTTATGGCTGAAGGTCTTGGCAGACACATCAGGCATGCCCTCCATTCTCAGCAGCTTAAAGGCATCTCTGTCCACAACTCTCCTGCTACCTCTCATCAACAATTTGTTGATGTCACCATGCTTTATGGCTACCCCTCTGTACAGGAAGCCTCTAGATTAAAAACCCTTCTCAACGACTTCTCTGAAGCCTCAGGCACCCACGTCAATTGCTCCAAGTCGCAAATTTTCTTCTTCCACACCCCTCCTTCATTCAAATCTGCCGTCTCCCGCATTCTAGGTTTCCCCTCTGCTTCTCTCCCCTCTAAATATCTAGGGGCTCCCCTCACTGCCTCAGCCATAAAGCAGCCCATGGTGCTCTCTTCTAGAGAAGCTCGACTCAAAGCTCAATCTTTGGACTTACCGCTCTCTTAATCTAGCCAGTCGGGTGGTGCTCTTCAAGTTTGTCCTGCAAGCCATGCCTCTTTACCTTTTTTCTATCCTAGCTGCACCAAAGTGGGTCCTAAAAAGAATAAGGAACCTACAGCGTGACTTTATTTGGGGCAGCTTTGTTACTAATCGAAAGTGGGCTCTGGTAAAATGGACCACTGTCTGCATGCCCAAAGACAAGGGAGGCATCAGACTAAGAGACCCAGAGTATAGCAACACCATTATGAATGCCAAGATCTGGTGGCAATGGATGACTAATCCAGATAAGCCGTGGGCAAAAATCTGGACCGCCAAATATGCCAATAATGGACCTCAAGAAGAGCTCATCAGATTCACTCCCACCGAAAAAGGGTCGCTAATCTGGAATGCGGCCAAGCAGCACTATCAGCTCATTCAACAGCACAACTTCTGGGAAATTAGGAATGGTCGTACGGCTAGATTCTGGACAGATGCCTGGAACCAAATGCCTAAGATCTCGAGTGTTATTCATCCATCTCTGGTTTCGGACATGCAGGATCAGCAGCAGGTTAAAGTCCAACAATTCTGGATGCAGGAGACGGAGCATGGGTTCAGAAAATGGAGACAGAGCAATCAAATAATCAACAACACAAATATTCAGGAAACAGCAGAATTTGAGAAAGAGTTAAGGAAAAGAGGCATACGGTATGATGAAAGAAATGATATACTCAGATGGGGATATCTACCCAAGGGGTCCTACACCACTTCCGAGGCCTACAAGTTAATCGGCAACTCTCCCACTCCGCTGGATCCTCTATGGAGTAGAATCTGGGGTCTCGGAGCCTGGCCCAAAATCTCCTACTTCCTCTGGCTAGTAGGACACAAAAGAATTCTCACATGGGATAAGTTAAGGAGACGTAATTTTCAAGGCCCCTCTATATGTCACAACTGTTTTCAACACGAGGAAACTCTTCAACATCTCTTGGATACATGCTCGCTGGCCAGCCAGTTGTGGGAAAAGGTGAGCTTTAGATGCCAAAGAAGATGTAAAGGGGATAACGATATCATCGACACCATCAGACAATGGCTGAAAAGCCCCTACAACTGTGAGATCCTTAATCACCTGTGGAATATAATCCCGGGAACTGTCTTATGGAACATTTGGAAGGAAAGAAATAAGAGCATATTCAAAAACAAGCGCTCTCCCATTGAAGAAATTTGGAACAGACTGCATGGGAATCTCAAAGAAACGATGCTGCTTCGATCTTGGACAAAAGAGGATCTCCCTGCCACAGATAATGAGAAAAACATCCTCGACAATTGGAAATTGCAGCTACCACAGGAGTTTGCCAAGCATCATCCAGCTAATAGCAGTGTCAAGGACAACAGCAGCTGGAATGCCCCTCCTATTAATTCATACAAACTCAACTTTGATGGGGCTTCCAAAGGCAATCCTGGAGCAGCGGGATTTGGAGGTATTCTAAGAAACCATGAAGGCACTCCCCTGCAGATTTACTTTGGAAATATAGGGTGGGACACCAATAATTCCGCAGAGCTGGAGGGACTCTGGCAAGGTCTCTTGCTAGCCAGGAGCCTCAACCTTCAACCCTTGATAGTTGAGGGCGATTCCCAGATCCTCATCAACATGGCAACGCGCATACAGAATGGCTCTCAAGCCAGGAAAGTTGCAGCTAGCTGGAGACTAGAAGCGAGGCTAAATAACATTGCTCATGAGCTGCGCAATCACAGAGCCATCTCCTTTCATCATACCAAAAGAGAAGGCAACAAGATTGCTGATCTCCTAGCCAATATTGGGGTAGAAAATGATCAGACCCTCCTATCAGGTAACATGGATATCATCCCAAACAATCTCCAGGCCCAGGACTGTGAAAGTCTCATCCAAAGATATACCGAACCCCCGGATGCGGGTGTTAGCATGTCAGCCAGGGAAGGGCCACATGCCATGCATGTGCCGCCTCGTGTTCATTCAAGGCATTCACTGTCCACCGCCGCCGAAGAATGAAGAATAGTTTCAGGAGCTCATTGCTTTCAATGTCGCATAACGTGAAGAGCTGTTGTTTCAGAGAGCAGTTATGGAGGGCTATTATCGAGAGAATGTTGAATGGATTAAGATGGGCAAAGGATTACTGCAAGCCCATTCGCAAGGTAAGGTCAGTGTGGTGCACGCTCTTGAGGGCAATCTTCCTGGGGGCATTCCTCGCCTTCAAGCTTCAGCTCCTGCTGTCGCAGACAGCCATCACGAAGCCAAGGAACACTTCAAGTGCGAATTCCAGGTTGAGTGCTATTTATACGCTATTGAACTTCATCCCGGTTCGGCTAAGAGGGGTTGCAACTGTGAGGGAGGGCGATTCAAGCTGGTTAAATCTTCCTCTGACGCTCTGCTCCAAGCCACCAGTTTCATGGCAAATATGGTCAAACCAAGGCAAAGGCTGCTCAGTAGGCGAGGCTCTGCTCGTGGAGGCTCTTCACGCAACCCTGCTGCAGAATCCCACCACCACTGCTACTGTTGTTATTGTCATAGAAGATCAGGGGCCACTCCCATACAGGTCAATCAATTCATGGATTCGGGCAGTCCCAGTGCTGAGCCGCCCGCGTTGCCAGCGTTTGGAACTGCCATTTTCACTCTTGGCAGCTCGAGGAATAATGCCCGTATCAATGCTCATATCTCAGTCCTATTCATTGAGGACTCTTAGGATGAGGAGGGAGGTTCGGACAGCAAGGAAGCGCTCCCTGATGACCAACCAGAAATTATTGAGGAAGAACCAGCGGGAGTTCTTGGGCAGATCACCACTCAACCACATGAGAATGAGGCGTCAACCTCCAAAAAGGCCGAAGTGGAAGAATGGGAAGGTCGTCTGGAAGGCTACGTGTGGTGTCGAATCCTCGAGGAGAAGCCTGAGGAATAGCATCCCTCGGCAAGCTCCGTCACCCTCCTCTTTTGCTCAGGTCCGGTATAAGTTTTCTATTTCAGTCTGCGTCGGGTATAAGCCAAGGTCTTCTGTTTGGGTCTTTCTAGTTTTTATATATGTCAATGTAGGCTATAGTCCTACTAGCAGGATTCGAAATCATGCTGTCGCTGGTCCTCTGTCACCCCTGCGAGGGAAAATCTCTGTTTTTGTTTCGAAGCCCCTGCGTGGGTTGCTTTTGCAAGGTTTGATTATAGTTTTGAATTTTGTCATGTGCTGGAAGAGATTAAGTTTGGTAAAGCCGCCCCTGCGAGGGCTAACTCTGAGTCGTAAATTGCTGCCCACAGCGCCACAGTTGGCCTTGGGCAATATGTCTTTCTGAATGTAATGTTTTACTGTACATAATATAATAGAATAGTAGAGCTTTAACGAGAAAAAAAAACAACAAGCCATCCAAAACTCCTCAACCAACATTAAATACTTTGGAAATAAGTACTATAAAAGTAACATTCAATGCACCAATACAAAACAAGCCATCCAAAACTCCTCAACCAACACTAGAGACTTTGGAAATAAACATTATAAAAGTAACATTCAATGCACCATATACAAAACAAGCCATCCAAAACTCCTCAAGCCATCCAAAACTCCTCCACTTACATTAGAAACTCTGGAAAGAAGTACTATAAAAGTAGCAATCAATACACTAAACACAAAACAAGCAATCCAAAAGTCCTCAACTATAATAAAAAAAAAAAAAAAAAAAAAAAAAAAAAAAATGGAGAAAGAGTACTACCAACCAGCCATCCAGGCTGGGGCTCTTGTCCCATGCCATGGATTTTAATGCCATTAATAACCCATAGGAAGTGATACCAACGGAGTCACTTTCCACTTCTTAAATCCCATAGAAACAATATTTAAAAATAATATTTGGTTGGAAAAATATTTAATTTTTCTAAATGGTTACGAAATAATCCACCTTTTAGATCCCATGAACTAAAGACATGCATTTCAGAAATAGACTCCGTAAGTAAATTATTTCAGGCATCATCTGATTGGATGAAAACGAGAAAAATATTGTGTAAATCCCGAAAGTGAAATATATAGCGGTAGCGAAAACAATTTTATATGGAATATTATATTAGTCTTTTCAAAATTTCTTAGGATGCTTTCAATGAGAGTTGAACTCATGACCTCCCGCTTGCTCTAACCAACTGAGCTATGAAAGCAAGCTATATATTTCACCACATATAAGCTTTCATAATCAGACGGCCAATTTTTTATGCAGAGTTCATTATAGAAAGTAATTTGATGAGAGGTATATAATTGTTAGTGTATTAATATTTTATGTAGTGATTATAGTGATATGGGTCACTATTATATTGGAAGGGGTGATAAATCTGTTTTTTTTATTAGTTTATGTTTTTTAAAGGTTGGATAATTTTTTATTTTTTTTAATTAATTATTTTTTAAAATTAATAATATTAATGTGTTGTTATATTAATGTTTTTTTTATGGTATGTGTTTAATTTATAATTAATAGTGTATTAATATATTAATATTATTAGGTGGTTGTTTTATTTTTTAGTATGTTTAATTGTAATAGTTAAAAAATATGGTAATGTTATGGTTATGAAATTATTAATTATTTATTTTTCATTATTCATTGAAATAGTATGTTGGTGGTTTTTATCTATTTTTTATTGGTCATTGAAATAGTATGTTGGTGGTTTTTATTTATTTGATAGTAAGTATTAACTGATTGAACTTGTGGTTGCATTAATTTCATGTAGGGAGTTGGGTTTATTATAGAAGTTTGGATATATGTGTGGTGTTGGATGGATTAATTGTCATTTTTGTTAAGGACATTGTTTCAAGGCTATTTTGTAAAATATATGCAAGAACAAATGACAATTAGTAGCGCTAATAAAATCTCAAAACCAATTGTTGTAAATATCACTCTCAACACTCTAGAAACATTTGTTGTTACACTCCAGATCTTTATCACACTTTAGAAAAAAAGAAAGAAAGAAAAAATACACACATTGCAAAATAAATAACACTTTGTCACTCAATCACTCTTATTTGAAAGAAACAACTCTTTTGGAAACCATTCAACACCCAAATAATAAAATAGCAATTGTTGTAACACCCATTCAATCAATTAAACATACCAAAGAATTGTAACAATAATCAAACAACCATCTCACCTAATAAAGGGATTGAGCTAGGACCTACACTATTACACAATGATAGAGGTTGCAATCCTACAATTATTCAATATATGAACAAGATCTATAACAATAACAATAAATCACACATAACTCACAACTGAGAGGAGATAAATGTATTTTATGATACCTCTCTAACCAGTGATCTTTGCTAAGGAGGAGGGCCCTTCTTCCTTAGCAAGGACTGGTGATTTATAGAACACACAAGCTAATCAAGAAAGAGATATGGAGCCAGGAACAATAAATAGTTGCATTGATGAAAGTTGCAATATAGGATTGTTTACAATGATGGTGCTCTCCCTTGAGGCTTTATTTATGCATTCCTCGCAGGAGGGGAGTACACTCTTTTATAGTTCCAGATTGCATTCTTTTTCGAAAGGTAGGATCATCATGAGAATCTCTCAATTTTCATGTGATCTAAATCGAGGTTATACAAAACTGTCTTGTAACAAATTGTCTTAATTGAAATAGAGTTGTAACAACTTTCTAAATTACAATGGATTATCATTTCAAAATATCAATTGTTCCAACTAAGTTAGTTGTGTTGTCCATGCGTTTCTCACTTCAACAATCAAACTAAATTTGACCATGTGTTTATCCATGTCAATCTTTGTTGCTAATTGTTGAAGAATATAGTGCCCAAAATGTTGGGTTGGAGCCTGATTATCTTCCTGATTGTTCAATTTTTTTTGTTTTAGTCGTGTTGGATACTTGTTCCTAACAGGGTGGCAACGTCGCCCAATTAATCATTGTCAAGGGGGTACAAGGGGGGTGATGTCGACTTTTATGAGCCCCCCACTTGGTGGGGGTTCGGGGGTAGCACCCCAAAGCTAAAAATAGATGAAAAATTGCCTTGTAAAATATTGTAATTTCGTATTCAATCTGGGCCGTTCATTAGGCAGATGGTATGATGGTAGAAGTTATGTTAATTTAGAGATTTTTTCCCTGGGAGGAAACCCTTAGTTTATATGATGGAATTGTATTGTGGTTGTGTATTATTATTCTGAGTGAGAAAGAGAGAGGATACTATGTGAGAGCGAAGAGGAAATTATATCGGATTTGCTGTAAGTTGTATCTCTTCATTTTGTTGGATAATATAAAAGGAAGGACTAGTTGTTTCTACATGAGCGCAACCCAAATTGGGTGAACCATGTATATCTGTGTGTCTCTTGTTTTATGCATTTCTGTATTTGTGTTCCCACAATATTTTGTGTATTTCATTGCTTCGTTAATTAATTTTTAAAAACTTGTATTAGAGCTGAAGGTTTATTTGGCTCATAAACTTGCAGGAGAGAAGGGTTTCTAGTTCGAGTTGGAGCAATGGTGGAAGATGGTAGGTTTAGGGTAGAGAAATTTAATGACCAAAACTACTAGCTATGGAAGATGCAGATGGAAGATTATCTGTATCAGAAAGATTTCTACCTACCATTGAGTAGAAAATCAAAGAGGCTGACGAGTATGATAGACACAAAATGGGAGATTCTTGATAGAAAGGCACTAGGAACAATACTGTTGTGTTTGGTAGCGTCGGTGGCATTCAACATTTCAAAGGAAACAACAACAAAGGTTTAATGATGGTATTGGCAAAACTATATGAAAAATCCTCAACCTCAACTAAAGTATTTCTTATGAAGCGTCTATTTAATATGAAGATGTCAGAAGGTGGATTTGTTGTTGATCATTTAAATGAATTTAACATGGTTACCTGTCAGTTAAGTTATGTAGGGGTAAATTTTGAAGATGAAGTTAGGGCTTTGTTATTTCTATGTTCATTTCTAGAAAGTTGGAATGGCTTAGTTATGGCTATTAGTAACTCTGTCTCTGGATCTAGTACTTTAAATTTTGATGATGTTGTTAGTGCCATCTTTAGTGGGGAAATGTGACAAAAAAGCTCCGATGAGACATCAAGTGATTCTTTGACTGTAGAAACTAGGGGAAGAAAAATGGGAGGAACGAGCCCAAGAAATCGCAATAAGTCAAGAAAAGGCATATCCAAATCTAGATTAGGGGTAGTGTGTTGGAAATGTGGGAAGAAAGGACACCTGAAAAAAGACTGTAAATCTCAGAAGGGAAAAGAAGGAGATGGACAACAAAAGAACAATCATGAAGCGAATGTGACAGGTGATGTGTTGTAAGATGATTTTATTATTTCATTAAAGAATATTATTGATGCCTAGGTGGTAGATTCAGGGGTCTTGTTCCATGCCACATATAATAGGAAAATTTTTCATGACTATGCTCAAGGAGATTTTGGATAGGTTTGTTTGGTTGATGATAAACCCTATAAATTTGTTGGAATGGGTAAGGTTTTTATAAAAAACAAAATGGAAACTAATCTCTATTGAAGGAGGTAATGGATTTTCCAAATCTAAAGAAAAATCTAATTTCAATAGGGTAGTTGAGAGGTGAAGGTTGTGTAACTCTACTTTACAGACAAAACTTGGAAGGTCATTGAAGGAGCCTTGGTAATAGAAAAAAGAGAAAATGTTGGTACATTGTATTTATGCAATAGTATTTCTAATTATGTTAATGCTTTAACTTCCATGGGAGAGGATATGACACTTTGACATCCTAGGCTCGATCACATGAGTGAGAATGGGAAGCATATTCTTCATTCAAGAAATTTGTTGCCAATTTTGAAGCATGTTGATTTGGATTTCTATTAAAATTGTGTTTATGGAAATCATAAGAGAGTCATATTTATCGGAGTTGGAAAGGAAAAGAAGAGAGAAAAAATAGAGCTTGTGCACACAAATGTATGGGGACTTGCTCAGGGATAATCTCTCAGTGGACCTCGCTATTATGTTACTTTTATTGATGATGCAACTAGGAAAAACTTGGATTTATTGTATTCAAAATAAATATGTTGTATTTGATACTTTTAAGAAATGGAAATCTTTGGTTGAGAATGAGACATAAAAGAAGTTGAAGTGTCTCAAATCAGATAATGGAGGAGAATACTGCAACAAAGAGTTTGATAACTATTAGAGCATGAAATTCATAGAGAGAAGGCAGTTCCAGGAACACCACAAGAAAATGGTGTGTCAGAAATGATGAATAGGACAATCATGGAGCATGCAAGGTGCATGAGATTGCATGCAGGCCTTACAATTTTGGGTAGATGATGTAGATAATGTTGTTTATCTAATAAATAGAGAGCCTTCGAGTTCCATGGATGGTGGTATCCTAGAGGAGGCATGAACAAGTAAAATGGTAAACTACTCATTTTTAAAGACTTTCGATTGTGAAACATTTGTCCACATCAATAAAGAAAATAGAAAAAAGCTTGAGGAAAAATGAAAGTAATGTACCTTTATTGGATATGGTGTAAATTATTTTGGTTATCACTATTATGATTATGAAAATCACAAAATCATTAGGAGCAGAGATGTCATATTCAATGAAAAGGTCTTGTATAAGAATTAGATGCAGGGAAAGAAACATGAAAAGGAAAACAAGGAATACATAGTGCTTGATGAAAAAAAAGAAGTAAAGGTGCCTAAAAATCAGAATGATCAGCAACCACAACAACAACACCAACCACAACCACAACAGACACCTCAAACACCTAAAATTAGTGTTAGAAGATCTACTAGGATAAGTAGACCCCATGAACGATACTCTCCTTCATTAAATTATGTATTGTTAAATGATTCTGGTGAACCAGAAAGATATTAAGAAGCAATGTAGGTAGAAACTAGGAAGAAGTGGGAGCAAGCCATGGAAGAAGAGATGGAATCCTTGATGCATAATCATACTTGGGGCCTAGTCAAGTTTCTTGGAGGTAAAACAACATTGCATAATAAATGAGTTTACAAATTGAAGAAAGAAGATGGAGGTAAACAACGGTATAAGGCTAGACTTGTGGTGAAGGGGTTTGAAAAAAAGAAAGGTATATAATTTGATGATTTTTTTCCTCCTATTGTTAAAATGACTTCAATCACAACTATTTTAAGTCTAGTGGCAGTAGAAGATTTTCATCTTAAATAGTTAGGTGTGAAGACAACCTTTATCCGTGGAGATTTGGAGGAAGAAATATATATGCAACAACCACAAGGGTATGAGGTCAAAGGGAAGGAGAAGTTAGTGTGAAAATTGAAGAAGAGCTTGTATCGCTTAAAACAGGCTCCAAGGCAATGGTATCTCAAATTTGACAGGTTTATGTCTAAACAAGGTTAAATACTAGATATGACTTTGACCATTGTGTTTATCTTAAAAAGTAAAATAATGGTAGCTATATCATATTGTTATTGTATGTAGATAACATACTTGTTGCAGGGGCTAACATGTAGGAAATAAATGTGCTCAAAGGTGGCAAATTCACTTGCAATGAAGGATTTGGGTGCTGCAAAACAAATCCTTGGTATGAGAATAACTAGAGACAAGAAAAATCACAAACTAACATTGTCTCAAAGTGAGTACATAGAAAAGGAGTTGGAAATTTTTAATATGCAGAATGCAGAACCAATTAGTACACATTTTTCTATCCATTTAAACTAAGTAAGGAGATGTGTCCCAAGACTCGGGAAGAGATGGATTATATGTGTAAACTTTCATATGCATCAACAGTTGGAATCTTAATGTATGCAATGGTTTGCACAAGGCCTGGTATTGCACATGCAGTGGCAGTTGTAAGTAGGT
Source organism: Pinus tabuliformis (assembly GCA_031772625.1). Taxonomy (NCBI): domain Eukaryota; kingdom Viridiplantae; phylum Streptophyta; class Pinopsida; order Pinales; family Pinaceae; genus Pinus; species Pinus tabuliformis. The sequence continues at coordinate 1,798,024,256 of CM062816.1, read as the reverse complement.
ATATGAACAATCTAGGAAAAGAGCATTGGATGGTAGTAAAGTGGATTCTCAGGTTTTTGAAAGGTACCACAAATCAAGAATTATTCTTTGGTGGTTCAAACATTTCTCTACAGGGATACGTTGAAGTAAATATGGCAGGTGATAGAGATATCAGGAGGAGCACCACAAGTTATGTGCTTATTGTAGGTGGAACAACTTTTAGTTGTGTTTCAAAATTGAAAAACATGGTTGCACTTTCAACAAAAGAAGTAGAGTATGTTGTTGCTACAGAGGCTAGTAAAGAAATGATTTGGTTACAAAGGTTTATGGATGATATGGGTAAGAAGCAGGAGATTAGTAGGTTATACAATGGCAGCCAGAGTGCCATTCATCTTGCAAATAACTCAACATTCCATTCCAAGACTAAACATATACAACTCGGGTATCATTTCATATGGTCAGTGTTGGAAGATGGACAACAGAATTTGGAAAATATACACACTAGCCATAATCCTACCGATATGTTAACAAAAGTTGTAACCAGGAAGAAATGAGATTCTGCTCAGTTTCAATTGGTCTTCAAGTATGATGGTGAATATGAGAAACAACCAGGTCCAAGTGAAGTCATTGTCCAATAAGTGAAGCAATGATGGAGTTTATATAATTAGTCTCCAAGTGGGAGATTGTTGGGTGTGGAGCCTTATTATCTTCCTGATTGCTTAGAGGTTTTTTGTTTAAGTCATGTTGGATATCTATTGCTAACGGGATGGAAATGCCACCCATTTAATTTACATGAGGGGGTTATAGGGGGGTGACAACGAATTTTATGAGCTGCCTCTGGCAGAGGTTTGGGGCAGCACCCCCGAAGCTAAAAATAGATGAAAAATCCCCTTGTAAAATATCATAAATTTGTAGTCAATCTGGGCCATTCATTAGGAAGATGATCTGTTGGTAGAAATTGTGTTAAATTATGGTTTTTTCCCTAGAAGGAAACCCTCAGTTTATATGAGGGATTGCATTTCTATTGTGTATTATTATTCTAAGAGAGAAAGAGAGAGGAGATTGTGTGAGAGTGAAGAGGAAATTACAACAAATCTGTTGTAGGTTATATATCTTCATTTTACTGGATAATATAAAAGGAAGGACTGGTTGTTTCTCAGTGGACGTACCCAAATTGGGTGAATCACAGATATCAGTGTCTCTCTTGTTTTATGCATTTCTGTATTTGTCTTTCCATAATATTTTGTGTATTTCATTTCTCTGTTAATTAATTTCTAACACAAAGTAGGCTTTGATATTATAGAACGAACGTCAACGGAGCCTTCATTCCATATTTAACAAAACAAAATTGTGGAGATATCATCCTGTAAAAACATCTCAACAAGCCATACCACTTGAAACAACTCTTTGCCAATTTATTAATAAAATAGCTTAAAGCTGTTAGCTTTTATATCAAATTACAAGAAAAGTTGAATAATAAAGGTGACATGCAAAGGAAATGTACTTTTGCCAATAATAACTAACGAAGTGATAATGTATGACTTTTTAGGGTGAAAATGGTAGGAAAATATAGCGAAAATAGGAAAAAAGAGAATACTAATTTTGTGTCCCAACATCTACCCCCCAACTTATCTACATGTCCTCATGTAGACCTTTGTAACCAATTTCTAATGTGATGTGAATGAAATTATGAAAAATTATATGCTCTTGTTGTATCTTCTGTAGGTGTTCTGTATCTCGAGAGACAAGTAATTCCACTTCCCACAATTTGTCATCTAGCTTACACATGTACTGGTACTTATAGACAAGAGCCAAAATGAGTGGAAACTTGAACCTGAGTCCATGACATCTAGGCCCACATTTCCTTTTACATTCCACATACTAAGGTACTCTATAAAGTTCATGTATGAAGTTTGAAAATAGTAGGGATCCTCATTTCTCAATTTTTCTCTACAAGATTCCCATCTAAACTTACTTCCTTAAAATGCATCTCGTTTCAACACTCTAATACTCTTGGAACAACTCTCAAGGACCTTGTTTTTTAATTCCATCAACAACTTCTTAGTTTATATGTACTACCACATCCTATTATATGCCATAGATATTATTCAGGCAGGCCCAGGTTCATCTCGAATGACTAGCTTCACAACCTCTTAATTTTGTTATATTGTTACAAGCGGTCGTCCAATTGACTTGATTATATACAAATCACATGAATTCCCTCAGCTAAAAATCTCCCACATAGGGTGTAATATGAAAATTCCTCGCTTTAAAATAGGCACGATCATGCAAATGCAATTCACATAATAAATGTTTCTCTGAAAAATTAACCTTCTATAAAGTTTCTAGAAATTCTTGAACATCCTTAATCACATGTGGTTGCTACTCTATTATTGTTGTTAGTTGAAAAAAGAAATTTTTTTCTTGTAAATATAGAGGGTAGGAAGAAGAAGGGGTTTTGCAACTCAACATATTTTCTACTAAGTCATACATCTGCTCCTTCTCTTCCTGTAACAACTTTACCTTTTCCTGCCATTCTTCAACCCAGAGTATTACTTGCTTCCTTTCTTCCTTAATATTTTCCAAATCTTGAATCAACAAATTTTTAGCCCGAGTTCTTTTAAGATTGCTAACAATCTCCTTTTGTTTTCTTATAGGGATTACCTCACCTTCCAATGATATTTCTAAACTTTTCCATTTGTCTTATTCCTTTGGTGAAAACATTGATCTCAATAGTGCTTCAAGTCTTGATTGTACTGTATCTACTATTGTTAGTAACGAGTTTAACAATTTCATGTATTCCTTCTTCATCTTTTTTCTTCTCCTATTGCACTATCTCAATTATTGGCTCTTGTGTAACAACAATGTCATCGATAGGTTTTTGTGGACCAACAATTTGTTTTTCTAAGTCTACTCTACTTTAGCTACTAGTTCTTGTGGAGAAGTAGCATCATAAACATGTTCTTGTGGATCAACAGACTTAATTTTCCCAGCCTACTTTGCTTTAGTTGTTGGTTCTTGTGCAATAGTAGCATAGTCAACAAGTTCTTGTGGATTAGCATTTTGGAACTCCACTTCTTACTCCTTTACTTGTATTCCAACTAAGATAGTTGTTGGCCCTTCACAACCTGCTTCCTTAAGAATTTTCTTATAAACCATGCACAAACTTTCAGTTGTGTTAGCAGGTGACACCATTCTTGCTACCTATGCCAGGGTTTATAACCCTGTTTGTTTTTTAAATTAAATTTTCTCTTTGAGTGTGGCAAGTTGTCTCTTCAAATTCTTATTTTCCTCTTTCAAATCATTTATTTTCTAGGCTAGAGGGTTAATTTGAATCTTACCTAGTGGAGGAATTACTTCCTACTCCTACTTGGGTTCTTCTTTCTTTTCTTCACTCACTTGTTCCTCTAGCTCCTTTTCTTTTTTTGTAGCAACATGAAGTCTAGGCATTGAGGAAAACAATTACATAATAGTCACTCTTATACTTCTATTAAGGTTTTTACCCCTCAGCGTATCTTTTAATGACCTATTTATTATTTTTGTTTGTAGAGGCGCTTCTTCCTCAATAGGGAACCCATACCCAACAATTTTAGAGTGCCCACTATAAATATCTACAGGTTCTTCCACACACTCCCTGCTTCCCTTAGTAGGTGTATCAACAGTAACTTTTACAGAACTCCTACTTTAGATATTTTTCTGGGGAGGCCTAGGAGGTGTAAGTAACTTTGCTTTTGAATTTGTTTCTACACTTTACTCCCTTTCCTCGGTTTTACTCCTTTCCTCCTTAGGGGTTGGTACTTGTTAGTGTCTAGGAGTCACCAGTGATCTAATGTACTCTTTCAATGTCAATTGGTAGGGTCCTAGGTCAAATTATTATGTTTCAAATAAATTTTCAAATATAATTTGATCATTGAGTGTCTAGGTCATTACTACTCCCTTCATTCTCATGGTCAATAAATTCCATAATGGTATTGTCATCACTCCTTATGATAGGTCATCCAAGAGTGTGTTGGTCCTTATTCTGGTTATCATTCCATTTGTTGGAAATAACACTGAGAGGGGGGGTGAATCAGTATTATCAAGCCAAATATTTCCTTTTTAAATTCCAGATGATATACGCTACTTCAGTTAATACAACCCGCGTATATACGCAACTACAGATAAAGAAACCCACGTACATAAATCAGACTTATAATTTGAATTATCTTTCAGATGTCAGTTATTAATCTGTGATTTAGATGCACATAAACAGTACCAGAAACAGTGAAACAGAGCAGAAGACAGTCACACACAAGAACACAAGATATAAGGAGGAAACCTGATGTGGGTGAAAACCCCCTGCTGCAATTCGTCTCTATCTTTTTTTTTAATTAGAAACTTCTCTTTACAATGTCTTGTACTGGAGCAGACTTTACCAGTACGCAAGCTGCAACCTGTAGAGAGCTACAACTCTCTCTCTCGTTTTCCAGCTTCCCTGGAAGGGAGCTTCAACCCCCTTAGTTCTTGTACTAGCTTGAGATACTAGTACGCAGGCTCCTACCTGCAGAAGGCTGCAACCTTCTCTTTGCTTTCAGGGACCTTGTTTCATTAATTTTCAGACTGGATCCACAAGTAACATCAATCAAACATCAAGAATTTCTGCATAACCCAAACTCCTTTTCACCAATCAAAAGCTGAAACAACTAAGCACTCCTCTGACCACTGAACCCAGAACACAGTAACTGTAATCAAACACCAATTCTGAACCCAGAACACTGCAGCAATAAAACATAAGCAGCTAGAACATAAATCAAGACATATACGCTACTTCACTGTTCATCAACCTGCGAGTATACACTTCTGTACCACAACCAACCTCCGTATACGCATCTTTCATTCACAAAAAACGTGTATATACGAACCTTAAATTCATTGAACCTGCGTACAGATCTATAAAGGATAATTTATTCTTTTAAGCATTCAGACATTAGTTAGCCCAGATTTATAGATCAAGAGTGCGCCACATATAACATATCAAAATCATACAGAGATACCAATGTTCAAGCCTTGAGATTTAGATCCATCAATAGTCCTTATCCTTCTTGCGCTCAAGTTCCACCTTCATTCAGATCTAGATCTGCACCATAACCCAATCACTCGTATTCCAGATCTATCACAATATCAGATATTCAATGATTCAGATGATACCTTACCACATGATCTACTTCCTCTTTTATAGTTTTAGGCCTTTCTCAATACCACGGTCCAAAACCATAATAAATCAATACCAAGGGCCAAAAACCTGGGTTCAACTCTTCTGCCAAGATACCATGGTCCACAACCAAAGGTTCAAATTCCAAGGAATAACAACCACGGACCAAAAATAAGTTTCCCATCATGTACGCGCTTTTATGTGCATAAAAGTGTGTGTATACGCATACACGACTTCGGAACGTATAAACCACGTGTATACGCGTCTTCGGCAAGATGTACCAGCGTATACAAGATTTCCTTCATTCTGAGCACTTGAACTGAGATCTGTCACCAAAGTGAGTTGCCATAGCGCCACATCTGTGCCAAAATGCCAACAATCTCCCCCTTTGGACTTGATGGTAACCCCAAGATCCTCAAAGTCATTCTCCCCCTTTGTCATCAAGGGCAAAGGGCTGTGCTCCCCCTGAGTACATGCTGATATCTCTTCTCTGCTATGCTGAACATGCTCCCCCTGACTGTAGGCAAGATCTGCAAAAAGATTCTCTTCAAGAAGAACCATGGCTTATACATCATAAAAGACCTTCCTATCCAAAAAGACTCGATACATACAACCATCACCCAACCAAGTGGGGATACATCAGAAATTTACATATGACAACAGATCACAACAATCATCCCAGGCATAGTGGGGAAACAAAAATAGGCCGTTACATGACCTTGATAAGCAAATACACATGACATAGAGACGAAATATCAAGACTTATGACCAATAAATACTATCAACAGCATCTGACAATCACTGTACATATCAGCAATCATGTTCACCTTCTGACCTTCTTTCTGCAGCTGATCCACTTGAGCCAAAAACAACTTGAGTACTAGACCCAAGAGCTTCTAAGGTAATTCCAACAATGCATTATTAGAAAATTATCTGCTCCCCCTGAATCTGTGCCTGATGGTCTCTGACAGACCCATCTCAGACTCTCTCCAACCAGAGTCTACCCTTGCTGATTTTCTTCAGAACTCCATATGCGCGACTGCACCTGAATAAAACGGCGTATGTACGCGAATACCCCTCATCCAACTCGCGTACACCAACTTTTCTTGGAACAGACAAGCTTCAACAGCAAGATGAAGCATCAACGAATCCCAGCTTCTGTCTGAGATATTCAAAAGTTTCCCTGGGCAGTGGTTTGGTGAGTATATCAGCAACTTGTTCCTTAGAAGGAACATACTCCAATTTGACCTTTTGTTCCAACACTTGTTCCCGGAGAAAGTGATACTCGATCGGTATGTGCTTGGTTTTTGAATGCATGACTGGGTTCTTTGAAATGCTTATTGCACTTGTATTATCACATAAGATAGAGACAGGTGGATTACAAGTGATTTGAAAGTCCTGCAATGTTTTCATCATCCAAAGGAGTTGTGTGCAACAGGATGCAGCATCCACATATTCTGCTTCAGCTGTAGATAAAGCAATCAAACTCTGTTTCTTGCTGAACCAAGATACTAATCTGGAACCCATAAAGAATGAACCACCACTTGTGCTCTTCCTGTCATCCACGCTTCTAGCCCAATCTGCATCTGTGTAAGCATGAAGAGTGAGATCTGTATCTCTAGGATACCATAGGCCATAGTTTTGAGTTCCTTGAAGGTACTTGAAGATTCTTTTGACTGCCTGAAGGAGTTTCCTTTGGGTTGGCTTGAAAACTTCCAACTATTCCCACTGCATGCATAATATCTGGTCGTGTACCTGTCAAATAAAGCAAGTTCCCAATCATGGATCTATAGGTTGGTTGATGCACTGCTGCTGATTCATCATTTGCACTAAGGCTGCATCCCGTAACCATGGGGGTACATACTGGTTTCGAATCTTCCATGCCATACTTCTTCAAGATCTGCTTGAGGTACTTGGTTTGAGACAAGAAATACCGCCTTCATTTTGTTGGATTTGCAATCCAAGAAAATATGTCAATTCTCCAAGTAATGACATTTCAAATTCTTTCTGCATCACCAAGGCAAAGCTTTGACTCATAGCTTCTTCATTGCTCCCAACAAGTATTAGCAATTTGTTATTTTCAATTTTTATATATAGATTGCTATCTGCTGATCCTTTTGAAAATCCCTGTTGATGAAGGTATTTGTCCAACCGATAGTACCAAGCCCTTGGAGCTTGTTTAAGCCCATAGAGAGCCTTTTTAAGTTTGCATACAAGATTTGGATCATTTCCAAGGATAAAGCCATCTGGTTGCTCAATGTACACTTCTTCTTCTAAGTCTCCATTCAAAAAGGCTGACTTCACGTCCATTTGAAATACTTTGAATTTTTGAAAGCTAGAGAGGGCAAGGAACATTCTGATGGCCTCAAGTCTAGCAACAGGAGAAAAAGTTTCTTCAAAGTCTATTCCTTCCTGTTGAGCATACCCTTTGCAAACAAGCCTGGCCTTGTTTCTAATAACTTCCCCATTTTCATTCAACTTGTTCTTGAAGATCCATTTTGTTCCTATGACATTCTTGTCTTTTGGTCTAGGAACCAACTCCCAAGTGTTGTTCTTTTCGATCTGCTCAAGCTCTTCATCCATTGCCTTAACCCAACACTCATCCTTGCATGCTTCTTTTACATTTTGCGGTTCAGTGGAAGAGAGCAATGCCAAATAGCTTGAAGCTTTTGCTATTGTTCTTCTGGTTTGTATACCTGCCTCTTTCTGCCCCAAAATTTGAGATTATGGATAATTCTTCTGAACATATCTAGATGGAGTCTTCTCTTCTACCCTTATCTGTTCCTCTGGTGCCTCTTGGGGTTCTTCTTCATCATCTGCCTGATTTGGAGAGTAGTCTTCATCCTCATCGATATTTTCATGATTTACTTGCCTGGGGATGTATCCTTTTTCATCAACCACTACATCAATATTGTCAACAATTATTCCAAGTCTTTTATTGTAACACCTATATGCTTTGCTGTAGGGAGAATAACCAAGAAGAATGCCTTCATCTGCTCTAGGTTCAAGTTTTCCAAGTTGCTCATCAGTATTCTTAATATAACATTTGCTCCCAAAAATTTTGAAATGCTTTACCGAAGGAGTCTCACCATACCATAGCTCATGAGGAGTTTGAGTGCTGTTCACTCGGACATTTGTTTTGTTGAGAATAACAACCGCAGCATATGCAGCTTCACCCCAGAAAGTTGCGGGAGTTCCGGATTCATCAAGCATAGCACGAGCCATTTGTTGGATTGTTCTGTTCATCCTTTCTACCACTCCATTTTGCTGAGGAGTTCTAGCTGTGGAGAATTCCCTTCTTATCCCATGTTCTTCACAAAAATCAAAAAATTCATTTGAGGTAAACTCCCCACCTCTGTCGGACCTGAGGCACTTAATTTTGTAACCTGATTCATTTTCAACCAAGGCTTTGAAGGATTTGAATTTTTCGAATGCTTCATCTTTGTGCTTCATAAGTCCTAACCAAACAAACCTGGAGAAATCGTCAATGAATAATATCAAGTATTCTTCTCCTCGTGGTGTCCTTTTCCTAAAAGGACCACATACATCTGTATGGACTAGCTCAAGAGGCATGCTAGCTGATCCTTCCTTCTCCGAAAAGTTAGTTCTGGTTTGTTTTTCAAACTGACATGATTTGCATATGGTGTTGTCTGGAATTTTGATGTCTGGAAGACCACGAACTGCCTGATATTTGCATGCCTTCCTTATTTGTGAAAAGCTTAGATGCCCCAGCCTTCGGTGCCATAACCAATGTTCATCATCCTTACTCAAATAGCATTGTTGTTGTCCTTCTTCAAATAAGTATAGATTATTTGGAGTTCTTCTGCCTTTGATCACTGTTTTCCCTGTATCAAGATCACGAACACAACACCCATTTGATCGAAATATTATTTCGGTTCCTTGGTCGCACATCTGACTGACACTTATAAGATTATGCTTCAAGCCATCAACATACAAAACATTTCCAGCTTTGACTTTTTCTTTCAACTGAGCAGTGCCTTTTCCTTTTATAGTTGCAGGAGTATCATTTCCAAAAGAAACTTTCTTTCCCTTTTCTAAAGCAGAATATGATTCAAGTTTTTCTTTATCACCTGTCATATGCTTCGAACATCCACTGTCAATGTACCATATATTTTCCTGTCCCTCTGCATAAAAGGCTATCCCACATCTTTCTGTTTGTGGTTCCTTTATTCTCCATGTTCTTGTGCTTTAGGCTTGTTCCCTTTTCTGCGGACACCTGCTCCTGCATTCAGAATCTTCATGACCAAAGTTATTGCAAATAGAACATTCAACTTCATTTTCAAGAGCCGAAAAGTTGTTATAGGTCCTTTTTGTAATCCCAGTCATACTTCTATGTTTTTTAGCTTCTCTAGTCATGATTGTTTTATATGCAACACATTGAGCTGCTTTGTGACCAAAGTTATGGCAAGAGAAGCATTGTCCATTGAAGAAACTTCTGCAGTTATCAAATCTACCAGCCAAATGATTGTAATTTCTATTGTCATCCATTCTTGAAGCAAATTGAGAAGATTTCACCTGTGGCTGGTTGTAGCTTTTGTTCACCCTTAAGAAGGATTGCCCCTGGTTTACCTGATAGTCTTTGTTTGTTCTTGATGTAATTCGTCCTTGCTTTACCTGGTGATCTCCATTGTGCTTTTGTTCATTTCTTCTTGCTGCATCAAGATAACTCTTTGAGGTGGATGCTTGAGAAGTTTCTCCATTATACCCCAAACTTGTCTTGTTTAGTGGAGAACGTTGTACATTGATGATCTCATCCAGAGTTTCAGATCCTTTGACAAATTTAAGATTAATAGCCTTTGTTTTCTCAATCTCTTTTCTAAGGCCAACAATTTCCCCTTCTAACTTTTCAATATATTTTTCCTTTTCATCTATTTGTAATTGTAGAGTATCAATGATCATATTCTTTTCTTCTATACATGTCTTGAGTCTAGAAATTTCATCATAAAAGCTATCCACATCTATAGCATCCATGTAGTCATCATCTTCAAAGGCCATTAAAAGTTTATAGTCATTACCTTGTTCATCTTCATCACTATTTGATAGACCATCGCTGTCTTCATGAGTGTAGTAGCTCTTCTTATTTGCATTCTGTTTCTTGTTCCATCTAATAGGTTCCTTTCCCTTGTCGATCTTATCCTTATGAGGACATTTGGCAGCATAGTGACCTACTCTTCCACAAGCAAAGCATTTGAAGGGCAACTTACCTCTGAACCGTCCAGCACCCCGTTGAAGATTTCTGACAAAATTTGATTCTTCTTCTTCTTCTGACCCATGTCCTGATTCATAGTACTCTCCTTTGCCTGAAGCCTTGAAGGCAGCTTCTCTCCTGTCAGATGGAACTCCTTTCCTCATTTCATAAGCAGTTATAATTCCGTGTAGCTGAGACAGAGTAAGAGTTCGTAGATTTTCTTTTTCTTCTATAGCAGACACTTTAGATTCAAACTTGGGGGACAATGATCTTAGAACTTTTTCAACCACAATAGCCTCTTTTATTTCTTCACCCAAGTTTTTCATGCAATTAACAATCTCATCTACCCGAAGGAAATAGTTAGCCACACTTTCATCATTATACATTCTGAGATTCTCATATTGAATTCTGAGGGTTTGAAGTTTAGCACGCTTTACCTGTTCATCTCCTTCGTAGCTCAAGACAATCTTGTCACATATTTCTTTTACAGATTTATATTGCATAACCTTCACGAATTTTGTTTGAGATAAGCATCCTAGCAGAGTATTGACTGCTTTAGCATTTGTTTCATATTTCTTCTTCTCGGCCGCATTTGTAGGAGTAGCTGAAGGAAAAGTGTAGCCTGTATCTATGATATCCCAAACTTCTGTACCAAGAGATTGAAGATAGGCAGTAACTCTTACCTTCCAATAATTGAAGTTTGTCCCATAAAAAATTGGAGGCCTGATTGATGCTTCCCTCTCGTAGTTGCTCATGATGAATGATCTTCCTTCAAGCGATCAAGCTTCTCTGAAGGACCTGCTCTGATACCAATTGTTGGAAATAACACTGAGAGGGGGGGTGAATCAGTATTATCAAGCCAAATATTTCCTTTTTAAATTCCAGATGATATACGCTACTTCAGTTAATACAACCCGCGTATATACGCAACTACAGATAAAGAAACCCGCGTACATAAATCAGACTTATAATTTGAATTATCTTTCAGATGTCAGTTATTAATCTGTGATTGAGATGCACATAAACAGTACCAGAAATAGTGAAACAGAGCAGAAGACAGTCACACACAAGAACACAAGATATAAGGAGGAAACCCGATGTGGGTGAAAACCCCCTGCTGCAATTCGTCTCTATCTTTTTTTTTAATTAGAAACTTCTCTTTACAATGTCTTGTACTGGAGCAGACTTTACCAGTACGCAAGCTGCAACCTGCAGAGAGCTACAACTCTCTCTCTCGTTTTCCAGCTTCCCTGGAAGGGAGCTTCAACCCCCTTAGTTCTTGTACTAACTTGAGATACTAGTACGCAGGCTCCTACCTGCAGAAGGCTGCAACCTTCTCTTTGCTTTCAAGGACCTCGTTTCATTAATTTTCAGACTGGATCCACAAGTAACATCAATCAAACATCAATAATTTCTGCATAACCCAAACTCCTTTTCACCAATCAAAAGCTGAAACAACTAAGCACTCCTCTGACCATTGAACCCAGAACACAGTAACCGTAATCAAACACCAATTCTGAACCCAGAACACTGCAGCAATAAAACATAAGCAGCTAGAACATAAATCAAGACATATACGCTACTTCACTGTTCATCAACCTGCGAGTATACGCTTCTGTACCACAACCAACCTGCATATACGCGTCTTTCATTCACAGAAAACGCGTATATACGCATCTTCAATTCACTGAACCTGCGTACAGATCTATAAAGGATAATTTATTCTTTTAAGAATTCAGACATTAGTTAGCCCAGATTTATAGATCAAGAGTGCGCCACATATAACAGATCAAAATCATACAGAGATACCAATGTTCAAGCCTTGAGATTTAGATCCATCAATAGTCCTTATCCTTCTTGCACTCAGGTTCCACCTTCATTCAGATCTAGATCTGCACCATAACCCAATCACCCGTATTCCAGATCTATCACAATATCAGATATTCAATGATTCAGATGATACCTTGCCACATGATCTACTTCCTCTTTTATAGTTTTAGGCCTTTCTCAATACCACGGTCCAAAACCATAATAAACCAATACCAAGGGCCAAAAACCTGGGTTCAACTCTTCTGTCGAGATACCATGGTCCACAACCAAAGGTTCAAATTCCAAGGAATAACAACCACGGACCAAAAATAAGTTTCCCATCATGTACGCGCTTTTATGTGCATAAAAGTGCGTGTATACGTATACGTGACTTCGGAACGTATAAACCGCGTGTATACGCGCCTTCGGCAAGATGTACCAGCGTATACAAGATTTCCTTCATTCTGAGCACTTGAACTGAGATCTGTCACCAAAGTGAGTTGCCATCAAGGACAACACCTGTACCATAGCGCCACATCTGTGCCAAAATGCCAACACCATTTAGTGTTACTAGTAGGTCAGGTCATTCAAGAAGTCATGTAAAAAGTTATATTGCCACCTAGGTCACCATAATAGGGAGTAGTAATAGGAAAAGTGTTCTAAAGGTTTCCTAATGAATATTTTATTCTTTATGAAGATGTAACACTACAAAATAAAGTGACAAGTTGTTGCACACCATCCTACCATTCAGTTTTCCAAAAAGTTAGTGAAATACCCTTTCCTAGGGTTTCGATGTGCTTTTGGTTTATAGGGAATTTTGTTTCACTGTAGTGGTAAAACCCTCACATTCTCTACTCAATAACTCTACCCTACACTTTATTTACCTCCCCTAAGTGTTCCCCATACCTATTCCCCTCATCTCCCTCACTTTCCCATAAACCCTAGCCTATGCTACAATTTCCTAGGCTAGGACTTTGTTTTTCAGTTTTCTGCTCCTTCCCCTCACTCATTTTCAAAAGTTCCACTTTCATACACTCCTTAAAACCTATCCCTACCCCCCAAAATTTTAGACAAACCCTAACCCCTTCATTCCAATCCCTCTACAAAATTGTCCCAAATCCCTTGTTTTCCCAAGTCAAACCCTATCTTTCTTCCTTGTGAGCTAGGATTTTACCATGGAGAGTGGAACCAGTTATACTAAGAAGAAAAAGAACAAATGAGGCCAAAGGCTAGAGGGCTAAAGAGACAAAAAGGACTAGAGAGTGAGTCATCTCCTCCACTAGGTCAGTAGGACATTGATAAATCATTGGCAACTAAATTTGAAAAGAACAAGGAATATTATCTTGATGAAGTCAATAAGAATCTAGAGAAACTTTTGAAGAATGAAAATAGGGCCACTAAGCTTTAGGGACACATGGCCAGACACTACTACACCAGGAATTGGATCAGTCAAATCAGGGTTAGGAATTTGAAGAAGAAATTGAAGAAAACCCTAATGAAGCTAAGGAAGAGGGACAACCTTGACCTACTTGCTGATGCTTCATTGATTGATCAACCTACCATTCACTAGATTAAAGGAGCAAGACAAAACAAATTTTGAAGAATTTTTTAATTTTGTTGATTTTTGGCAATTTCTAGCAATTTCACATTACTAGAAGCACACCAAACATTTGTTGCACTTTTTCCCTAGGGCACCAAATGATTTTTTTTTTTTTACATAGATGGATAGCTTATGACCTATACATGTCATATATGCCACTGATGTTCCATTTCATTCTTCAGTTTGAGAGAAAAATCCAAAATACATGCTAAAAATTGGTTTCTGCCACTGTTTTGACCCCCTCGCTGTGCTTCTGGAGCAGTCTTGGGAAAACTCATTTTTCTTAGCCTTGGAGAGGTCATTTTGCATGCTTTAAGGTTCTACAGACAACTAGACATCCCAATATTTCCAAATATACCTTCATATCATAAAATGGATCAAGAAAAGTCACTCAAAAGTTCCCTTAAACTATTCGCTGCGCTTCTATCAAAATTTGTTGCGCTTCTGTTAGCAAGTGAAATTTTCGATTTTCTTTGGTCAAAGTCAAATTTTTGTGATGTAGTTACTCCTCTTGGGTATTCTTGTGATGTAATTAAATTTTATTGAGAAGGTAAATTTCAAATTCATGTATATTCATGCTCATCAAAGCTTGTAAAGTCAAGTGAATCAGTTAGGTCTAAATTTGGAGTTTGTTCTTAACCTCCCTAGTTTTAGGTTTGGTTAGAGAAATTCATGTAAACTATTCCTATCACGAGCCATTCAAAACATGAGAGGGGGGAATGTGATTTTTGGTCTATATGTAGCATGATCTAAGTCATAGAGAGTGTTGGATGCCTGAGAATCATAGTTTGGAGCTAGTGTACATTTTTTTTGCAGTAATATAACAGGAATTGCAGCTATTATCTTGGGATTCTTGTGGTATGATTTTGTGACAATGTTTTTCTTTGTTTATCATTAAATTGAATATATATTTCTCTTTCCTACCATCTCTATGTTTTTTGTGATCATATCATAAGTTTTTAGACATAATTCATAAGTTATATGCTCTGTTTTCATGAAATTTTCATGCTAGTGTTCTTTCTTTTGATGAGTGAATTCATGGTTACATGTTAATTATGCTCCTCTATCTTTTTATCCATATACCACTATGAAAACCTACTTCTATCACTGATCATACCTACCTTAATCCATTATATCTCTACAATTTATCATTTCAAGCTCTATCCTAGTTCCTAGACCTTTGAGCTTCATCTAGCAAATCCTAAAATCAAACACCATTGAGCTTAATATCTAGCCTAACATCTGATTCCCTCTCCAGTCACTTCATTGGCTATGATATCCTTGAGAGATCCCTCTCTGATTTGGTAGGGATAGCTACCAGATCCAAATTTGGTTTGAGGTTACCTCCGTCGGTCTCCTTTCTCAGCCTTGGGACACTAAG
Organism: Pinus tabuliformis; assembly: GCA_031772625.1. Lineage (NCBI taxonomy): Eukaryota > Viridiplantae > Streptophyta > Pinopsida > Pinales > Pinaceae > Pinus > Pinus tabuliformis. The sequence continues at coordinate 1,798,009,087 of CM062816.1, read as the reverse complement.
GAGTGCTAATAGTACTCACAATTTCGCTAGTAGGTTGGTTCATATGCTCCCTTGTTGTTGCAATGAGTCAACTATAATCAATTTAATTAACTTGTGATTAGGTATGCATGTTTCATGGTGCTTTTCCATGCTCACAACATCTGCCATATGTTGCAACAACTTCAACAAGTAATAAGGCATATTGATTATCTTCCCATTGTGAAAGTGTGCTAACAGTTGAAAGTGATTATGGAACACAATCCAAAAATTCCCTTTGCAAGTTATAAATTTTTGAATACAATAAGTCAAATCATCCCAAGGATGAGGAAGATAGGTCCTATCGACCCCTCTTCCCTTATACCTTACCTCCTCACCTTCCATTAAAAAATTGGCCTTGGCAATTGGGGTTGCTAGTTTTTGGCAGAACCAACACATTCTCATTTGTGGTAGACTTGTTACCCTAGAAACTGCTTCCTCTTTAACAAAAGCCATTATTCCTTTGACTACTGAGCCCTTTTTGTTCAATGTTTGTTCAAATTATAGGGCAATTCGGTCATTGAATCCTTGCAACTTCTTGAAATAATCCATCCAACCCACATTCTAAAATACTTCCAGGGCCTCGAAATGGTGTAAGAAAGCATCAATAGAGTCAGGTGTGCGGCAGACTATTGCTCCTCCCATGTTTTCTTAGAATACTATTACAAGGTTAGAATTTGTTCATGCAAATATTCGTTAGAGAGGAGAATGTCGATTTTCTAGAATTGCCTAATTATTGACAACAATTAAGTGCTTCTCATCTAACTTGTTTAGTTGTTCCAATCGATGATTCTAAGTTGCAGTCAAATATAAATTCACGTACAAAGTAGTTCTTAGTGTCATTATCTCAAATTCAATGGGAAAGATAAGACTCTTACCAAATACCAACTCATAGGGAGATAATATTGTAGTATTCCTCCAAGTAGGTCTATAGGCCCATAACACTTCTAGAAGTCACTCAACCTAGTCTCTTTGGTGGCCTACTACATTCTTCATGAGAATAGCTTCAAACACCTTATTGGTACTTTCCACTTATATATTTTCCTATGGATGGTAAGGTGAAGTGACTTGGTGATGAATCTTATACTTCTTGAAAATGTCTTGTATCAACCGAGAAGTTAATTGTGCTCCTCCATCCATAACTATATCCTTTGGCACTCCATACCGAGCAAAAATTTCTTTAAATAAAAAGTCCAAAATAACATGCTTAGTATCCCTAATGATTTCTTTTGCCTTGACTCGCTTGGTGACTTAGTCTATGCACTACAAGAAAAAATGACATTGGTGAGGGGCAAAAAATGTCACCATAAGCTCATTGGTGATGGTCAAAAGAGCCTTTGTCACCAAAAATTGAACGTCACCAAAAGTGGCGTCGCCAAAAGTATAGGTGTTTTAGTGACATTCAAAGCCTATCACTAATAATGATTTATAATGACGGATTGTGACAGTCACCATTTCATATGAGCAATAGTGATAGACCATAGCCTCCGTCACCAAAAACTGAACGTCACCAAAGGTGGCATCGCCAAAAGTATAGGTGTTGTAGTGAGATTCAAAGTCCGCCACCAATAATGATTTATAATGACAGATAGTGACCATCACCATTTCATATGAGCAATGGTGATGGACCATAGCCTTCGTAAAAAAAAATTGAACGTCACCAAAGGTGGCGTCACCAAAAGTATAGGTGTTATGGTGACATTAAAGGTCCATCACGAATATTAATTATAATGACGGATAGTGACCGTCACCATTTCATATGAACAACAACGATTTATTGTGATGGATCTTTCATGGTCGTCACTATTGGTGCATATATATGGTGATGTTCGTTGACCCTCACCAAAAGCCCCATTACGATAAGTATAGGTGTTGTGGTGACATTCAAGGTTTGTCACGAATAATGACTATAATGACGGACATCGACCATCACCATTTCATATCGAAAACAATGATTTATGGTTACATATCTTTGAGGTTTGTCACTATTGATCCATATATATGGTGGCGTTCATTAACCGTCGCCATTCCATATTTTGGTGATAGTTGAAAAATGTCACCATAGCTCATTGGTGATGGTCAAAAGCTCATTCCATATGGATCATGCTAGGGAACGATGGAATTGAACCACCAACCTCCTGCTTGTAAAGTAGGCACTCTTCCATTGAGCTACCACCCTTTAAAGAATTAGAGTTTTAAAATTAGATCTTGAAACTTTATAAATTGTAAATTCTACAACTTTCAATAAATTAAAGTCTCGACAATATTTTACTAAACAAACAAAGAAACATCGAACATGCAGGTCCCTACTTAATGGTTATGGAAGTTATGAAAAGTGGGTGGAGGGAAAAATAATTATGTATAAGAGAATCAATATGTTCAGTTGAATACTCAATTAGAAGTGAAAGTCTGAAGACATTTATAATATATAAATAACCTATAACTAGAAAATGCACCAAATATTGCAAAGGAAATGTCATAAGTTGATAACATATGGAATAAGAACATTGATGAAGACAGATGCAATATGTTATAGGTTGAGTGAAAGAAAAATCTCAATGTTGTTGTTGTTTGGTGTTTGGATATCTAAATGATATCTAAACTTCTGTGCAAATGTAACATGGATCTCTGGAAACCATGAACAACATATGATAATATATGTATATCCCCGGATTTACATAAACCAACATGTGATTTGGAATTTCAGAAGTCTACACTCAAAACATGACAACAACCAAAAAATAAAAGAAATTGACTTGGACAGAAAGCAATAGCTTCACCTTCATTCTTGAGCTGCTTCTGTTTATTTGAATTTGAATCATGACATTCTTTATTTGACAAGAAATCAAAATCATCACTAGTATGAAATTCATCCAACACGGAATTTGGATATCCCACTAACATCTGCGTTTTTGTTGCCATGCCTGAAAACCATGGAGTTTCCTGTTGATAGTAGAATAAGATGTGTGTCTGCTTCTCAAGAACACATTCCTTATTAACCATTGTTACCTGACAAAAACCAAAGAGACAACACAATATCAATGTACACAAAATCCCCTACCGAAATATAATCATAACTTAGCAAAGAAGTCTAAAAGATGTTCTTAATTAATAAACTTTGTATTTGGAAATATTGTTTCTTTAGATTTAAAAAAGACTATGTTGTACAACACTTCTGTCTATTTATCCATGAAAGTATATCATAGAATATGTCACACAATATCAATCTACAGTACCTAAATTAAAAAGACAAATTTGCTCAAGAAAATAGATTTAGAAAAGAGATTTGAAAACTATAAGTTTGTCATCAAAGCTTTACTTAATTTAACAACAAACTAGTTGGAGTTTGAAAATCAAAATCATTCATAGGAAATGAATAGGACAATGGCCAAAGTCATTATTCATACAAATAAAGCTAGAGTCACTATTTCCATTGCAGATAACTGAAATTTGGGCAGTGGTCTAACAATTAGATCTTTTTTTCTGGGAAGACTCATCAATACCATCATTTTTTCCGCGGTCTGTTGTATCTCTAGATCTAGATTAGATAACTTGCCATTCTCAAGTTCTACCTTTCAAGTACTAATTTCTGCCCACCCTTTAAAACACAATTCTACCACTCCATTTTATTTTGTTTTGTCAAGAGAATTGGCAGGAACTTCCCATCCTCTGTTTTACATAATCAATAACCATCCATCAATGATATAAAGAATAACAGATACACAACAAAGGCCAAAGATGTTCTTGTTGTATACCTATGTTCTAGGACTCATATGACCTTACTGATGCAAAGAGCTCACCCTAAAAAAATAACATCCACGTGGAATTTAGAAAAAAAAAAAAAATCAAGCTCCAAATAAACCAATCAAAATATGAACATCCTTTTAATCAATAAAATATCTGACTTAAAATAAAAGTGGCCTAGAATTGAATGTTATATCAACCATGTCAACTAACTAACATCAGGTGAGAAATACAATCCATGCATATTGGATTAGTGAAATAATTGATTTGGTAAAGCTCAAAAACAGATGACTTGGAGCTAAGAAATGCAAATAAATGACTCAGAACTAAGACATGAGGTTGCCCTTTCAACCTTGTCATTAAATAACTCTTCTTTATGTCGCTTACCATTAAACTTTTTTTGATACTAGGTGGAAGTAGTATTGTAACATTAACCTCTGATAGTATGTTTCCACGACTACTTCTCAAGATCCGCTCCATTACCAACATTTGGGTCTAGATAAGATACATGTAAAAACCATCAACATGAAAATCAAATCAACATCCTTGTAAAAAAATGGGAGGAAAAAAATATCTGCAAATTGAAATAGACTATAGGATACCTCATTCCTGCAACATGATTATCTTTTCATGAACAATAAAAAAATAAATCAGGAGAAATGTAATTTTTGCCACATTTTGACAATGAAATATTTTGCATATTCTATGAACAATTGATGAAAAAAGTCAGCTAAAGCTTCTCAACATCAGGATTATAATAAAACATAAAGGAACCGCTCCAACACATATATAATCCTAAACATAAGTATATATACATATAAGTATTTATTGAGGACATTGTGTTTTGTGAAAATATGGAAGTCAAATCTTTGAAATAACACAATTTATGGTACCATTGCCTTATGAAGTCCATTCATTCGAGTATTTACGAAGTCCATTGAGGAATTTATTCGAAGTTCAAAGTTCAAACAATTAACATGTAGCCTAAAAAAAATCAGATTTGAAAAGGAGATAACCCAAAGATGTAGAGTATATATCTCACATTTATATATCCTAATTTCCAGACATTGAAATGACACTTTTTAGCATACTATTGTGAATTCAACCCAAAATGTTAGAAAAAAATATTGATGGTTATTTAGCTAATATAGAAGTTTTATGCGTGCATTTATTTAAATAGTTAGCTTGCAATGTCAAACATATCTAAGGATGCACACAATATGTTGCATCTTTAGCGCTGGTGTGTGAACTTGAGACAACGAAGTCCAACATTAATAGTTTGCCTACAATATGCACTAGCAGAATAGGTGAACAATAGTATTGTAGGTATTTGTTATGAATATATGTATTGCGGGCCAATAAGAGTATGGTTGGAACATTCATGTCCAACCCTTCCAATTTTTCCTATAATTTTCACTGGTCTAATAGGTGAACAATAGAACTATAGGTGTGCATTTTGTATCACTTACCTAAATCCAACACCTTCAGCATAGAAATTTCAAAGAATATGTCCAGAACTGGTAGGTAATTTGCAAAATGAAAGAGTTGGCTTGATTGTTTCTGGAGAAGACTAGATTCTTACATTGTTCAATGTAAATTCATGACACTTTTCCAAGATTAGATGGAACAAAAAGGAACCAAGCTAGAAGGTTATTTAAAGAATCCTTAGCTAGGATAAAATGTTAACCCTTTTTTGTCAAAAAGCATAAATGTAAAAACTTTAAGAAATTCAATGAAGAGACTATAGAAATGTTCTTATCAAACCACTAACATAAACAAAGCTAAGAAATATTGCTTTGTAGAAGAGATATTCATGGTCAAATTAATAAGAAAGTGACCTTTTAGCATAGTTAATGCACTAGTTCTCATGTCGTGGTGTCCCAAGGCATGCTAGGGACTATAGGGAGTGCTCATGTACATCTAGAGAAGAGGTGGGGACACATCGAGCTATAGTCACAGATACTTGAGGTACCCAACCTCTTGGATTATACTTTTCTATGGGAGCCCTGAAGAGAGAGTATCAGGATTGGGGGATGTGGGTAGAGATGGATGTGGATGAAGCAAACGAGAGCGCTAAAGTGTAGGAGTCCCTGGGCAGCGCGAGGCTAGCAGGCTGCAATAGTGCGAGCCCTAGTTGCAGTCACAAAGGAGCCCTAGATGCAATCATGAAGGGAGACCTAGACACATTCTTGAAGGAGCTCTAGCCACAGTTGAAAAGGAAGCCCTATCTGCAGTAAAAGGAAACCCTAACTGCAGTGAAAAGGAGGCTTAGCCACAACAAGAGAGAGGCCTAAGGCGAAGTCTAGAGAGAGGCCTAAGATGCAGCCAAGGGAGGCATAAAGATGCAGTCAAGAGAGGCCATATATGCAACAAAAGGAAGTCTCTTATCCACAACAAAGGAGGCCTTAATCCATAGCAAGAGGGAGGCCCTTGTCAACCATCAAGAAGAAGCATATAGCCACAGTCAAGGAAGGTCTAAAGCAACACTTAGGGAGGCCCTAGATGCAGTCAAAGGGAGGCCCTAGCCACTACAAGAAGGATCCATAAGACAGCAAGAAAGAAGCCTTAGAAGCAAAGTGGAAGTCTTATGTTTTGTTGTAGGTACAACGTGTGAAAGAGAGGTTTCTTTGAGTGTTGTTCTTGTGTGCTCTTAAAGGGAGAAGGGCTGAAGTTTGAAGTTTAAGATAACAACAAGAAGAGGCATTCAATGTGGGTTAAATAGGGTTGTTCTGTAGCTATTCCAGGAAGACTGAAGGGTTGAAAAGAGGTCGAGTATCTTTCTTGAAGCTTCAACTAAAGGATGAAACTCAACTAAAGGATGACTTAGCTTAATAAAGTTCATGATGGCCTTTTACAATCATATACTTATGAGTGAACCCAACTCTTATTATTGGGACTTATCCTAGTGTCTTGATAGGTGGGATATAGAGGACAAATACGATCTCCCTTTCTCCATTGCATTCCTCCCACCTTGAAAATAAAAAAGGGACATAATGAATTTCATATACACATACTTAATAGATATATATTTCCAATCTCTTGCCATCTACTGGTTGCACCTACTTGAGTTAGGCTCAAGCAATTAGTCAATCCAAAGCATGCATATCCCTACTTATTCTCCACATGCCTCTTGGTTGATCTCTTTATCCCTGTAGTGACAGTAAAAGGGTTTGGGTATGGTAAGGACTACTACCTAGTTTTTTGAACCTTTGTATTTACATCTATTTTCACCTGGCCTTACCCTACTCTCATCTCTATGTATTCTCAAATTAAACCAACTACACAATCGGAAACTTTGTTCTTGTGTGGTATCTCAAAATACTTTTCAAACATGAAATACAACATATTGTCACAAGGAGACTAATCATGGTTTAACAGATCAAACTTGACATCTTACATTAACAATTTCCTTTAACATGATGCCAGTCTTTTGCCCAGGCCTTGGAACCATGCCTAAAGCGGTGTACTACATGACCGGTGGTTTTCACTGCCAGTAAACTTAATTATAACTAATTATGAGAACAAGATAACATTGTTTATATACCAGATTGCTTAAATTAAAGATTAGCTTCTTGTATGAATTACAGTGCATTGATAGAAACAGAGATAGTTTCCAACAGAAAGCACCCACAAAAGCAACAAAAGTCATAGGAGACACTTATTTCGCTTCTTCGGTGCTGGTCTTTGAATACCTCCACCACCATCATCACTTCCACATTCATCCTCTTGCACCTCAAGTGTTGCAGGTACCACTCTGCCCCTGTTTCTTGAAATCTCTCTGATAGGAGTCTCTGTAGCCTTCTCAGAACAAGGAATCATAAGTGGATTGGTTTTGTGAGGCATCAACTCCTCACCACTTTCAACATCTTCCATCATCAAATTCTAGTCTTTAAAATCAAACCGAAAAACAAATTGGTTGTAAGAAGTTCTCCAGATGCCATTTCTGTAGCTCTGGGAGCATTTTTGGGGACAACAAAATGTTTTCCATTTTCATTGACATTTATTTCAACTCTACCATCCTTTACTAGAAATGATAACGCAAAGATTTTTTCTACTGTCTCGGAAAATGATATTATATTTAGAACCAAATTCTCTAATCTGGCTTGCTTCTATTTTCACAAAATGTTAAATATGCTCGCCATATTCTTGTCTATTTCTAATTTTTCATCTTCCAGGGGCTCTTTCACTACTTCAGGTCGAGTGATTTCTATCGGCTTAGTTTGTTTTCTGTGTACTATAGCTTTCCTTTTCTTGGATTCATTATCCATTGGTCCAAGAATAGTGCAAATTCCCGCCACATGCTGGAAAACAGAAGCAGCTAAAAGCCCAATATTTCTCCATGATATTTGGGTTTGATCATCATTTCCCTCCAAAGACCTGCTTCCATATGCCTGGTCACTATAGTTTCTTAGAATATCACTACTAATAAAATAAACTGGAGTATCACCATCATTGTTTTGTGATCTGTTAACAGTAGCGAGGAGTGTGGATGTGAGATCAAAGAGTGTATCAGCATCTGTAACTTGCTCACGAGGTCTCTAAACAAAATTGTGCAAGCTTTCCACTTTGCTAATTATAGCCTCAAATTTGCCAGATTTTGCTTTTAAAATATTTTCTCTCTCCTCAGCAATCGAAGTCTTGAGGGGATAATAATGGTACCTTAATCTACAGTGTTGCACCATACTCTGATTGTTACCACTTCATGCAGTATCATCTTCTTTCTCTCTTCGGGGTTTACTGTGGCCTTGCTATGATCCTTTTACACCACGAGAGGAATCTTCCAGTGTCTGACTTAATGTTTCTTCCTCTTTAACTCTAGCTTGGGTACCAAGCCTTCTACCCATCCTTTATATCACCTGCTTTTGGAGTTGATAGAAATGAAAATATTCAACCAAAGCTGGAAGGAAGGGCTTGAAATTGAGATTTCTGATTGAAGAACTACCATGAAATGGAAAGAGAGCAAGAAAATATTTTCGTGTTGCATTGAAATGAGGGAGGACAGGGAGTTGTGATTTCCCCTACCCTGAGAAGTCTACTTTGTAATAGAAGAGGGATGAAGGCCCACTATAGTGGATATAAAGTCCCAAGACATACGCATTGTCGAATGAAATGCATAGGTGCAGTGTGCCAATTAAGCGCGAGGATTGGGAGAAGTGGCACATGTGGGGGAGTGGCCATATTATTGAAGAATGACATTGAGGAAGGAAGCCATTTGAATATGGTAAGAATGTCAATTCTAACGTGGAGAGTTTCCAACACCACTTTCTCATCTATATAAGGGAGTTTACAATTTTTATATATTTGTCTCAGTCCCATGGTGAATATATTAGTGTGAGGAACTACTATTTCATGATCTAGATGTTTGATGCTTTGATGAACTTGAGCTTTATAAGGAAATCCCTTTAGATATCCAAAACGTCTTAGAATTTTTTTTGAACAATTATTTTCTTGCAACAATGTTTATCGATGATAAATTGCTTGGTAATGCACACATGCATAGAAGAGTGTGACTGATGGCATGGATACTCGGCCTTTTGGGTCGAAATGGCCACCTCTAAAGATAATATTTGGAATATCCTTTGAGCCTTTCATTGAGATGGAATCCAAGAAGTTGGAGTGAAGACATCAAGGAACTCTATATTTTGATATATTCCAGCTGAATCGCCGAACATGCAAGAGACACTAAAACTAGGGGTTATATAAGTAATAGCCCCAGTGTATGGGAAATCTAAGCTTTTAGAGGAATATTTCCACATTTAATAATTGGATGAGGATGAATATTTTTGTTACACTATGTGTTGTTATTGATATGTTTGGACGTTTTGGGTGAACACTTGGCCCATCTTCAAGAACATCCAATAACGTTCAAGTCCAAGATAGATTTAAAGAGATCATTTATCAAATTAGTTGTCCAACTATGAAAGACAATCAAGTTTTGGAAGAGATACATCGTAGTAATATCAAAGTAGATTGTGGACCATGTTAGAAAATGGATCAAAAAGGTTTTCAGAATGTCTACTAAAATTTGACATTTAGCATTGTCTTAGTATTTTCTTATCAACTTTCATGGAGGCAAAAAGTGACAGGAGAAACTTGCACAATAATGGCAGCCACTAGAATGAGAAATAAAATGAATTAGCAAAATGGAATCTGTTGTTATGATGACACATGGGAAGATACTTATTACTCTCAACGTGGTTGTACAGGAAAAACAACTTTTGCCTCTGAGTATAGTTGATGTATCGTAATGTAGCGATTGTTTCCCTATTGCAATAAAACAAATATATATCCATCTCAAGGTGAAAGAATAACAGCAGTATACCTTTGAATGATATGGGCTATGTGTTTTGCTCAACAACTAGGAAAGACTCTATCGGTCATAGTGCAATGAAGCGATGGGTTTAGGTTTAAGTGCCCGTGCTATCAAAGTATATCGATACAAATGATGAAAAAACATATGTTCAATTCCCTAGAACATATATTATTTTCATTACTTGTGCAGGATAAATCCACGACCATAGTTGAGAAATGTAATCAAAAGAAAATAAATATGTAGTTTATTTAAACAAATGTGGCATGAGCGGAAAACATATGCACCAAATTACAAAATGCGAAAGTCAAAGTTCTGTATAAAAGTTTTAAATTAAAAAAAATTCAAACAGTTGCCAGGAAGTTTAAAAAATGCAACTACCTAGCACTCATCCAATGGCCATTCGAGGAGGGTTGGATCAATCCATCAATATGAAGAGATCTATAAAAACAAACAGGGACTTTGAAGAAGGGATCCCTGATTTTTCATACCCAAATGTTGCCCGATTATTAAGCAAGAGCCTGATGAGTTGGTGAGGGTTTCCCTTTTGTTTTTGTTTCAATCTATTTTCATGCTTAGATTTTTGCTAATATGATGTCATTGGTGGACCTTAATATACGACACTGCACCATACTCTGATTGTTACCACTGCATGCGGTAACGTCTTCATTCTCTCTCAGGGGCTTACTGTGGCCTTGTTGTGATCTTTTACCCCGCGAGATGAATCTTATAGTGTCTGACTCAATGATTCTTCCTCTTTAACTCTATCTCAAGTTACAAGCTTTTTGCCCATCCCTTCTATCACCTGCTTTTGGAGTTGAGAGCAATGCAGAAATTCAACCAAAGCTAGAAGGAAGGGCTTGAAATCTATGTTACTAGAAACCAGAAAGGGGAAACGAAACGAGAAACGACAACAAGACGAGAAACGGAGTTTGGAGATTTCACATTCAAGAAACAAGGAGAGAGAAAAAAAAGACAAATATGAAACATACAACCAAGCATTTGTTTCACATTCAATAAACGAGGAGAGAGACAAAACAAGAAAAATATGAAACATAAAACCAAGCATTCATCATTAACATTCTCGAATATTGTGGTTCATAGGTAGTTGCTCATAGGCTTTAGCTGCTCACATTGGCCATTCCTTAATACTTATAGTGATAAAAAAAGCTTCCATTTTCACATAAGCCATTCTTGAATACCCATGTTTGATCCTTTAGGCTGTCAAATACAATAGTGAAGGAACACGTGGCACCGAATTCAAGTTTGATTTAGCCTTTGCATTTTCTGGATGAGTACGTGATCCCACATTATATATATTCTTGGATGTGACATGAATGGACCTCAAATTTTGGATCTATTGTATCATTTTCCACACAGTTATTGGCTCATTGTTTTCATGGTTGGGTAACAAGATGGTGGAGATTGAGTTGATCTCCATTGGTTATAGAGCCAAAAATAGAGGCTGTCTCGAAATATTGCCACTTGCAGAGCCATAAATACTACAACATGTGTTTGAAGACAAAATCTAAAGAGAAAACTTTCAAAAATTTATCTTTAATCCATTATAATAGAAAACTAATCTTTATAATAATAAAAATAATATATTTTAAAAGTATAGTTGAACTAGATATTAAATTGCTAGTTTGTGAGAAAAAAAAATAACTAAATTATTTAACTACTAATTTATAAAAATATATATAAAATATCTATACACATTACTAATTTATAAAAGAGATTTGACCTCTTTAGGGAGTTGGTATATCCAAAATTAAGATGGATCTAGGCTAGTATATATTATTTACCATAATTATTGTTAAAGTGTATAATGATTATATCATATTTGTATTTGCATTGATTAAATGATTATTATATGTGGTGATGTTTTATATTAATTATTTTAATGCATCATATATATGGTTTTGTATAGTAAATTTATTTTTATGTTAAATTTTAATAGTTAAATTTAGATATTCTTTCTTGATATTAGTTATTTTTATTAATTTTCATTTTATTCTGTTGGATCCATTAAAATTTGTTAAAATTTGTTATGTGAGTCAATGTTTCCAATTAACAAGTGTGGTTGATCAATATAAATAAGCGAAATAAATTATTAAATTGTGATTTTTTTTAATTTCTACTTAGTTAAATATTATATATAAATATCACTTGTGGTTATAACATACCAAACCATTCATTTTTAGTTGTTAAATATGATTATGTTAAATAACTTAAAAAAAATGTTATCACCCATGGTTAGAACTTTCCAAACCATTCCTTTTTAGTCCCTAGATTTGTTTATGTTAAAATGACTTTTGAAAAAATGTTATGGCCAATAGTTTTGTTATATTCCATGGTTTTGTACTTTATATTCATTTAATTTGCTAGTTTTTGCACATGGTTTTGTTAGATTCCCTGGTTTTGTATTTAATATTTGTTTAATTTATTAGTTTTTTTCTCATCAAATTTCTTTCATAAATTAAAACAAGCGAGAGAGACCTTGAAGTCTTGAAAAGAAATGTCATAATCTAGGTATTTTATTCTAGGCCCCTCTTAATATATTTTTGGTTGTTAGATTTTTGTGCCAAGAGATCCTTTCCACGTGGCGAATATGTTATAATATTTGGCATTTTAAATCAGTCAAAATAAAACAAAATCAAATCAAATAAAAAAATTAAAAAACATGAAATTCTCCAGTGCATAGTTTTTCTTGCCCATGGGTTTTTCCCATGGTACTCCTAACCCATGGTTTTTGTCTATGGTATTTTTCTGCAATGTAGCCTATTCAAAGGCTAATAACTAAAGCAATCTAGATCCATTTTAACTGTGGATCAAGCATTGAAAGGATCAAATCTCTTCACTTAAAGAGGTTTGTAGAGAGAGAGAGAGAGAGAGAGAGATTTGATCTCTCTTGATGCTCAAGAGAGATAGATCTACCATGGTTATTTATAAATGAAGAGGAGTATTTTCTACTCCTATTTGTTTTGTATTTAAAATTTATTAAATGATGGATTTCTATTTTGTATTTTGATTTTTGAGACTTGTTTATTGGTTTGTAGCAAGAGAGAGAGAGAGAGAGAGAGAGAGATTTTATCTCTCTTGATGCTCAAGAGAGATAGATCTACCCTGGTTATTTATAAATGAAGAGGAGTATTTTCTACTCCTATTTGTTTTGTATTTAAAATTTATTAAATGATGGATTTCTATTTTGTATTTTGATTTTTGATTTTTGAGACTTGTTTATTTTTATAAATTTATAATTATTTTTTATGTAATTATGAAACTTTCCATATTTATCATAGTTGAAATTACGTTTGTATTATAGACATATTAATCAATAGCTTGTTGCTCTTAAGCTTTATTATTGCAAATTACCTAACATAATCTCTCTTATCACCGATGAAAAAGGTATTTATGAGATAAAACTATTGTTTTTTATATATTAAGTTAATGTCTTTGGTTGATGATATTTAATATTATAGATAGTCTAATAGTTGATAAAAGTTTCTATAGGATGGTTTTATAAAAATCCTTTTCCAATCATTTGAGAGGTTATAAACTAGACCAATGGCAAAAAAAAAAAAAAAATTGTGTCCCAATGTTTATATAAAATAATTAATTAACTAGAAAAATTAACTAAATTATTTAACTACTAATTTATAAAAATATATATAAAATATCTATATACCTTACTAATTTATAAAAATATATATAAAAAAACCTTATGCATTTAAATTTATAATTTTATATAAAAATAAGCATTTTAAATATTAGATACAACCACTAAATCCACTTTTAAATAAAAGCAACACAAAAATAACAAAAAAAAATGTAAAAACTTAACTATACACTGCTACACATCAATGGCTACAATTAAAAAAATAACATAACTTTAACTAATAAAATCCCTAAATAGTCATTGTTGTTAAAAAAATATTAAGCACTATTGCAAGGTGTTGTCATTAGGGAGAACACCCAACCTATTTGCAACAAATCTTCTGTTAGCACCTAAGCTATATATGGTTGAATTCTAACCATAGACTATGAAAATGCCTTCAAAACCTATCCATAAAATAATGCTTTTTATGATTCATGTCGACATCCAATCAGGAAGAGATCCATAATGCAAATGAACTAGATTAACGTTTTCCATAAAACAGTTTCAAGAAATGAACTGTTTTTGGAAAATCGAGTTTCTTGCATTAAAAAATGAAAACTACCATATAAAACACATCGTTCCATTTTTTATACGACTCCTGATTAAGAATTGTCGTGAAATGGAAAGAGAGCAAGAAAATATTTTAGTGTTGCATTGAAATGAGGGAGGGTAGGGAGTTACCTTGAGAAGTCTACGTTGTTGTTTTTTCCGCTGTTTACCAAACTACTATAAGATTTCAGTGTATATTTAATATAAATTTCATTGCCAATATAGTAATTGTGGGGCTAGTTCATTTGAAGCTAAATTATTAAAAAAAAAAACCTAAATAACTTAATTTCAGGTGAAAAAGTCGGTAGATTGTTTTAAGCAATTGAAATCGAGGAAGGAATAAAAGGAGAGAAATGGTACTTGTGCAAGTATTTTCTTGGGCTCTTGAAAGAAGACCAAGGCTTCTGATCCTTCCATCGTGGTCCAAATTTTCCCAGCAAAAATAGATCCATGTTTTGTGAGCAAGCCATTGAAGAGAGCCTCCTCAATCTTATTTCTCAACGCATGCAAATTCAACCATGAAACAATAATTGCTAGCGAATTACTGCAACATTTCATGTGAAAATATAAAACAAATTTGCAAATCAATTCTAGGAATGGCCATCGATCAGAAACCTTAAAAATTGATCCAACTACCTGTACCTGTTTCCATATAGCAGATTGTACTGTGCCCATGGTCTTTCCTTTTTTTTTCAACTACTCAACATACATTTCATGTGAAAATATAACACAAATTTGCAAATCAATTCTAAGAATGACCATCCATCTAGAAACCCTAAAGATTGATCCAACTACCTGTACTGTTTCCATATAGCCACAAATCAGATTGTACTGTGCCCATGGTCTTTCCCTTTTTTTTCAACTACTCAACATTCATTCGTATACACTAAGGCGGGGAAGAAAACTTGTTCTAGTCTTTCCTTTTTTTTTCAACTACTAGTCTTTCCTTTTTTTTTTCAACTACTCAATATTCATTCAAATACACTAAGGCAGGGAAGAAAATGCAACATAATGGTCTTTCCTCTTTGTTCAACTACTCAACATTCATTCAAATACACTAAGGTGGGGAAGAAAACGAGGCAAAATGGTATTTCCTTTTTTTTCAACTAGTCAACTTTATTTGAATATACTAAGGCAAGAAAGAAAACTTGACAGAAATTAAATTTTTAATTTGGATGATCGTTAAATTTTTTAATTAAAATTATTTATTTTTTTATAAATTTAAAAATATTATATTATATGAATATATCAAAATGTATGGAATGTATATTTTCTTATCTTATTGTATACTCATTTCAAAAAATTATATTTTTTATTTTTCAAAATTACAAAATAATTAACCATGTTGTAAGTTGTAATTTTAAACAAATTCAGATTTGGATTTTATATAATTAAACAAAAAAACTATAAATATTTTTTATTAATGTTTAATTATCTAATACTAATATTATGGGTTTCCATGTTTTTTAAACAAATGATATTTGGTTTTATAATTATTATGTCAAACTTAAAGCTAAAAATGAACTTTTAACAATGCAATCTTTTATAACCAATTTGGATGTAGTTCATTGTTATGGCAGTAAAAAATGAATCTCATGAGTCAATTTGGTTGTAGTTCATTGTGATGGTAGTAAAAAATGAATCTCATGAGCTTGGTCCCACCCACACATTGGTATAGTTCCACCCAAGGAACCATTGATCTTTTTCCATGAATCGGTAATATTGTACCAAGAAGCACCATAATGTATGGCATTACTATTTCCCACAATTGAAAAAGCACCATAAATCCTTCTACATGAGCATTTTGCTTCCGTATTGTTGATTTAAACATGGCAAGACTTTCTTGTGGCAACAAGAATTTCTGAAACCCTCATCCCCCCTATCACAATATATCTTAGAATCCGTCATATTGGAGTGTAGTATCCCTAGTAAGCATATAGGAGTGTAGGGGAACACAACCTCAAAGTCAATGGGAAGCCAAGGGGAAATGTTTGTGCATCTAAGAGGGATATCTCGAATACATAGATGTGGCTTTCTAAGCTTTTGCATTAATCAAATGTATATATTGAGGGGGAATTCAGCCACAAAAAATGCTTGACTGAATTTTCATACACAAGGGTTGATTCTACTTCGAATTTTGACACTTTGTGTTTACTCACTTTAATGTCATTACATATAACTAATAATTTGCAATTCCTTGTCTCATTTGATCTCATTTTATTTCAATTGTGAAGTGATTAAGCCTTGAATCCCAAATCCTCATAGCTAAGATTTACAAAGTATGCATTGCCTCATTTCCTCTCATTTTTCCTTAGCTGAGACTCATTGTTGTTTAAAACTACACATAACTTCCCAGTCGTTCATCTGTTACTCTGCCTTGTCTTCCCCCCTGGAAATTGCGTAGAGATACCTAGTTGGTCCCTTGCTACCTTGTCCTGTCTTCCCTCTAGAAATTGTGCAGAACTACCCAACTATTCCTCTGTAGCACCGCCTTTTTTTCCCTCTAGAAACTACACTGAAGTTCCCCTCAGGGTCCCACTTTGTATCTATCACTAGTGTCCTTCACTGAGTAATTTTTCCTCCTAGTGGCCACTGTGCAAATTTTCCACTACAGTGAAGACTATGCCCTAGAATTCCTCATCCTAGCCTGAGTTGTGCTCTGTGCAGTCTCAGTGACTTGTCCTCCCTCCCTATCACCTGAACATGAGAACAATGCATCATGCTAGACTAGGCGTTTTTGGATTTTATGTCATCCTATCATGAGTGAATTGTAGGAACAAGGACACTGATAGATCATGGCAAGATGATGAACAAGATGATGGAGGAGTGCACATGCTAGAAGCATTTCTTGTAGTTGGATGGACATACAAATCACATCAAGCAGTAAGCGAAAGGAACACACACATTGAATCATCTTATAAGACCAAGACCATTGAAGACTCCGCAGCATCAAGCCATGCAGAGGAAAAGATAAACCACACCAAGAGTACATCCATCACTCAGCAGTGCAACAACTTAACATGGAAACCACAGTCACCCAGTACATGTCAGCACTCTCATGTCGAGTTGTGTTGGCCACATCACGACCATGGGCCATATATGTTGTAACTGAATGTAACGTAAAGTGAGAGTCCAATGGACACACACAAGAATTTGAAGAGTCGTGTATGTTGAAAAGTCATAGGAAGTTGAACCGTCATGACAGTAGTCCAAGGGTCACAAGGGTCAAGCATCACCCTTGGCTATATATACACTTCTCATTGTATGAGCAAGGATGTTTCCCCTTGGCTCCTCCCAGGAAGCATAAAGAGTTTTCAGTTAGTTCTTTGAGGAGCGAGGAGTGGCTCCAATGTCCCATTATTGGGACTAGTGATGTAAGATGTATAGATGTGTCATGGAAATTTTTCTTAATTCAGAATCCTGTTAAGGCAAACATGTTTTCATGCATGTTTTGTAGATGATTGTAAGACTATTCTTTCAACGTTTGTAATGCATGTTTGTCTCACCTGTACTAAGATAGTTGAACTACTTCGGTTGTTTTAGTACTTATATTGTTGGGAATGTGCTGTATTAGTGATCGTTATTGTCTCATCCTTTTGGAATACTCTGCATGATACTAGAAAAACCTTCCTTGTTTACCGGTTACAATGACTGTCACATCCATTGTGGACTACTCCACTGGATGGTGTACAGGTCTTCCCTTGTACTTTTTTTTAATGACTATCGCGTCTATTGTGGACTATTTCGTTGGATGTTGGATAAACTATTCTTGGTTCATGTGTGTCTCTTCCTGGGTGGTAGTATTACCTCTCACTTAGAGGCTCACTTTTCTCCCCCCTTTGTAGTAAAAGAACCTTGACACAGTTACATTGCGCACTCACTAGGCACACTTACCTTGTTGTTTGAAGATACCAGTGTAACACTCTCATGTGCTGACAACTAGAGCCAAGGAAGATCTCTAAGTATATGGAAAATGGGTCTTTATACCATATGGGATTCCTACACCAAATGGTGTGAGGTCTAGTTGGGACTTCAAATCGGGGATATCCCCCTGGTTGATGGATTTCTAGCACCGGCAACAAAATGGTGCTAGAAGGAGGGCTAGATGAAAAGCTAAGGTCGTTGCATTTGATTTGAATCGTTTATCTAAAATGGCTCATACAAAAATCGTACTCCTGGGGTGTTTCTCCAATTTTTCCCTTGATCAATTTTCACCCCCCGATGAGATTCTTGATCGCTTTTCCTAGTTAAAGTTTGATGGTGAGGACGAAACGTCCGTAACCAAGCACATTTATGAATTTCTTCAATTTTTTGAACCTTATGAAATCGATAATGAAGAGTTGGATTGTATGATTTTCTTCCTCACCCTTGAAGGTCGTGCTAATCAAGGGTGTCATACCCTTCCACCTTCTTTTGTTCATCCCTTCATCCTTTACTATCAGAGCTCCATCAATCCTTTGATAAGTATAATTACTGAGATGTTTGTGGAAGGATCAACCTATTAAGAATGGAGCTTAATGAATTAGTTGAGGAATTTTTTGATCGATTCCTTCACCTTCGCTGTGAAATTCCGAAAGAATATTTGAACTGGGATATCTTGAAACAAGAGTTTGAGTGCCTGGTTCGTGTCTCTTCATATGGTGAACCTGAACCTCTTGATTTTTTTGTTTCCCTGACTCTTGAGAATCATGAGGCACCTCAGATTATAGAGGAGGATCCCAACACCACGTTTTTTCCTTGTCCTCCTTTTCTGGTCCTGATGGGGGTGCCCCCTTATGGTGATTGCAAAGCTGAGAAATCTATGCAACATGTCCCCATCCCATCTTCTCATCTGTCTCCCGCTTCTATGGAGGAAGTTCTAGAATGGCTCAGGAAGCCTATAGCAAAGACTCACTCCTCCATTCCACAAGAGGATGTCACCATTCATAACTCAAGTCTCGAATCTGATCTGCATCTTTGTCATCCTCCATTATCTACAAGCCATGACTCCTTGTACCATGACTCGCTTGATCAATTTACTCCACCAGCCAGATTTTCACATTCTCTTGATTCTCAAGCTGCTGGCTCAAATTGTGATAAGGTGCAAGGTAGTCACATTACACAGGCAGAGGAGAAGAAAGGTGAGGACACTATCAATATTCCCTCTCTATTTCAAAATTATGCACATCAAAACAATGAGCTTCCATTCTTGAACGATTCTCAATATGCTAATCTCGGTGGAACATCTTGTACAATTAATTATTTCGATCAACTCCAGTCTTGGGCAGTGATCACTCTCATGCTTACATATATCATGAAGAATGACCAAGCACGTCATGTGATATTGCATTTTCTCATGAAGACTCTAACTCAAATCTGGAATGTTCTCTGGTCAAAGAAGACATTCATATCAAAACTTCCTCTTCACCTCACTAGCCCATGTGTCCAAAAATTCACAACGTGTCCACATGCATTAGAGATACTCCATGTTCTCTTGTTTCTTCATCTGATGAGTTATCTCCTCAATTGACACAAGCCAGTGAGGCTGTCCATGATGAAGTTGAAAATAGTCTAACCACAGAGTGTTCTTCCCATTCCCTGTCATCTCTTTTTTGCATGAAGACAACTCTTCAAATCAACTTGCTAACGCTGAAAATCCTAGTGAGACCTGTGAAAGATGGCTACCATCCCGAGAGAGATTTTGAAATCACTAAGGACAATCACCCTTAAGCCATGCATGATATGTTTCTCACTTCAAAATGTGTTTTTGTAATTCTAGGAAGTTCCGAGAAGGGTCGGGGAGTCAAGGCACTTCAACGTCTGTTGATGGTTATGTCAAGACTTCGCAACTCTGGTAAGCCCCCATAACCAAATGAAATATGGTTTCTCATGCACAATCCATCTATCTACATGGTCTCATTCAGTTTGAATTCCTGTGTAAAAAATGTTTGGTATTCCGGGCGTGATCTCTCAAATTTTCAAAATTTCACTTATGACCAAATCCACAAATCTGTTACAACTCATTCGTCTCCTTGCACATCTCTGACATCGAACTTGGGTTGGGAGTGTCCGTCCCTCATGAAATCATGGAATAGTGAAGTTGATCATCTTAAAAACTGTCTTTGCCTGCAATCATACTTATCGAATTTTCCCTTTCCTCATCAACTCCTCAGTCTTCTTGTGAATCTTGTATTGCAAATATTTCCGGGAATCACACCAAAAATATCCCTAGGTGATGATGAGCGCACAAGCTATCACACGAATCAAGTTCCTCTCCATTAGAGACTCCCCAACTAGTTTCACACATTCACAATGCTGACATCCCTTTTAAATTCTTGTGATGACTATGATGCCTACGCAATTTTTCACCAATTGCAAGAAGGTGATCCGTCATGTCTATCTCACAACGAAATTGGTTCCATTTTTCAGATAATTCGCAATATTGTTCAAATGAAATTTTCTTTTTCCATTACAAACTAGGAATCTAACGTCTCAACCAACTCATTTGATCATTCCTCTATCTTGGGTGATTGTTACTCAACTTATCATTTTCCCATGAGCACACTCGATGACAGTTGCTTCGCACACTCTGATCTTCATTGTTTACCATCATTCTCTTTATAATTTTGTCAAGCAGGTGAGGCACTTCAACCTTCATTGATGGTTATGGAAAGTCCTCACTGTCTTGGCATGACTATTGAGAATGATCAGATTTATTTTTCGTTACGAGATTCCCATCATGATCCTAACTGTCAAATAAAAAATTCACCCTTTCACAAATCATGAGGATTTCAAAACAACCATTATGAATTTCATGATCTAATCATTGAATGGATAGAAAAATCTTACTTGGCAATCCATGTTGCAGGCAACAAGCTTCAATCCTTCCTCACACTTGTTGAGAATATCAATGCAGATGAGGATACCCCTGCAAGAATCTTTCGAGGTTTGTTGAAAAACGGTATCCATAAGAGAGGTAAGCACATGTATTGTGTGGTTTTGACACATCTCTCTGCCCACAGGCAAGACCTTCCTTTCCGTGTGCAGTTTTTTCAATTTCTTGTATTTTCTGTTGCACACTACTTTTTATTTGTTTTAATGGTTTGTATCTTTGTGGATGTAGGTCGGAAGCGACTATGGTAGCTTCACTCGAAATTTCATTTCATGTAACCCTAACTGTTTAGCTGTTAGTGTAGGGGTAGGATTAGTTTCATCTCATTTTTCTCTTCCTTGCACTCATCTTACATTCATAGTCCGTCGTGGTTTTCTTATTATGGTTTTACATCTTGTTTTCTTTGGCCTTTTTCTTTCTTGTCTTTTAGCTTTGTTTTCTTGTTGTGTACTCCTTTCTTCTTGTCTTTATTTTTCCTTTCGTTTTGAGTTTTCCTTTTCACTTTCACTATGCGAATAAGTGTTGTGCCTAGACTTGTGTCCTGGCTTCTGAATGTGTATGTGGTTAATGCTCAAAGATTCTTGTGAAACTGCATCCCTTGGTCAGTCCCTTATCCATCTTCTTTTTGTTTGATTTTTGTCCGATGAAGTCTTGACGGAAAATATGATCCCTCCATAAGGAGAGCTTTGGTCCAACCATGAACCTATGTCCAGTCTGGGAAACCTCATGCCCGTACTCAATTTTTATCTTTGGTGTGTTCAAGCTTATCCAACTAGTACAAACAGAGAAGGAGAAAATCTAAATGAGAAAACCTAAATTAGAGGTCTTTATATGCTTTTCGGAAAGAACAATCTCTCCTGCTCTCCATAAATTGAGATCCCTCTTCCACCCCAAAAATAAATAAGTGTTGATGCATAGTTCTCTTTTAAAATAATAAAGGTGGAAGAAAAGAAAGACTTCATGTGTAGAGAGGTGAAGCAAGAAGCTTCACTGCAGTATTGTTCAGGCTCTCTAGTAGTGGAGAAATGCTTGTGTTCCTACATGACTTTGTCGGGGTACTATCTAGACCTGTTGGCAGTAAAACAACACCAGAGATAAAAACTATACTATGAAAATCTTAAGCTCACAAGCTAAACTACCCTTCCTGATTCGAAACACTCTAATCTGGCTGAATATTATGTTCTGTTCAACTGAGTTGGTAAAAGGTGAACTATGTTTGTCCATGGGGTAAGTGGGGAAGCCAAAGTAATCTACACAATGAATCAATAATTCCTGATGGACCAAGGCCTCATACTAAAATGAACGAAGACAAAGAAGCTGGAATTCAACTAGTGTGTCACCAAGTGTTTTAGCGGCTGCAACACCCTCCAAAATTTTGGCCTGTACACAAATTTCGGAGCCCACTGTGGATCTTGTGATTGATTGTTCCTTAGTCGCTTATTAGTAAGATGATGATCTCAAGCTCCCCTCTTCGACCTTAAGAGTCACTTAAGCTTTATCTTATACAACATGTGTCATATTTGGGCATGGGGATTATTGTTTGTCATGCAAAAGGAAGTTTGTTATGCTTCAAGGGGAAATATTTGTGCGTATGAGTTGTTCTCATCACATATACGTGTCTTGCACTCACTTTGTGCACTCTTGTGATAAATGTTGTTGCATAAATTGAATTATGTTTTTATATGTTCGGGATGGTCTACATTGTGTCACTAAGTGTTCAAGGTTGTGATCATAGTCAAGTTCTATCACTATTCAAATTAGTTCCATTGATCCCACACTTAACCAAATTATGAAATTTCCCTAGAAACTTAGCTTCATCCAACCTTTCCAGAACTGCACACTTTGCATCTGCAACCCCCAATATTTTCCTCTTGCCTATTGGAATTTTGGAATGCACAGAGACCCCAACCTCCCTTGGCATCCAAAACTACACATTTGTTTCCTCCAGTGTCCTTCCCTCAGCCGAAACCCACTACTTCCAAAAACTGCACACTGTTGTCCCTCAACTTCCCAATCTACCTTGCATCCAAAAACTGCACAGATTTTTCCTACTAGGACCTCATCCCGCATTAGTGTCTTTCCTCCGAAAACTACACAGTGTTGTCCCTCAACTGTCCAGTTTTCCTTCCATCCTGAAATTGCACAAAGGTGTCCTTCTAGGGTCTCATCCCAGAGCAGTTATTGCCCAATGAAACTATGCATATGTGTCTCTCAGTGACCACATCGAAGGATGACATGCTATATGACTCTCAAGGAGTTGAGGAGAAAGATAAGGAGACCAAGGAACCCAAGGTATGATAAAAGAGTGGGATTGCATGAAGACTATGTCGGATACATAACCCTTTGGAGGGTAGGCATGGAAAACAAAGCACATCTTTTGAATTACATATCTTAGTGTATCTTGAAGGACTTATTATCATGGTCATATCATTTTGTATTTAATTACATGGATAGTTGCAAGCATTAAAAGTAATTCCATGTGTTTCCTCTATGTGTCTTGCTCCCTTTTTCTTGCTTAACCAACTATCGTCTTTTGGCATGTTGATTGATTTTCCATGCTTGTGATCTTGTTATGGTGACTTCGAAGGCTTTTCATTGCATGTTTGGGTTGTCTTAGTTATGTCAACACTCGTCGCACTCACACACAATGTCGCGCAAGTGTCGTCACAGTCATCCAAATGTCTATCCCAAGTGTCGCACTTGTCGCTTTCAGCCCTAGACAGTCCCACAAAGGTTCATGCTTTGCTATGTTGTCCTGGTGGTTAGTGTCGTCATGTTGTCAAAGTATTCCAAGTTTGTGATCACAATGTTGAGTCTTCACGAGTTCACATGCATTTCACACTTAGCCATTTTCCTGAAAATCTCTCAACAAAACAACTCCACTTCACCGGACCCTGATTGAGCTCCACTACGTAGTTTCATCCCTCAGTGGTGCTGTTGCTCTGTCTCCTAGAAAAATGTAGTTCTTGAGGATGTCCTCCGGGCCAGTTGCACAATGAAATTCCAGGAATGGGTAGTTGTCTTCCTTCCCAAAACTATGTAGAAACTACCTCACAGCCTACCTGAGCTGTGCATTTCACAAGAAGAGTCATCAAGCCTCCTTCCTGATTATTGGAAACCCACATTAAACAAAGACCTGGGCTTCCACTACTCTCAAAAACTACAGAGAGATGTCCTAGTGACCTCCCTCGGTTGGTACTCACTTCTCTCTAAAACTGCACAGAACTACCCAACTGTTCCTCTGCTGCTCTGCCTTGTCTTCCCCCTAGAAATTGTACATGGCTTCCTAGCTAGTCTCCTACTGCTTTGTCTTGTCTTCCCTCTAGAAATTTCGCATAAGTGCCCAGCTAGTCCTCTGCAGCCCTATCTTGTTTGCCCTCCAGAAACTACGCAAAACTGCCCCTCAGGGTCCCACCTTGCGGCTACCAGTGGTGTCCTTCATTGCATAATTATGCCTCCTAGTGGCCACTGTGTAGTTTTCCCCGAAAGTGAATATTGCGCCTCAAAATTCCTTATCCCAGCCTGAGTTGTTCTTAGCGCAACCTCAGTGAATTGTTCTCCCTCCCTGTCACCTGAACATGAGAACAATGCATCATGCTAAACTAGGAGGTTTTGGATTTGATGTCATCCCATCATGAGTGAATTGTAGGAACAGGTACACTGATAAATCAGGGCAAGATGACAAATGAGATGAAGAAGGAGTGCACATGCTAGAAGACTTGCTTACAGCTGGATTGACGTACAAATCACATCAAGAAGCAAGTGAAAGGAACACATGCATTGAACCATCTTGCAAGATCAAGACCATTCAAGACTCTGCAACATCAAGCCATGCGAAGGAGAAGACAAACCACACCAAGAGTACATCCATCACTTAGTAGCACAACAGCTTGACATGGACACCACAGTCAACAAATACATGTCAGCAGTGTCATGTCGAGTTGTCTTGGCCACATCACCACTATGGACCATATATGTTGTAACTGAATGTAATGTAAAGTGAGAGTCCAATGGACACACACAAGAAGTTAAAGGGTTGTGTTATTTGAAAAGTCATAGGAGCTCCCTTAGATCTATAAAAGACCCAGTGGACCCCAAGAATATGAAGGGTGTTTACGTTATCTCGCGCTCTTGTGGGACTCCCTACATTGGTGAGACTGGTCGCTCAATTAATCAAAGGATTCGTGAGCATGCTGTTGACATCAAGAATGGCAGGACCCACTCCTCTACTTTGGCAGAGCATGCAGATAAATCTAAGCATCACATTTGCATTGAGGAGGCCCAAGTCATTCCTAGGGTTAGTCATTTCCATCATCGTAAATTGAGGGAGGCCCTAGAAATTGAAAAAAGACCCAATAATTTGAACAGAGACGATGGTTGGAAAATTAGTAGAAGTTGGGTCCCTGTCCTATCCTCCTAGTTTTTTAGGCTTCTTTTTGGGATTTATTTTGTATGTTTGTTTATCTATGTAGGTATTGGCATCCTTTTTATTGTATTTGTTATTTTCATTAGAGTTTATTTTCTTGATCCTTTGTGTTTTCTTAAGTATTTTATCATCCTATTCACTCTTAACTCCTTTTAGTATTTTTGTTATTTGTTTAATGGGCCTTAGCCCCATATTTAATTGTTGACCCTGTTTCATTTATTGATTACTTTTGTATATATATATATATATATATATATATATATATATATATATATATATATATAATTTTTATTTTATTTCCATTAATTATTTTTATTTATTAAATGATCTTGTCTCAATTAGGGCCTTGACTCATTTTTATAATTTTTGACTTCCCTCCTTGTTTAGTGTTTGACTTTGATTTTTTTTCTTGTTAGTTTTTTTTTTTAATAAATTAATTTAAATATTATTTGTCAAAAACAAATTGTTTAATATAGCCCCTACTTATTAATATTTGTTTTTAATAAATTAATAAACTAATATCATAATTTAAATATTATTTTTCAAAAACTATTAATATTTGATTTTAACAAATTAATTTTAATATTATTTTTCATAAAATGGTCGTTTAATATAGTCATTACTTATTAATATTTGTTTTGATAAATTAATATCATTATTTAAATATTAATTTTCAAAAACTTGTCGTTTAATATAGTTGTTACTTAATAATATTTGTTTTTAATATATTAATAAATTAATCGATCTTCCAATCTGCGACCTGCGGCAAAACTTATGTGGCAATCTTCTCGGATCTATAGCAATCTTCTGCGATCTTGGATTTGTGGCCTTCTGCGATCTATGATCTTCTGGGGCCTTTAGCGATCTACGGCAATCTTCTGCAATTCAACTGATCTTCTGATTTGCGGTCTTCCTTGCATCTCTGGAATTTAACCAATCTTCCGATTTGCAGCCTGCGGCAATCTTCTCGGATCTGTGGCCTTCTATGATCTGCGATCTGTGGCCTGGCTCGGTTTCCCAATTGAACATGACTCTTTCGAGCGCTGGAGCTCTATAGTAAATGCACGAGAAATACCTTGTTGCTTCTTCTCGGCTGAGAAGTCGATGGTTGCAGACCCTTGTGGTTTTCTTGAAAGCAAGGTGACTCTCGTAGCATCTGCATTAATAGTTTATGCACAAAGCTCAAGTGTTGTGGATAGATTGGGGTTTCCGATCTACGTCCCTCTGTGGTGAATAAGTAATTTTGATCTGCGGCCCTCTATAGCTTCCCGATCTATGGCACTTGGTCGTCATATGTGCTTCTAGGAGGCCCTCTGCGGCAATATTTTGTGGCTTCCTGATCTGCGGCCTTGTTGGTGTGTCTGCCCAGTTTGAGTCCTTCATAGTTGTGGCTGCAATCATCTGCCTGAGGTCTACCATGGTATTTGTGGGGATTTTATAACGATTCTTTTTATAAGGCCCAGATCTGGGCTTATTGTTAGGGCTGTCTAGGCAGCTTGTGCCCAATTGTGTCTAGTTGTGGCTGGATATTACAGATCTGAGACACAGATCTGAAAGGCCTATGGGGCTCCCTTTTTTCAGAAACATTTTATACTCAGCAAGAGAGCATTCTCTAGATGGCTCCTAGCTTCGCGAAAATAGTAGCTGGCTCAGTTCTGTCCACCTCTGGGGGGAAAGCTCCTGCCCATATCGTCAATGAAGCCCCAGCTCCCACTATCCAGGTGGTCTAGGCCTCACTTGATGAGGTTTTGAAATTCTCTGAAAGTGCCCTAATCTGCTGATTCAATGGTTTCTGGCCATGGCTGACAGCTCTCCACAATTGGATCTCGGAGGTATGGAAACCTATAATTCCTGATGCAATTAATATCTACCCCTATGCTAGGGGTTTCTTTATAGTAGATTTTGAAAACACTGGAAGCAGACAATGTATTCTAGATTCCGGCCCTTGTTTTTGGGAAAACTCAGGCCTATTCATGAAGCCATGGAACCCATCATTCGATCCCTCAACAATAGTCATAACCTCAGCACTAGTTTGGGTGAGATTGCCAAACTTACCCTTGCATCTCTTGAATTTCCCTTTGCTAAAATCCATTGGAAATGCAATTGGGAAATTTTACTGTAGGTGCCCAGAAATAGAGGAATATGCCAGAACAACCTATGCACGCATCAGTGTGGAAAGGGACTTCACTGCCAGCTTCCCAGCTGAAATACACCTAAAAAGTAAAGACTATGTGTGGAACCAGGAACTCGATTATGAAAGTGTCCTCTTCAGATGTCAATCCTGCTTTGAGACAAGTCACCTAGCCAAAAATTGTCCAAAAGCCTTCGAGAAAAATTCTGCTAGAAAAAATCACCACAGATCTACGTGGTAGGAAGGAGCACAAAAAGAACACTACACTGTCATCAAAGAAGAACACTCTTGAGAAAAATTTGAATCACAAAAAATCGGGCAAGAAAGAAACAACTCTCAAGACAAGTAGGGGGAAAGCCCTGCCCAATGACAAAAGAGTGAACTCGACAATTATGAGGATTCGAATACCGCACAAAATAAACCTTCATTTAATAGCAAAGCAAATCTCCTAGACCAAACTTCTTCTCCGACTATCTTCAAAAGGACGAACATAATAGATCACGAAGCTAAGACACCAATGTCCCAAGAACTAGAAGAGATGAAGGAGATGCAAGATAGAGAAAGTTAGAAGACTGTAGATAAAAAAAAGAAAGCTACAACACCAATCTTGCTAAGAAAGACGAGGAGCAAGACAATTAAAAACTAAGAAAATTATAGGTTCGATAGACCAATTTGGTCTCATTGGACGTTAATCATCATCATCATCATCAATATCGCAATTTAAATATTACTATTCAAATATAGTCGTTACTTGAAATTATGTCTCTACATTGCTCTCTATTTAAGACTTTTCCATGGTCTACCACTCATCTGGTCCTCATGATGAACCACACTTGTTGGTTCGAAACGCGTCAACCAAAAATTTCTCTTATGTGATTTCTACCAAAAGACTTTGCTTAAGTCATAGGAAGTTGAATAGTCATGAGGGTAATCCAAGAGTCACAAGATTCAAGCATCACCCTTGGCTATATATACCCTTTCCATTGTATGAGAAAGGAATTTTCACCTTGGCTACTCCCACGAAGCACAGAGAGTCTTCAGTCATTTATTTGAGGAGCGAGGAGTAGCTCCAATGTCCCACTACGGGGACTAGTAATGTATGATGTACAAATGTCTCATGGAACTTTTCTTAATTCAGAAGCTTGTTAAGGCCAACACTTTTTACTGCATGTTTTGTAGATGTTTGTAAGAATATTCTTTAGGCATTTGTAATGCATTTTTTTCTCACATGTACTATGATAGTTGAACTAATTCGGTTGTTTTGGTACTTACATTGTTGGGAATGTGCTATATTGATTATCATTGTTGTCTCATCCTTGTGGACTAATCCACATGATACTATAATGACCTTCCTTGTTTACTGGTTACAATGACCATCACATCTGTTGTGGACTACTTTTTTAGATGGTGTACAAGTCTTCCCATGTACTTTGGTTTTAACGACTGTCACGTTCATTGTGGTCTATTTCGTTGGATGTTGGACATACCCTTCCTGGTTCATGTGTGTCTCTTCCTGGATGGTACTATTACCTCTCACTTAGAGGCTCACTTTTCTCCCCGTTTTGCAGTAAGAGAACCTTGACATAGTTACGTTACACACTCACCAGGCACACTTACCTTTTTGTTTGAAGATACCAGAGTAACACTCTCATGTGCTGATAGCTAGAGCCAAGGCAGATCTATAAGTATATGGAAACTGGGTCTTTATACCATATGGGACTCCTACACAAAACCGTGTGCATTCTAGTTGGGAATTCATATTGGGGAGATCCCCTTGGTTTATGGATTTCTAGCACCATCAATAGCCCCCCATGAAGTAGGCCCTATTTGAAATATTAGGACTCGATCATCCTTGTTCTCAAAAAAGAAGGAAAGAAACTAATCTAAAGAAAGACGAAATGATTGGACCTTGATAATGGGTTTCCGATTTTTTTTCAACCCACAACCTCACAAAACATAGGGAGGGCTAGATCCCCATGAATTGGCATACCAAGTGACATTTATCCACTTGTACAACTTGCTCTTTGACTATAGCACAAATACCTCAATCTTTGGAATTTATTCCATGTTATTAACAAAATGAGAAGGATTTTCCTATTTCTACCACAATCCATTTGTGACCACTGAGTTAAAAACAACGATATATGGAGCATGGGGTGGGAGCATAGGTGCAGACCCTTCCGATTTGGTCATCTAGACACAAGAAGAATGTTGTATCCATTAAACTTGTTAGTTTAAGTAAGTTGATTCTTTTGGTTATAAGTGAAATCATATGTATTACACCGGTTGGTTCTCCATGTGCAATTGTTTACATGTTGGAGTGTATGGTATAGAAAATTTGCAATTCCCATTTTATTGAAATATTTTAATTTTTAATATATTTTTTATTTTATTTTTTAATTAAGTTTGAATTTTCAAATTATAAAAATACATTTTTGAATGTACATTATAGTTGCTCATTATATTCAATACAAAATCAAGATAACTATATTTACAATTTTAACAAAAAAAAATTCTAAATTTTCAATAAAATAAAATAAATGAAAAATTCCAATTCTAATAATTTTTTTCCTAAATTTTAAATAAAAATCTATCAATGACCACAAACACAGTTATTAACATGCTTGATATAAGGAAGGCTAGACATATTGTCCATGGAGATAAATTCCTAAGGCTGGCTAGGAGTAAGTAGGGGGGTATACAAGCCTTGCTTCTTAATGGTTGGCTTGGAAATGGTGCAGGCAGTGCATGATCTAATATATTTGAAAATATCCTATTATGGTTTTGGATAATGAAAATAATTTTGTCGTACTGTGACTATTTTCCCCACGCCAAAGTGTCGTGCTACCCAATTGTAGTGCACCTCCCAATTCAGCTTGCCACACTCGCTTGAAGGAACACAAAGGTGTCCTAGGTAGCATAATAGTGCATCCTAGAGGTGGAAGTTTGGAACTTGCTTTCCATCCATCAACACTGGTATGTGGTGAAAAATTCTTAATCATTTTTGTATAGTTGTGTCCATCCTAAAGTCTAGTGCCCACAAGAGTTGAGAACAATGGTCAATGCCACAACTGGGGACCGACTGAGGCAATCTACAATGTGATTGGTGCCGCCCTTCTTGTATTTAATGCTTAATGGAATTATTGCAGATATGTCGACCATTTTTATGGAAATCATTCTGTAACTTTCCCTGTATCTGCATAAACTAAATAGGTGGACGATCTATGCGGATGATCGTCTCCTTCCCCAGAATGTAATGTTTCTAGTGTTGGCAGGACTGTACAATGGAATACATTTCCTTATCATAGGTGGGGTATTTCTGAATAGTATCAAATATTATCTCATTGTGATAGGGCACTACATTCCCTTACTGGGTGAGAAGTAAACCAATAGCATAGTCAGAGGCGTCTGTCTCAATCTCAAATGGTTGTTGTAGGTCTAGAAGGGTGAAGACTATTGTAAAGCAATGACAGTTTTTTTTCTCCATGAATTCCATTTTTTGTGAGTCAGACCAAAAAAAATATATTTTTCTCCACCCTTGGTAACATGACTTAAGGGCCAAGTGATATGAGAGAACCCCAACATGAATATGCGGTAGAAATTAGTGAAGCCCAAGAAGCTATGAAGCTCTGCGAGACTCGTTGAGGCTATCCAATCCTAAATGACTTAGATCTTATTTGGATCCACATGCACGCCTTGCTCTTTAATTATGTAGCCTAGATATTGGACCTAGTCCATGCCAGAGGAGAATTTCTCTAGGTTGGCACATAGCTTATGCTACTGTATGGTTTGAAGGACCCGTCGGATGTGTTGCAAGTGCTCTTCCCAAATCTTGTTGAAAATTAGGATATCATCCATATTAACCACGAAGGACTTGGCGAAAGGTCACAAGATGTCATCCATCAACCTCATAAAAGTCGGGGGGACATTTGTTAACCTGAAGGGCATGATCAACAACTCAAAGAGACCCTCCTTAGACTTTAAGGCAACCTTCAATACGTTTTTAGGTTCTATTAGAACTTGGTGATAGCCGAAATTCAAATCAATCTTGCTGAAGTACTTAGCCCCCTTAAGCTGGTCAAGAAGGTCATCAATCTATGGGATTAGGTATCTTTTCCTGACAGTGATTTTGTTCAATGCCTTATAGCCAATGCAGAGTCTCCAGATCTCATATTTCTTCTGTAAAAGTATGATTGGGATCCCACAAGGTGAGGAACTTGGTTGGATGTGCCCTTTTTGTAGAAAATCTTGGATCAATAGCTTGATTTCCTCATTTTCTAGAAGAGAGTGGTGGTATATTGACCCGTTATGTAAAGGTTATTTGGGAGTCAAATCAATCAAATGATTGACATGACAATGCAAAAGTACCCATGTGGGTGAGGAGAAGATGTCCGTGTACTCTTCCATGACCTTATCAACTTGCTTCTACTGCATGGAGGAACCCTTTCTGGGGTCCATGCATGTGGCCATGATCTTCCCCTTACTTTGAGAGTGAGTAAATAAGAAAACCAATTTCTCGGTATGGGAGATGATCTTACTACATTACTTAACAAATATTAAATAAGTGGCAGTAGGCAAAGATACCTTCAGTATCCTGTATATTTTTATGCCCAAAGTAATAATAATAGTACAGGGTTTGGACTCATACACAACATGAAGCTTCCACAAGTATGGTTTGCCTACTAAAACATCACAAACTTCAAGGGGAGAAACATCACACAATACCTCATCCGTGAAAGGCTTGATGTTGTAGGGAAAACGAGACTACTGGCTGAAAAAAAGATCTCTCCCTTGGTGGAGCCACCCAATGGTGTATGGTTGTAGGTTTGGTGTTTTTTACAAGCCCAACTGCTTAATGACCTTTGTTGTGATTAGGTTCTTTTGAATCCCACTATCAACAATGAACTATGACAGAGAACCTTTCACCCACATCTGTGTGTGGAAGAGGCACACACCCACCTCTGGATCTTCGAGCTCACTCTTCTTGACCTTGGAGGTGGAAACAGTGGCATTAGGTTCTGCATCAATGATTTGTTTCCCCATTGTCAGGTTCTGGATCAAAGTCAGAACATGCATTTGACTCTTAAGATTTTAGCTTGGCCATGAGTGTCTGCTTTGCGCGACATTCATTTATGTTGTGACAGGGGCTCTTATGTAACTCACATCGCTTTCTTGTGTCTTTCTTCGTCTTCCCATTGATAGTATTTTTTGGTGGCTTCGATGGGTTTTCCTAGGCCATTCCACCTTGGCTTTGTCATTTTTTCTATGATTTGACGTTTCCCTTGCCCCACTTCAGGTTCATAGATCCAAAGTCTCACTTCTTTTTGTTTAAATTTTTACTCGATCTTGGCAACATTTCAGTATGCTACGCCAAGCGAGGAGATGTCTAGGAACTCCATTTATACCTAAATGTATTTGTGTAGGAAGCCACGGTAGTTGAGCACCAAATGTCACTTAGAGTCCATGATACTCAGCTTTGTGTGTAGGGTATGAAATATATTCGTGAACTCTGGCACTTCTTGGTCCCTTTCCTATGGTAATGTGGTCCATTTTATGTACTTGTCTTCATAACTCCCAACAGGGTAATATTGTTCCTTAATGACATCTTGAAAAGAGTCCCAACAGGGCGTGACTAAAAATAGTGAGGATTCCTCATCCTCACTTTGCTCACAATAAGTTTCCCACCAATCCTTGACATGGGGAGGGGGTAACCTTAAGGAGTGAAAAAGTAATATTTTCTCTATTGGAAAAATTATGGATCGAGAAATATCCTTCTAAAAAATTTAACCATCTATCTAGAGTGTTTGCATCTATCTAGCCTTCAAATATAGGAATGTCAAAGTTAACTTGTACCTTAAATGGGTTCACACCTCTGAAGTGACTGTTGGATGAAGATGCTTCACCCATTGGCATCCACCAAAGGATTTGGGAAAAATTATCCAGCATGTTGTTCCTTTGTCGCTCGAGGGATTCTTCGAGTAATAATTTCAAAAGATATCTTGCTCCCTTGTCTTTCTTTTCTTCTTCCATGGGAAGTCATCGAGGTCAGCAAGGTCGGTCTTGTAAGGGCTTAACCAATTCCAATCCCAACTCCTTATACCCTGAACTCGTTAGGAACATGTATAGAAAAACAGAGAAACAACATACCACTCTGATACCATTGATCCATATTTATGAAGCAATGAAATGAAATACAGATTTAAACAAAAACACATAGATACAACACAACAAAACTTCATTAATCAATAACAAATGTTGGAAACTATTTACATGCAAAATGAAAACAAACTAGCTTAGGTGATGGTAGCTTATCTCTAAGAAGAAGTGTGATGGCTACATGCCTTCTAAATTGTGTTACAATGAGGCTTTGAGGCCTTTTTATCATGAAGAAACAATGAGAAACCCTAAACATCCAAAAACCTAAGCCTAGGAGATGAAGCACAAAAAGCTTATGGGCCCCAATGGGGTTAATTCGAATGTCAACTTCCTAGGGTTGTAACTTTGTCATATGATCTTTGTTTGGTTGTACGATAGCTTGCTAGAAAGGTATTTTTGAGGAAAAATACTTTCAAATGACCCTAAAAACTACTAAAATAAAAATTTCCAAAATAGGAACCTGTGTAAGAAATTAGGAAACTAATAGAAAATATTTTTGGGGTCCAAGTGGAATAGGAAAGTGAATGCCAATATCCACTTGGATCAAGAGTACAACAAGTTGATCCCTCACTTTATAGGTATCTCATAGGGTCATTGATGTATCTCATGAACACATGACCAAGCATTTGCTTCATGGTCAACCAGCTGAGCCAGTTAATGGTTAAGCTGACTAGAGTGCATTGGGTTGATTCCAAACACATGTTGAGGTATCTTAGGGGCACAATAGATTGTGGGTTGTTGTATAGGCAGGTTGATGGTGTGAGGCTTCAGGGCTTCACAAATGTAGATTGGGTAGGGGGGTCAATAGATAAGAATAGAACTTCAGGTTGTACCTTGAGTGTTGGATCAATAATTGTTTCCTAGTTCAATATGAAGTAGAGACCAGTGACACTAAGCTCAACTAAGGCCAAGTGCCTGGCTGCTAGCCTGGTGGCAGCCTGGTAGCTTGCAAGGCGATATAGTTGAGGAAGGTACTTGTTGGGTTGTCCAGTCATAAGTTGGAGTCCATAGTCATACACTTTGATAATCAAAGTCGCATCAAACTCTCTAAAAATACAGTGTTTCATGACCATTCAAAGTACATCAAGATCCAGTACCACCATATTATAGATTGTGTTCAAAGGGTTAAATTCAGACTCCATTATGTGCTTACTTCAAAGATAAACTGGGTGTAGTACAAAACACCTTCCTCTCTAAGAGGGAGTGTTAAATGGAGTTAGAGGAGGAAGTGTTCAACTAAATTTAGAGGTGCACTGAATTTGGCAGAGGGACCGACAGGTGGGCCAAAGGCAAAATTTAACTCTTTCTCATTATTTTGACTAAGGAAAATTTTATTTTTCCTATAGTCAAAAAGTGAAATGATCTCAGCCATCCATTAAGATTTAATCTCAACCATTCATGGAGATGGTGGGCCTAGGTAGACATCAAAGGAGGGAAAATGGTGCATACTTAGATTATTATGCACTAGACAACTTGTGTGTTTAGCTCAACATAGAGAAGGGTGTTCAGTTCAATGCCTAAGGGTTTCATATTAGTGCACTAGGGAAGAAAGAGAGGTAGGACAACCTCAAAGTATTTTCCAGCTAGCATACACTTCAGTCAGGGCCGCATTCAGCTACATAGAAAGGCCATATCGACTTGTATGAGTTTGTACAGTGCACACACGTTCATGCCGAGTAGGAGAGAAATTCCCAGAGCAATTGTGTTGTCGGTTAGAAAAGTGAAGGGAAGTTTTCCATCATACTTGTAATCCATTTATGAAGATTTTGCTGAGCATAATAAGAGCACATAAGTTTGTAGGTTTTCCCCAGTTAGGGTTTCGTGGGTAAAATTTCTGAATGTGCTGTCTTCAATTTTGTTTTTTCCATTGCAAATAGTCCAGTTAGTCAACTCAGTATATTTGATGAATTTATGTTGAAAGTTTAGTTGCAGTTCTTTTCACTTCAAAAAATTCATTGAATTAATCGATGGGTTTTAAAAGTCTAACATTTTGTTGCTTCCATTTTGATCTTTCTCTTGCCCTTCATATTGGGAGATATTCTTTGATTTTGGTGTTTGATAGTTCTTGTAATGATTCAATGATGTGTTGGTATTGGACATCTTCTTTGATTTTGGTGTTTGTTAATTTTAGTAATGATTTGGTGGTGTGTTGGTGGTAGTAAAGGAAATAGATTTTTTTGAGAGTGGACATCCAAGTAACAAGACACATAAACATTCTGAAATATACCGAGATCCCTAGCATAGAGACCTAGTCTCTAAATTATTAAAATAATGATATTGATAAAATCCAAACAATAACAAGTCATCCCATACAAATTCATTATTGTGTAATTTAGTGGAAACTATGTTTATTATGTAAATTTTGAAATTTTTTGAAGACCATTTAAATCTACTAAATTTGAAAACTATTTAAATCTACCAAATTATGAATGGATATAATATTTTATTTTTTCCCTATGAAATTTGATAAAATTTAAATTACTCTCACACATCCTAAAATAATTAATGATTATATTGAATATTTAAGTAAAAAAGAAAGAAGATAAATAAAATATTAAATAAATACAAAAATCAACTATTTTATTAAAAATAATATATTATTTTACTTTTTCTCTTATTTTATTTAATATTATCTAATTTTAAAAGCTTTTAAATCTTTTTTTTATGGTCTAAATAGATTCAAATACATCAAAAATCTGTAAGACACCCAAAATACTGAAACTTGACAATTATAATCAAAATTTCTAAAATTTTCCATTATTTTTGAAACTAAATTGTAACTCAATTAAATTAAAACTTATTACTATCATTAGTTATGATAATCACATATTCCATAAACTCTATTCCCTCATTTTATCTTCATAAATTATCAAATGGAAATCTATAAAAGTGTTTAGGCATCTCCTTTGAAGGAAGGGTGCCTAGACATCCCTTTTGAGAAACACATGAAGAGGAGATCTCGGATTACTAATCTTTCTTCATAATTACGTTTTCTTCCTTAAAGTTGTAAAAAATATTTCTTGAATGTAGGAATGCAGATGAGATTTTGTTCCTAATTACAGAGTGAGGGATAGTAGTGATAAATATACAAAGGGTGTTCCTTCATTTACTTTCATGTGAGGTTTTGGAAGACAGCACGAAGAAATATTTTCAAGAAATATATATATATATATATATATATATGTCATTATTCATAATTATGATTAATGTTTTTAGGTTAATGTTTTTAAGTTGTAGAATTTGTTTTTGTTAATTAAGAAAAAGAAGATAATGTGGTTCATCTTATTTTGAAGATGAACCAAATTGATTGATTCGATACTGTGTTGATGGAATTATTTTCTATATAATATTTATTTAAAGATGTTATAATCAACCACTTTATTTACTTTATCGCTTCCAATCATTCTCCATACTTTATCGAAACATAATGGTAACAAGATGAACCACATTGATTGGTTCGAAAAGCTTCCACAGAATTACCTTCTATATAATAAGGAAAAAAATTATAATTAATATGGATCACAGAAGTCTAAATTCAACAATTAAGAAAAAATGAAATAATTATTTTTTGTTTTTCAAATTTAATAATATTTTCAAAATATCTAAATGAAATATATATATATATATATATATATATATATATATAAAATACTCAAATAATTGAACTTCTTGGTGCAGAATGAACAGCATACAGTTCGAATTTCTATTTGTTCTCATTCAAGTTTGACTTGCTGTCTCTCAAATATCACCCCTACCAACTAACTTTTTGCCATGGATCCTCTGCTAAAAATAAGTTGTTGTAACCAGTGTATCTAGTAAAAAGATTAATTTCGAATTTTGAATCTAGATTGCTTTAGAAGGTCCAAACCACAAACCATATTAGAATTTTTTTAAAGAACTTCCAATAATAATACAGGAACCGGACCGAGAACTTCCAATAATAATACAGGAACCGGATCGAACGTTGAATCTAAATTGCTTGAGAAGGTCTGCTAGCCACATCAGAATTTTTCTATCAGAAGGTCTGCCAGCCACTTCAGATTTATTTCTGTGGCTTGTTATTGAATACACATTTTCAATCCAAATACATGAAGTCTTTAGGCTAGAAAACTAAATTTAGCTTTTACAATGGAGGTGATTTCGCAGGCAATGATTCTATCTCTTCAAAAAAAAATTAATGGCAATTCCCAGTGGAGGAGGTCCAGGCATCAGTTGGTTTTCCTGCAATTTTTTCGGATCTCTCCATTGTTCCCGGTGAGAGGATTGATGTTCCCCATCTTCACCATGGCATTTGCAAAATCACTGAAGAAGGCATTTGGATCGGGGGCGTAGAAAGAAACCTTAGTATCAGTAGAACTCCCATTGAATAATAGCTGATCCGAGTGGAGGAGTCCTTTCTGGCTCTTCAGATTGTTATAATAGTTATTGTCAAAGACTGTGGGAGTGAGGAGGTCCAAGGATGCTAGGTTATTGTCACCTCCTGTGGCTGGGCAGTTTGCCTGGATTAAGCTGGCGAATGTCGAGTCTTTGCTGGATTCATTATAGATGCGATTTCTGAAGGTTGTGCAACGCGCTTGGCCAATT
Organism: Pinus tabuliformis; assembly: GCA_031772625.1. Taxonomy (NCBI): domain Eukaryota; kingdom Viridiplantae; phylum Streptophyta; class Pinopsida; order Pinales; family Pinaceae; genus Pinus; species Pinus tabuliformis. The sequence goes on along the minus strand of CM062816.1, from coordinate 1,797,970,643 downwards.
GTATGAGAACCTGCAACACCAGGAGCTCAATAAGTCAGTATGGGATATCATAATTAATTGCTATATTTGAAATTATCTAGATTGCAGATTCTGAGAATATAGTTTAGATGAATAAATGGATAGTAATGAGTTTAAACAATTAACTTTGTTGTTATTTATTTTTGAATTTAAATATTTTCAAAATTTATTTTGAATTTCAAAATCTACAATCAATATAAAAATGACCAATTATTACAAATGCAGAGAATTTTTAACTATTACCATTACACCAAAATCCACAAGTGTTCGCAAATTGACACATCACAGAGTTCAAGTCACAAACAAGCACATGTTGGGATCAAGATTACAACAAAACTCATGTTGGGATCAAGATTACAAGCACATGTGGGGAACAGGATTACAACAAAACCAACAAGTGAGGTATTAGTAATTAGATGCATCCCTACAAGTGAAGTGTTAGTAAATAGAATCACATGCGAGGAAACACTCAGAAAGAATTACAAGTCCAACACAATTTAATTTAATCGAGTAAACAGATATATCACTAGAATTAACTGATCCTTAAATCAATCACATGTAACAAACCCAAGAAAGGCTTCCAAATCCAACACAGTTTAATCCTGAGTACCTGCAAGTGCGACCATGTCATCCGGAGAAAGCCCCACTGCTCTAAATGATGAGATGAGGGCGCTGAGGTTGGAGGTGGGAGCGGGAATGACACTGTTTGCAGCACTTAAACTAGCAGTCGTCGAGTCTCGCCTCCCTAGCAATACCGTCCATGATGGGCCTCCCAGCTATCAAATACAGATGAACCAACAAGGTTATTTGATTGCTCCAATTCCATGGGATATTGTATTGACAAAAATTACAATAAATTCAGAGGAGTAGAGATGAATTTATACTTGCACGACTGAATCACGAGCAGCAATGGCGACAATATCTGCACACGACACGACACCACTGCAGGCTGCCTCCAGTTGAGATTTGATGGTGTCTATAACATCGAATCCTCTCAAGGAATTGTTATTAGGTTTTGCGGTCTTCTCGCCTGTAAATGTCGAGTTGTCGTCCAACAGTACTGAGCCATCGCAACCCTGATCGCCACAAGAAAATCAGTTGTGTACAATTAAGTCAAGCGATTTGATTACATCAATTCATGAAAAACAAAAATGAATGCCTAAATGAAAGACTTAAGTAAAGTTAAGGGGATTGTAGATCTTGGAATATTTTCAAAATTTAATAGATAGAAAAGAAGTCGTGAAATTGATAGAAAAAAAAAATCATATAACAACACAATTTGATAGGAAGTTTTACTCAGTAATGTGGATTGATTCAATTGTTTGAAGCTATATAATTAAATAGATCTAAAAGGGTTAAAAATAGATATGTTAATTTTAGGTTCATATGCATGATTTACACTGATTATGGGACTCTTTTTTTTTTTTCAGAGAGAAAAATCTTCATAGAATTATATTGAGACAATATAAAAAGTACATAAGATATGACAAGGATCAGAAACCTTGCAAGCATCTGAATCAAAATCTTACAGCCATAGGATATCCCAAAAGAGATCATCACTAGATCGTACCAAAATCAATGCAAAAAGGTATCCATGACAAGATCAGCAGCTGTCTTACTAACACTTCACAATTTGATATAAAGTCTTACTCAGTAATTTAGATTGATTCAATTGTTTGCAGCTACATAATTAAATAGATTCAAAATGGCTAAAAATAAATATTGACACTCACATGCATGATTTACCCGGACTAAATTGGGACTCTAGCATGACTGACACTTCCTCAATGTACATCTTCCTCAATGTACATCTTTATGTCGATTGCAGATTTAGAAATATCCCAAAATCTTAAAATCAAGAGAGTTTAATTGTTAATTATTTGACTCCTAGATTGTAAGTAGGCTGACTGAAATGGGCATCCTTATATAGATTTATGTGGATTTTGCAGATTAATAAATATCCCAGAATCTTAGGGGTAATTAGAGGTAAATTATTTGACTCCTCTCCTGACCTGCAATCAACACATTCAGATTGTTTGAAACTGCATGCTAAATGTAACTATGAGTAATTATCTCCAATTCAAATCAAACAACTGACTTCCCTTATATCCATCAATCAAGTTTTTGAAATATTTCAAAATCTGCATAAAACATCATAACTGAAACTTATCCTTTAAAAACTGAGACGAAATCATTACATTAACGAAACAGTCGTGAAAGTGAAGGCGCAGCAACGACGCCCCCATCCGTTTCTCCTGGGCAATGGCCTGCTGCACTACAGAATTCACAATGGACAACACATTGGGGCACGATTGGTTATAAAAACCTGAGGAAAGTTGCCCATAAATGGCTGTGGAACATAGAAGAATTAGCAAACTAATACATACAACGCTTCTGATTGCCATTGTGCTAAATGAAATAATAATATTGCATACCAAAAATGCTCTTGTTCTCAACTTATGGAAGGGAAGATGATCGTCTGGGTTTATAAGGGTATGTGGAGAATGAATTTCTGGCTGACAATTATGGTAGACAAATTCTGCTGCTCTGGTCCAGGTTGTACACTCTGACAGAGTTGGGTTCATGTAAATATATTTTAATAATAAATAAATTAGAATAGATGAATTTAATTGATGATAGATTTGAGGAATGTTTTGGAATCTGATTATTGGGTCTATGTAATAATATTTTAATGATAAACAAATAAAATTGATTGTAGATTTCGAGAATATTTTGAAATCTGATAGATTGAAAAATTTACACATTTTTGCGTATCAAATTCCAAAATATCTCCAAAATCTACTCTCATTAAAATTATCACCTAATCATATATTGTCGAATGCTGTCACCAGATAAAATTACAGTTAAATGCTGTAACCAGATAAAGATAAAGGAGTGAAACACTTGGGGTTTCCAACAGTGGTGAGTTTGTTCTTTCAATCTGATGTTATTTCTGTCAGAATTCTTAAATCTGGTGGTGGTGGTGTTACTTCAATCTGATGTCATTCCTTTTTTTGGGTACTCATCCGATGGAATCCTACCACCACCTCTGTAAAGGTCATTGGGCCCCATGGTCAGTACTAGTTAAATTTTAAATTTTTCTCCAGTGGAGACCATTCAATACGAACCCTGCAAAGGATGATTGGTTCTGGTAGTCAGTCCTCCTCAAATTCGTTCCTGAGAAGCCCGTGCATGTTTCTGTATCGGTAAAAGACAAGTTAGCTTTTTCTTACTTTTGCCCGAGGTCGGCAGAAAAGCAAGAAATTCGTTCCTGAGAAGGCCATGCATGTTTCTGTATGGGTAGAAGGCAAGTTGGTTTTTTCTTACTTTTACCGGAGTTTGTAGAAAAGTAAAGGTTTTTAAGAGAGCAACAATGTTATAAGGCATTAAATGAATTGGGTTGTATATGCTCACTGTTCTATTTTGACAGAATAAAATCTAACAATAAACATATATGACTTTTTCATTTAATACCATATAACAAGCTACTTATTTACAAGCTATTTATTTTCGGTTTTTTAAAATCTCACCCAACTTAAAAAAGTCTAAGTATGTAAAGGATTTTCTACCGTTTCCACCAACCAAGTTGGAATATTGAATTTAAGATTCTGTTAGAGTTGTACACCAATCATATTATTTTTGTTGGAAATTGCAAGAAGCTATAAAATGAATTTGTGATGTTGGAAAGCATATTTTTTAGTGTGTTGGTTTTTTATTTAATATTAGAATTGATTTTAGTTTTGAATTGAGTTTAATTTTATTAGTTAGAATTTTTTCGCTCCAATAATTTGGCCGATAATTTGTTTCCTCAACTGCATGAGTTCATGTTATAATTGTCTATGTTATAATTGACCAATTATAATATTTATGAAATAGTTATATTTAATGCAATCTTAAGAGCTAATATTTTTTTTTAAATTCTCATTCTCATTTATCAAACATTGTTTAATTTGATGAAAAAAAATGCACTAATGAAATTTTAAAAAATATTAAAAGATATTTTTTTAATATTATTCAGTATAAAAGAAGTTTAAAAATTTTATTAATAAAATAAATAGAGTAAAATTAAGTGAATTAAATTAAATTGTAAATTTTTTATTATACAAATAAAGTATATAATAACAGTTTTGTCATTAACTTGAACATTCCTATGTTAATGAAATATTTTTACCTAATATTCTAAAAGAGTGATAGATTATATCTTTATATATTTTTATATATATTCTTTGTTTTTTTATTTTTTTAGTTGGTTTTCTATTATATTAAGATATTAATTGTATAAATTAAATGATTGATAAATATGAAAAGATATTGAAACATTAATTTTATTTCATATTTGTTTAAATACAAAAGAAAACTATAAAAATAATTAAATAATAATTTAATAATATTATTATTATTATTATTATTTATAAAAAGAATTGATATATGAATTAAGTATATATACATTTTAAAAACATGTAATAAGGTTGTTAATTATGGATATTTATTCTTACTTTACTATGAAGATTTTAACTTGTAAATAAGGTTTGCTATAATATCATGGACAAATACCATGGCTTACTAATACCACTTGCCTAAAAACTCATAATTCACGTTTATATAATAAGTCATAACTCTTTTAAAAAATAATTGTTATTTAGCTCACCTGTAAAGATATAAGGATATCTCCTCCAAAACAATATGTTATGCTTTTCTCTAAGCCCCGTCTACAAAAACCCTAGCTTCCCCAATGGCTATTGTGGATGGGGCCCTTCCTCCTCCACCCTCTTCGCATTCGACTCCATTGCCTGAGGAAAAAGCAAGTTCTTTTCAGACATTGGTGGCTTCGCTGTGAAAACGAGCGAAGACTGCAGTGCCATAGTTGATATTCATAAAGCACAATTATGGGATTCGTGACATTGTTCTACCAATTGGAGCTTGAAAAACTTCCTTGGCATAATTAAAAAGACCGCTAATCGGAAAATTCACAGGTATGTGGCCATCCCCGAGATCCATGGAAATATGGATAGAAAAACAATGGAAATCCATGATGAAAGGCAATATTTCCTTGTATGTTGTAGGCAATGGTTTTTTTTTTGCATTCTTATTTGAATTTAAAAAGGATAGGGATGTGGTCTTTCACAATGGGCTGTATTTCTTTGGCTCATGGGGGATGTATTTGAATAAATGGATGTTGGATTTCAATCCAGATGAGGATGTCCCAATGAAAATCCTAGTCTGGGTCAAGCTTCCAAGGCTCCCATTGTCCTACTGGAGCGATGATTGTCTTAGGGCAATTGGAAACATAGTAGGTCGCTATATTGATAAAACAGAGCCCAAAGGATCTCAGTTCGCTTGTGCAAAAATTTGTGTGGAGGTGGATCTTGAAAAAGGGTTACCTGCATAAATAAATCTAACCCTAGGAGACTAGAAGCATTGACAGATCCTAGATTATGAGCAGATCCCCTTCAAATGTCGATATTGTCACGAGTATGGTCACTTTGCATGTGATTGTAGTAATATATTAAGAAACAAGGGATTAGATTCATCCACTCCCTTTGAGGAATAATGGCAGACCCAGAAGAAAGGCAGAAAAGGCTAAAACGGTGTTGCAAAACCCCATCCTAAATAAGGAAACAATGTGGCCTCCACTTCTTCAAATCCTTTCAATGTATTGAGAAATCAGAATGAGGAAAGAGTGGATGATCCAAATGTTATGGAAGACATGACGAAAAAGAGAATGAAGAAACCGAAGAAGGAGAGATTAAACCCTCCTTAGGCTTCAGATCCACCAAGATCGACCTCCTCGAAAGGGACACCAGGCCAAATGTAGCCAAGAATTCCATTAAAATACCCCAATGTTAGTGTTGCAGAAGAAATAGCTAGAGTGATCACTCGTCACATGGCCCAAAATCTAGTGTGGGCTGATGAGAGAAGAAATCATGAAATTGAAAGCACAAAGAAAAAATCGGGAAGGCCGCAAAGGAAAATGGTTTGAGAAAGAGAGGCGGAACAAAATGAGAAGTTGGGAATCCAGCCAATAATTTTATAGATTCTTAAAGGAAAATGAACAAATGGACCAGATGGAGGAGGGATGCAAATGCCCACTTCCAAATGAAAGTACTATCATGGAATGTAAGGGGCTTGGGGATTCTCGTAAAATCCCTAGTAGTAAAATATCTTGTTAAGAAGGAAAATCCATGGGTGTTGTTCATTCAAGAAACTAATATGGATGAAAAAGAGGCTTTGAAGACGATGGAAATGATTTGGAGAGGAAGTGTTGGAATAGCCCAAAGCTCAAGAGGTGTGTCGGGGAGTTTGTGTACCTTTTGGTTGGAGAAACATTTATCTTGTAATGATAATTTGAAAACTCAACATTGGATAGTGGTTCTCTTGGAATCTAAGGAGACAGGAGAATGCATCCCAATGATAAATGTCTACACCCCAATTTTGTACAATGAGAAAATATAATTTTTGACTCTATGAAAGAAATCGAGAATAAAGGATTGCATCAAAATGCTATAATTGGGGGTGACTTCAATATTATTTTAAGTGTGGTTGAAAATAGAGGAGGAAGCATTATAAGAGACCCTTTTCGAGAATGGATGGAGGATGTAATATCAAAATGGGATTTGTTTAATGTAATACCCAAAGTTGGAAAGTATACGTGGTCCAATCGTCGAACAGGGGATAATTACATCGCTGCCTGACTGGACAGATTCCTAGTGCACAACAGTTGGTTTTAAAAGGATTAGAGTTCCTATCATTCATAAAATCTCAAGGAGAATCAAAACATCAACCAATCATGTTGTAGATGGAGAAACTAGAAAAATTGGGTCCAATTCCCTTCAGATTTAATTCAATATGGACTCAATAGAAACGAGTGGTGGATTTGATTAAGCATACTTGGTTTTCCACAATAAGGGGCTCACCGACCTATGTATGGGAGAGAAAACGTCGCAAAGTCAAAGAAGCTCTTTGGAAATGGCTGAAGAATAATTATAAACCATTGGGACATATAAGAAGAGAGCTGGTTAGCTAGCTCGAAGAGCATCACATGCTTATGGAATTAGTAAATGTGGAAGAAGAATCTTCTCTGCAAGCAGGAAAGAGGAAGAATTATGGAAACCTAAATCCAGAAGTTTATGGTTGAAGGTTGGTGACTTGAACACCACCTTCTTTCATAAGAAAGCTCGGGCTAGAGAAACAAGAAATCGAGTCAAGGAAATAGCCCTGGAAGGCAGACCAAGGATCACCACCTTTAAGGACATCAAAGTGGAGGCCTATAATCCTTTTCTCTCCTTGTATAGTGCAGATTCAATCCCAATGGATTAGGAAAACGAATTTCTTTCGCCAATCCCTGGGGTAGTTTCACAGACAGAGAATATGGAGCTAATCAAGCCAATAGAAGAAGATGAAGTGTTGGAAGTATTCTGTGAATTAGACCTAGACAAGGCTCTCAGTCCTGATGGATTCACAATCAAATTTTATCAATATTTTTGGTTCCTGATAAAAAAATACCTCCTTCAAATGTTAAACCACTCTAGAGTGAAGAAGAAGTTGCGTGGAGGCATAAATTCCTCCTTTCTTTCCATCATTCTGAACGAATCAAATCCTATTAATTTCTCTTGATTCTGACCTATATCATTATGTAATGTAGCATACAAGATTTTAACAAAGGTGATGGAAAATTGGTTGAAAATCAATGAGGATTTATGTAGCAAAGAAATATTTTGGGCAACATCATTCTAGTGCAGGAGGCAGTTCATTCAAGTAAAGAAGCAGGGGAAGAAGGAATGGTAATAAAGCTCAATATGGCTAATGCCTTCGACAAAGTAAATCACTCCTTTCTATTTCTCATTCTTGAGAAGTTAGGATTTTGTCAAGAATTTATCCAGTGGATTCATGCATGTATTGCAGCTCCATGGATAATATCACTTGTCAATGGAAGACCCACCCCTTTTTTCTCTACATCATAAGGATTGAGGCAAGGTTGTCCCCTTTCTCCCCTTCTATATATAATAATGGTTGAAAGTCTTAGCAGAAATTTGGAAGCAATAAGAAATGAAGGATATCTATTGGGCTTGAGAATTGCAAGGAATGTTAAAGAAATAAATCATTCAGAGTTTGCAAATGATATGCTCTTGCTTGGGGAGGGCTAAAAAATTATAGCAAAAAGGTTTAAAAGGATTTTGGACATATATCTCATTTTATCTGGAGGGCTAGTTAATAAGAGAAAGAGTCATTTATATGGATGGAATTGTTCTAAAATCACTTTGCAAGAGATCACATGAATCTTGGGTATCCCAGTGGCTAGGAATTGGAATTCATTCTCATACTTAGGTATTCCAATCTCAATGGGACCGACTAGTGGTGAAGATTGGGAATCAATCATCCAAAATATCAAGAAAATAATATTCTCTTAGGCAACACTGTGATTAAATGTAGCAGGAAAGACATTTCTAATTAAATAAGTCATGTCCTATCTCCCTGCATACAATGGATATGGTTTGTTAGCCTCCAAAGGAATCTCTCGTTGAATAAGCAATAAGACTTGAAAGTTTTTATGGCAAAGCGAGTAGGGGAATGAGAATTGTTTTCACTTAGTTAATTGGAACATAGTCAGGCTTCCAAATAAATATGGAGGGTTGGTGATCAAAGATCTCGAATATATGAATTTGGAATTAGGAGAAAAGTTAGTATGGAGACTTCTTTTTTAATCCAAGGAGTGGTGGAAGTTTTCATTTTTGAGGAAATATTTTCACAAGCACAAACCTCTCGGATCGAAGGACAAATCCTGGGAGTCTAGTGGATCCAAAATTTGGAAATTATGTAAAGAAACAACTCCAATTGTGTGGAAGGATCGGATCCCTGCCTCCACATAAATCTGTAGAGAAACTAATTGTCGAGATCTAGAAATCTAGATGGAGGAACAAGGAATACAAAGGCTAGTAGACTTTAATTTTCTAACTAGAGAAATACAATGAAATATCAAAACATGAACTAGCTATAGAAAACAAATAAACATGCAACCTGAAAACTCCACAAGAACAACAAGTTTAGAACAATGCTGAGAAGAAATAATAGAGCTGAGCCATTTTATTAAATATCCAATGATAATTTGAGTACAAAATATAGTGGAATGTGTGCACTTGGGCTTGCGAAACAAAGCACGAAAAACCCAGGTGAGAATGAAGAAAGGCTCCACACTGAAATGGCTCACTAGCGGCATGGTCTACCTAGAAATTTGCTATTATTACTGTTGGAGGAAAATTGATATTTGAGGCCTCAAATATGCTCTAAAAATTCTGAAAAATTAGGAAAATGATCTCCAACCTCGGACCAACAAAACCCATAAATATTTTGGGTTAATTCCAACCTCTCATAATTACCAAAAAATCAAGTGAAATCACCAACTTCTTAGCTCTATGTCTCACAAAAAAATATACAACTACTCCACCAAAAATTCTCTAAAAAATAACTAAGAAATCATTGAAAGACAATGTTGAAAATATAGAGTGAAATTTTAGTTATTTCCCAACACAAGATTGCAACAAATATGCAAAAATGGCCCAGAAACCCCTGCATGGACCCTGAGGAAGAACAATATGGCCCTCACAAATGCAATAGTCCTGGGATCTGAAACTCCACAAGGAAATTCATCCTCCTCCAAGCGAATTTCCTGCAATTTCTCAAGACAAATATTCCTAACAATCTCTTCCTCCAAGAAACTCTACTTTTGCTACTACATCCCATTGAAAAATTCATCCTACCTATTGTAGAGATGAAATGGCTCACAAAATGCAGGAAAATAAAGATCAAATCAACTCCAAGTTTTCTCTCCTAGGATGACTCTCTAAGTTCACTGAAAGAGATTTGGTATTCTCCACTTGGAAATTTCTGTGTTAAGTAGCACTGGTTGACTTAGCTCCAATTTAGAAATGAAATGCCAAAATTAGAATGATCAAAATGAGCTCCCAACCTTCCTCTTATTTTTTCTTTCACTTCCTCATACCATGGTTTGATTTCCATGCTTGGTAACTCCACAACTTAACTTAACTTTTTCTTCTTTTCTTAAGCCCCAATCATTGCCTTTTCTCCAAAATTTATTAAATATCTCTACAACTTATTTCTCCTAATTTTATTTAGCTAAAAATATATATTAATCGCCAAAATTGCAAAAATGAAAATTTGCATGTCAAAATTTTAATTGGGGATATGACAGTCCTCCCCTCCCAAATGTTGCTTGTCCTTAAACAATTATAGTGTTGGATGCTACAAAATCTATTCTCCTTCCCAAGTGGCATCTCCTTCAAGAAAATCCTTCCACTTGACAAGGAATTCTCTAATGGTCCTGCTCCTCAAATTCCTTTCCCTCTCCTGTAATATGGCCTCTAGTGTCAAAATTAAATTCCCCTCATCATTTAATGGTGGTAACTCAGTGAAAATCATCATGCATTGTCCTAAGGCCTTTTTCAAGCAAGAGACATGGAATAAACTATGCACCCTACTTCCTCGTGGAAGCTCCAACTCATAAGCTACCTCTCCCACTCGTCAGATCATCCTATATGGCCCATAAAAATGAGGTTGAATCTTTTCAACTCCCTTATGCTTTAGTGTGGATTTCTTGTATGGCTCCAATCTCATGGAAAGAAAATCTCTGACCTCAAAATGTCACTCTACTTTGCCCCACCTACATATAACTTCTATTGTTTATGTGTCATATGTGTAACACCCTCCTCCCACATCTACCCAAGTAACCAGCCAACCGAGGTAAACATGTGACAAGAAGTTACTATGATATAATTTGATTCCCTATGTGTCAGTTAAGGAAGTGGAATTGGCAGAACACATCTCACATACCTTCCACATCAGCAACAGAATTCCTAGGAGCCATCCCAACCACTCAAGCAACCAACCCCTGAGTTCAATTGAAGTTTTAATATATCAAACCCTGGATGCTCCCATGATATGGACCAACATGCATCCAGGAAGCTCTAGACACTCCCACAACATGGGCAAGCAAGCATCCAAGACTTTTTTCCTAGACTTGTCCCTGCGACTCTGAGATTTGAACCAATTTTTCAAGCCCAGGGCCTAGGTCACTGCCCAGAACTGAATGATAGGTTCATAAATGAAATTTCATAGCGGATGAAAGATACATTTGGAAAAACATCAACAAGGACTATATTGGACCCCTACTAGCCATGACAAGCATTTCTTCAAACATGTGACAAATATGTGATCTACAAGTTTAAACAACAGATCTGAGCATAGGGGTCTCATACTTATCTGGGAAACTCTAAGAAGCATTGAAGCCTCAACACATTAGCTGCAATTTCATCTATTAGGCCATAGATACATTGTTCATTCATTTATAAGTAAAAACATGGTGAGAGCCATACATAGCCACTGTCATAATACATATTCATAACCAACATAATAACAATAGAAATACCAAGGAAAAAACAACCATATAATCCACATATAAACTAGTATTATACCCATTAAATAACAAGGATAAATAACCTCACATTAATGATGCAAAGGCCGAACAGGTTTGGGACTTCCACGAACCACTGATCATAGACATGGTTGAGCCAATTCTCTCTTCAGCTAGTCACCCATGTGCCATATTCCAAGCATGAATGTGGGATCTCATAAAACACATCAATCAAAACTATCTAGGGCTTCCAGATTCCAAACCACCTCAACCCATCAAACAGTGATTCCACCTCATGGCCGGACATCAAAAACCATCACCAAATTGGTCTCTACTTAAGCCTTCTAGGACTCTAGAGTGTTTGTTCCAACCATGGCTCCAGGACTAGTAACTCAACCCACAACTTCCTCTGGGCTTCCATAGCATTTTTCCAACCAGGGCTTCCAGGACTAGTAACTCAACCTAGCAAGGGCTTCCAGAGCGTTTGCCCAACTAGGGCTTCCAGGAACTAGTAACTCAACCCAAGTTAAGTAATCATGAGAACCAACAAAAAAAACAAAGCAATGAACCCACAACACCATGGCTATCCAGGAAATGGAAATCCTAGGTAAATCCACCGTCAATCTAGGCAATCCTCCATGCCACTAACAGATCATGACTAGTAAACTATATGCATATGCCATGCATGCCATAACTAGTGAGGAAAATATACATGCAACTATGTACATGTAAGAAAAACTCGTTGTAGTTTCTGAAGTCAATGTCTTCTTGCGCTTTCCTGCTCTTTCTTTGCTTTCTTTCTCCAAAACTCCAAGTATGCCACACTCTCCAAGAGTGATCCAAGAAAACTCTACGTGTCCAAGAGTATGAGAGAGAGAGAATAGAGAGATCTCTAAAACTGAATTGACAAAAGTCTGTGAACTAATCCTCAAAAGCCTTTTTATTAATGAGGTCTCTATTTTCTTCATTTTCCATTATTTTCCTTCATTTTCCTCCTCACATGCAACTTGTGACTTTCAACCTCCCTTTTTTCCTAATTTCCATTATTTTCATAAATAAATGTGCCAAAATGTGATTTTGCCTTTCTAAAGCCTTTGCCATTACCTTTGTTAATTTCCTTAGCCATTAGTCAATCACCAGTGATCCTCGTCACTATGATTTTACTCAACATTCATCTTGGAATAAGTGTCCCATCAACCATGGTTATTATTTAACCTTTATTAACTTTTATTACATGGAATTTTTCACTAGGGTTGTTACAATATGCAAGTTATCCTTGTGTTCTCTAAGGATATCTTGGCTCTCCTGTATCCAATCTTTTCCCCCTAGAGCTCTGTTATCTCCAAAAACCATAATTAATCAAAGTTAGTGCACCATAACCATATAAAGCGCGAAAGGGTGACATACCTATGGACATATGATATTTGGTGTTGTAGCAATACTCCCCAAGGTGCAACCAATTCACCCATGCTCTTTGTTGTGCAGTCACATAGTTGCGTAGATATCCCCTGGACACTTATTTACTATCTCTGTTTTCCCATCTGTTTGAGGGTGGTAGATAGTGTTGGGAGTTAGCTCCATTCCCACAAGGCGAAATAACTCCTACCAAAATCCTCCCATAAATCTGGCATCCCTATCACTAACAATCATCTTGGGCATCCCATGCAATGTAAACACCTCCCAAAAAAAATAACTCAGCCACATGTGATGTTGAATATCGAGTTGGAATGGCAAAAAAGTGTGAAAAATTTTGTCAGCCTATCAACAACCCCATAAATGTAATCTCTCCCCTGCACTATCAACAATCCTATAATAAATTCCATCGATATACTCTCCTGCTTCCTCTTAGGAATCAAAAGAGGTTGTAGTAACCCAGTGGAATGTGTGTGATCTCCCTTGTTCCTTTAGTATGCATCACACTCCTTGACATGCCTCAGAAAATCCTCCTTAAGACCTCGCCAAGTAAAACGCTCCCTAATGGCCCTATAAGTCTTGTAGAATCCTTGATGCCCTACCAAAGGTGAGTCATGAGTTGCGTGTAGGATATTCTCCCTCAATTGTGATCTTGGAACCAAATAAATCATATCTTTGTAATAGATGACATCATCCATCACTTGATACCTGTCATCCCCATGAGTACCATCCAAGATCTCACATGCCTACCAATCCTTGGAGTACTCCACCAAAAGTTGTGCCTTTCAATTTTGTGTGATATCCATCAAAGAGAGTGTCGCGGGCCTACATGATAATGAATCATCTACTATGTTTAGCTTTCCCCTGCCATAATCAATCTAAAAATCATATGCTTAGAACTTACTAACCCATTTATGTTGTCTCTCCTGCATGTTCTACTACTTTAAGAAAAATTAAAGACTATTGTGATCAATCTTCACCTTGAACCTATTCCCCACTAAGTATTGTCAAAACTTAACCAATGCATACGTGAATGCTAGCATATCTTTATCATATATGAGATACAATCTCTCATGTCGCTGAAGTTTTTGGCTCTCAAATGCTATGGGGTGACATCCCTGTGACAAAACTACGCTAATTCCCTGCCTTGATGCATCACACTCCAAGAAAAATGGGCATGAAAAATATAGAAGGGCCAAAATAGGACAACTACTCATCACCCTCTTGAGGCACTCAAAATCATCATGTGCCACATTATTGCCCTCAAAAGCCCCTTTCTTTGTAAAATCCTATTGTAGCAGCTACAAACACCCTCCAAAATTTTGCCTTAGCTTCGTTTTAGAGCCTCCCTACCAAGCATCCTCAGCAGCATGTCTTGCACCGTCAAGCACATAGGCTTCAACTATTTCTCAATGTCTTGTTAGCTTATGCATGTCATTTTGCTTCACTCCCCTAACAAGCTGTCTTTTTGGACTTAGACAATGTGCTGGCTAAGCAACTCCCCCATAAAATTTCTCAATTTTGGAGGGGAACCAACCTTCACTCTAGAAATTGCGCAAACCAGTTGGCCAACCTACTGAGCTCAAGAATTGCGCAAATAAATATGTCAGGCTTCCCTCAGAAAATTATGAAATTTTGGAGGGTAACCAACCTTCCCTCTATAAATTGCACAAATCAGCCTAACAGCCTACTGGGCTTCAAAATTATGCAAAGCAATTAATCAATCTTCCTCCAAAAAACTGCAAAATCTTACCTAGCACTGCTGCTCAACCCAGGAATGACGCAAATTTTCATCCCAGGCTCACATACTGATGCATGTGCCTTCAGGTTGACAGGTTCCCTCTGGGACTGAGAAAAACGGATTTGCATGTATGGACTGCTTTTCCCAAGGTAGAATGCAAAGGCATCCCTAGATTTAGGGATCTATTTTAGCACCTTGAGGTTACATGCAAGGCTCATTTTAGAAACCTCCCTCCAAGTGTCATTTTTCCTAGAATTGTGGCATGCGTGTCATAACCTCAATCTTATCAAAACTTATGAACCAATGCTACAAAGCTCATTCTTCACATCGACCTTGCAGCTTTGACATCCCACATTGCATCTAGGAGTCTTCGGCACTTTCAACTTAGCTGTTTCAGGGTAAGTCTGCTTTTCATGTCTTACATTGCGTTTATGTTGCTTTTTGTGTTTCACTTTTTGTGAGTGTTGTCTACTTGACTTTAGTGAGCGCTTGTTGTTGTTTTGATGTATGTTCACATGTAGAAGCACTGTTTCAATTTTTGTTCACATCTCACTGTTGTCGCATGCGTGACACTATTTTTGCACCGACGGTCGTCGTTGCAGAGATTCACTTCACACACATGCATGCTTTCCCATTTTATGAATCCTACAATTACTATTTTCATTCATGATCATTCACTCTTGTTTACACTCAGTATCACCATGCATTCAGATTTCTCATGTTTTCAGTCGCACATCGGCAGGTCCGGGTTGCTTTAGCCCAGACCTTCCCTTGCCTGGCTAGCATTGCGTATTTTTGGAACTGAATGCTTTGCCTTCCCTCCTTAAATTGTGCAAGTCTAGCCCAACACTCACCTCCAGATTTTCATTGCATAATTCTGGGAGGCAGTGCCTTGCTGGCCCCAAAAACTGCGCAATGCAGTTTTTTGTTTTGCATGTCATTGCTGACTGAAATTGCGCATTGCGTAGTTTCAGTCCTCAACATGCCAATCTAGACTATGCATTGCACAGTTCTAGTAGTCATTTAGCCTCCTGACAATCCGGACTATGCCTTGCACAGTTTTGGCAGTCAGTCTCCCAGCCTTCCAGTGAATATTGCACAATCTTCACAGACAATCACATAGGTATGTTTTATGTTAGTCCTCCAATTTGTTTTGGTTTTTTACTGACAGATTGCTTGTCATGAGTGTTGCTATGTCTCCAGGTATCACAAGTGTTTTTCTGCCTCTCAGCAGCACAGGTGCAATGGCTTCTAGGAGAGTAGAGTTGAAGACACCATTCAGAGCACAACTAAGGATGCAGTCAATCAAGTGCCTATGGACTTGCCTATCTATGAAGACATCAAGTTGTTCATGGACAAGGATATGAAGATGAAATGGTAGTGGCATCACAATGAGAAACACCATCAGTAGCAGCAAAAGGTATCACACCTGCATGTGACAAATGCAATAGGAGGGTTGTTGATAGCACAGAGGCAGAATAAAGTTGCAAGCTTAAGCAAATCCACCTGTGATGAAAGCAACTTTGGAGATTGAGGCTATGAGGCAATGGTGCGACAAGACTATGGTGCAAAGGGAGAGAGAGAAACAAAGAAGGAGTTGCAAGTGTTGAAGCAACAACTCAAGGAAGAATGGAAGATGCATAGACGAGAGAAGGAGTTGCATTAGGGACAGGTACAACAAGAGGCGCAACATCCACAGACTGACAAAACTGCACCCATATAGGCTATAGATCCATTTAGCAGTCGGCATGGAGCAAAAAAGGTGAGTGATGTTGTCGATTGCATGAAAGGGTATTAAGGAGCATAGATGTCATTGTGCGCATGCATGCAATCCCACCCATTTGGCACACTCACTGAAGCGAAGACAAGAAGCAAGTCTGACTGGAGTTGAACATGTATTTTGACAAGCTGATGCACATGGTCACCAACACACAATTGGAGATCAACACAGACATTATGCATCAGTATGTTGCTGGTCTAGTTGCACTCAAGACAATGATGCGCATGTTATCATACAGGTTGGACAAAGGAGCCATATCAGTGTACCCAGATGCAATGGATGCAAGAGTTCGCTTTTAGCAGGATGTCACCATTGAGCACACAGACACCATCACGGATGACCAAGCTTGGCATTAGTTCACCACCGTCAATCATCACAAGGATATCAAAGAGTTGGTCTTACCACAACGGTCTGAGTGTTAGTGATGTCTTGCATGGCTTTCTCAAGCCTATTTTGTCTCACATGGGTACATGTGCAGATTGTATGTAACATCTTGTCAAGTGGAAGTTCAAGTGTCGATAGTTGAATGTAACAGTCATATAATAGTTGAAGAGTCATGAGGGTAGGTGAATAGTCACAGAGGGGAATGTCAACTGCCACCCCACCCTTTGCTATATATAGTCCCTCATAACTCATTGTAAAGGCTTTTGGTTAGTTAAGCTTCTGATAGGAGTACCTTACATAAAGCTTGGAGAGTATTGTAACAAGCCTTGGCTTCTCCACAGTGCAGAGTTAGTATATCTCTTTGGAGGAGAAGGCATCAGTGAATGTAACGTTCCGCTGTCGGGACTAGTGGATGGTCATGGTTGTATTGTATGAATGGAACTTTCACTTCTTAATATAACAAAGCCAACACGTTTCATGCATATGTTATTATTGTATTTCAGCTAACTTGTTTACTCTAATGATATATGTATCTATTTTCTTATGCATGCACGTATGGACTTTTTTGTATAAGTACGTATGAATATTACTGAAATGTGTTGTTGGTTTAACCATCACTTTGGATTGCTATCTTACTTGCCTTCTAGTTTGTGATGCATCTTTGCTCGTGTGCTCCCTTCTTAACTCTGTGCTTTCACAGGTTTGAAAGGGGCACACTCACCTCATGCTCTGTGTGTTAGAACCATTCATGCACCTTCCTTGACTTTTTGCATATGTCACACACTCGCTACAAATAGGGACATATTACTTGTCTCTACGTGCAACTGTCGTCTAATCGATACCGTACGACCCACTACTAGGATGCCTACACCAAACGATTTGAGGTCTAGTTGGGACTTTTTACTGGGGAGATCCCTTGACATGTTGGCGGGTCTAGCACCGTCAACGTTTTAGCGCTAGAAGGAGGGCTAGATGACAAGTTGTGTCCTCTCATCTAAATTTTAACATTTGCACATCTATCATGGATTCTATCACACTCATCCCTCCACGATGTCTTTTGCATGTCGAACCAATCAACATCACGAGGGAGTTTTTTGACCTCTTGTCTGAATTCAAGTATGATGGTGAAGGCACAATAGCTTGGATTGAGTACTTAGAAGACTTCTATGTATTCCTTGAGAATGTAGATGAGTTCTATGCAAAAGAAGTCAGTCTGCTGCTTGCATACACACTTCACGAATCTCCACAATGGTGGTGCTAGAGTCATCCTCCTGGCAGTGTGCAGTCACTTGACAGTTCTGTGATCTCATTGAATCTACTTTCCATCATTTTGATCCAGAACCTCTTGACAAATTGTTTTTACAAAAAGGGAAGGCCCCAGATGAATAGCCTATGGAATTTTGAGACTGCTTCCGTGTGTTGTAGTTTCAAGCTCCGAAAAGTCAAATGAAATTTCCATATCTTTGGGACAGATTCGAATACCGTCTTAACAAATCAGTCAATCCCAGAAAGAAGTTCAAGATCAAGCCTCGATCAACATACTTTGGTTATGGACCTGTGCAATCACAGATGAACACGGTCACTGTCACAAGTGACTGTCCATCATCCCCTCATCAAATAGCTCCACCATCACAGAGTGACGTGGGAGAGCATGCACACACATCTATTCAACCGTCACATCCTCTCGACATTGCTCCTTCCAATTTTCACACAATATTGGTTGCGAATCCATTGGGTTATCACATGTATTTTGTATCTCAACCTTCGTCTTTGTACTTGGATGATCCTCCAGATGACAATGTCTTGTGTTCTTCCATTCTGGACTCTACACTTGTTGTGAACGAGGATCAAGCCATCAACGGAGTTGGTGTTTCACAACCAACATGCACTATCATTCATGAAGAGTATGACTGGGAGATTGAACATCCACCAGAAGTAGAGGACCATCCCTGTCTATTCTTACCTCCTCCATTTTTTCCTGACATCCTTGATGATCCTGTCATCCCTGATTTTTCATGTGTATCTCTGTCCACAGATGCACCTATTGTTGATCATTTGCAGGACACACTGTATGTTAGCCCATCATTCGACGATGGAGAGGACCAATCATTCATTGAAAATCCACTTGATTTTTCATATGATTTTTCTAGAAATGTAGAGGTTGAGCATTCTTGCTTCTCATCTACCCCTCTATGTGATTCATTAAATCATGACGATGCCGAAAAACATCTTGAATTTTCTGCTCTTAGTTGTCATGATATCTCTACTTCTTCATCCGATCATGATATTGATTCAACTGTTGTTAATTTGTCTAAGACACTAGTCTACGTTGATCTATATGTCGACGAAGTCGAAACCCCATAGACTATCGAGGCACTTCAGCCCGAGCTAATGGTTATGTCAGGCCCTTGCTATCCCGAGGTTGGTTTCACTTCCGATCAGGAAATTGTTGAAACACCCAAGGCTCCTCATCACTCATCTGTATGCATTGAAGATTAACCTCACACACAGATTATGCTTCCTCCACTCGAACTACACAATCCCATCGCTCATGCATTGGAGGAATGTTACACAGCAAGCACACTTGCACAACGTAAGTGGTCTATCTTTCTCACGTTTTCTTGCATGTCACAGTCAAGAGAATGCATATAGTTAACATCTACACACACTGTAGTAGAACACCATGGCAAGACCACAGAATGCATGTCATAGGATTTCACTCACTTATGTTTTGTGGACACTTTTAAACTCGGAGTGTATTTGTCTTCATTGTTATATATTTCTTCTTTGTTGGTTCGCACAGTTGTCTTGTTCGTGAACCATGCCTTCACCAACATGGGTCGACTAGTGCGCTAGTGGCTGGATTGGAAGTATCACTTCACGTGAGTATACCCATGCACCATTAGCTTAGGAGTAGGAGTAGTGTTTTCTTTTGGTTTGCTTGCTTGCATGCATGTTTGCTTCTTACTTTGCATGTTCGTTTGTTTGCTTGCTTGTTTGCTCACTCGCTTTTCTTACACATTTAGTTATGCTTTTTCTTTGTCTTATTGTTTGTTGCTTGTTTACGTCTGTAGGTTAGTTTTGCATGAGACCGTGCGTGACTCTTGAAACAAGCTAGGTAAAGTACAAGAGGAATTGTGAAGTTATCAATACTTGGTTATCTATCATCTTGCCTCTGTATGAAGAACTTGTTATCTTCAGTCCATGATACGTCGATGGAAAATACATACTTTTCGAAGTGAACCTTGGTGAAAACACAACGCTTGTGTGCTAACTAGTGTCACCTACTCTAGTCGGTTGTTTTTGGGTTAATCCTTGTCAACTCAGTCAAGTAGAGTAAGGTGAGGGGGAAAACCTTAAAAATCACGTTAGAGGTATATATAAACTAATTCTCTGAAGGAACAACCTCTTTTTCTCTCAATAATTCGGGATCCCTCTTCCACCTCTGAAATGAATAAGTGCTATGCACAGTTATGAAAATGAAAATGAAAATATGAAAATATGAAAATATTTCAAAAAAATGAAAAATGAATAAGGCGAAAGAAGAGAAAGGCTTCCTGTGCAGAGAGGTGATGCAAGTAACTTCGCCAGGGTACTGACCAAGCTCGCTGGCAGTGGAGTGATGCTTGTGTTCCTGTGTGATTCCTCCAGGGTACTATCTAGGCCTGTTGGTAGCGGAGCAACACTAGAGATGAAACTAAAACTATAATCATCATATGAATTGTACACCAATATACCCCTCATCCCTAATTGAAATAACTGTGTTGACTTGGCCTGGAATGTGTTTTGACTGACCAAGGGTTTGGTATATGCTACATATTACCATCAAGCAAGTGTGTAAACCAAGATGAAAGGAGAACTGAACAATACTTCCGGAAGTGTCAGACTTTCTTTTCACGAACAAGGTCCATTCAGAGAGCTAGACTTTTACCAGTGTGTCACCAAGTTTTGTAGTAGCTACAAACACCCTCCAAAATTTTTCCTTAGATTCGTTTTGGAGTCCCCTACCAACCATCCTCAGTAGCATGTCTTGCACCGCCAAGCATATAGGTTTCAACTATTTCTTAATGTCTTGTTAGCCTGTGCATGTTAGTTTTCTTCACTCCCCTCACAGGTTGTCTTTCAGGACTTAGACCATGTGCTAACCAAGAAGCTCCCCAAAAAAATTGTGCAATTCTGGAGGGGAACCAGCCTTCCCTCCAGAAATTGTGCAAATTAGCTGGCCAACATGCTGAGCTCAAGAATTGCGCAAATTAGTCTGTCAGGTTTCCTTCAAAAAATTGTGAAATTCTGGAGGGGAACCAGTCTTCCCTCTAGAAATTTCGCAAATTAGCTTGGCATCCTGCTGGGCTCCAGAATTGCGTAGAGCAGTTAGGCAGTCTTCCTCTAGAAAATTGCGCAATATGACCTAGCACTGTTGCTCAGCCTAGAAATTGCACAATTCTTGGAGGAAGTCACCTGCTAACCCTAGAAATTGTACAATCCCTCTGGGACATCTAGCCCAACTCATCCAAGGAACGACACAAATTTTCATGCCAGGCTCGCAGACCGATGCATATTCCTTCAGGTTGACCAGTTCCCTCTGGATCGAGAAAAACTGATTTTCATGTATGGACTGATATTCGCAAGGCAGCATGCAAAGGCATCCCTAGATTTAGGGATCTATTTTTAAAAGCTAGAGGTTACATGCAAGGCTCATTTTAGAAACCTCCCGCCAAGTTTCGTTTTTCCTATATTTGTGGCATGCGCATCATAACCTCGATCTTATAAAAACTTATGAACCAAATGCTACAAAGCTCACTCTTTACACTGACCTTGCATTTTTGACATCCCACATTTCACCCAGGAGTCTTTGACACTTTCAGCTTAGTTGTTTCAGGGTAAGTCTAATTTTCATGTCTTGCATTGCCTTTGTGTCACCTTTTGTGTTTCAATTTGTGTGAGTGTTGTCTTCTTGATTTCAGTGATCGCTTGTTGTCATTTTGATGTATGTTAGCCTATAGAAGCACCATTTCAGTTTTCATTCACATCTCACTATTATCACATGCGTGACACTGTTTTTGCACCGACGGTTGCTGTTGTGATGACTCACTTCACACACATGCATGATTTCCTGTTTTTTGAATCCTACACTTACTGTTTGCATGCATGATCATTCAATCTTGTTTACTCTCAGTATCACCATGCATTCAAACTTCTCATGTTTTCAGTCACCCGTCGGCAGGTTTGAGTTGTTTTAGCCAGACCTTCCCTTGCACAACTAGCATTGCGCATTTATGGAAGTGAAGGCTCTGCCTTCCCTCCAGAAATTATGCAAGTCTGGCCCAGCATTGACCTCCAGGCTTTCATTGCGTAATTCTGGGAGGTAGTGCCTTACTGGCCCTAGAAACTGCGTAATGCAGTTTGCTAGTTTGCATGTCACTGCTGATTGAAATTTCACATTGCATGGTTTTACTCCTCAGCAGGCTAGGTTGGACTGTGCATTGCACAGTTCCAGCAGTCATTTAGCCTCTCGACAGCCCGGACTGTGCCTTGCACAGTTTTGGAAATCAGTCTCCTAGCCTCCCGGTGAAAATTTCACAATCTTCACAAACAGTCACACAAGTATATTGCATGTCAATCCTCTAGTTTGTTTTGGTTTTCGACTGATAGATTTCTTGTCATGAGTGTTGCTATGTCTCCAGGTATCACAAGTGTTCGTCTACCTCTTAGCAGCACAGGTACAATGACTTCCAAGAGAGAAGAGTTGAAGACACTATTCAGAGAACAATTGGGGATGCATTCGATCAAGTGTCTATGAACTTGCCTATCTATGAAGACATCAAGTTATTCATGGAAAGGGATATCAAGATGAAATGGCAGAAATGTCACAACGAGAAACACCATCAACAATAATAGAAGGTAGCACACCTACATGCATAAATGCAAGAGGAGGGTTGTTGACAATGTACAGGTGGAATAAAGTTGCAAGCTCAAGCAGATCCACCTGTGATGAAAGCAGATTTGGAGATTGAGGCTATGAGGTGATGACGCGACAAGACAATCCCATGAAGGCAGAGAGAGAAACAGAGAAGGAGTTGTAGGGGCTAAAGTAGAAACTCAAGGAAGAATAGGAGCTACACAAACGAGATAAGGAGTTGCAGTAGGAACAGGTACAATAGGAGGCGCAACTTCTAGAGACTGATGAAACTATGCCCATATAGGTTATAGATCCATTCAGCAGTCGGCATGGAGTAGACAAGGTGAGCGGTGTTGTCGATTGCATGCAAGGGAATTGAGGAGCATGGATGTCATTGTGCACACGCATATGATCCCACCCATTTGGAACAATCACCAAGCAAAGACAAGAAGCAAGTCCGACTGGAGCTGAACATGTATTTTGATAAGTTGATGCACATGGTCACCAACACACACTTGGAGATCAGCACAGACACTATGCATCAATATGTTGCTAGTCCAGTTGCACTCAAGACAATGATGCGCATGTTATCAGATGAGTTGGACAAAGGAGCCATATCAATGTACCCGAATGCAATAGAGGTAAGAGTTTTCTTTTAGTAGGATGTCACCATTGAGCACACGAACACCATCATAGATGACCAATCTTGGCATTAGTTCACCACCGTCGATCATCATAAGGATGTCGAAGAGTTGGTCTTACCACAACTGTCCGAGTGTTAGTGATGTCTTGCATGGCTTGCTCAAGCCTATTTTGTCTCACATGGGTACATGTGCAAATTGTATGTAACATCTTGTCAAGTGGAAGTTCAAGTGTCAATAGTTGAATGTAACAGTCATAGAGTAGTTGAAGAGTCATGAGGGTAGGTGAACAGTCACAAAGGGGAATGTCAAGGGCCACCCCACCCTTTGCTATATATAGTCCCTCATAACTCATTGTAGAGGCTTTTGGTCAGCCAAGCTTTCGATAGGAGTATCTTAGAGAAAGCTTGGAGAGTATTGTAACGAGCCTTGGCTTCTCCACAGTGCAGAGCTAGTATATCTCTTTGGAGGAGCAAGTGATAGTGACTGTAACGTTCCACTGTTGGGACTAGTGGATGGTGATGGTTGTATTGTATGATTGGAACTTTCACTTCTTAATATAACAAAGCCAACATGTTTCATGCATATGTTGTTATTGTATTTTAGCTAACTTGTTTACTCTAATGATATATGTATCTGTTTTCTTACACATGCATGTATGGAATTTTCTGTATAAGTATGTATGAATCTTACTGAAATGTGTTGTTGGTTTAACCATCACTTTGGATTGCTAGCTTACTTGCCTTCCAGTTTGTGATGCATCTTTTCTCCTGTGTTCCTTTCTTAACTCCGCGCTTTCACAGGTTTCCAAGGGGTGCACTCACCTCATCCTCTATGTGTTAGAACCGTTCATGCACCTTACTTGACTTGCTGCATATGTCACACCCTTGCTACCAAAAATAACATCTTACTTGTATCTGTACGCAACCACGATCAAGGTGATACCATATGACTCATTGCGGGGACTCCTACACCAAAAAGTCTGAGGTCTAGTTGGGACTTCTTACTAGGGAGATCCCCTGACATGTTGGGGGGTCCAGCACCATCAACATTTTGGTGCTAGAGGGAGGGCCAGATGACAAGCTGTGTCCTCTCATCCTGTTTTGAACCTTTGCACATCTATCATGGATTTTATCATACTCATCCCTCCACAATGTCTTTTGCATGTCGAACCTCTCAACATCACAAGGGAATTTTTTGATCTCTTATCTGAATTCATGTATAATGGTGAAGGCACAGTAGCTTGGCCTGAGTCTGAGTAATTAGAAGACTCTTATGCATTTCTTGAGAATACAGAGGATTTCTATGCAGAAGAGGTCAATCTGCTTCTTGCATACACACTTCACGAATCTCCACAATGATGGTGCTGGAGTCTGCCTCCTGGCAGCGTGCACTCACTTGACCAGTTCTGTCATCTCATTGAATCTAATTTTCATCATTTTGATCCAGAACCTCTTGACAATTTCAAAAATGGAAGGCCCTGCATGAATCACCTATGGAATTTTTGGACAGCTTCCCTGCGTTGGAGTTTCAAGCTCCGAAAAGTTAGATGAAATTTCCATATCTTTGGGACATATTCAAATATTTTCTTAAGAAATTAGTCAATCCCAGGAAGAAGTTCAAGATCAAGCCCCATTCAACATACTTTGGTGATGGACCTGCACAGTTACGGATGGACACAGTCATTGTCACAAGTGATTGTCCCACATCCGCTCATCGAACAACTCCACCATCGCAGAGTGATGTGGGAGAGCATGCACACACATCTGTTCAACCATCACATCCTCCCAACATTGCTTTTTCCGATTTTCACGCAAGATTGGTTACAAATCCATTGGGTTATCACATGTATTTTTTACCTCAACCTCTATCTTCATACTTGGATGATCCTCTGGATGACACTGTCTTGTGTTCTTCCATTCCAACCTCTACAATTGTTGTGAATGAGGATCAAGCCATTGACGAAGTTGGTGTTTCATAACCAACATGCGTTGTCATTCATGAAGAGTATGACTGGGAGATTGAACATCCACCGACAACAGAGGACCATCCTTGTTTGTCTGTACCTCCTCCGTTTTTTCCTGACATCCTTGATGATACTGTTGTCCCTAACTTTTCATGTGTATCTTCATCCACGGATGCACCTATTGTTGATCATTCGCAGGACACACCGTATGTCAGCCCATCATCCGACAACAGAGAGGACCAATCATTCATTGAAAATCCACTTGATTTTTCATCTGATTTTTCTGGAAACCTAGAGGTTGAACATTCTTGCTTCTCATCTACCCTTCTGTGTGATTCATCAAATCATGAGGATGCCAACAAACATCCTGAATTTTCTTTTTGATCTCTCTACTTCTTCATTCGATCAAAATATTGATTGAACTGTTGTTAATATGTCTAAGACACTGGTCTACGTTTATCTATCTGTCAACGAAGTTGAAACCACACAGACTATCGAGGCACTTTAGCCCAAGCTGATGGTTATGTCAGGCGCTTGTTGTCCCGAGGTTGGCCTCACTTCCGATAAGGAAATTGTTGAAACACCCGAGATTCCTCATCACTAATCTGTATGCATTGAAGATCAATCTCACACACAAATTATGCTTCCTCCACTTGAGCTACATGAACCCATCGCTCATGCATTGGAGGAATGTTACACAACAAGCAAACTTGCGCAACGTAAGTGGTCTACCTTTCTCACATTTGCTTGCATGTCACAGTCAAGGGAATGCATACACTTAACATCTACACACACTATAGCACAACAACATGGCAAGTCCACAAAGTGCATGTCATGCGCTTTCACTCACTTATGTTCTATGGACACTTTTAAACTCGGAGTGTGTTTGTCTTCATTGTTATATCTTTCTTGTTTGCAGGTTCACATAGTTGTCTTGTTCGCGAACCATGCCTTCACCAAAATGGGTTAACCAGTGTGATGGTGGCTACATTGGAGTATCACTTCACGTGAGTAGACCCATGCACCATTAGCTTAAGAGTAGGAGTAATGTTTGCTTTTGGTTTTTTTGCTTGCATGCATATTTGTTTATTTTCCTGCTTGTTTTCTCACTCGTGTTTCTTACGCATTTAATTCTACTTTTGCTTTGTATTGTTGTTCGTTGCTTGTTTACATCCGTAGGTTACTTTTGCATGAGAGCGTGCATGAATCTTGAAACAAGCTGGGAAAAGTACAAGAGGACTTGTGCAGAACTTGTTATCTTTAGTCCATGATACATTGAAATTGCATAGGACCTCCTCCAAGTGTTGGAGATGCTCCTCCCAAGTCTTGTTATATATCAAGATATCATCAAAGAATACCAAGACACATCGATGAAATTGTCTGCGAAACACATGGTTCATGTAAGACTAAAACGTGGCTGGTGTGTTGATTAGCCCAAAGTAAATCACCAAGAACTCAAAGTGTCCATAATGGCAATGGAATGTCCTGCTCCCTCAAATGGATCTAGTGGTACCCTGAGTGTAAGTATATCTTAGAGAAGTACTTGGCTCCTCTAAGCTCGTCCATCAACTCATCAATACATAGAATGTGATACATGTTCTTCAATGTCTTTTTGTTGAGGGCCCTATAGTCTATGGATATGAGAAGGCTCCCATCCTTCTTCTTCACCAACACTACAGAAGAAGTGAAAGGACTCAATCTATTCATGATTTCCCCAACCTCAACAGCCATTGTATATCCCTCGCAATCTAATCCTGATATGCCTTGGTATGTCTATAGGGAGTGGTGATGACTGTGTGTACCCCCTCCTCCAACTCAATGGTGTGATTGAACCCTCTATCAGGTGACCTTCCTAGTGGAATCTATCTAAATATCGCCTGATGCATCTCAAAGAGAGTCAATATGTCCAAATTTTCCTGTTGCTTCAACCCCCCAGTCTTTGATATCCTCAACTCTACATCCCAATCTATGTCACCGCGCCACAAATCAACCTCCATCCTATGTGTAGACATTGTTTGAGATGGATATGAATGCATACCCCTCAACACTACTAGCTTTCCATCTGAACCTATGAAATCTAGCTCTAATTTCCTCCAATTAGTAGTGACACACCCAAGAGAATACAACCAATGAACTCCCATCACGACATTGTTATCTAGAACGTCCACCACGAAGAAATGGTTTGTCACTGAATATTTCCCTATGGTCATTGTCATGCTAGGAACATACCAGGTACACTGCATAGTCCTATCTCCTGGCACGAGTACTGAAAATCCCTCAGAAGCCTTTGTCTAAATTCCTCTATGCTCCACCAACTGTGCATCGATAAAATTGTGGGTTTCCACATAGTCCACCAACATGAATAAACGATGTCCCTGCATTGTGCCTCTAATCCTTACTGTCAGATACTTTGGAACTCCTCGAAGAAAAGAAATAACTCCACTAGTGGGAAAGAAATATCCTCCACTATGTGGGGGTGGTGGGTTGCCTCCTCCTAAGCTCTGAGGTCCACCCTCACCTGCATCTACCTCATGGTATGCATCCTCCTCCTTTGGCTCACTATCTGAAAATACCTCTACGTAGTGGGAATTTCCCTTGGTATGTTGATGCCTTGGTGCCCATGGATCTTGATAAGTAAAGTATAATTTACCCCACCATAGGTCCCTCCTAGTCTCATCATCAAGTTATCGCTTCCTTGTCCACTCCTTATGAGAAGGTATGATGTCTTTCCCCTTCTAAGGGAAAGAGGGTTTACTAGGTGTTGGAACCCTCATCTTTGGAACAACATCTAGCATGTCCCACACTCAACTAATGGAATCTTGCAATGATATTGGTCTATAAGCTCACACCAAACCTCAAAGAAGCTCATATAAAGCCTCAATAAACAACATGATCAATCTAGTCTTGGAAATATCTAAAAACATCACCATAAGCCTCTAAATTTATGTTATGTAAGCCTCTACATTGCCTGTCTGCTTCAGGTTAGCCATCTCCCTGAAGTGCAACTCCGGATCCTTCCTATTAAATCTCTCCACCAGCCTGCGAGTGAACTCACTATAGGATGTGATGGACGCATTCCCAAGTGTAACTAATCCGTGATACCAACACTCCTGTGTATCACCCTCCAAATGCAATGTAGAAAATATGATGGGATCTACCTCTTGCATGGGATTCAAACTAAGGTAAGTGTCTAGTTTCTGAACCCATGATCTCACAAAACTCTTCATTGACCCATCAAACCTTGGCAATGTCACCTTCCTTGTTATCTTCTAATTATCCCAATTCTGATTCTTCTATCCTCCTCAAAATGAGGGCCCAAATCCCTTATCTTTCTCCTTTAAATGGTAGTAATCTACAAAGGAGAGTGTCCTTCTAATCCTGGGTTCTAAGGCCTCATACTCATGAACCCAGTCAGTGAATGATCTAATTAACTTTGTGAATGCATCAACACCTCCCTCTCACTCTGGTTCCTCCGTGGAGCAAGGCATAGTAGGCTTGGGAGTCTAACCATATGTGTGGGTTGTGCATGTATGTACATGGATCCCTTCTCCTATTCCATAACGCCCTTCTTCTTTATTGTTTCCTCCTCCACCACATTGAGGTCCTCCCTGCATATTATTCAATTACAGAGCCAACATCCGCCTCATCATCTCCATCATTTGTTGGTTTGATCTTTCCAAATCCTCCAGTAGTGGATCATGCCCACCCTACCTAGGTTGATATTCACCATTGTCCCAATGTAATCTCTGGTGTTCTAAAACTTTGTATCAGAAATATGCTCAAGCCCATCCTCTCTACCACAACCTCTTCCTCTCACTCCGCCTCTGCCTCTAGGATGATAAACAACTCCACCAAACGGTCGAGTCATGAATTGCTATAGAGCCCACAATTAGCCAAGAACACGCTTTTATACCACTTTAATGTTATAAATTGATAAATATAGTGAAATATCAAAACATGAATTACCTACAACAAACAAATAAACATGCCATCTGAAAACTCGACAAGAACAACAAGTTCTGAACACTATTGAGCAGAAATAATAGCGCTGAACCATTTTATTAAATATCTAATGAGAATATGAGTACAAAATATAGAGGAATGAGTGCAGCTGGGCTTGTTAAAGAAAACACGCAAAACCCAAGTGAGAATGAAGAAAAAATCCATGCTTAAATGGCTCACTGGTTGCATGCTCTACCTAGAATTTTATTGATGTTGCTGTTGGAGGAAAACTGATATTTGAGGCCTCAAATCTGCTCTAAAAAATCTAAAAAATTAGGACAATGATCTCCAACCCTATACCAACAAAACCCATAAATATTTTAGGCTAATTCCAACCTCCCTGAAGTACCCAAAACTCAAGTGAAATCACCCATTGCTCAGCTCTGCGTCCCACCAGAAAATATACAATTGCTCCAACAAAAATTCTCCACAAAAATATCTGAGAAATCACTGAAAGATAGTGCTAAAAATATAGAGTGAAATTTCAGCTATTTCCTGGTACAATATTGCAGCAACTGCTCTAGCAAAAACAACACAGAAACCCCTGTGCAAGCCATGAGGAAGAACAATACGACCTCACAAATGCAACACTCCTGGGCTCCAAAAATCCACAAGGGAATTCGTCCTCCTCCAAGCAAAATTCCTGCAATTTCGCAAGACAGATCTCCTCGAGAATCTCTTCCTCCAAGCAACTCTATTTCTACTACTACGACCCACTGAAAAAGTTGTCCTACCTGTTGTAGAGATGAAATGGCTCACAAAATGCATGAAAAGAAATATCCAAGCAACTCCAAGTTTTCTCTCCTAGGATGACACTCTAAGTTCACCGAAAGAGAGTTGGGATTCTCCGCTTGGAAATCCCTGTGCTAGGCAACACTGGTTGACTTAGCTCAATAACTTAAGCAAACCTCCAATTTAGAAATGAAATTCCAAAAATAGAATGATCAAAATGAGGCCCCAACCTTCCTTTTATTTTTTCTTTCACTTCCTCATACCATGGTTTGATCCTTCTCATGGTTTGATTTCCATGTTTGGTAGCTCCACA
This sequence comes from Pinus tabuliformis, assembly GCA_031772625.1. Lineage (NCBI taxonomy): Eukaryota > Viridiplantae > Streptophyta > Pinopsida > Pinales > Pinaceae > Pinus > Pinus tabuliformis. Next base: position 1,797,940,329 of record CM062816.1, on the reverse strand, counting down.
ACTTAACTTTAATTTTTCTTCTTTTCCAAAGTCCCAACCATTACCTTTTCTCCAAAATTTATTAAATATTGTCACAAGTTATTTCTCCTAATTTTATTTATCTAAATATATATATTAATCGCTAAAATTGAAAAATGGGAATTTCTATTTACAAATTTTAACTGGGGATATGACACAGACATCTCATAATGGGATTTTGAAGGCTCATGGATAGCATGGCTCTGACCAAATCATTTAAAGGATCAACGCCAATGGCTAGTAATAGATCTATGCAAAGGATATGGATAGGGGGAAAGAAGCCATATTACCAAGTGAAGGAAGGATATGAATCTCTAATCTCGCAACTTCCCCATCCACCCTTATCCAAAATTTGGGGGAAGATATGGAACAAGGATGGATTACCTAAAGTCAACACCTTTTTTTGGGAGCTAGTTCTTGGGATGATATTGACGACAAAAAACTTAAAATCGAGGAAGATTCAAGGCCCCTCAAGATGTGTATTATGTAAAGTGGCAGATGAGAATATTCAACACGATTTCTTCAGATGCCCCTTCTCTCTGAAGGTATGGAATTTGTCAATAAATCCAATCAAAGCTCTTCAATCCATCCCTCAGAATTGGAAAAACATGTTTTAAAATTGGAGGTATCAATATCCGTGGAGTCGTAAGGTTGAATCTGTAATGGTTCGAATTTAGGTTGTTATGTCGAAGTATATATGTTGGCCCATTTGGCTCTTGGGTAGTCAAGCCATATTCCAAAATATCAACCCCTTTCCAATATCGTCAGTTATGAAGGTATGACCACTACTCTTTGAGGTTACTTCATCTAGAGGTTTTGATCCCACTGATTTGAAAGAGATCTCTTCTGAAGAATTTGAATGGTCATAAACCATTAAACCCATCTATCATGTTGGTAACTCAAATCACAAAACTTCATTCCTTCATTTGTAATCATGTTAGAGGAAGACCAGTTCAGAAAATGGTGAAATTCCCTGGGAGGGCATCAATTATTTTTTGAAGGAGCATTGAAACGAAATGCAAGGGAGGCATGAGTGTGAGGGGTAATTTTATGCCCTGACGAAGAAATAGAGATCAAATTTGCATGGGGGTTGGGGAAATACTCCAATAACCAGGCAAAGGCATTAGCACTTTAGAAAGGTCTAAAACTAGCTCTTGCAAGAGGCATTCATCAAATATCTATATTGGGTGATTCGATGCTAATTATTCAAAAATTTCACAAAGCTAAAAATTTAAGTGAGAAAGATTCACTCCCCTTAGATACACGGATTAAAAATCAAATTCAAAATTTTGAATCTATATCTTTTTTCATATAAAAAGAGAGAACAATAAAATTGTAGATGAGCAAGTGATCCAGGTGGATGTTGGTGGCCACCCACCTATCCCACTTGGACCCCCACAACTGTCTCTTTTAGTTTTTCATTTTCTGTAATTGTAGCACAATTTACTATTTTTAGCAATTTTTTAGGTCCTAAACTTCTAGAGCTTTTTTTAGGCCCTAAATTATGTTTTTTGGGAAATTTGGGAGCAACATAGGTCCATGGACCAATGTTTCTCTTCCCAAAGTTGTAGTTCTCGAATAGATCTTTCTAATGAGATATTGTGCGCGTCAAATGGAGATCATATGCCAAAGTTACGACCCCAGGAAGTTGATGTACCAATTTACCCAAACGGGGCCCACAGTTTGGCGTTTCATCTTCTAGGGTTAGGTTTTTGGATGTTTAGGGTTTTCCATTGTTTCTCAACAATAAATAGGCCTTCAAGCCTCATTGTAACACAGTTCAGAGACATGTAGCCACCACATCTCTTCTCAGAGATAAGCTACCATCGCCCTAGCTAGTTTATTTCTGTTTCTGCTTGTAAGCATATTTCAGTATTTTATAGTAATGAAATGAAGTATTATTTCCACTGCATATCTGTATTTATGGTTATTTCTATAATTTTTTGTGTTCCTGTTTAAATCTGGATCAGCAAGCCAATTAAGGCACATGTCTTGATCAAGGCGTTCTTCTCCTGGATCAAGGAGACCCATCATTTCAAAATATACCATGAATCCCAACTGGAATAATAAATTGGAGGCAGGGGATAATTTAATCAGCAAGGCAAGATGCAATGAATAGGCCCTGGGATATGTCATGATATTAATTATTAATATAGTTAATACTTTAATGACAACCTTGAAGTGATGATTCTTGATTTCATAAATAGGTTCATATTGCCCCTCTAGGTGGTTGTCGGAGATGAATCTTGTCACTTTCAAGGACTACAAATGTCACTTGACATGCAAACCCACCTTGGGATATATCAAATTCCAGGCCAGTACTTCATTCCCTTGCTTGTGGATTAAATGCAGAATGTATGATCGTTGGGTGAAGGATAGGTTTCAAGACGCTAGTGAAATCAATAGGAAAATGTGGTTCAGAGACATTCAATGTAATTCAATGAAGAGGGGGACCAGATTTGGAAGCAACATTGGTTGTAAATGGTGAGTGATAAGGTTTAAATTTCTTAGAATTTTAGTTAATTTCCAAATCATTGTTAAGTATGACCTCTCCAAATGAAGAAGGTGGTGATAGTCCTAGGCTGGTCCAAGTTGTGGTTCCACTAGAGGATAACTTGGCCAAAATAGATAGAGTCGGGGATAAAATTTTGGTCGAAGCATGTTTGCATTTTTCTTTGGTAATGCATGAGATTGAGTCTTTAAGAGAGGATGTGGAGAGACTCAGATTAGTAGTAGTCAACCTAGCCACAAAGGTTAACAACCTCAGTTCGAAGGTAGAAGGAATAGAAGTGACACTTGACGTTGAAACTGTAGGTGTCCTCAAGGAGGTGTTTGGACTCCAAGATCCCTCCTCCCTTGAACCAGAACCATTAGGCGATCCTACGGAGTAGTTGAATGCAGAGCTTCCAATGCAGAGAGTGGAAGAAAATGGTAGTGCGTCAACAGTCAATCGACCTCTAAGAATGTAGTCTTTTTTTAGATTTTTTTCTTTTTGACAAATGTTATGTAAAACAATATTATATAATGGCCTATTTTGAGATCATATGGGATAAATCTTGTTAGAGGCATATTTGGGCATAGGCAAGGTAGCAATAGACCTCATTTTGAATAGTTCCAGAATACAAAAGATGATGATCAGTCCATGAATGTAAAGGTACTGGTCCATCTACCATATTGATTAATACAAGCTACCAATTTAATTAAAAAGAAAAAAAAGAGCATAATTATATTTTAGATAAATCTCAATCTTTGATTTATGATTGCTACTAAGAATGTTCCAGAATATTTTATGGTGATTAAATCCCTACCATCCATCTAAAAATGATTGGTAATTAAATTAAAATTTTGGAAGCTTATTCGCATAAGGTTTTTGGGTCGAGAGACCATGATGTCATGTGATACACATTTTGACTTGGTTATATATATATATATATATATATATATATATATATATATATATATATATATATATATATATATATATATATATATATATATATATATATATATATATATATCTTAACTCTAGATTTATCAAGTGCTGAGAATGATCAAATGTTTTGAGATGGAAACTTTTTTTCAAGTTTTCCCCTCAAAAAATAGGTTTGCACCTTGAGAGATTTAATCCATCTCTACACTTGATAGATCTAGAGTTAAAATAGATCTATGATCGCCTATTAATTAAATTAGTTTATTTATTTTATTATTATTTTGAAATTCATTTTTCTATTTGGTAATTGGTTACTTAATTAAAAGCCTTAATGTATTTATTTCTTCAAATTAAAATTTAAAATAAATAAATAAATAAATAATTATCTATTATAATAATATTGTTATTTTTATGAATTATAATTTGTTCTTCACTTTTTTTTAATAATATGAATAATAATTTTAAATTAATAAAATAAGCTTGCTAACTTATTTAAAAGAACAAGGAACCGAACAAGGAACCAAACATTATATTATTTATGTTATAGATTATCCCAATAAAACATAAAATATCACATTTTTCTATTATAGGAAATAAATTAACAAATAAATTTTTTGAAGAGTTTATATATATATATATATGAATGAATGAGAAAGAATATGTGAAAAACATGTAAATAATTAATATAGCTAGTTAAGTTTATTAATATTAATAAAAATATATTAAAGAGGTTTTAAAATATTATTAAATTAAAAAAATAAGTGTGAGAGAGATGGGTTTGAAAGAGAGGGAGGAGGGGTAGAGAGGGATGGATCATTGTGAACTAAATTGGATTTGTAAAGTACAAATAATTAATAAAAATATATTAAAGAAGTTTTAAAATATTATTAAATTAAAAAAATGAGAGAGGGGAAGAGAATTGGGTTTGAGAGAGAGAGGAGGCGGAGGGATAATTGTCAATTGGGTTTGTACTTGCGTGAGACGTGATAAATTTTAGCTATTATTTTGTCGTTTAGGCAAGGTATGAGAGAGATGTTATCTAGTAAAGTTACATTTAAAAATAATAAAATAATACTTACATTAGTCAATTAAAAAATAGTAATAACAAAAATATCTCAACTATTATCACTATATTTATTTTTTCGCCTAGGTGCAGTATGAGGGAGATGTAAAGTTACATTTAAAAATAATAGAATAATACTTACATAGCCAATTAAAAAATAGTAATAAAAAAAGATTAATGTCAACCATAAATAAAATACTTGAATTTTCACCTTAATTTTACATTAACTTATATAGAGAGATAAAAAAATTGAAAGTAAAAAAAAATAAAATTACTTTTTAGTAGGAGGGAAATATATAATTTTTTCGCTACTTAGTATGGTAATGGTATGTAAAAATAATATTATTGATATAATCTTTTTTAAACAATGTATTTTTCCAAGGAAAAAATCGTATTTTTATTCAACCTGAAACCCAGAACAAAATTACATTTTGTAGATGTTGAAAGCATTCAATCATTTTAGTGTTTTGAACGTTGAGCAAGAAAAAGAAAATTGTAAAAAATTACATAAATTATGCCAAAATTAAGTGTAACAAAAATCACTTAACTTCTCCTTTTTGTCTTTATTTTTCTATAGCCTTTTGCCAAAATCCCTAGTTGGGATCAACTGTTACCATTGCCAATTTGTTCTCAGTTGTCTGCAAAGGGACTTCTTTGTCTGAGTCTGAGCTCTCAAAGATGTGATCTCTCTTTATAACCCATGTTCCCTTTTCGTGGCGTGTTTCTTCTTTCTACAACTCTAATGCTTGTAGCTCTACTAATTCAGTTCTTGAATGAACCACAACACCTCCATCTTCTTAGATACCATGTTCAACCCATGTGTCCATATTTGGGTGGTTCGCTCTTGTCTCTTCTTCTTCTTCTTCAAAAAGGTGAGGGTCAGAGACCTTCCATCCCTTTGGCTAATGGGCCAGCCTCTTTTTATTTTTTGGGGATAGCTTTTTCTCATGGGTATGTGTTCTACAAATGTCTTGTTTGAAAACAAATTTGACATCTAGAAGTCATGTTCTAGCAATCTAGTACTTGGGTCCATTGAAACTTCTTATTCTTCACTTGGATGCAGTCAGGTAGACCTTTGCGTATAGCTATATCTCTACACAAATTATGGTAAAAGTAAATATACCTTTTTCTATTATGTCAAGGTCCATCTTTTTGAATTTTCCCATAGTATTTCCAATGTCCTCTAGGACCTGATGGTGCTAGAAAGGAAGGATGATATTGGGTAGTCTCACCCAAACCGACATTATTGAAACCACCATATTTGTAGCATCAAACTCTGGGAATCATGGAGTGACGAAGAGCCCAAATCTACCCCAAAACCATGGCCCTTCATTTATGACGTACTCCAAATCTTTATTTGTGTCAAATTGAACAATCAAGAATCCCTTAAAACATAAATAAATATCACATTTGGGGGTCCAAGTAGATAACATATATTAGTGTAATTCATCAACTATGGGCAAGAAACCATTAAATCTACATATTAAAGCCTTGGATTATAGATCAAAAAAAGGAGAATTTACCTTTGGATGATTGACTTCCATGGCTGGTGATTTTTCTATTTGTTATACTATGTAGGGTCTTGGAAGGCTTTGGATTTAAACTCATTGGATGTGAGACTTCCCTTGCACAACATCCTTGAAAGAGACAAATCCACTGTGGGTTATAGCATTCTGAGCTCCACCATGTAACCTTAATAATGGTCGTGTTTCACACACTACCATAGTCCTTCATTTGGTGCGTGTCTTGTATCAGTTTCCCTTCAAATAAGAAGATTTGAAAGCTTGAAAAAATTCCAAGATTATTTTGTATATTTGATTTTAGGTTTTCCACTAGATTCGAGCCCCAGATCCAAAAAATGGAGGTCTTCCCTTTAAGATTTTTTAGGAAAATATGAAATCCCCCCCCCCTCCCTCCATCTCTACATGTCTTTTGGCCATGTCATAGAAGAAGAAGTTGTGGGAATTCCTTTGGATAGAAAAATCCCACTTGTGCACATACCACTTCAAAATCATAGATGCCAAATCTTACTGGGAAAATGTGCATGTGAGCCGTAATCATGATATCGAGCACTGGCTTATTAGGGTTTTCACTTTGAAGACCACCCGCACTAGTGCAACCCCATTTGGAGCAAAATGTTTCCAATTTGCACCAAACTACTAGTAAATTTACCTTCGTCCACTCCTGTATCAATCGATAAACCCTAAGCCTCCTACACTTTGGGTCTCATCGCTCAATCTCCACCCTAGTCCACTAGCCTGGTGGCATTTAATCTACCTGTGACATAACTCCACATGACCTATCCATCACCAGATATAGGTTTACACTGTCAATATTTTGGTTCCATATTTCTCTCAGATCAACGTTCAATTCCATGAGAGTTGTAGGATTCTGGCTTAAGGGTTTAACAACCATAAAGATGAAGGTCCCATCATATGCCTTTTCCAGGCCTAGGACCTCGACCTGCGACACTTCAAATACCTCCTGCGAATGCTTCTTGAACATGGAAGAAATACTAGTAGCCATTGTTTCACCAACTCCCAATACTGGTTAGAATTATTATTATTTCATTAAACAATATATAATATATACATAGTTGAATTTAAAATATTTTACACATGTGCATTGGGAAATTTTATCTATATACTACATTGTTGAATTAAAATGGCTCTTTTTGTTATTAATAAATTTTTAAGTATACATCATTATTACTTAATGCTGCATGTTATATTTTATTGATGACTGGCATTGATTTTTTTTGTTATTATGAATATTTTAAAATGTCACATATTAATTTTATACTAAGAATTGAATGAATTACACATCTCTTGCTTATTATTCTTATTAGGAATTATTTGATATATTTTTTAGTTTTTTTAACTTTCAATCATTTTTTCTCTTTGGACATTGAATATTTTATTTATACTGTAACAACCCTTTTTGGCCACCCCCCATTGTAATTATTCTTGTGAATTGCAATTCATGTAAATATTATAAAATATAAACACAATGAATGACTATGAGGAGTGGATAGGGATTCATGGTTTTGAGGAGGAGTTGCTTGGAAATTGGGTAAGTCAAGGTTGTTCCTTTAATAGCTACCGACTTTCTGAATGATTTTTAATGGCCTGCATGGCAGACAAGGAGTTGGAGATGGAAAATTTTAGGGGCTAATGTTCGCCCAATGGGCTAATTTTCCATGATTTTTCCATAAAAAAGATTCGCCAATTTCCAATTTTATAAAAGACGATTCGCCCAAATTTTAGAATATAAAATTATTTTACCTTAAAAATCGCCAACATTATAGAGAGACTATATATAAAATAATTATAAATTTGATTAATTTTACAAATATATCAATAAACATTTATAATTTTCATATTAGGGATTAGTGAGATTCGCCAATGTTTTAAACTTCAAGAAAATGTTCCATCCTTAAAATTTTCCTTGGAACTTGGAGTATGGGCTTCTTGAATGGATACCCCTAAGTTATACCCATTGGTTATACCCATAGTGATGGTTGAGTGTTGGTATGGAAATGAGGACTTCATTTCTGCATGGAGCAGTGTTTTAGGAAACATTGATCCTCAAGGGAGCTTAGGTGTAGTCCCTAGAATCCTTAAGTTACTAAGTTTGAGGTGACAAACTTGAGCTCACGATGAAAGAGCTTAACTCGTAAAGAAAATAATGATTGGCTAAGAGGGAAAAGTTAATAGGAGCAAGAGATGAGAAAATTACCCATCTTATGCCATCAAATATAATTCATGTCATGTCATGTTAGGATGGCCAAGTGGTTGTAGTGAAAGGAGGAGCAGTAGATAGAAGGTGCAGGATGGGTAGTTACCTGTCACTCACCACCAAATTCTCTGTCACACTATGGAGGTGTGCCAATGGGTTCTTCTGAGTAAGGGAATTACGCCATTGACAGAAGGTCTAGGGCACGTCGAGAATTTTTCCCTGTTAATAAATGGGGTTATGTACGTCTTGAGAGGTGGAGGTGTGTGTCCACTGACATAAGGGTTGACACCAGGGAACAAACTAATGTTTGTCCACGGATATGGGAGAAGTACACCTCATAAGAAATTAACGAGGGTGTGTGGTTTTATGTGGAAAGGTCGCTAGTCGACCATAACTTCCATAAAATTAATTTATGGGTTTACATGTAGGGCTAAGAGCCATTGGGCCCCTTAGCTAGATTGAGGTGGCAGAAAATGTGTAGGATGGGTAGGCTACGTGGATGCCATGTGGGTACATGACGTGACACGGTGATGTCACTCAGACACCATTGTGACATCATTAGGTTGGAAGAGGCGACACGTGGAGGTTATTAGTGGTGCCACCAGGGGTACAGGTGTTATGTGGAATTGACAGGGGGTTGACGCGGTTTGAAGCCACATCACCATAGAGTGCGGGTCCTCGAAGAATTTTTTCACTGCATCTGGTAGCCGAGGCACAGATGATATATTCTGCATAGTAGACAAAATGTGTGTGACGAAGAATAATTCCTATCACTTAATACTAATTTTTTTTTTCATGTTGCGGAAGGGTGGGAGTAGGACGCTCTTAGTAGTTGGGTGTGTTGCGATTGCAAGATGGCGCAATGAAGCTATGTTGCGGTAGTGCCCCAGTGGACCATTCCTAAGGTGTAAATGCCACATGGGTGCCATGTGGTAAGTAACTTGTTGATGTGGCAAGAGATTAAGAGGGGAAACTTCAAATGACCATATCTTCTAAGACAAGAGTCGGATTGGTGTAAAATTTATATCGTTGTAATGCTCTTGACAAGGTGGATGTTGTTGAGATTTTCGGTTTTATTAAATTGGGTAGAAATCTCATGTATGTGACAACAATAGGATTAGTTGCTATATTAGCTCCAATATTTTTTGAGGAGGAGTCAATGCATCCTATATTTGTTGTGAGGGAATTTATGATTCAGTTTTATGCTCCAGCTATATAGAAATGTAATCTCGTAGAGGATTGTAAGAGTGTGTAGAGAAAATAGAGGAAATAGGGGAGAGCTGAGAGCATGTGTGAATTATTAGATTTGTTGTAATCTCCTTTGAATAATAAGATTGTCGATGCCTCTGTTCTGGTGGACGTAGCCTAGATTGGTTGGGTGAACCACGTTAAATCTATGTGTTATGTTTTTGTGAGGTTTTTGTTTGTGCTGTGTATGTTTCTATTATTTCAGCTGCGCTTTGTTTAGTCTAACAAGTGGTATCAGAGCGGCGCAGTGGAGCATGGAGGGCCCATAACCTGGAGCTAGTGCATGTGAGAGATCGGTTGAAGGTGGAGTTTTAGCGATTGGCGCGGTTTTAGCAGAGACAGTCGCGCCAATTTGGCAGTGAACCGGTTAGCGCATTTTATTTTTTAACAGACGTGCCCATTGGCGCAAATTCGAGGCTGATACTCGCGCCAGAGTTCCAATGTTCAGATTGGCACGGAATCGACGGGATTAAGTGCGCCAATTTTGTGACACTTAAACGGATTTTGCTCTGGCGCGGTTGATCGGCTGTCAGCGGAGCGCTAGGTAGTGAATGTGTTTTAGGCGCGGTTTTTTCGCTGTCCAGGAGCGCCCGACAGATTTTCCCTCTGGCAAACTTGCAATTTTGGTTTTTTCTTTTAAAATTGTGATTACACAGTACAACAGAGGTGTTTTTTTAATTCGGAATTGGAGATTGTTTGTTTGATACAACATGACAAAAACTCAAAGTGCTTGTTTTGAGATCGAGAAGTTTAATGGAAAAAATAACTTCGAGATCTGGAAAGTGAAGATGCACGATCTGCTTGTGCAACAAGGCATGGCGAAGGCGCTGTTGGGAAGATCCAAACAGCGTTACCCCATCACAGATGATGAATGGAATGAATTGGATGGAAGAGCTCTGAGTGGTATTCGACTGTGTTTGGCAGATGATGTTTTGTTTAACATCGTGTCAGAGAAAAATGCTGCTGGTTTGTGGACAAAGCTGGAGAAGCTATACATGACAAAATCCTTGACCAACAGGATTCTTCTGAAGTGACAGTTATACAGTCTGCGCATGAAGGAAGGTACATCTATTACTGATCATTTGAATGTCTTTAACACTCTACTGGTGCAATTAGAAAGCATAGAAGTAAAATTTGAATCAGAAGATAAAGCTATAACTTTATTGTGCTCGTTGCCCGAGTCATGGGATCATTTTGTTACTTCTATAAGCCTAAGTACATCAGAAACCATTGAGTTTGATGATATTGTTGGAGCTTTTTTGTCGAAAGAGACAAGGAAGAGGTCAAACGCCGACACCTCTACATCAGAAGCAATGATGGCTAGAGGTCGTTCGAGAGAAAGATGCTCTGGTAAGCACAGCGACCCACGATCAAAATCGAAAGGGAAGAAGAGTAAGGTAAAGTGTTGGTTTTGTGGCAAATTGGGACATTTGAAGAAGGACTATTGGAAGAGACAGCAAGCATCCCAAAGAAGACTCTTCGACAACGAAGCAAGAGGCAAACACGACAGATACAGGTTCGGCATTTGGTTCAGGTATGAGTAATGAAAATTTACAAAGGTATTTTACTAGTAATGAAAGCTAAGAAGGTAGGAAATCTATTTTAGTTAGAAGGAAGAACAGGATCAGATCATGTGTCTACAGTGTCTGAACATGACAGTAGTTCCATTCGCTTATGGCATCAAAGTCTGGAAAGTTAGATTTCTGTAAACATTGTCTGTTTGGAAAACAAAGTAAGCAAAAGTTTAAAATAGGCAAACATGCTAGTAAAGGAATACTTGATTATATCCATTCAGATGTTTGGGGTCCAACCCCTACAACTTCATATGGTGGCTTGTCATATTTTGTATCGTTTATTGATGCTTTCTCTAGGAAAGTGTGGGTCTACATGTTGAAAAGGAAGTATGATGTTTTTACAGTTTTCAAACAGTTTAGAGAATTGGTAGAAAACATCACTGGTAGAACTATAAAATGTTTAAGAACTGACAATGGTGGTGAGTTTACTTCCAAGGAGTTTGAAAACTATTGCAAGGATGCAGGGATCGAGAGACATAAGACCACTGTTTATACTCCTCAGCGAAATGGAGTTGCTGAACGCATGAATAGGACTCTTTTAGAGAGAGCAAGGAGTATGCTGAGTAACGTCGGTTTGCAGAAGGAATTGTGGACAGAAGCGGTGGCTACAGCTTGTTATGTGATAAATCGATCACCATCCACGGTGATAGGTTGCAAGATTCCTCAAGAGGTATGGAAAGGTCATCCTTGTGATTATTCTAAACTCAGAGTGTTTGGTTGTGATGCATATGCTCTAGTGCCTAAACATCAGTGAACTAAATTAGATCCAAAGTCACAAAGGTATATCTTTGTTGGATATGGTGATGGAACAAAGGGATATAGATTGTGGGATCCTACTACCCTCAAGATCATCATCAACAGAGATGTAAAGTTTAATGAATCCTCTCTTGTACAGTTAGATGTAGATAATAGATTGAAACAGGATGATGTATCTGATTTTCAGCACATTTAGTTTGAAAGCACTTCTAATGATAGTCATGATGACCATAGTTCAGATACTAGTCATGAACAGGTTTCAGAATCAGATCATGAATAGGGTTCAGATGTAGATCATGAACAGGGTTCAGATGTAGATCATGAACAGGTCTTAGATGCTGATCATGAAGAAGTTCCTACAGATGGTAGTCAGCCAATTGTGGAAGCACCAGAAACATCTTTAAGGAGGTCCACAAGAATTAAACGTCCTCCTAGAAGGTATGATGATTATGTTACTTCAGTTGCTTTAACCGCTAACGATGATGGACCTTTGTGTTATCAGGAAGCTGTAGAAGGTTCAAAAAGTGAAAAGTGGAAAGAAGCCATGAAGGAAGAGATGATGGCATTACACAAGAATGGCACATGGGATCTGGTTGAAATTCCGAAAGACAGGAAAACTGTGGGATGTAAATGGGTTTTCAAGTTGAAACGGGGTGTGAATGATATTGAGGACGGGTACAAAGAAAGGCTGGTCGCAAAAGGTTTTTCTCAGAAAGCAGGCATTGACTTTCATGAGATTTTTTCATCAGTTGTTAAAATAGTTTCAATTAGAATTGTGTTAGCATTAGTCGCTTTGCTTGATTTAGAATTGCAGCAACTAGATGTTAAGACTGCATTTTTACATGGAGACTTAGATGAGGAAATTTATATGGAACAATCGGAAGGGTTTGTTCAGCATCGCAATAAGAAATTTGTCTGCAGGCTCAAGAAATCATTGTATGGCCTGAAGCAGTCGCCTCGGCAATGGTACAAGAAGTTTGATTCTTTCATGTTGAGTCAGAAATATGTAAGAAGTGAATATGATCATTGTGTTTATTTTAAGCAATTAAATGATGGCATGTTCATTATCTTAGTGTTATATGTTGACGATATGCTTTTAGCAAGCAAAAGCATAGTGGAGATCAACAAGTTAAAGGCTCAGATGGCAAGGACGTTTGATATGAAAGATCTGGGAGCAGCAAGACAGATTTTGGGCATGGAGATTTTCAGAGACAGGAGCAATGGTAAGCTGTGGCTATCACAACAGAAGTATGTTGAGAAAATACTCTTGAGGTTTGGTATGAACAATGTGAAGCCTGTGTCAGTCCCTTTAGCTTCCCATTTTAAGCTTTCTTCTAGTTTATGTCCTAATACAGATGAAGAAAAGGATTATATGTCTCAAATTCCATATGCCAATGTAGTAGGATGTTTGATGTATGCGATGGTTTGTACTCGACCAGATATTTCACATGCAGTTGGGGTTGTCAGCAGGTATATGGCAAATCCAGGTAAAGAACACTGGTTAGCAGTGAAATGGGTGCTTCAGTATTTGAGAGGCACAAGTGATTATTGTATCACTTATAATAAAAGCAGTGAATTTGTTTGTGGATATGTTGATTCCGATTTTGCAGGTGATTTGGATAAGAGAAGGTCAACATCAGGGTATGTCTTTACTCTTGCAGGTGGAGCTATTAGCTGGATGTCAAAGCTACAGAATATTGTTGCTTTATCCACTACTAAAGCAGAATACATAGCTGCTTCGCATGCTTGCAAAGAAGCGGTTTGGTTGAAAGGTTTGATTGGTGAGTTTGGTAGGTTGCAGGACAACATCAAGTTATTTTGTGACAGTCAAAGTGCAATTCATTTGGCTAAGAATCCAGCCTATCATAGTAAATCAAAGCATATTCGAATCAAGTACCATTTTGTAAGGCAGGTTATCACTGAAAGGGGTGTTTCTCTTGAAAAGGTGCATACGAAGGAAAACTGTGCAGACATGTTCACGAAACCAATTTTGTTAGAGAAGTTGCATTGGTGTTTGGCTTCTCTTGGCTTGCAGAAAAGATAAAAATAATAAATGAACAAGGCATCAGGCTAATTGTTGTCAAGGTGGAGATTGTTGAGATTTTCGGTTTTATTAAATTGGGCAGAAATCTCATGTATGTGACAACAATAGGATTAGTTGCTATATTAGCTCTAGTATTTTTTGAGGAGGAGTTAATGCATCCTATATTTGTTGTGAGGGAATTTATGATTCAGTTTTATGCTCCAGCTATATAGAAATGTAATCCCGTAGAGGATTGTAAGAGTGTGTAGAGAAAATAGAGGAAATAGGGGAGAGCTGAGAGCATGTGTGAATTATTAGATTTGTTGTAATCTCCTTTGAATAATAAGATTGTCGATGCCTCTGTTCTGGTGGACGTAGCCCAGATTGGTTGGGTGAACCACGTTAAATCTCTGTGTTATGTTTTTGTGAGGTTTTTGTTTGTGCTGTGTATGTTTCTATTATTTCAGCTACGCTTTGTTTAGTCTAACAGATGTGATGGTGTTATTTAGAGTTGATTATGTCAAATTTGAGAAGGAATAAAATTTTGTAACCCCATTTTCATAAGGAAACTATGGAGATTGAGTTAGATTAAAATAACACCTCCCACTAGTATTGGGAAAGACCAAGGGGCTGAGAGAAAGCATTACATATACAATATTAAAATATTTTCCTTTAACATTTTATTTATTTATTTATTTAATAATGATTTTAATTAAAACTAACTAAACATGCATATTTATTTTTATTTTTTATTATAGCCAACATTGCTTTTCTATTTAAACTATTTTATTTTTAGTTTAAGTGGGACACACATCAATTCCACTTTAAGCAAGAAATTAATCACACATCGCCCTCAAACATTCATATTAGCGCCTTAGGAGCAAAAAAAAATTGTTATATTTTCATTTTCCATTATTATAAGAGATATGTGTAGTTTATTCCATTCTTAATATAGAGTTGATATACAATATTTAAAAAATATTAATAACATTTTTTTTTTAATGTGGGCAATACATTAAATATTTCAATATGCATGTTGAGAATTTTTTTTTAGCATTATATATATATATATATATAGTCGAGGGTTAGCTCAATTAGTCAAGGTTTTGTTTGTAAAATACCTTGCCATTGGGAGGTCACGGGGTCAATTCTCCTCGATGTCGAGGTCTCGTTTCTAAAATACCTTGCTATTGGGAGGTCATTGGGTCAATTCTCCTCGATGCCTTCTTGTAACCTTCGGGCACCTTTCGGGTGGATCTGCCTAGATTTTTCTCAGTGTATATACATAGATACACTATGGAGATATGTTTTCTATTTTTGAATATAGGGGTGCATGTATTAACATTTTAATGTGGAGAATCTGAATCATAAAAACAAATATTTCAATGTCAAAATAAAAATGTTCTTAGTTAAAACATTTTATTAGGGCTTTGCTCAAAACTAGCATAGATCCATTTAAATCAAAATCTACCAAAAGTGGAGAGGAATCAAATCTCTTGAGGTTCAAACATTTCCTCCAATTTTACACTAAAACAAATTTACATCTTGAGAAATTAAATCACTCTCAACACATAGTAAATCCATAATTAACATAAATATGTATTGATAACTATATAGATTAGCAACTAAATATAAATCATTCATCATTTATACAACTTTATAGTTTTATATAACTTCGTAGCTTTATATAACACAAACTTGTCAAATAAGTTCATTAAAAATAACAAGAAAATTTAAAACAATTTTTTTATGTAAAATATAAAATAATAAAATAAAAATATATTTTTTATATTCGATTGAAAATATTTAGTTGAAAATATATATAATAATTATTGAATTATATATATAATTAATTTCTTTTTTAACTTAAATATATGAATAAGTGAATTTATAAGCTACTCATTTATTTTATTAACTTAATAGTTATTATTGAGTAGGCTTCTTATTATTTAATATTTTAAAAAATGTAGTAAACGTGTAAAAATTAAAACACAAATAATAATATAAATTTAAATAAAAAATAAACTAATAAAATATGTTACACATTATAATTATAATTATAAGTATATATATTATTTTAATTTCAAAATATTTTACATATAAATATATTAAATTTCTGAAAATTAGTTAATTAGAATGAGATTTAATATTTAGCATTAAATTTTTTAGGAAAAATTTGAAAAAAAAAACTGCTTTTAGAATAATTAAAGTATCTCAATAACCTACCATCTCAATCTTCACACAATCATACATTTTTTCATAACCCAAAGCTAAATTAACCAGCATAATGTATATAATCTTTTACATGGGGATATGACAGATGAGAAATTTTTGGATTATTCCCTAACCGGTCCTTTGACTTTTTGTTACACTTCCTGACAGATGAGAAATTTTTGGATTATTCCCTAACCGGTCCTTTGACTTTTTGTTACACTTCCTGCCATTCGATTGATCATCAGAAAGTCGAACATGAAAGGTGGACGATTTGTTGGATTATTCCCTAACCTGTCCATTGACATCTCTGATATATGCTGCCATTTGATTCATCATCAGATGACCAAGAAAGTCCCACATGAACAGTGTAAAATGACACTCGAAGAGATATATTAGATTCTTTCTCTTACCATTGTTTCTGGTTGGTAACCAATATCTATGTCTATTATTAAAGCAAGGATATAATCTAGTCCAGTGAGCTTATTTAAGTAAGTCTATAATTTAGTAATGGATATATTATAATTTAGTGATGGATATATACAGTCTCGCCCATTAATGAGGATAGACTGATCAACATAATGTCTTGTCATTAGATTTAAGCAAAGATATAATTTAGTGGGATTATTTAATCAAGTATATAATCTAGTCCAGTTGTCATTAGATTTAAGCAAAGATATAATTTAGTGGGATTATTTAATCAAGTATATAATCTAGTCCAGTGAGCTTATTTAAGTAAGTCTATAATTTAGTGATGGATATATACAGCCTCGCCCATTAATGAGGATAGACTGATCAACATAATGTCTTATCATTAGATTTAAGCGAAGATATAATTTAGTGGGATTATTTAAGCAAGTATATAATCTAGTCCAGTGAGCTTATTTAAGTAAGTCTATAATTTAGTGATGGATATATTATAATTTAGTGATGGATATATACAACCTCGTCCATTAATGAGGATAGACTGATCAACATAATGTCTTATCATTAGATTTAAGCAAAGATATAATTTAGTGGGATTATTTAAGCAAGTAATAATTTAGCGATAAACAGTATCATTAGATTTAAGTAAGGATACAATTTAATGGGGCTATTTAAGTAAGTACATAATCTAGCGATGAACATATAGACTGATCAACTCATTAATGAACATATATAAATTTACCAACACAATCTAGTGATAAATATATACAACCCCACACATTAATGGACATATATAACCTAACAAACAAATATGCATGGCCATTTCTTCTGACTAAGACCGTCCCCACAACATAGTTCTCCTAAAATTTTGCAGGCAGCCTTTTAAAATCTAATTGCAAATACGTGGCTGTCTCCTTTCTCAATGATTTGAATAACAATTGCTCAACCACTGAAACATGGCATGTGATGATTCCAGTGATCATTTCCCTGTGAAAAGGAAATCCCAACCTAAAGCGTCCATCATACCAATACAATTTTGGTTCAGCACTGTACGTTTAACATCCCTGAAAAAGTGATACTGCGTCAATGTTGACCATGGAGAGCCAGGTGAAGTGTTCGATACGCAATTCGATCTCTCTCAGACTCCATAACTACCATTGAACAACAGCATAAAACAAGCAACTCTACGTGTATGTTTTCTGGTCTCTTGACCATAGGGAGCCAGGTGAAGTTTTCGATCTCACACTCCATAACTACCATTGAACAACAGCATAAAGCAAGGAACTCTACGTGTACGTTTTCTGGTCTCTAATAGAAGACCATCTTAAATTTTACTCATCATATATCACATGGCAACTTGGAAGAAACCTTCACGAAGAAACATGGATTCGCTATCGCAATGCCAAAAACTTGTGGATTGACCAAGGTGGTTGGTGCCAATTTTGGTTAGCCTTTCCACTTATTTTCAGTGTTATGTTTAGTTCCCATCACTTTTGTTGTTGTGTTGTATAGCAATTACTCAAAATATCTTATTTTTATTTATTAAAAATGGTTTGATGGTAAGTTTTGTTGGATAAAATTAACGAGACCAAAGTTTAAATCTTATTGAGTATATGGTTTGCTATGATACTAACGAGACCAAAGTTTAAATCTTATTGAGTATATGGTTTGCTATGATCTCGACTAAAAGAGTAAACTCCATACTTTATGGAGTCTTGACTATTGCTAAATCATAAGATTGTTGATCCTGGACCTCCCCTAGATTAGTCCAAGGAGTTACCTATTCACCATGATTAAAAAATTATTGTACTTTTGCTAAATCATAAGATCGTTGATCCTGGACCTCCCCTAGATTAGTCCAAGGAGTTACCTATTTCACCATGATTAAAAAAATATTGCACTTTTGCCCACAAACAAGATAGCCTAAAAGCATATATAGCTCAAGTTTAATTAGGCAGTAGATTCCAAGATATTTCTAAATTTTGATGAATTTAGATTTCAGAATAATTTGGAAATCTAACCTTGCAACCTCCCCTAGATTAGTCCAAGGATTTACCTATTCACCATGATTAAAAAAAATTGTACTTTTTTCCACAAACAAGATAGCTTAAAAGCATATATAGCTAAAGTTAGCTTAAAAGCATATATAGCTAAAGTTTAATTAGGCAGTAGAATCCAAGATATTTCTAAGTTTTGATGATTTTAGATTTCAAAATAATTTGGAAATCCAACTTAGCTTCTAAAATATTATGAAAATTCTAAATTTTAATTAATTTATATTTCAGAATATTCTAGAAATGTAACTTAGATTCCAAAATATTCTCGAAACATCACCATCGTGAAGTCAAACAAATAACTTTGCTCCTATTCATAAAATTTAAAATGTTTAATGCTAATAATTTAATAACAAACTTGATCTCTACCATTCTTTGATTACTGTTAAAACAATTTAGATTTGCTTTATATCATTTTAGCTTTGGCCATGTGGATTTCTTCATTACCTAAGCATTTCTTGATGCAATTAAATAAAATTTGGTTGATATACATGGATATAAAATAGAAAATAGAAATACAAAGCAACCTTAACACAACACATGGTTACTTCAAAGCACACACAAAGATGTTTGGTTGAAGATTGAAATAAAAAACCATTAAGAAAACTATAAACATATTAAAAACTGTGTTTATTTCACTATGAATTTATAAAAATATTACATAGTGGATACTGGTTGAATGCAAAATTAAATTTTGCATCCAACAAGTGCTTACACTTGAAATTTGAGTGAACTTAAAAGGAGATAAGTTGAAAATATCATTAAAAAATGTAGTTTTCTTCATTTCTCTACAAAAATATTTACCCCTTGCTAGACATCATCCTTTTGAATCTCACTGAATATTTTAAAGTTGACTTTGATAGTACATTTTTTAGGTCTTTTTTTAATCTTAGAATTCCCTAATGCTTGCAATGCTATTCAACATTACCATGTAAATCAATATTATTTTTGAAGACCCATTTACTCCTATTGGGTATTTGTTCATGATTTAATGGTACCAAGTCCCATGTACCATTCTTCCAAAATGCAACAATTTCTTCACGTGTGACCAATCTCCAAAAATGTTTTTCATAGTTTTATATTCATCAACGTTAGTAAATAAAAAAATATACATCTAAAAAACGTGTAAACTATAATTGTACATGTTTAGCTCCTTCTTTGTTGAGTGGATCTCCATGTTGAGGTGGAGTTTCTTCTAAACTCTTTGAACCCTCCTCTTCATTGGGTTTATCATAAACTTTTGGTTCATTTTATGGTTCGACTTTCTTAGTCTTGGGTGGTAGCTGAATTTGTAACTTCTCATCCTCTTTTGGCTACTCCACTACAAAAGCAGGCTTAACTTTTTTGAAAATAATATTCATACGGTACAAATATTTTCTAATCATATGATCCCAAATTTCGTACCATCTCACAAAAAATTTGTGGCCAATCAATATATAATTCACAACATTGTTATCCAACTTCACTGTTTGTCCTTAAGCACATGGGTATATACCTCACAACTAAAAACACAAATATATTGACATGAGGGATTCTTTCTCATTCATACCTCCATAGGGGTCTTATCCACAAGAGCTAATATGGGAGACCTATTAATCAAGTAACATGTATTAGCAACCACTTCTATTCATAACTTCTTTCTTGATTCAAATCCACTATGCCTACTCCTATATTTATCTATTAATGTTCTATTCATTTATTGTGCAACTCCATTACAATCTGGGGTATATAGATTTGTCTTACATCTTTCAATGCCATTCTCCTTACAAAACTTATAAATTTTGTAGAAAAAAACCTTTTCCATTATAAATCCTCAAAACCTTAATATTCTCACTAGCCTAATTTTCCAAGCTAGCTTTAAACTCCTTAACCCAACAAAAAAAATTAATTCTAGTTCTAAGAAAATATATCCATATTCTTCTAATACAAATCCTTTGAAATCTAAGGAGCTTTAATTTGACCAAACTCATCAAAATGAATTAAGTCCATCAATCTAGAAAATTTGTGAGACTAGAATAGAATTGAACACAATTCTATATTTCACATATCTAATTCTTGTAGAAATAAAATTCAAGAGCACAATTATTCAATCCACTGAAAAGTTTGTTTTTAAGGCTTATGGGACATTCTCACCTATATGGCATAATATTTTGGTGCTTTTGGTGCCATGGCATTGTCTACTATATAGGTAAAAGCAAGAGTTTGTTTATGTACCTAGAAATCATGCCCATCAGAAGTAGATATAGGTTCTAATTATGAAGATTGATTTTACAAATATCTTTGTTATAGAAATTGAAGAACTATTACATTGCCATGGTGTGCGCATCAATGTGAACAAAGTGCTCACCAAGCTCCATAGCTATTTAGACCATCTCAAACCCTTTATTAGAGAAAACAAATTGTATTACCACATCATTAAATTTTCTACTAATAGTAGGTTATGTGCCAAACTTGAAATATGCAAAACTCCATTAATGCCCTTCACTCTACCATAAGGGAATCTAATCAATACTCTACCATGGCTAACTATTCTAAGAGGATAGTCACCACCGAGATATATGATCCCACCATCATATTTCTGATATGCAGAAACTACTATTTATGCCCCGTGAAGGAACATCGAAATTTTGATTTTGTTGACATTGATTTTTAACAATATCCCCATTTTTAAATAAAATTTGAATTTCTTCACCTAGAAATATAATCACATCCTTGGTTATATAATTCAAATTTGACAATATATTTACTTTCTTTGCTTTCAACTCCTCTCTCACCCATTTTCATCTATCTACTATAAATTTACAAAGATAATATGAATTATTTATTTTACTATTTAAGTAATGACTATAACCATATCAATTGTGCAAAGTGAAACCACTAATATAAACTCTTTTGTAACCATTACCATCTTACTCAACCTGGTAGCCTCTACATTAACCTCCTATATCAACCTCCTATATCACTACCAAAATATTGATATTGTCAAAATAAAAGATAAAAAAATTACTAATACTTTTCTAATATTTCTATTTAATAACTATAAACAATGTATTATAAAACATATATCTTTTTAAACATTATTCTCATTATATCTTTTTAAACATTATTCTCATTAACATTTTTTATGCAATTTTTTTAATAAATCTGATAACAACAAATATTTTTAGTAAATCCATAAAAATTTTAACATCTAAGATACCATAAAAATAGTTTAATGTTCCCTCATTTAGCTAATGACAGTACAACACTAGTATATTTAAGAATAAATTGCTTACAACTCATGGTGAACTATTCATATATCCATAATTAGGGTGTTGGGAATTTATTTATCATATCTTTATTCAATAAAAAATTATTTAGGAAGATGGCAGCTTAGTTATAAACTAATTTGATATATTATAGTCCTATTATATAGCCAATTGATGTAAAACATATACTTTGTAATCTAGTAAAAAAAAAATCGTCAATGTGTTGCATTCGTTTATATGATTGATTTGATATATAATACAACTACGCTATCAGTATCTCTAATGAGTTCAACTTTCAATTTTTGTTGCTAAAATCCTCGTAGTTTAATAGAGTGTTTTTTAGTCTGAAAATTTATAGAAATTTTGGTAAGATTTTGAGAGAATTTATTAGAGATTTTTGTAAATCTAGTTTATAGTCAAAGAAAATTTTAGGGCTTAATATTTGCAGGTGGGCTAATTTTCCATTATTTTTCTAGAAAAAAGATTTGCCAATTTCCATTTTTTTATGAAAATGATTCGCCCAAATTTTAAAATATAAAATAATTTTACCTTAAAAATCGCCAACATTATATAGAGAGCATATATAAAATCATTATAAATTTGAATCACTTTACAGATACATCAATAAACGTTTTATAGTTTGCATCTTAAGAACTAGTGAGACTTGCCAGTGCTTTTAAACTTAAGAATAATTTTCCATCCTTAAAATTTTCCTCGAATTATAGTTGTTAAACTTTTTCGGGAGTTTTTGATGATGTTGAATCCATTTCCACCATTAAAAATATGATTCAAACACAGGAACTACAAAATTTTTATTTTTATTTTACCTATATTCCAACCCCTTTTAACTATACAACAATTCCTCACCACCATATCCTTCTTGGTTAAAATCTATCTCATATCTTTTCAAGTAATAATGGAAAGGATCTCTCACAAATATACTTCGTGGACTACTCTAACGACTCACAAACACTTACATGTATAACCTTGCTTGGAGTTCACATGTCACTCTTATGGGTGATGTATTTATTTCCATGTAATGGGGACATCCTATCTAAAAAGGAAGAGAGTGACATGTGTTAGGTGTATTGATAATGCAATCTATGATAGTTGCAGGAGTGTCGTATACAATAGATGATTGATTTTTCAAGCCATGTTACTTCCCTTCATGTGTAACATTGGTCTCTTGTATGGAAAATTATTTTTGATTGTTTGCGATAATTAGAAATTAGAAATTTAATTGTATTAAATTTAAAATAATATGAATTTTAATTTTAAAATGTAAAGGTGAACTTTGAAAGTAATAATAATATTTGCTTTTGAAAATTGTGAATTTTAAATAATTGTAAATCTTAAAAAGTTAAATTTTTAAATTTAAAATTATAAATTAAGATTTAAAAATGTGAATTTTTTCTAAATTTTAGAGTTATAAATTTTGATTTCAGAAATGTCAATGACTTTTATTCCACTCTTTTTCTTATACATTAAGATGATAATGCAAGTCCACCATGATAATATAGTTTACAACCATGTTAGACCCATCTTTTTTTAAACATATACACAATGTTGTCCCACATTTATTTATTTTTTAATAATTATTATACACCATGTTGGCCCATCCTTTTTACACATTATACATCATATCCCAGAAAAACTTTTAATATAATGCCTAATTTTGAATGACATCTTAACTACTAAATTCTTTACCACCACCATTTGTTATTCACTTATTTTTTTTCTTTTAAATTGTATTTAACTTATTTTTTTTTCTTTTAAATTGTATTTAACCTATTTTAATTTATCTATGTAAACCTTACAACTTTTGTTTTTACTAAAAAAAATGCGATTTTCGATTAGAGAAGTGTGAATATAGGGATTTTTTTTATATCAAATATTATGGAAAATACCACTAAATATATTAATATTAAAATATGTAACTAAATAATTTAAAACAAGTGATTGACATCAATCATTGTATTGCATTGTTATGCCTTTAAAGCAATTTAATGAAATGGACTCAAGGGTTTCAAGAAACAAAAGACAATGTATATGATTCAATGTTTTTTAAAAATTGGCTAAAATTACAAAGTTTATCAATTGTTTGTTGGGAAATTTATTCATAAAACTTACATCTCGGAAAAGGGAGCAATTAATCTTCAATAATTTTATTTGGAGAAAAAATTATTAATCAAAAGCATTGAACATATTGTTTCAAAAACAAATCAATATATCCACTAATATATAGAACCAATATAATATTAGAGAAGTTACCCAAAAAAAAAAGTAGCCACAAAAATCAATATATCCACTAATATATAGAACCAATATAATATTAGAGAAGTTACCAAAAAAAGGTAGCCACAAATTGGAGAAGAAATATGAATATGTATAGTGAACCTTAGAAATATTTCTCCACTTAAACATATATATATAAAACAACATAGTTGAAATATTCTCATGGACTATATCAACCATTTAAACTCTAGTTACATTTTATTTGCATTTACAAATAAAAGGAAATTTCATGGTAACAAGTTGTTCAATTGTTCAACCGTATTTGCAAATAAAACAACATTGAAATTATGCATTACTTGAATGTATAAATATATTTACAAATGAAATAAAAGTAAAATTATGAGTTACTAAATTGTTTAATTGTAATGTTTTTAACATATCAAATATCCATTGTACTTTTCAAGGTTCAAAACCATAACTATAATCATTTTCCCATTGTTTATTATTTTTTTGGTCGGTCAAGTTCTTATATTAGTTTTTCAAAAAATAACTACAAATGGCTAGTGATTTCTTAGCTCTGCCAACCTCATGCCGACCATATTTTTTGGCCAAGAGTGCTGGACAGTACTTTGAGAAAAAAAGGTGATTTCCACAAAATACCAAACACCAAACAGACTCTAACGCCCAGAAAACTGCCAAAACCAAAGCTACCAACTACCATCACAATTACATAGGAGGATTTTTCCTTTGTACAGTTTTCGAAGCTTCCAATGAACCTTGCCCCTTGTGGACATGAATTCTATGTGAGAAATCTAGTCTCTATCTCGTCCAACCGCTAATCAACTCGATGTTGGTTGCGACAGAAAAGGTTGGGCATTTCAAAATTTCTTCTTTAGAAGACTATAAATCATTGATATATGAGATTAACTCATTCTGGTCTTCATATCACTACCCTTGGATATTGTCTAGGCTAGTTTGGATGCCCAACAGCTACTCCACGATGGTCTGCAGTGTTGGGGGTTGTTCGACACAACTCGACCACTAGGGTATCTCCTTCACCACCTCCTCTTCCATCTAGGTGCCCTCCTCCTCACGGTCTTGCCTTCTCGCTACCCTTGCCTCCAATTGGACCTAGTGGCCAATTCCATGTCTCAGCATGCCCCTTTGTCTTTGCATTATGGCGCCACCAAGCTAGGTTGGCATGTTATGCGTTTGTCTCCTCTCACCCACTGCACCCCTGTTTCAACTCTTTGAGAATATTCGAGTCTATATGCCTTAGTGAGATGAACTTCAATAGATCCCTAGCTCACTAATGCCCACCCGACGCTA
This sequence comes from Pinus tabuliformis, assembly GCA_031772625.1. Taxonomy (NCBI): domain Eukaryota; kingdom Viridiplantae; phylum Streptophyta; class Pinopsida; order Pinales; family Pinaceae; genus Pinus; species Pinus tabuliformis. The sequence continues at coordinate 1,797,914,976 of CM062816.1, read as the reverse complement.
CTCTCCACTGTTAAGAGCTCTCACACTACTCAAGATGCCCCCCCAACACCTAAGCATTGGGAACTAATATTGAATTCCAACAATAACCCAAAGTCGCAAGACCACAAAGTAGTGTCGTCTGCCACCCCTTGAGAAAAATCAGGAAGAAAGGAATAACACTAACGAACAATATAGTAGGCCGACTCGAAACCCCTCCTTAACACTCAGAGAATAATTGTAGAAGGTGAGGGATGCAACGTCTGACAAGCCACCAAAAACATTGTGAGCACCTAGGTCCCAAATCTCCCTCTCAGTGGACCAAAAGTCAACTGATGACACCAAGCTCCTATCACCCTCATTGAAGGCACCCTCAATTCTATAGGTTTGATCTTGCATGCATAGGAGGAGTACTTTTTCATACACCACTACTCTTCCCCCTTTGTACCTTACTCCCATAACCAACATACATAAAACCCACACCAAACTCCAATGGCCGTATAAATGGATCATGGCCTCCTTCTCGATTATTCTTGGCTTTCGCCACTTGGGGATCTTTTCCCTTGTACCATTAGCACATGTCCATATTGTTGGTATCTTTTATACCCCCTTATATTGTATCAAATGTCCCTATTTTTCATCCTTGGTACAAAGGAGGAGGGGCAAAATCTTGATTGACTAAAGGGAAATCAAAAGGGAGAGTTAAAAAGTAGATCCAGAATATTGGGAACTGACTTTTGGAATGATGGACATGGAAGACTGATAGGAATATCGAGACCCAATATCGGGAGGGTTGGAACAGGTGGCATATCGGAACTCGAATTTCGGAAGGTTGGTCATTTCAGAACTTCGGAGATCAGAATTTTGTAAGTTCTAAATAAATGTCATTCCTTGAGAAGCTTCAAGGTTGTAGAGAAGGGGAAATACAAAGAAAATCATCGCAAAACCAAGGACCCAAACAACCCTTTCTCTCTCCTCCGAGAAGACACATGGAAACAAATGTTTGGCCCCGAGAAGCAGAGGAGACAAATGACGTTAGCATGACATGGTCGTGTAGTGGACATCTGGCAGTTAGTTTCGGAATTTTCGATGACCTAATGGGGCAAATCCATGTGACATGTGTCACCACTCAGGGGGCACCACGTGGAAATGATGATGTCCATGTGACGTCATCTCGAAGATCAACATATTGGAGGTTGGAAATATCAAAACTCCTTTATAAAATCCTTTTGAAAAAGTTCCAATGGGAGGGGCTTCGATGTTGAGTGGACCTTGGTCATGGGAACACAAAAGAACCAAGGGTGTAGAGAGGGCAGAGCACGTAAGTAATATAAAGAAAATCAGATGTAGTGGACATCGTAACTCTGTTCTAATTGTATTTAGAAAAGGTTACGATGTGTTGGGTGGCGCGTAGTTGTGGAAGCCCAAAGAACCAAGGGCGGAAGAGAAAATACAAAGGAAGGTAGGCTCTTAGTAGGGGCTTGAAGGCCTTAGAACCTAGATGTCAGGCTGTTGGTCACAACACCTAGTCCCATGGATGAGAAATAGGAAGAGGGGATAAGAAATAAGGAGCTAAAGACCAATCGAGACTTCCTAATTTAGAACTTTCTTTTAATAAAGTTATGATACACAGGGTTCCGAGATTTCCAATGCAGTGTTGGTGGCACATGGTTGTGGAAGCCAAAAGAACCAAGGGTGGAAGAAAATACAAAGGAAGGTAGGCTCTTAGTAGGGGCTTGAAGGCCTTAGAACCTAGATGTTAGGCTGTTGGTCACAACACCTAGTCCCATGGAGGAGAAATAGGAAGAGGGGATAAGAAATAAGGAGCTAAAGACCAATCGAGACTTCATAATTTAGAATTTTCTTTTAATAAAGTTATGATACACAGGGTTCCAAGATTTCCAATGTAGTGTTGTCTGAAAGCCTCTGGTCACAGCACATGGTACTATGGTAGATAAACAAAATGGGGGATAAGCAAGAAGGAGTTGGGGGCATCAGAATCTTATGAATTCATAACATCTATTTTAAAAGAGTTATGATATATTGATATCATAAACTATAATACAGAGAGTATGGAGGATGAATGGGCTGACAGATATCGGTTTTGTTCAGTCATCAGTCAGCACAAATCACCTCCAACACCACCACACCAAAACACGACCTGCTACATAAAGAGGGAATCCAAGCAATTAGAGGGAGAAAGCGACATGAGAAGTGGAAGATAACCGTGGTAGGAATATCATGACAGAGGCATGGCTAGATCATCGACCCACCACTAATCTAGATAATGGAGCCTGATTCGACCTTAGGAGATCAAAGGAATTGACATCAGAGATATTTTTCTGTGTCAATTATGACACCTCATGATTTTCATGTTTTGTTAATTTAACACTTTTAAGAAAAGAATCAAGTTTGTTAGGTAATAATTAGGACATCTAGACCATTCACATGCTTAGACAATTGGTAGTTCAGATAGTTGTAGCATTCTGAGATATTTTGTAATTGTTGTTTGAGCCCTATCTCTCTATAAAAGGGAAGAGGAAATCAGTAGTAAAGGTTCCCAAATTATGTTTTCATAGGTTCTGAATTCTGTATTTGAGGGTTTTGAATTCTGTTTTTAGAGGAGGTTCCAAGTTTGGTTCTAATTTCTTATTCCAGGGGTTGTATTTGTTTTGCAGATTTCACAAGTTTAGGCTCTTATCATATATTTAATTTTTGAAGATTAATGAAGAAAGTTTATGGTGATTCCAAGCATTGGTGATCTGAAATGGGGACATAAAGGCTTCTTGTCAGCTTACAAGAACCTCTCCCACTAAAAATCTTAAACAATTTCCAAGATCTATCTTACGCTTGACAATTTGCGGAATTAAAAGTGCTTGAAATAGGTGTATGCTTATGTTTTTCCTTAACTGATTATGTGCTTTGAGTTCATTTGCTTATGTTGAAATAAAACTCAGATAACAGTAAATAAAAGCATCAAATAAACATCATACACATGAGACAACAATATAATATGGAGTTCACCCTAATATCTTGGGCTACGTCTCCTTGAGCTCTAGTCAACTCGACTAGGCTCTTTGGGATTATGGCTGAATTCTTTTACAAGCTCCACGCTCAAATCCATTAGTTTACAACTGAACCTATGGGTTTAGGATACCATCTTATCCCACTATCTGTTCATACTCTATAGATAGATCTAGGCTTCTCTATACTAGATTCCTTCAATCAGTGCTCTGAGATATCTTGAGCTCTAGCTTGCACCAACTCCCTCAGAATTCTCTTACTGTCTCTGGAACTCCTTCCATCCTATCTTCAGCACACATCAGACACCAGCAATAACTGGATCATTTGATCTCTTTGCTGTTCTCTTGGCTCTGGCTCTCACTCTGGCTTTGGCTCTCGGCTCTGGCTCTGGCTCTAGCTCTCGGCTCTGGCTCTGGCTATCGGCTCTCAACTCTAGCTCTCATGAGCTTCTGGTTTCACTTGACCTCCAAGCGACCCTCTGTCAATTGAGCTCTTTGGTTTCGCTCAACCTCCAAGCAACTCCAAAACTCCAAGCTCCCTCTGTCAATCATGCTCTCTAGTATGTCTGTTCCTCTACGTGTAATCATTCCCTTGTCTCTGCGTCTTCCTCTACTCCCTGTGGCTCTACGTTTGGCCCTCTGGTTCTGTGTTTCTATGGCTCTACGTCTGGCCATCTAGCTCTGTGGCTCTGCGCGTTAGATAACACATTCCTGTTACAAATGCATCATTGTTTCGAAAAGCATCATTTGTTACAAAATGCCCGCTTACGGCATGGCAAAATGATATTAGAATAGAGATTGTTACAAAGGAATCAATGGGCACGGGCAACCTGTTCGTTTGGCCTTCCTCCTGCCATAATCCCAAAAACAGCAGCATAACGGAATACACAGGCAAACTGATGAAAAACATGTCATGGAGCGTTTAACCAGACTTCAAATAATATAGAATCACATCTATATCCCTCTCGGGTCCATCCTGTCATCGCAAATCTCAATTGCATAGGCAGAACGCTTAAAACCCAAGAAATGGCCAAAAACATCAATACACGAGAATACACAAAAAATCTGAAATTCCGAATTTCAAAACTTATGAAATCACATTCATAATCTCATCGAGTTCGTGCCTCTAATCGCATATCACAATCGCATGTCACATATGTGCATTGACCCTTTGTATCGGGGATTCACCGATCTCCTAATCTCTGATCACTCCGATCGTCGATTTTGCACATCGCATATTGCATCGGCCCAATGGACTATGTCTCTGCTCCTCCGATCGCCTGATTGCTTGATCGCCAATAACGCTTTATCGTTGATTGCTTTGTCACATGTCGCAACATCGGCATATCACCAATCGGCCTACCCAGGGGTTGCAATATCGCATGCATCCTACCTCTGATCCGATATATCGGAGATCGCTAATCGGGGTTCCTTAAGGCCTTTGGTCTAAGTCTGCCCTTTGCACCTCTTTTGATGCGATTTCCTTAAGGAGCCTTTAAGTCCATTTTTATAAGAAATTGCCTCCTTTTCTAAGGACAATGGGCAAACTTCTTATTACAATAACTTCATCATCCGAAGTCCATTTTAGCCCATTCAAATTGCATTAGATTCAGATTGAAACAATCTATGAAATGATACTATTTTTCAAATCATCCAATGATTTTCATTTTTCCCCTGTGAGGAAAATTCATAGACTTATAAGTCTATGTTAGATCCATTTTAGATCACGCCTTCCCACTAAAAAGCTTTTGGTCTCCAAAAGACTGATATACTGATCTGAATAATAAATGAGAGTACATCACCCTCTTCTTTCAGCCTCCATACACTTGCCTTGCATAGTGCCTTTGAACACTCCCTTCCTGGATGTGCTTGTCCTCCTGGGAAGAACTGTCTTCCTCCTTGACTTCTTGTAGAACTCCTGCTGAGAAGGCCGCAGAAGGTAGTTTGAACTTCTCTGCCTTGATCATTGATCCAAGGTGGCTCAAACCAATGTGAAGTTACATCTGCTTCACAAAATTTTCATTTGTACCTGTTTGACATACTGTCAACAACAACAGCTGTTAACAACAACAGGATTACAGACAACAACTAGATGGCCTAAACTCTTGCTTCAACAAAAGAAACAGATTTCACATCTTGTGAATACCATCATGTCTTTACATCTGCATACAAATGATTCACTAGATAACAAGCCAAAAAAACATGCCTTTAAAAAATTGACCCTTCAAGTCAAGCATGTAGAAAAATAATTCCACAGTTCTTTTTCAAAGATGAAACCCTTCATCATCATCTCCATATTGGAGACCAAATCAACTTTTCTCAAGTCAATATTGCATTACATGCATGTTTCAAAACAAAGCAATCAACCCTTCAAGTTAATTACACATACATGTTCAAATACAAGGAAATCATCGAGATCCTTGTGTTCATGCATATCATGCTTATGCATGCATTTCATCCTTCAAATTTTGCTTAAGTACACTGTACTTTCGAAGCTGAAATGAAATATAATGTTGCAGCAATAAAGTGAGTCTCCTACTCAACTTTTCCATTCACCTTCTTGGTAAAAACTTGCAACTTGCATCTCATTAACAAAGAAATGCAAATAGATGTGATACATTTCTTTTCACATCAAAATATATGCAGCGTTAATTGGATAAGAACTCTAACCATTTCTTACCAATCCATTTCAAAGGTCCTTCCTTTGCCTGCACATCAACAAAAACATGTGAATCATCCTGAAACACATCATTCATGGAATCTTCCTTTCCATTTCAGCCATTTTCTCTTTCCACCTTCTTCGAATTTTGTGGAAGCATTGTTGGATTCAGAGTCCAACATTTTGCAGCAATATGTCATTGCTTATGGCAGTAAGTGCAACACATGTGCATCTCCTCAACAACATGATTTTCCTCGTCCAATGGACCTTTGGCTTCTTACTTCTTTTCCTTCCAAAGTTTCCTGCATGTGGCCATTCCCTTCCAACATCTAGAAACAATATGGTTACCCAAACCACAAAAGGAATAAGCAATTCTTTTCCCATGCTTATATGGAAATTTATCATGCTAAACATAATCAAAAGGAATATGGTTAGAACCAGATTTATACCTTTCTATTTCACCTTTATTGCCTTCATGAGGAGGTGAATTTAATGAAGAAGTAGCTCCCTTTGGAACACCATCAACCTCTTCAAGGCTGTCAGAGTTTCCACAACTCTCTGGTTCAAGTGCATGCTTATGAACACTTGCATCCTGCAAATGATGTTTCAAGCTATTGCATTCTCCATGAATACAATCTTTACACTCTTGAGGTAGAAGACTTGAAATGAAACTCCTTCTTGGAACTGTTTCAATGGCCTTCATGGCAGCTTTGGAACTTTCTCCATAAGACTGTCCATAGCCAAGACCCAAATACTTAGGCCTTTCCTCAACCATTATTGGCTCAACAATACCTTATGCATGTTTGCCCAAGCCTTTTCCTTCATATCCCATCTTGGACATTAACTTGGAACCTATGCCTCTGGTATGTTTTTCAAAAGAACCAATATAAACATTCTTAGAGGAAATTGAAGACAAACGGGAATTATTTACCTCTTCTTCAAGCTGATACTTGACTAAGGCTTCTTTGGCAATGAAGAGCTGCGTCTCCAACTCATGCATCCTTTCCAGGTTCATATTTGCAATATGAAGTTGGCCTTCCACTTCCAGCAATTTGTTAGAAAGCAACTGCTGCTCTTCCTTCATTTAATTCAACTGCTTTCAAAGTCCAAAACTTATTTCTCTTACCATATCCATCATGATGCACAAGTCTTGATTCATGTCTTTACCACAAAATCTTGTGATGAAGGAGGGTTTTGAGGACTCACTTGTAGAAGTTGTCATTATGAAAATGAACAAAAGAACTTCAAACAAGATTAACAAAGAGCTTATTCAAGCAACCTTTTGCAACAAACATCTTGTGCTTCAAGGATTTCCTTGAGGTCCTTTGGGATAAGAAGAATGCCTTCAGCCCTTCTTCCTTCTTGTCCTCTCCTGGACTTAGCTAACAACAACTTTCCCTGAACCTCTGCAAACTCACACAACAGTCAGTTTACAAACAATCAAACAACTAAATTCTTTCTACTGTTTGAACACCTTTCAAGTCAAACAAGCATATAGATTGCTTTGTTGATCAAGCATCCACCCCTGATACCACCTACATCATGATACCATTTTCTTTAGTATAACCAGTTCTGATATGACCTTCTTTGAAGGTGGGGTTAATCAACCTGATGCTTTGATATAACTGCTCTGATACCACCTGATCTTAAATGGGGACCTAAAGGCTTCTTGTCAGCTTACAAGAAACTCTCCCACTCCAAAGCTTAAACAATTTCCAAGATCTATCTTATGCTTGACAATTTGCAGAATTAAAAGTGCTTGAAATAAGTGTATGCTTATGATTGTCCTTAACTATTTATGTGCTTTAAGTTCATTTTCTTATGTTGAAATAAAACTCAGATAACAGTAAATAAAAGCAGCAAATAAACATCATACACATGAGACAACAATATAATATGGAGTTCACCCTAATATCTAGGGCTACGTCTCCTTGAGCTCTAGTCAACTCGACTAGGCTCTTTGGGATTATCGTTGAATTCTTTTACAAGCTCCACACTCAACTCCATTGGTTTACAACTGAACCTATGGGTTTATAATACCATCTTATCCTATTGGCTGTCCATACTCTGCAGACAGATCTAGGCTTCTCTAGACTAGATTCCTTCAATCAGCGCTCTGAGCTCTCTTGAGCTCTAGCTTGCACCAACTCCCTCAAAATTCTCTTACTGTCTTTGGAACTCCTTCCATCCTATCTTCAACACACATCAAACACCAGCAACAGTTGGATCATTTGATCTCTTTGTTGTTCTCTCGGCTCTGGCTCTGGCTCTGGATCTGGCTCTCGACTCTGGCTCTGGCTATGGCTCTTGGCTCTAGCTCTTAGCTTTAGCTCTGGCTCTACCTCTTGACTCTGGCTCTGGCTCTGGCTCTAGCTCTGGCTCTCGGCTCTCAGCTTTGGCTCTCATGAGCTTCTGGTTTCGCTTGACCTCTAAGCGACCCTCTGTCAATTGAGCTCTCTAGTTTCGCTCGACCTCCAAGTGACTCCAAAACTCCAATCTCCCTCTGTCAATCGTGCTCTCTGGCTTTTGTAAGGCATTCTTCCGGCTCTATGACTTCCTGTCCGTTCCTCTATGTGTAATCATTCCCTTGTCTCTACGTCTTCCTCTGCTCCCTGTGGCTCTGCATCTGGCCCTCTGGCTCTGTGGCTCTATGGCTCTGCGCATTACATAATGCATTCCTGTTACAAATGCATCATTATTTAAAAATGCATCATTTGTTACAAAACCTCCGCTTACGATGTGGCACAATGATTTTAGAACAGGGACTGTTACAAAGGAATCGGCGAGCACGAGCAACCCATTCGTTTGGCCTTCCTCCTGCCATAATCCCAAAAACAACAGCATAACAGAATACACAGGCAAACTGATGAAAAAAACGTCATGGAGCGTTTAACTGGACTTCAAATAATATAGAATTGCATCTATATCCCTCTCGGGTCCGTCCTATCATCGCAAATCACAATCGCATAGGCGAAACGCTTAAAACCTAAGAAATGGCCAAAAACATCAATACACGGGAATACACAGAAAATCCGAAATTCCAAATTTCAAAACTTATGAAATCACATTCATAATCTCATAGGGTCCTTGCCGCTGATCGCATATCGCAATCGCATGTCGCGTATGTGCATTGGCCCTTTGTATCAGTTATTTTCCAATCTGAGAGATGTCAATATTTCAAACTTCACAATTGAATTATGATATTTCATCATTCTATCTATGTTCTTAAAATCATAGTTAAGTTTCCAACTATGAATGACTTTATGGTTCTAGTTAAAATGGTAAATTGCAATTGAAAACTCCCTCTCAACAAGATACTAAACATGGATATGTACTTTGAAAAGTGAAAAATAAAGCATGGATATACACTTGGCAATTGCAAAATAAACTTAGGTATGTAATTTGAAAAGTACAAAATAAAGCATGGATATGTGCTCAAGAAAAGTAACATCAAAGGGGATTAATATCACCACAAATAAAATATGGGGATTTAATGTAATAAATGCAAAATCAAAAGGGATCAATAGTGGTATCTAAACCCTCTCATAGGGTGTTTTGAACAAGCTTGGAGCAAATGAGGGCACCTATCACCTTCATGGATAGGTGACATGAAGCTTAATCATGATAACATGTGAGACGAAGGTTAAAGGGATGTCCAAGAAAATTATGTTTAGACCCTTCAATATGGCAAGAAATTCCATACTTCACATGAGAATTAAGCACTACCTTGTTGCTATGATGAATGTGCATTGGTAATGTCTTCTAAATGATATGCACATTGTTAAAATATTAATGAGGGATCTTGCTCAAACTTGACATGAGCTCCTTGGAAGGTTAGTTTCTTTAGTATTTTTATTGTGTTTTTATAGTTTTTCTAGGTAGATCCTAGACCTTCTTGAGCATTATCAAAAGGAAAATAGGATTTCTTGAAGCTTTCTATCCCCATTTGGGCTAATCCATTTGAATTTCATGATCATTGGTTTGGTGTGGGGGGGGTCCCATTTCCTCTGATTTTCTTGAGATAAGGGCATGAGGTTTCCTATTGTAAGAAGGTCTTCTTGGCATCAAGCTAAGGTGATTCAAGGGGTAGAAGGAAAATCCCACTTCCTAGTTATTTCAAACTTTGTGGATAGGAGGTTGAGTGACAAGGGCTCTATTTGGAGTTGGTTTTTTTGGACACCATTCAACTCACCATGTTCAACCTGTGGTAATCAAATTAGAAAGAGCCATTTAGGTAACATGAACACGAATTAGATAGAAGGGAAGAATTTAGTTCGTGTTAGTAAGACAAGTAAAACAAGAACGGTAGGCCCTTGGTCCTATAGAATCCCTAACGACATAACCTCTCCGTAGAAGCACACCAAAGCCAAAGTGGAGGCAATGGACACTACATAATACAATAGGAGGTTTCCAAATTCAATTAAGGAGGAGATAAATTGTATTGAAAATTTAGTTAAAGTAAGGAGTATAAATACTTCCATGAAAATTATTGATGAGGTTCTAGATTGGATTTCAAACAAGGGTTTCTCTTGTAGTAGACTAAATACTTCATGATGGTAGAACTATATTGGCACAATAATTATTTTATTGCATAGGTATTGGTGAGGTAGTGTAGAAACGAGACACTCAACAACAAGGTATACTTGACAAATCAGGTTTCCTAGAAAAGAAGTATGAGGTTATTCAAAGCCATCTTGGGAATTGAAGTTGTGGTGGAGAAACAAAACCCTAATGACCAAACATACACAATGATGATTCATTAACCCAATCAACCACTTTACATCTATGTGGACTCAACTTCATAGTGTGAGGATTAGTAGCTTTATTGCCTTGTCTCAATTCTTTTTTCTAGCTCTTATTTTAGTTGTAACTTGGATAACTCCCTTACCTAATTTCATAGAGCAGTGCACTACCAATAAATGTCAAGTTTTATGGTTAGTTCCTATTATCGCTGTAGTGTTGTAGTAGATCGCATGAATATAGACAATTTTGTTAGTACTAGTATACTTAGTGTAATGAATAATTCTAAACATTCCCTTTTAGTTAGATGTTAAAAATAGTTATGTACTTCCAAAAGTGGCAAATAAAACTTAATATAAACTTGACAAATGTAAAATAAACAACAATGTGTACTTTGAAAAATGCAAAATGAAACATGGATATGTTCTTGAGAAATGAAAAATCAAAGGGGATTAATATCACCACATATATTATGGGAATGAAGTGCAAGAAATGCAAAATTAAAGGGGATCAACGATGGTATCTGAACCCCCTCATATTGAGTGATAGGAATTGCCTTTGGAGAAAATGAGGGCACCTATCACCTTAATGAATAGATGGTATCGAGCTCATAATCATGAAAACACATGAGAGATAGGTTGAAGGGATGTCAAAGAACATTATGTTTCAATCCTATTGGAAAGTAGCTCCACACTTCACTTGAGAATTAAACACTACCTTACTAGTATGATGAATTCACATGTACAAGATCTTGTAAATAATGTGCACATTGTTAACATCTTGATGAGGGAACTTGCTCAAACTTGACACGAACTACATGGAAGGTTAGTTCGTTTGCATATTTTTTGTGTTGCTTCTTCTTCTTCTTCATTTTTTTTTAGGTGGAGTCTAGATCTCCTCAAACATTATCAAAATTAATAAAGGCTTGAAGTGCATACCAAGAAGTGTCAAGTTTTATGGTTAGTTCTTGTTATCCCTATAGTGTTGTAGTAGATCCCATGAATATAGACAATTTTGTTAATACTAGTATACTTAGTGTAGTGAACAATTCTAAATGTTCCCTTTGAGCAAGATGTTAAAAATGGATATGTACTTTTAAAAGTGTAAAAAAAAAATTAGATATACATTTTACAAATGTAAAATAAACAACGATATGTACTTTGAAAAATGAAAAAATGAAACATGCATATGTTCTTGAGAAATGCATTGTAGAATTTTGTAGAATTTTTCTACAAATCAACTAGCTCTAATACCATGTAGAGATTTTTCTACAAATCAGCTAGCTCTAATACCATGTAGAAATTCCCACTTGTAGATCACCTAGTAATGAAATTTACTAAAGCAAAAAATTTGATCTACTTCTACAACCATTGAGCAGAAGTTTAATCGAACATGAGCAACATCAATAAAAACACATATAACTAATATGGAGAAATCAAACACACATAACACTGAAGATATAACCAGGGGAAAACACCAGCCTAAAACCCCATCTCTGTATTATCATACAAGTGGAAATATGTCTGGATTACACAAAGCCTCAGCTCGAAAGCTATCTAGCTCTCAGTAAAATCCCTCTGCTACTCATAGACAGTCAAAGGCTTCTCACAAACCTTGTCCTCTACCCTCCAAGTCTCCTATTTCTATGCTTAGTTTTTCGTGGGTCCTCCAGCTGCAACCTGTGTGATTCTCACCTCACACACACACACTGACCTTTGAAATAACTACACAAACCTGAAGGAAATAAATCCTCATCATGGATGAGCTTCCTTTATAGGAAAAATATTCATCCAACTGATAGTACAATGTCCCTTCTCTGATCTCAATTGGGTCTCTGTCTAAACTGGCATGCATGAGTTATTTAAGCTATAATATGCAACTATTTGAAAATAATAGTTGTTACATGCATGCAAGCATTAACAAACTGAATCTCATTAATTTCACAACTTGTTAAATTAATCTAACTGGACTTGACTTAGTTAATTGAGCCAACTAATTACAACTCATAATTACAACTCATCCTCATCCTTTAACTGATGGTTAAATCTATCTATTAAAGGATAATATGTTGCATGTCCTCACAAAGACTTCAAGTTTGATTTTCCTTAACTAATTAACTCATGGAGAATTAATTAATTAATATTCCAAACTACTGGTAAGACCAAATTCGAATTTACTTCCTATAGATAGACGAGTGACTGCTATAAATAGGAAGGGACCCAAAAATGCTATTTTTAGAAGATGCTATTTTTAGCAGTTTCACCTCTCACCCAAGGTGGCCAAAATACTCATTGGTTAAACTGCTATTTTTAGAAGTGCTATTTTTAGTAGTTCTATTTTTAGCAATTTCTAAATTTACATTTCTTGTTTCACACTTTTCAACACTCCCTCTCAACAAGAAAGGCTTCCTCTCGAACCCGATCCTATAACTCTAGAATGTTTTTCATGCAACACATCTACCAAGTGCGGTTGCTCCAGCAACACTTGGAACAAAAAACTCCCAACTGACTTCTCTGTTGGGCTAGAAACATACTTTGATGTTGAAGCTCTACCTGCTGCTGACAAGTGTTCCCTCTATAACCTCTGCGCTACTGCAACATCTCCATGCATCTCGTACTATTGCACCCTTCTTTGTGCTACCCTGCACTGTGCAACACACTTGTGCCTCTCACATTGTTGCAGCCTGCATGCTTTGCGCTGTCTTGGGATTCCCTACATTGTAGCTCTCTCTGCCGCTCCATCCGCATCTGTATCTACCCAATCAGTTAGTTCTGTTACTCCTCATCGGGGCTCCCATAGCAAAGTCAAATCAAAGAGGTTGGGTACCTCAAGGATCCTGCCCCTCCTCCTTGGGACGATCACTCCACATCGCCCCACCTCCTATCTGGAGGTATGCCTGCATGTGATCCCTTTGCCCACCTGGCTCGAAGTTTCCCCTATTGGAGGTATCTGCATGAGTAGATGTCTCTACTCGATCTCCTCTCATCTTCCCCTATTGTGGTTGTTCCACAACCTCCTGAAGCTGCTACACCAATCATGGCTCCTCCACAATTGTCTGAGACTTCTTCTGGCTCTACATGTTGAGAGGTAATTTACTCTCCCTCTCAACCACCAAGTATCTAACCTTTACCTTGCTCCTCAAGGCTTTGCATGCATCTTGTACCTCAAGTGCATACAGGTTCTTGGCTAGCACACCAATCTATTTCATATTCCCCGCTATCACAAAATTTTCTAGGAAAAGTGTTGATTTTAAATCGGCGATATCTCCCTCATCCGAACTCCGATTCAGCCAATTTTTTTTTTTTTTTTGGGTATTTTTCCGCAAGGAATCCAAATCTACTATTTGTTTATGAGAATTTTGTATAGAAATTTTCAGATTTACTCTACAAACTCTCGGCCTAAAACTCAAAACTTTGAAATCTCCTTGTCTTGTATATTGTTCTTCCTTGATCACCTGTGCTCTGAAACCATGTATAATTTTATAGAATTTTTCTACAAATCAGTTAGCTCTGATACCATGTAGAAATTCCCACCTGTAGATCACCTAGTAATTCAATGTACTAAAGCAAAACACTTGATCTACTTCTACAACAATTTAGCAGAAGCTTAATCAACCATGAGAAACATCAATAAGAACACATATAACTGATAAGAAGGAATCAATCACACATAACACAAAAGAATTTACCCGGGAAAAGCACCTGCCTAAAACCCCATCTCTGTATTATCATACAAGTGGAAATATAGTCCGGATTACACAAAGCCTTAGCTCGGAAGCTATCCAGCTCTCATTACAATCCTTCTGCTGCTCATAGAGAGTCAAAGGCTTCTCATAAACCTTCTCCTCTGCCCTCCAAGCCTCCTATTTCTATGTGCAGTTTCCTTGGGGTCTAGTGCTTCCACCTGTGTGAATTGGCCTCTTCACATGCTCACTAACCTCTAATCTAACTGCACAAACCCGAAGGAGATAAATCCTCATCATGGATGAGCTCCCTTTATAGGAAAAATATTCATCCAACTGATAGTACATTTTCCCTTCTCTGATCTCAATTGGGTCTCTATCTGAACTAACATGCATGAGTTATTTAAGCTATAATACGCAATTATTTGAAAATACCAGTTGTTACATGCATGCAAGCATTAACAAACTGAATATCATTAATTTAACAACTTGTTAAATTAATCTAACTGGACTTGACTCAGTTAACTGAGCCAACTAATTACAACCCATAACTACAACTCATCCTCATCCTTTAACTAATGGTTAATTCTATCTATTAAAGGATAATATGTTGCATATCCTCACAAAGACTTCAAGTTTGATTTTCCTTAACTAATTAACTCATGGAGAATTGATTAATTAATATTCCAAACTGCTGGTAAGACCAAATTCGAATTTACTTCCTATAGATAGACTAGGGACTGTTATAAATAGGAAGGGACCCAGAAATGCTATTTTTAGAAGATGCTATTTTTAGTAGTTTCACCTCTCACCCAAAGTGGCCAAAATGCTCATTGGCCAAACTGCTATTTTTAGAAGTGTTATTTTTAGCAGTTCTATTTTTAGCAATTTCTAAATTTACATTTCTTGTTGCAAAATTTTCAACACTCCCTCTCAACAAGAAAGGCTTCCTCTCGAACCTGATCCTGTAACTCTGGAATGTTCTGCATGCAACACATCTACCAAGTGTGGTTGCTCCAGTAACACTCGGTACAAAAAATCCCAACTGACCTCTCCGTTGGGCTAGAAACATACTCTGATGTTGAAGCTCTACCTGCTGTTGACAAGTGCTCCCTCTTTGACCTCTGCGCTACTGCAACATCTCCATGCATCTCTCACCGTTGCACCCTTCTTTGTGCTACCCTGAACTGTGCAACACACTTGTGCCTTTCGCATTGTTGCAACTTGCATGCTCTGCGCTATCCTGAGATTCCCTACATTGTAGCTCTCTCTGCCGCTCCATCTGCATCTATCTTTACCCAATCAGACAGTTCTGCTACTCCTCATCGGGGCTCCCATAACAAAGTCGAATCAAAGAGGTTGGGTACCTCAAGGATCCTGCCCCTCCTCCTTGGGACGATCACTCCACACCGCCCCACCTCCTATCTGGAGGTATGCTTACATGTGATCCCTCTGCCCACCTAGATTGAAGTTTCCCCCTATTGGAGGTCTCTGCATGAGTAGATGCCTCTACTCGATCTCCTCTCAACTTCCCCTGTTGTGGCTGCTCCACAACCTCCTGAAGCCGCTGCACCAATCGTGGCTCCTCCACAATTGTCTGAGACTTCTTCTGGCTCTGCATGTGGAGAGGTAATTTACTCTCCCTCTCAACCACCAAGTATCTAACCTTTTCCTTGCTGCTCAAGGCTTTGCATGCATCTTGTACCTCAAGTGCATACAGATTCTTGGCTAGCACACCAATCTATTTCATATTTTCCACCATCACGAAATTTTCTAGGAAAAGAGCTGATTTTAAATCGCCGATATCTCCCTCATCTGAACTCCGATTCAGGCGATTTTTTTTTTTTGATTTTGGGTATTTTTCCGCAAGGAATCCAAATCTGCTATTTGTTTATGAAAATTTTGTACATAAATTTTTAGATCTGCTCTGCAAACTCTTGGCCCAAAACTCAAAACTTTGAAATCTCCTCGTCTTGTATATTGTTCTTCCTTGATCACCTATGCTCCGATACCATGTAGAATTTTGTACAATTTTTCTACAAATCAGCTAGCTCTAATACCATGTAGAAATTTTCTACAAATCAGCTAGCTCTGAAACCATGTAAAGCTTTTTCTACAAATCAACTAGCTCGGATACCATGTAGAAATTCTCACCTATAGATCACCTGGTAATGCAATGTACTAAAGCAAAACACTTGATCTACTTCTACAATAATTTAGCGGAAGCTTAATCAACCATGTGCAACATCAATAAGAACACATATAACTGATAAGAAGGAATCAATCACACATAACACAGAAGAATTTACCCAGGGAAAGCACCTGCCTAAAACCCCATCTCTTTATTATCATACAAGTGGAAATATAGTCCGGATTACACAAAGCCTTAGCTCAGAAGCTATCCGGCTCTCAATACAATCCCTCTGCTGCTCATAGATAGTCAAAGGCTTCTCACAAACCTTTTCCTCTGCCCTCCAAGCCTCCTATTTCTATGTGCAGTTTCCTTGGGGTCTAGTGCTGCCACTTGTGTGAATTGGCCTCTTCACACACTCACTAACCTCTGATCTAACTGCACAAACCTGAAGGAGATAAATCATCATCATGGATGAGCTTCCTTTATAGGAAAAATATTCATCCAACTGATAGTACATTGTCCCTTCTATGATCTCAACTGGGTCTCTGTTTGAACTGACATGCATGAGTTATTTAAGCTATAATATGTAGTGATATGAAAATACCAGTTGTTACATGCATGCAAGCATTAACAAACTAAATCTCATTAATTTAACAACTTGTTAAATTAATCTAACTTGACTTGACTCAGTTAACTGAGCCAACTAATTACAACTCATCCTCATCCTTTAACTGATGGTTAAATTTATCTATTAAAGGATAATATGTTGCATGTCCTCACAAAGACTTCAAGTTTGATTTTCCTTAATTAATTAACTCATGGAGAATTAATTAATTAATATTCCAAACTGCTGGTAAGACCAAATTCGAATTTACTTCCTATAGATAAATTAGGGACTGCTATAAATAGGAAGGGACCCCGAAATGTTATTTTTAGAAGATGTTATTTTTAGCAGTTTCACCTCTCACCCAAGGTGGCCAAAATGCTCATTGGCCAAACTGCTATTTTTAGAAGTGTTATTTTTAGCAATTTTTAAATTTACATTTCTTGTTCCACACTTTTCAACATGCATAATCAAAGGGGATTAATATCACCACAAACATTATATGGGAATGAAGTGCAAGAAATGCAAAATTGAAAGGGATCAACGATGGTATCTAAACCCCCTCATATTAAGTGATAGGAATGACCTTTGGAGAAAATGAGAGCACCTATCACCTTAATGAATAGATGGTATCAAGCTCAAAATCATGACAACACATGATAGGTAGGTTGAAGGGATGTCAAAGAATATTATGTTTCAATCCTTTTGGCAAGTAGCTTCACACTTCACTTGAGAATTAAACGCTACCTTACTAGAATGATGAATGCATATGGGCAAGCTCTTGTAAATAATGTGCACATTGTTAACATCTTGATGAGGGAGCTTGTTCAAACTTGACAAGAGCTACATGGAAGGTTAGTTTCGTTTCCATATTTTTTGTGTTCCCTCTACTTCTTTTTTCAAATTTTCTAGATGGAGTCTAGACCTCCTCAAGCATTGTCAAAATTAATAAAGGCTTGAAGTGCACTACCAAGAAGTGTCAATTTTTATGGTTAGTTCCTATTATCTCTATAGTGTTGTAGTAGATCCCATGAATATAGACAATTTTGTTAATACTAGTATACTTAGTGTAGTGAACAATTCTAAACATTCCCATTGAGCATGATGTTAAAAAGGGATATGTACTTCCAAAAGTGTAAAAAAAAACCTTAGATATACACAAATGTAAAATAAACAACAATGTGTACTTTGAAAAATGCAAAATGAAACATGGATATGTTCATGAGAAATGGAAAATCAAAGGGGATAAATATGACCACAAATTTTAAATGGGAATGAAGTGCAAGAAATGCAAATTTGAAGGGGATCAACGATGGTATCTAAACCCCTCTTATTGGGTGACACGGATGGCCTTTGGAGAAAATGAGGGCACCTATCACCTTAATGAACATATGGTATCAAGCTCATAATCATGATGACACGCGAGAGATAGGTTCAAGGGATGTCAAAGAACATTATGGTTCAATCCATTTGGCAAGTAGCTTCACACTTCACTTGAAAATTAAACACTACCTTACTAGTATCATGAATTCACATGGGCAAGCTCTTGCAAATAATGTGAGCATCGTTAACATCTTGATGAAGGAGCTTTCTCAAACTTGAAATGAGCTACATGGAAGGTTAGTTTCATTTGCATATTTGTTATGTTTTCTCTTTTCTTTTCTTTTTTCTCAGTTTTTCAGTTTTTCTAGGTGGAGTCTTGACCTCCTCAAGCATTATCAAAATTAATAAAGGCTTGAAGTTTCCTCACATCATTTACAACAATACCCATTTAAATTTGTAGTTGCTAGTGTGGTAGAGGGAAACCCTATTTCCTTTGCTTTTCTCAAGCCAAAGATGCCACATTACCTATTATAAGAGGGTCTTCTTGGCATCGATCTATGATGCTTGGAGTAGAAGGAAAACCTCTTTTCCTGTTCCTTTTGAAGTTTATAGACAAGAAGTTTAGTCACAAGAGCTTTGTTTGGAGTCTTATTCCTTTCGAATTTTATAAATAGGAGGTTTAGTCACAATGGTTTTGTTTGGAGTTAGTTTGATTAGACATTGTTATGGTGATCAAATTGGAAAGGGGCAACTAGGTAACATGAACTTGATCAAATTGGAAAGAGGTTACTAGGTAACAAGAACTATGACTAGTTTGATTAGACATTGTTATGGTGATCAAATTAGAAAGAGGCAGCTAAGTAACATGAAATGGAGTTAGGTTGATTACACATTATTATGATGATCAAATTGAAAAGACGTAGCTAAGTATCATGAACCAAGCATGGAGAAGGGAAGAATAGTGTTGATGTTATATGTGGAGCGAGAAAGGTAAGGCCTTGGCCCTCGAGTGGAACACACAACCTTGTGATTTGGAGTCATTTTACCGGGGTTGGAATTTTTACCAAACATGAGTCAAACACTTTACCAGGGTTATATTGTTGGAAGAATAGTGCTGATGTTATATGTGGAGTGAGAAAAGGAAGGCCTTGGCCCTCGGGTCGAACGCACAACCTTGTGATTTGGAGTCAAACATTTTACCAAGGTTGGAATTTTTTACCAAACATGAGTCAAACACTTTACCGGGTTTAGAATTTTTACCAGAGAAGAGAAGAATATTATTTGAAGAATACTGTTAGAATTTTTACCGAACATGAATCGTTCATAGCGTATTTCTCGAGTGGAATAAAAGGATAACGAAAACGACAAATTCTTGCTAACAGGTGTCCAGTGCGGTGAGCGTGGATCGAACACGCGACCTTCAGATCTTCAGTCTGACGCTCTCCCAACTGAGCTATCCCCGCATGAATGAGCAGAGTGGATCCCAATTTTCTTTCAGAGAAAACGTCGATATGTTGAATAGTTAGTATTTTATATTTGCAACTGCTTTTAATGAGATTCGAACTCACGACCTCTCTCTTACTAAACGGTTGCTGTAAAGGTAAGCGTCAAAATGTGGAGGGCATGTGTCATAAATTGTAAAGCTAAATAGTTGTGGTTGCTGGGTTAAATTATGTGCTCTTGGCTTAACGAGGGCTTTCAACGAGTGTCATTTCTTGTAGTTATTGTTGTGAATTTCTTTTTACCTTTTCAATTTGATAATTAAATGGTTTATATAGTTATAATAATATTAGTTTCTAAATATAAATATATTAAAGATAATAATATATGCAGATTTACAAGAGATTTTTTGGTGTAAATCACATGATATTTCTGACAATGAATCACACTAGTTGGTTCGAAACGTGTCGACAAATGAAATATCATGTGATTTACGCCGAAAAATCTCTTGTAAACTTGTTATGGATCACAGAAGTCTCAATTCAACAATATATGCAGATGTCAAGGTTTTTGAATGTATTTAAATTTTAACCTAATTTTAAAACCGTTTCCTTTAAATATGGAATGATTAGTGAAATTGATTTATAATTATTAAAATATTTTTATTTTTTATTTTTAAGATATTTATTAAAATGAGTGTTAATTTTGTTTATAAATATATGTATAAATTTGTAAACTTGAATTCTTATTTAATTGAAAACAATTTTTAATAAAAATAGAGATGTATATTTAAATTGAAATCAGTCTAAATTTATTTTAATTTTGGATCTACTAAATTTTTAAAAGGATAAAATCTTTTGACATGCAATTTTATTTTAAGTGAAAAGAGACTTGATTCTTCTAGGTTTGGTAGATTTGGAGTTAAGATGTATCTAGACTGGTTTAATTTCTCCTTTTAAATAGACTATATTCCACATGAATACTATGAGTCAATACTATGTGTTTTTATACCATGGATCAATAACATAAATGAATACCATAAAATTATTTTTATTTTATTTTAATCAAATAAAAATGTTTTCATGTTTATTAATTTCATTTTAATTTTTATATTTAATCTAGTACACTAATGATAATAATAACAACTAAAAACATTACTATGTAAATTTAGTGATTTCTATAGTATTTATAATATTCAAATTAATCAAATTAACATTTCTCTCCAAAAAAGAATGCTTTGAAATAAATATTTAAAAATAACTATTAAGAGAGATGAGTTTATGAGTTTCTTTACACTTTTTTCTGGAAAGAAAAATGAAAAAGAAAACAGACTAATTTAATGGATAAAAAAAAATTGTACATATCTCAAAATTGTTTAGGAGGAAGTCTCGATATTTAGATAAGGAAATTATAATTGAAGGGAAGGAAGCTTTTAGCCAAAGATGTTAAAATAAAAACAAATATATATTACATTATTAAATTAAACATTATTTATATGGATCTTTAAGACAATATCATTGAACTAGTTCCATAAGATGATCTCATAACTAGGTCCACCAACTTAATTTGTGTCTTTTAGTAGTGTATGACATCGCTCAAAGCCATTAATACAAGTGTTACAACAAATAAGATATGAGAAAATGTGAAGAGTTAGTGGTTGCAGGGGTGGAAGAATTTTTTCAAGGATGAGGAAAGGGTTTTAATAACAGAGGTTATCACATTAATACAAGTGTTCCTTAGTTTTGTCTCAAGGAGGATAATATATTATTAAAGGAGGAGGTTTCTCTGGAGGAATTAAAAGCTATTTTTTTTGTAGTTTTTATAGGGATAAAAGTTTAAGTCTAAATAACTAGATTGTGGAATTTTTTTGGGATTCCTACAATTATTGAAAAGTGATTTGCTTCAAATGGTAAAAAATGTAAAGTTTTCCAAAAGAATTTTAACATCTTTTAATATGATTTTTTTTCCTTTGGTTCCAAAACCAAATATTCCATCCTCCATTGAGGGTTTTCATATAGTATTTTTATGCAATTGTGGTTATAAGATAGTGGTAAAAATCATTGCAAAGAGGATACAAATATTTCGTCAAAGATAATTTTAGGGGAATAGTTCAATTTCTTAGTTGGTCTGTAAATTCATGAGGTTATTTGGGTAATGAGTTGTGTAATGTAAGTTTTAACCCTGTACAAGTAATGGCTAACCAAAAATATTTTTTAGTACATCTCTCTCTCTCTCTCTCTCTCTCTCTCTTTCTCTCTCTCTCTCTCTATATATATATATAGAGAGAGAGAGAGAGAGAGTATATATATATATATATATATATATATATATATATATATATATATATATATATATATATATATATATATATATATATATATATATACTCTCTCTCTCTCTCTCTCTATATATAGATATATATATCAACATCCATAAACCACTAATCTTTTTAACCTAGATTAAAATAAACCGCAATTTTTTAACTAAAACAACAAAACAATGTGATAAATAACCATGCATGGGAAAACTACTAAAAGCAAAAACCATGTGCCTAAAACCACCAAAAATGGACATTAAAAATTGCCCAAAATTATTCCAAGGGCGCTAACATGGGCGCTAACCTTTAACCCCCCTGTTGTGTTTGATGCAACATACAACACATGGAATAGTTATGCAAATAATAAAACACATACTCAACATTCTCCCACTTTTTATTTTCTTTGCATACAGGTGGTGGCAGGGGTACGTTATCAACAATCCAGACAATAATGCCCTCTTTCTGCATACAAAGAGAACTTCTTAGTGCTCATATATTTTGTTAATGAATCTATAATATTCTTTAAGTGACCACCCTATCTAATAGCACCTTATTCTCTTCATTCGTATCTCTCACAAGTGATATTGAACATCAATATGCTTTGTCTTAGAATGATAAGTTGGGTTCTTTTCCAAAAAGGTTGCACTCTAACTCTTGCAATCTATCCTTATATCTTGTTGTACCAACCTAATACTTGAATACAATATCAATAATCGTATTTCTTCCTTGCTTGCATGAGTGGTTGCCCATATATTCAACTTTTGTAGTTAACAATGCCACTACAGACTGTCTCTTATTCGTCGAACTAATTTCTCCCCCAAATAGGTTAAACATACACGTACTTGTAGATCTTCTGTGATCTACATCTCTAGCCAATCTATTGATCCAGGTGGCTCCATACACGCTCAGGATTCAGAGGTGACTCACAATAGCTAAAAAATCAAAGTCCTTAGATTGAAGAGAAACTAAGACCAAATCATAGTGCTCATCGCCCTAATTCCAACGATGTGAATGCCACTCAAATCCAAGTTAGTATTCTCAAGCTATAACTACTCAAAGTTCTGGTCAAACTTGGCCAGGGGAAAGCTTAACAAGGCAACAATTTGGTAGTGACCTGACACATGGAATCTGGCTACTGGAATGGGCCATACATGCTCAGGATTCAGAGGTGATTCACAATAGCTCAAAAATCAAAGTCCTTAGATTGAAGAGAAACTAAGACCAAATCATAGTGCTCATTTCCCTAATTCCAACGATGTGAATGACACTCAAATCCAAGTTAGTATTCTCAAGCTATAACTACTCAAAGTTCTGGTCAAACTTGGCCAGGGGCAAGCTCAACAAGGAAACAATTTGGTAGTGACCTGACACATGGAATCTGGTTACTGGAATGGGCAAATATGTTGCCTACTTAATTTTCCCAATAACCCTTATTTTTCGGTGGATTAAAAAAGACCATATTTGTTATTTAAAAAAAAAATTAAAATAGGGGTGGTGGGTTGCCACCTCTGACATTGTTACATTATAAAACAATTTAAAAGAGATTTGGTTGGTGAGTAGTTAAACCCCGCCGACCTCAAATGTTAACATCCCGCATTACATGGAACGACCCACACCCGATTTAATCATACAACCACTGTTATATTATGTGGAGTCGGCGGGGTTCGAACCCTCCCGGACCACGTGGGTCGGGCCCTGACGAGTGGCTCCATGACGTATTCCAACAAACAAACCGCTCCAACAAATGCATCACTCCAACATTATATATCACTGTTGCCAAAAGAAAATGTTAATTGTCGTGCCAAAGTTGATGTAACTGCGCTAGATTGAGCCGGCGCTAACCACCAATTTTAACAATCAGCCAATTTAAAAATGTGGAGTTTAAAAATAATCAATGCGTCATCTAAATGGGGGCCAGTGTGGTTGGAACCCCTGACCACCTCGGGCCTAACTTGGCGCTTTAACCAATGAGCCAATAGCCCCACTTGGTAAAGTTCGCTCATGATTTTTATTAAACACCAACAGTGAATCATTCGCACAACCAATGGAGGAGGGTGGACCTATGGAACCATGAGTGAACCAAATGCAATGAAACCATGAGCCAGGGAATGTGCGAGATGCCAAAAAGATTCCCTTTGAGGGCCAGAGGCGCCAGTGTCAAATTTGGACAAGCTTATAGTCATTTTTGCACATTTTCTCGCCAAGAGTCCAACTGTATTGTCAGAATCTCCATCTGAGCAACATAAATTTAAGTGTCTAGCAACAAGGGATCTTTGCAAAATCTTATGGAATCTAAAAGATTCCATTGGAGGTTGATTTTTTACAGTGCCAGAATGATGCCGACTTTATAGTCATTTTTCACAGAATTTCGTAGGAAGCGCAGTGGTGTGCTCAGAGTCTTCATCTGACCAGAAAATTTTTCTACCATCTTCAAGAAGGAATATTTAAGGGAATCTTCAAGATGCCCGAGGGTTTAGAATTTGACGGTGTCAAAAAGGGGAAAATTTTATAGTCGTTTGACATGATTTCGCACCACGAATTCAACGGTGATGTCTGTTTCAACAACTGTGATTTGCATTTTTTGGCGATCACCAAAAGTGGAGGTATATGATGCAATTATGTCATGCTTTTCTTTTGATTTGCTGAAATGATGTCTTTGTTATTGAGATCCCTTATTTCCATTATGTTGAGGGATATTTGTATACCACATCATATGGGATTTTATTAGCTTGTCATGTTGAAGGAAGACCCATTTGAGTGACAGTGCCTATCGGGAGAACGTCTCATGGAGAGACATGCCACTCTTGTTGAGGGAATTTTCCCATATAAGCGAGAGTTCCTGAGAACGTCTCATGGAGATACATGCCACTCTCGTTGAGGGTGTTCATCCTTGTAATGATAAATAATGTACTATGTATTCATCATCATCTTGTATCACTTAATGAAGTGGCCTCCCCACTCTTGACACTAGGGCCCAGAGACACAACCCACACTGGGTGAACTCCGTTATCAATGTGTTATGTGTTCTTGATTTGATGGTTGTTGTTATGTTTCATCTTATTTACAGCATGCACATGTGAATTTTCATGCTCTTTTGAATGCAATTCTACTAACATCACAAAAGTAAAAGATCTTGGTTAATTCTGGTAGCTAAAAATATCTGGGTCATATATAACAAGAAATCCATATATGTCCAACATTCTATCCAATCCTAATCATCCTTGGTAGCAAAATCCATAACTAGTAGGGCCATGAAATACGTAAAAACCATCCTTATTGTTATCTAATGCTTCTTCCCTGGTTTTGACATATACCTACTTAATACTCTCACTCCATTTGTAATGCCTAGTCTAGTAAAACCATTCCATACATAAACCTTCCAACCACACTAGAATATGGAGCATAGTGTAACATACTCCCTACTATCCCTATCCCCTACTAAGGGTAGAAGGAGGTAGTTACTTTGATGACCCGACCTCCAAAGTAAAATTATGGAAATGGGGTATATATATATATATATATATATATATATATATATATATATATATAACTTGCTGTAAACTTAAAATGGATAATATTATTATGCTAGTCTCATCGAGACCTTTCCAATGATATAAATTTTCTTCAATCCGACTCTCGGATCAAAATATATGATCGAACAAAGTCTAGCCTATCAAGTCTCGCTACATCATCTAACTTGCCACGTGGTCCCACATGGCTATCCAATTCATGGCCATGACACCACCCATGTGACAGATACTGACCCACTCATGCTAGGTCCTATTATGTCAGTTGATGACCCGTTCATAACTAGTGTCAAGACATTTTCATAACCACAAGTGCATATATATATTATAATGTATATGCCATGTGCCCCCCCTTTGCCACCTCACCCCAAGTATAAAATCCTGGTGGGATTGCACTGCACACCACAAGAAAATCATTAGGGATGAGGCATCAGGGTAATGTTAGTGGATTTTATTGTTGGGGTGACATCACCCTTCCTGTGGATCCACTATGGGCATGTCACCTATCACCCACTTACAGAGCACATGGCCCCATAAAAACCCCAAATCCAACTAACAAATGTACCACCCCCAGGTTTCCACATTGCACAGTGGCCACATCACCTACCACGTTGTTCATGGGTCCCACCATTCCTCCACTGCGGTTGTAAAGTTTAATTTCACGTTATAAAATATGTGCAGGGTCCTCCACCCTAATACACCAAGTGCCAGGAAAACTTCCCCACAACGCCACATTCTCATGGAATATAAATCCCAGGAGTTTCCATCCTACCTCCCTTCGAAATCTTAGGGAAATTTTCTCCAGGGTCCATCCAATGGTGGGAAGTACATATACCCAAACAATAATCAAGATTAGATGAGAGGCCCCCACAATGCTATGTCATCTCTAAGATTAAATCCCGATAAGTTTTTCATGGACTCCACTCAAATTATTTGGGGTAATTCTTCTAGGACAAAAAATTTCTCATCACTTGATGGATTTTCCTCTCATTTATTTTCAAGACCTGCTAACGCTTGGACGCTTGTTGACATGGGAACTTAAGGCTCTATCCTCCTTGCTCCTTCGGGTCCTGAACTTCTAGCCCACGACGTATGTGTGTATATGGTTTGGACCTTTCCCTACCCTCAACACTCAACCACATTTGTTCTAACACATATGTCCTATTACAATGTGAGGTTTGGGCTCTTAATGCCTTAAGTCTCAGCCCTGTGGAGCCATATGTATTTACATGTTGTGAAGATCCATAGGGTTATCCCTCTTGAGCTTTCAAAAGGGCTCAACCCAACCCATTCAACATAGATATATCAAGCTATCCTTCATGATCTTAGTAATGTTAAAACAAAGCTTAATAGCCAATTCTTTTTTATTTTGTAACAAATACAACAAACATTTGTCCATTCATTTACTCTAAGGCCCATTGGACAAATTTCAAGCTCATAATAGTTCATAAATATATAGGCTTATTAGACTAGTAATAAGTTGAAAAAAAAACTCATGAATACATACATGAATCCATTCATTTATTTGGGAATTTCATAGGAAATCAACATTCCTCAAGCATGTAAAAGATCACATTCCATAACATATCACAAAGATTGGACCAACACATTGAATCAATATCAACCCAGGCCTCAAGCCAACACATTAGACACATTTTGAATATTCAAGTGCAAGAGTTTGAGTATCACTTATCTTAGAATTTGAAAGGTTTGGAAATTGAGATTGGGATTTTGAGTCTCCACCCAACCTTAGACACACTACAACCAAGCCTTTCTTATATTAGTCACCCCCAAGCTAGATTTTGAAGCTTTAGAATGAGTGCTTAAGGGATTAAATCAATTCTTCCAGTTGAAACAGGGATTCCAAAGGACCAACCACCTCCACCAACCAACCACTTCATACAATCAATATATCATGGGGAATCCAAAGCTCCACCACATCCACCCTTCAACTACTAAATTAAGAATTATGGCTCTACCATTCCAGACTAATACAAGGAATCCAGAGGCTAACCACCTTTGCCCTAAACTAAATGAGGGAATCTAGAGGCTTAACATCCCCATCCTCAACAATTATT
This sequence comes from Pinus tabuliformis, assembly GCA_031772625.1. NCBI lineage: Eukaryota > Viridiplantae > Streptophyta > Pinopsida > Pinales > Pinaceae > Pinus > Pinus tabuliformis. Next base: position 1,797,887,473 of record CM062816.1, on the reverse strand, counting down.
TCACACAGTGGTTTCACCTAATCATGGGGATCCATAACTCACTGTAAAACCCAAAAAACAAGTAGAAGGGGCTAAAGAAATCTCCTTACCAAAAGTCCAAGGAACAGACCTCCAACCAAGTTGTCAAGGGAATTCATAAAAACCATCACCACTCTATAGTCTTACAGGGAATCCAAAGGCTATTGTTCTCACCTGAGATATATTCTTCCAATTCCCATGGCTCAATCAAATGATTTTTCTAGTCGTTGTGTTCTGATAGCATCACAAAGCTTTCTGGTCCTTTTCCTCCTATGTTATGGATTTTTCTTCCTCTATAGCACAATCATTTCTTTTGTCTCTTATTTTTGAGAGGTTCTCCTTTGCATTCATGTTACTTTTTTAACAATGATCTCCTATGTTCCATATTTATTCTCTGTATTGGAATTGCCTCTTCTCAATGCGTGAGAATGCCCTTCGAGAGTGTTATCCGCATTGTTGTGTGTTCCTAGAATATCTAGCACTCTAGTTCCTTTTCCATAAGTCCTCCAATATTTTACTACAACTATTTCAGTTGTGTGGGCAAACACTCCTATCTTCCATCCTTGAGCTCGACCACATTGGTTATGTTCATGAGTGGTGGTGCCAACACTTCCCCATCACTTCCTATTGGTTTACTTCAATTGTCCCAACTACTAATGCATGAATCCAGAGTACACTAGCCATACACATATTACAATCTCTATCTCTTACAAGAATCCAAAGTACACTAGCCATTCCACTTGAGGGTCTCCATGAGATTTTAGAGAATTGACCTCCACCAGTTCGCAAAAGAATCTGGATTTCATAAACTCTATTTGAACTCCACCTGATACACAACAAGAGTCCATAACACTTGGTCCACCTGTGTGACTTTTCCTCATTGTACCACATGCAACTACAACCCAAGTTTTGGATCTATGGTTCCTTCAACTTATCCATGCTTGTTCCAACATGTTGTAAATCACATTGCTTTCATTATAATGATATATATTTCAGCTTCCAGTATTCGTTGTTCATAGTGCATACATGTGAACAATATAAGAATCATATTCACATGATATTAAAATCATAGATCACCCAGAGCTAATTTTTCCCAATTGATACCTCACGCAACCAAAAATCTTACATCCCATCCACATTTGCATTAAATGAACATAAACCATAATTCTTCCACAAGAATGACTCTTGAAAAAACTGTCAGTCACATTGGAATTCATATGTGTATATAAATATTGGCATGGTCATGAACATATTATATATTTACATATGTACATTAAGTTAAGGTCAAGGTAACCTCCTTTGTGGTATTTCTATGGCTGTCATATCATTTTTCATTGTCAGATGGACTAAACCAATCCACTTGGTTTTCATATTTAGGAGAGATTCTCCAACATACACTAGTAATCGTCTTTCCGGGTCCATTTCCCAAGCCCAATTGTTGGCTCAAAATTTTAATAGAAATAGACCCTGGGCTTAGATACAGGGCTCCAATAAAATAATTCACCATAGTATAGCATTACGTTGACATTTTCACCACGCTTAGTAAGAAAGAGAGATGCCTTACTTAAGGCATGCTGAGACTCAGCCAAATAAGGGATCACAGTATGACATCAAAGAAAAATGCAACAAAGAACTTGTCTCATGCATTCATATTATAATTTCCTCATCAACAGACATTTAATACACAAAAAGAACTACAACATAAATAGAAATAGAAGAAAGCATTCTAGCTCACACATTAAATATTTTAAAAGTGGGCCAAACACTCCATCACAATTCAAGCACATAGGGGATTCCCGCAACTCCCTTTCATTAATAACCAGATAGTTACATCATTACATCAAAACAAATTCTTAATTACAAGCAAGAACATTAGTATCTATTAGATCATATTACATCATAGAATTCATAGAGAGGGATCATGAATAGGAAGGAGTTCTTTCGAGCCACACAACAACAACATTTTGGCATAAACCCCTGATCCTCTTCCTTTCTACTATCTTCCCTTTGAATTTTATAGATTCTCTTCTCGTTATCTCGCTCACTTGATCTAGCCCTTATTTCCTCAGATTCCTTTAAACTCCATCATACCTATTCTTCTTTGGCATCCTCAACAAACTCTTTCTTGACTACCCTCTTATCTTTCTTTGGTAGTCTCCACAAAATTTGTCATAAATTCCTTTTCATTTCCTTTGTGTGCATTTTCCCAATCATCCTCAGCATCTGGATGTTTCATCCATTCATCTCCCTTTTTCTTGAGATCTCTTCTGCAACCATTTTCCGTCTAACAACCTAACCAAAAATTGTCAAAATTGCTTACCCAAAACAAAAGGACCCAACAGGCCCTGACCACTATCTATTGACTCTTTTGTGATTCAATCTCCTATTGTTTCTTCCGATTCTGCGTGTTGTTGTGTTGCCTTGACCTGTGCTTCCTTTTCTCGTGTCGTGGGTTCAACTTCAAATGAAAGACCCAACTTAGACAATGTTTGTATAAAACCAATGTTAAAACAAGAATATTCATCTATAACATACTTCCAAGAATCTATTAGGGTAGTATCCTTATCCAAAAACTGATTTGTCTACTCGGAAGCAGGGAATTCTAGTCATGCACTTAGGATAATTTTCCATTGGTTATCAGTATCAATGTTGAGTTGGCGCAACTTCACAAAATGTCCTTAGGTAGGCGGTTGAAGATCTCTCAACACGGTTGTTGGGTAAAATTAATTGTTTAATAAATAAATAAAACAACTAATCACCTAGACATTAATTATCAACCTGAGGAGCATCTTTTTATTTTAGGGCAATCGACAAAATATATGCATAACAATACCAATAGCTAACACTAGTTCTATATGATTTTTCTCTCTACTATCAAGATTATTTACCAAGAAATAAAATGTAAGACTTGAATAATAAAACTAAAATTAAAAAGAAGAAAGTAAATGATAGGAAAAACAATTATGCTAATCACACAACTTGAATCATTGCTAGATTAAATCACACCTTGCTGAATTGGAAATTTAAGCTATTGCACTCAACAAAATTCAAATGCTAATCTAGAGCAGCAAATCAAATGAAATCTAGAAGTTGGATGAAATAACAAATCTGGAAAATGCAGCAAACAACAAATTAGTTAAAAGAAAGGAAATTTACTTTAAGGAATGACAATTGAAATTCAAATAAACAAATACATAACTACACTAATTTACATGTTCAAGGTAGCATCTCGTCCAAGGTAGTGGGCCCAACTGCCCAAGACTCAGTTCCGCCTTGAGAAATAACTCAAATCAGATTACAAATAACGGATGTAGAACTCAATGGATAACTTCCTTCATTAAAACATATGAGAGAAATAATTACAACATAATGAAGCTCTTATCTTTGCCTCAAATTCAACAATTGTTCATCCTCTCATCTCTCATCTCTTATATCTTCTCCTACATCCTATCTAATAATTGTCCATCTCCTATCTCCTAATTATCTCCCAATTATCCTCTAATTCTCCTCCTACTCTCTCCAATTATCCTCCTAATTCTCTTTTAACTCTCTCCCTCTCTTTGATTTTTGTTTTCATTTAAATACACAGAGAGTAAAGGGAAGTTACAACAAAGTTGATTACAAAATGATTTCCATTACAATTTTGGATTGATTACATAATATTAGTAAACAAGATCAAATCTGAAATATCTTCTCATCATGATTCAGTTGGAACAAGTCGAATTTGGTATTGCAATTGGAAAAATTTGGAAAACGGCTGCAACAACAAATCTAAGAAAGTCGTCTTCGAAGAACCTTCCGTTTTTCTTAATACAAACTGAAATTTGGAAAGATTCTCATTACAAAACTAACTCGGTCCGTTCTGGACAAAACTCATGTTTCAGATTTTCTAGATTCTCCGTCATTTGTCTGAAACGTCCAATGCAAAATTGTCACTTCTTATTCCAACGAATTTCTGAGTTTGAATATTTAATTATGAGTTGGAGATCAAATTTGTAATCTGGAAAAGGTCTTAGAGGCTAAAATTGTGAGTGATGTTACAACAAATGCATTAATAAACCATCATTGGTAAAAGCATGCATAATAATCATCAATTTATTAAAAATAAAAGAGAAAAATAATATTTATCCATAAGAGCATAAATAATTATAAAATGGAATTATAGATAAATTATGATAAATGACGTGATAAAGAATGGTAGAAATGGATGAAATAGACATTAAAAAGTGATATTAATAATGAAAAAATAGTGGCCCAACATACCCCAAAACTCAATATGTTGCATGTCCTCATGCAACCCAAAGCTTCTATATTAACCAAGCTATAATACAAAAATGTTCATCCCAACTCATGAAATTGATGGAACAAATGAGTTCTTCCTCAAATAATGAATATTCAATTTTAGCAATGTTGATGAAGGCATAACAATTTTCACATTGAATTTCAAACATATGTATATAAAGTTGCAACAAAATATTATATAAGTAACGACAAACTTCATTAACCATTTTCTCAAAACTTACAAACCAGATTTTCCTGAAAGTTTGCAAGGAGATTTCTATTATATTGATGCTTCTATAATCCAAAAATAAGATCATTTTGATGCATGGATCATGAGATATAAGCAAAATGGTTGTAGGTGGCAGTGCATGATTTCTAAAATTTTACAAACTAATTTAACTTGAAATTTTATGGGTTTGTGTATTTCAATGGTACCTCTTTGTTGTTCAAAAATCACAAGAATTTAGTTCATAGTTTTAAAGATATATGCAAATCAATTTTTGCACTGTATAAAAATGAAATTGTATGCCTTAAATGAGAAAGAAAGTAGAAAACATCCATCATGTGTAGCAATTCCTCCCCCAAATTGGAGAATTAACATGCCCTCATGCAATACTAGAAAACAAATTTAGGTGTTGCTACAATTGTGGTTGAAATCTATGCTTGGTGTAAAACAACATGGAATAAGAGAGGTTTTGAGAACGAATAAGGGGGTCAATGGATGATGGCATGATCATAATAAATAAATGAATGAAAGTAACACTCCCCCAAACTGAAAGCTTCTATGTCTCTAAAAAATGGGAAGTGGTAAAGATGTGGAATGAATGCTGATAAATAATGCTCAATGGCTTTTCATGAAATTCTCATAAACTTTTAATAAATCGGAAACTTATGCTATTTTACCTCAGTTTTACCTCCGAAAAAATGTGGAATGACATGTATGGACTGACATTTGGTGAAGCTGATGTAGGTTGAGTTGATGCTGAAAGTGATGCAAAAGGTGGAATCCATGTAAGCACATCCTGTCTGCGAGTTGCTCGAGCCTATTTTGTTAGTTGCAATAGTGTGGACTCACTGCGAATAGAGTTTCCCCCCATACTTGTTGTTCTCCTGTAAACAATTCACTACTCTGTATCCAATTTTCTTGAATCCACAGTTTTAGTTTTGAACAGCAATAGATAAACCGCATGCAAAAACTTCAATTAGAAAAGCTTTTGTATAAATGAAATAATAATATTTTGTCAAATCAACAAGTTATGGCGAAGTTCGGTAATTATTACACACGCTATCCCTAATGAATATCTTCCCCCCTCAAATAAAAAAAGGGCGTCCATGACCATAAAGCATAGGAAAAAGGGAAAGGAACTTGAAGATTCATAAATGCAGGCGACCAATCAAATAAAAGCAGTGTAAAACACGACAAAGGAAATCAAAGCATTACACATCAAAAGATTTGAAATGCCCAAAAAATAACCATCAAGGAAATGTTAGTGCCCCCATTGACATGGAGGTACAATTATTTATTCCAATTAATAATATGAATGTTTATAAAAGGTTTGTATATAAGGTAGCTCACGAGATGGAAAAAATGAAATCTAGAAACTAAAGGAGTAAAGGAGTAAAAAGAATTTGTAGAACATAATCACATCATATAACTCATCAACATTGTTTTTAGGAGCTAAGTAAAAGAAAATAAATTGAGATAAGATAACACAATTGCATTCCCCAAACAAATTTTGCAGGTAATATCACATTGACACATTATCATACATAATTCATATTTATTCTTCATACAAGAAGAGATATTATTGATAGCAATGACTATCATATAGCATGGGTACAAGGCTATATCAACTCCAAAAGTAGTGGAAATATATCATGAGTTTCCCTAATAGAGGAAAGCACAAGTATGTTAGGTGCATTAATGACACAATGAATCTATTATATAATCTGCATTTCCCACCCCTAAATATTTTACCAATGGATAACAAATAGATTCAGATAACATTTGCGACACTACAAAGGTCATAATTTGAACAGATAAGCTTTTTATAACACTAAGAAAATGGAAGAGAGTAAGAACCAACTAGTTTCAAAATATATGCAAATTGATCTTCCAAATATGCCAATTATTTTTAGTATAACCTATTGTAACATTGAGGTGTTATGGAAAAAAATGGCAATGTGATTGTTGATTGGTGAAACCTTGTCTCGGGCAAGTGAGGTAAATCCTATTGGGATATCCCAAATTTTAGAAGACATCTATTCATGCAATATGATACCTAAAAAATTACGATGAAAGTTATGTGCTTGCGGAATTCAAATACTGGACAAAAATTAATCTTGTTTAATAAGTAAGAGGTGGAGGAAGTTAATGTTATTAGAAGAAATGCAATAGCTGAGGAGATAGTGTATCATGAAGTAGGAATATTTTTTCCCTATATTTAGGGAGCACATATATTTAAGAAGAATATTCTTTCATAACATATCAATCTTTATCTTTGTTTTCAAAAATTAATTTACCTTTGTGGCCTTTGGCCATCTTGTAGATCCAACAATAAAAAAAAAATCCACTTTGGAGATGTTTCATGTACTTCAGTCACAATACTCCTACATAGATGTAATGGCCAATAAAGTGTATCTACTAGAATGTAGGTTTAATTAAAAGAAAAAGAGGTAATCCAATATTTACCTTCATATCATGTTAACAAAATATATAATTAGTAAGCAGGTCAATGTTATAGATAAATGGAAAAGGAATGTAGAGATGTTTCCATAAAGAGATAATTTGGGATCATTCCACCACACCGCGGACATAATATTCCAAGAACAGTGATAGGATAGCATTTATAATGGAATAGATGGAAGAATTTGATGTAGATGGAATACAATTAATTATATAGAGACAGAAGCACCGAATGAAAAATTCCAAATAGATTGATCTAACCCACCTGAACTAGAAGGTCATAAAGATTTATGTGACTCTTCCACTAGAAGACAAGGAAGAATACATATACTACAAGCATAAAACAACTTCTAAGCCTTGAAAAGGGACAATTTTGATTTTCCAATATGCAATTTTGTGTGTATAAAGTGCAATATAGTTGGGAAATGCTAATTAGGGAGATTGTTGAAATTGAGGATTAATTAGAGCTTGTTATTTAGCAAATACTTAAAATGAATGAAACTTAAGGTATGCCTTGTGATATGGTCAAAAGATTCACAATGTCAAGGGGGTTTTTCAACATAGCTTAGAACCATTAGTGAAGTTCTTGGCCATTGGACTTCTTGAATCATGGGCATAAAATAAAAGACTCATTGGAAACCCAATAGTTTGAATAGAATTTCCATATCTTGGAATTGCAAGGTGTAGAAAATTATTAATTCAAGAACAAACTCATATATTAAGATGTACATTTCCATTAATTAAAAATTTTGAGACACAATTTCCTTACATTCATGTGGTCTTAAATCTAGATAATGTGTTCCCAATAATGGATCATGCTTAGCACCTTCCAAGAGAAAAATATCAACGAAATGTTGATATTACTCAACCCAGAAACCATAAGGACCTTGTAGTTCTCTGAACCAATATTTCAATGAAAGTCTACAATAAATACAATTACATGATTCCACCAATTGATTTCTAACTCTATCACCATGATAATTCATATTTCAGTGAAAAGAGTTCCATCTAGTTGTTTAAGGTTGTTCACAAAATTTGATGAGTTCATCAAGAGAATGAACAAAAGTATGAGGAAAAGATGCAATTGAAGTAATATTCACTAGAAAATATATTAATGAGTCTTCTCTGGGAATACATGTTGATAATTTTCAATCTATGTAACCATCTTCCATCACATTCAGTTCATACTTTCTGTCATCCTTACTCAAAACTGCTTATGTCATATCATTGTTTATCTCACAATATTGTCCATCCTCTTCTCCTTTCACTAGCCTCCCCAGACCATGACCTGCCCCTGAATTTTCTAAGCTTCCAGTGTTCCCATTGGATGCATGTGTTGCAAAGACATCTTTTTCTAAAAGAGAATGTGTTGAATTGACACATGCAATAACATTTTTCTCATCACATCCCACTGATAAAGGACCATGCTTAGCACCTTCCAAGAGAAAAATGTCAATGAAATGTTGATATTAGTCAACCCAAAAAGCATAAGGACCTTGCAGTTCTCTCAACCAACATTTCAATGACAGTCTACAAGAAATACAATTGCATGATCCCAACAATTGATTTCTAGCTCTATCGCCCTGAGAAATCACATTTCAATGAAAAGCGTTCCATTTAATTGTTCAACATTGTTTAGAACTTGTGATGAGCTCATCAGGAGAATGAGAAAAAAGATAAGGAAAATATGCAATTCAAGGAATATTCACTAGAAAATATACTAATGAGTCTTGCCTAGGAATACTTGTTAACAGTTTACAATCTATGTAACCATATTCAATCACATTGAGTTCAGACTTAGTTATGCCATCCCTACTCAAAATTGCTTTTGTAATATCATTGTTTATCTCACACCCTTATCCATCTTCTTCTCCTTTCACTAGCGTCCCCAAACCATGACCTGCCATTGAATTTTCTAAGCTTCCATTATTCCCATTGGATGCATGTGTTATAGAGTCGTCCATTTCTAAAAGAGAATGCATTGAATTGACACATGAAATAACCTTTTTCTCATCACATCTAGCTGATCTGGGTGAATCACTTAGCAAATGTTGTGCAATATCACTAAGCATCACTTTATTCGCTTTCCAGGTCTCTTCAACAATTGCAACTGAATCGTTAGGACACCTAATCTTCGATGAGCTAGAAATTGTTTAGTTTACTTATGTATCCATGGATTTCTGTGAAACCAAATCAAAGCTTTGATTTCCCAAACCACCATAGGGTGCCGCAAATCTCATTTTCTAATTCACATTGAGGTCATTAGCATAATTGATTCCACTTTCTTCACTATCATGTGAGTACATTATTATCAAAATTCCATTAATTTTTAAGTTTATCAGATAGGTACGATAGATGTAATGCATATGCACACTCAAAAATCCATAACACTCTTCTACAAAAACTTTTGAAATCTTTAGGGTAGTGGAAATTTGAAAGAAAACTTAACAAACCCATAAATGAAAAACAAAAAATTATCTTTATGCGAGAGCAGGGAGAAGGTGTGTCTTGCAGTAGATAATCTAAAACCCAGTCATCGAACTCAAGATGTTCATTTCTTTGACTAGTGGTGAAACCCTAATCGTTCTGGTATCTGAAATATTTGAGAAAGGTAGCCATAGTTATCTTTTGAATTATAAAAATGTGGAAACAAATAAGATTTATGCTCATGTGTTGTACCATAACAAGTATATTCATTATGTTCTTGAAATAGTGCACCACTAGAATCAAAATATGGGGAATTTCGACCCATCATGCCTTCCTTACTTAGCAGGTTTAACCGATGATCACATTGTAGAAGTTTTTCATAATGTTTGTCAAGTATTCCTTAAGAAAACTACAACAAATGTATTCTCCAAAACATACAAATGAAATTTTGTTTGGCTTAAAATAAAATGGAACCTGCAAAATCAACTCTCATCCAACAAAATTGTATAGAGGTTATGACAATTCACTCTCCTCTACTTGTAAAAATCATACAAAAAAATAACAATCATGACCAACAATGTTGAGCAGACTCTTATTGCATATGTATGCAACATGTGAGAGATACTTATCCTATAATGAAATACCTGGGATTTCATGTCATGCGATTTTAGTCTATAATTACTCTATAACCAACCTAGATCCGTCTTAACTCCAAATCTACCAAGCATAGAGAAGGATCACATCTCTTTTCACTCTAAAAGAAGTTTCATCTCAAGATATTTGATCCCTCTTGGTGCTTGGTAGATACAAAGTTTAGATGGATCTAGGCTAGTTTAATTCCCCCCTTTAAATAGGCTATATTCCACATCAAAACCATGGGATCTCAATACTATGGGTCATTTTTTTTTATTATTTTAATTTTGTAGGGTTTTATTATTATTATTATTATTTATTTTGACCGAGTTAAAATGTTTACATTCCATCAAATTAATACTTTAATTTAATTTAATTTCTATTTCTATTTATATTTATGGGACATTACATTACGTTACAACATCTCTAACATATTGAGCACCCCACAAAGTAATCACATGGAGTAAAATTCATACTAAGAAATGCATAATGTGCTTTGTACATATTTTATAGGATTATGCGCACTATCAAATTGGAAAATCCCTCATATCCCATAGCCAATTGAGGGTTGTCACATCCTCCTAAGCCATAGCCTGTAGGGATAGTTAAGTGGAAGCTGAGATACCAGATTATAAAGTGTAAAAGAAGTTACATATGTCTAATGTTGAATTTCAATAGACCTACATGAAGATATTCAACTCATATCGTGGTGGATTCACATTTTATGCAAATGGGATTTACATTCCAAGCATTGAATAATGATTTGACTAATTTCCTGATTTCAGAGGTTGTGTAACATTAAGTTCTCAAGAATGTTAAATTATGGTCACAACTTTCTATTGGCATAATACTTGTAACATGTACCATTATCAAGCTTGGTGTTGAGATTTTAAATATACAACATTTTTAAATGCGAGAAGCTCATTAAACAAAGAGCTTTCAATTCTAGTTGCATTTCCTCATTGGGGCTACTGAAAAGGTGGAACTCCTATCATTTCAATGCAAGTAAGAAATCTCTCTTCTCATTGAATGAAGATATGGAATTCTTAATTGATATTATCAGAACATGATGAAAACTCCATTCAAATAAATGTATACAATGTTTAATCCTTGGGAAATTAATACCTTATTGAATCAACATATCTTATGAAATGAGTTGATGACTTGCATAGAGATGTGTGGCCTCCTATAATGTCAGAAGCAACCTACAATTTTTTTTTCTTTCTTAGCTAAGGATCTGTATCCCTAAATAAAAGTGAAGGCCTAGATACCTAGATGAGATAGAAGAAAATATACTGCTTCAAATATACCTACAATTTAGCACCACATCACTTTAGACACAAAAAATAAACAATCCAGATACTTACTTCAATCTCTATGCTGCCAGGTTCATTGTCTGGAAAATTGGCCCTCAAAGAGGTTATATTTGACCATTGAACCTCTATCTTTCTCTTCAAACCACTCTCCAATACTTCCCAAACAAGCTTATGTTTTTCATAATAGCATTTTGCCACCAAATCATCTTTGTATCTTGAAATATGCTAGCATCATAGTCATTTAAGTTAATGAAAAGTCATTAAATTTGAGTTACTTCGTACAATTTTACAATTTTCCATATGTGGCTATAAAAAACTGATGAATTTATATGAAACTTGACAGTTAATTCTTGTACATTACTTCCCAAGAACCAGTTATCAAAAATGAGGCTAGAAAATTAGAGGCCTTGTGCTTGTCAACAATAGATGGTCCTGCCACACATTTTGGATCTTTCATTCTGCCCACCTCTGGGCTTGAATTATCTACAACTAAGGGAACTATCAAATCCCTTTGAGAAAGATTCATTTAAATAAGTTCTATGAAGGAAGGTGTTTTCTTCAATGTTAAACCCAATGGGCTAGGCTCCTCTAATGGATGTAAAGAAAGAACTTGAGAGAGTGTTGTGCTAGTTACAGGGATCCCCTGCTAATTCACCCAACATGAAATAGAAACATAAGTACATAAGATAATAGTTGGTAGCTAAAAAAATTCTCTAAGGAAATCCATATCATGCAAAGCCCCAACAAAGTTTTGAAAAAACACAACTTTCTGAAATTCCTCAACAATGCCAATAACATATAAAGGAACAAATAATTATTCATAATTATTGATACATTACGAAAACATGCTCGTAGTGCTTCAGTTATAACAAACAACACTATGGCCACTAAAAAGAAGTTGCCTCTATATGATTTTTCTTTGAATGTTTGTTAAATGCAATCATTATGTTTGATGCTTGGAATCAAGAAAAAAAATTGGTTGAGTGGAAATATTGTAATAAAGTTTTTATATTGGATTTAAAATTTGTATTTTTTTGCAGTGAAACAACATTTCTTTTGTGTGTTCTAAAAATATCTATAGTCTATTATGGTCATTTCTAAATTCCAAGTATTCCACCAAGAACATATAGATTTAGAGTTTTGGTATCATACATTGTAGAGTAACCCACTATGTTCATGGAAAAATTGATAAAGTGTTATCTATCAAAAACATAATAGAGAGTTTATATTTCTGAAAAGTTTCCATTTAAGTTAATGTTCCTAGTTGTTGTACCTTAGCAGGATTGCTTGTAAAAGAGAGAACATTGATCACACCACAATATGATAAGTGTTGTAGACATGTTAACATAACAATTTCTGACATACTATAGGCCCCATGTCCAATGTTGTATGGTTCTCTACAAAAAAAAATTAGGGATTTAAATGTCATGTACAACATATAAATCCCCAATCCTTTCTTTCTGCTTCTTGTCTTTTTGTTTCTACATTCATTTTGAAGTGTCCAGGGTATCTTATTTTTTGTAGTCACAAACCAACCTTGAAATTATGTGATATGTTGTACTGAAAATGGTTTGCTAAGAAATATGTTGCACAAGTGGACCTTTGTCAAAATGACCTTTGTCTAGCATGCACTCAACTCTGTATTGGGAGTGTAAGATGAATGGAAGATGTATAGGTGAACTAGAATCAATTATGGTTATTGCACATTTAGGCATGAGATGTTTCCATCAAGCACATCTACAGAACCTGCACAGTTCACCTGAGATCACTCTGAATCCTGTAGAAGAATTCTCATGTCTATCTTCAATTAATTTATGCTATGATGAATCTCTGAAGGTTTATCTTTTTTAATGAGTATCATTGACTTTTTCCTACAAAAAATTCGGCCTGTGTGCAATCACCACGTCACCTCCTTTCACAATTTTCTATTGATTAATATTAATGTCAAATATATCCAAGTAAGCTCTCACAATGTTGATTTTGATTAGCATATTGTTGTTGTTCTTGTAACTAATCCACTAATATTTCCTTAAGTGTTGTTGTCTCATTAATATCTGTCATGTAGGAACTCTCTGAGAAAAAACACTGGTCATGACATTCACACCATTTATTTCCTTATAAGGTAGATTCTAACAAAATTCATCATGCTAACAATTTTTAAGGAAAAGGTTTTAAAAGTATTCACCTACCAATAAATGAGGTCAAGACCATGTCCTCTATTTTTTAAAAGAAGAAAAAAAATCAGTAAAGACACTTAAACCCTTACTCCACATATCAATTACATTGAAATAGGTACTTCATTCTGGTATTTAATTGGACAGTCTGTTGGATTTTGGTTGGTACATCAGCCAACTGAGGTAACACCATGGAATTTATTTATCATGTGCCTCTATCCATACGTTTATATATGCCAAATATTTAACCCAATTTATATCTTAATAAATATCCTACTCTACAAGGGATATGGAATGGCTTTAGTTTTGACACCAAACCTGGAAGTTCCTAATTCATCCAGTTCGTTTGGTTTCTTCTCTCCACGAGTGTTTTGGGTTGTCATGGGAGAGTAATCCACTTATGAAAGCCATTGTTGCTGACACACAGAGACCTTAGAGTGAAATGGGTATTTATCCCATGAGATTATTCTTGCATATTCTCACACTTTCAAGGCTCGCCTATGTGCTAGAAATCAAAGGCAAGTACCCACACTTGGAAGATAACTCAAAGTTGTTATGTAGCTACTTAGCCCAATTCTAATTCTAAAGGTAGAAAACTTGATGAATAATAGAAATAAAAGTTTTTATGCTGCTACTGAGCTCAATTTCATACAAAGAGAGATATCAACGAGTTAAAACTCAATCCATGGACCATTGAAGAGTTAGATTCAACATTCAATATTACAATGTGAATATATGAAATACACCAACCTTATCTATGCATTCATAAGCGACATATAACAAACACCTTTGGAATCTGGATTTTAGTGTTTTAGTGGAAATGAATGAAGCATTGTATAAACAAAATTCAATATTTTGGGAGATCGATTCAATGCTTTACAGAAGGGAACAAAAACAAGTAGCCAGAACTAGGTTACGCGTAAGACTCTGGATAATAGGTAGCAAAACCATAAAATAAAGATATGCTTTGTAATCTTAATAATGAATGAACAAATCTGGTAGAGTAAATATATCTAAGTCCAGAAAGGACGGAAAAAATGAGCCTTGGAGAAGAATATAACTCAGACAACTTTTGACAAACAACCATGTCATAGAAAGGTCAACAAATGTTCTCGATTTGAAAACCTTGTTAAGGGATCATATCTTGGTATGAATGTTTTGAGATAGGCCCTTTTTGAAATACAAAAGAGAACAAAGTTGAGTAAGAGGTAAGGACTTTGATAACAAGTAGAAAACCCATAAAAAGAAAGGATATTCTCTGTAATCATAATAAGAAATGAACACATATGGAATATTAAAGCTATCTGATTCCGAAAAAAAAAGGGAATATAACTCAGGCCACTTCTGAAAAACAACCATGTTAGTAGAAATATACTCAAATTTCCTTACTCTGAAAGCCCTAAAAGCCCTAGAGGGACTCCCCATACAAAACTAAGAAAAAGAAGAGACAATAAGCACTGAGCCATACCTGCTTATACTTTTTCTACCTCTTCTCATCGACGGTCTCAATAATAAACTTGGTAGAAAAGATATTAGCCAACTTGGCATCATACCCATTCCTTCCACTAATGGTCTTCTTCTCAGATTCCTCATAGTTATTGCTCGTTAACAGATGCCCAAAGATCATCTTTAGCACATACACACCCTCCTCCTGGTGAATATCGATGGGAACACCATCTCCATTGTCTTAAACGTTGATGCAATTATCCTCCATGTTGAGGGTCACCTTCATGGAATTCATGGAGGATCCCGTAACTTGTTATCAGTCGCATTGACGAGGATCTCATCGAAAATCTTGTAAAGACCTGCCACATATGAGATGCTCCAGTGAGCCATATCATTGCCTTCATAAACCTAGAGGGACTGGGTATGCTTCTCGATGGAGCTAACATAGGTGTCTAGACGAAGCAGGATGTGCTCCAACTATGTATTCTTCTAGTATGTTTCTTTGATGGTTTTACCCTTGACATCATTTCTACTAGCTTGTTGGATGTTGGCGCTATTGCTTAGTTGTAATGGCTACTTTTTCTCGCCCACCATGACATAGAGAATAGCTTGACACAAAGATTGTATCCAATGGGGATCGGGGAAAAGGGCTGCTTTGGGTTTTCCAAGTTCTACACAAAATACACAATCTAAACAATCCACACCTCTGTCAAATCCATGTTGTGGATCATTTGTATTCTAATGGGTTTGAAAAAAAAATATTGAATGAGGTCTTGAGGGAAAGTGTGTTGTTTTGGGAAAATATGACAAAGGTGAGCATTAAATAGTTTCACAGTTTGTGTGGCATAATAATTCGAAAAACAATAGAGCTATAACTTTTCTAACTTGACTTCAGAATAGTGAACCTAGATTCTAATTAATTTTTATAACTATGTATTAGTTGTTCAACGATATGAAGGTAGAATGTTTTTATAAGGATTAAGCTTTGGATTTGATGGCAACTTATGCTCTTCAAAATATTGCTCGTAGCACTGGATCAAATTTGATTTGTTCCTTAACCTTCTATATCACAATGATAATGATTTTCCTTGTATCTTATATATATTATAATCATATACTAATGTTACATTCAAGTTACTTAAAATCATTTGAGAACACTTATACTTGTTATTTTGTGTTTTGGGTTTGTTTCTAGTGACTATTGTCATAAATTTTATGAGATAATCATGTTATGTTAAAAAAAATAAAGGTAATTAGTTAATTAGATGACGAGTATTACATGATTTATTAGATCATTACATTCTATGTTTTCCAAATTTGATGAATAAAATTTCATATTAAATCGAAAGTATGTTGTTTTGGGAAAATATGACAAAGATTTGATAGAGATGGCTAGGAAATTGCCTAATTTTGGCGTTAGTTTATGTCTGGAGCTTCCAAGAGTGCTACATGGAAGGAACATCATCCTGGAATTTTAAGAAAGTTAAGATAATTTCAAGGATGGATTCCTAAGAACTCTCCAGTAATGATTTTATCTCAGGAATATTTCTCCATTAGGAGCCAAAAACCCCAGTGAATTCACTATTAACACAGTTTTACATAGATTTAATTGAACCTTGGTCAAACACTTACTCCATTTTCTAGGTTGAGTCTATCAACTTTTCTTTTAGCTTTCAATATCCCATTGTCATTTGATCTACAATGTCATCTTTCAATCTATACATGCTATTCAACTTGAGATCATCAATAAAAAAGCAACATTGATTATAGTCACTTCCATTCTATACATGTCATTCAACTTGAGATCATCAATAAAAAAACAACATCAACTATAGCCAATTCAACCCTCTATCAAGTTTTCCCACACCCTGAAAAGTCATGCCAAGAAAGGCACAAAGTTTAGGGAACATGTCATTATATTGCTTGTTTTCCACTTGTTTCCTATTATAATAAAATTTACATCTAAAAATAAAATTGTGTTTACAACATCCTAAATTAATGACACCACAAAAAAAAAATACACTTTATTGGTAATAATAAAATTTTAATAGGGCCACAAGGAATTACAACTATGGGAAAAGGTCAGGAAAGAAGGATTGAAAACAAAGCAACAATTAAAATAGTGAACAAATGAGAATACTTTGAAACCCAATTGATTGACCTAGGACATCCAAGTTAACATTGGTTCATTTATGTGGTCAGCGGAGTTAGAACCAATAGGTTGCATTGTCGCCATTGTCCATGCCACCTAGATGGCATAACATGAAAGCCCAGGCAATTTTGGAAGAATATTTACCATTTAGACTCGGAACCTAAGCCAATAGAAGTTCCTCATGTGTAAGAAACAATAATTATTATAATTAACAAATAATAATAAAATGTAGTTAGCTACTTTTTGAGTGGGTTTGGCCTCTGGAATCTTCTCCTCAAATAAAAAGACTCAATCTTGCTTGTCTGAGTCTACGTCCATTTCCTCAGCATCCGATTTCTTTTCTTTGGGACTCCCAAAAGCTTGGGTCCAAGTGAATCCGAGGTCCTTTTTTGATCACTGCCATTTTTAGGGATGATTGGATCATCAGAATCTATCTATGCTAGAGCATCTGCGTTGTGACCACCTATGGTCTTATGATATTTTATTTCCTTGTTGTAATCAATGCATTCATGCTCTCTTATTTTCTTGGTTGATTTTTGTGTCAAAAAGGTACATGTTGTCTTCTTTGATGAAGCCATTATTGCTTATGCCTTTGGGTTTATCTTCCTCCATGGAATCCTGGACATATAGCCTCGTTCTGCTTGTCTAGAAGTATTTTGAAGTTTCTCAGAGAGATGGTGGGCTTGGGTATGGGCCATTTCCTTGTAGTGTGTGCAACCTTGCAATACACATTCCCGTTGTAGAATGAAATCACCACGATTGGAGGCACCTAGAATCCAATCTCATGAATTCAACCAAATGAATCAAATCATATGTGTGATGGCATGGATGTGCCCTTCCTTCTCCTTCTTCCCCCTTGGAGAAACCTTTCAAAGGGAGGGAAATAAAAAAAAATTATATTTGAAAGAAACAAATCCATGAAACCTTGAATGGAACTTAAATGAAATGCTCGTGTTAAATGCTCATGTGTTTTCCAAGGGGAATTAAATTCCATTAAATAAAATGTTGAGACTTTTATTTTATCTAATAAGAGGTATTTCTGATTATAAATCATTATTAATTGTATGAAAATTTTTAGGTCTTTGTGTCACCAAATATTATTTGAGGGGTTTTTGGTTGATTTATCAAAAGTTAATTATGGTGATATGAAAACAAGCTTTGTGTGGTTAAAAAGTGTAGAAAAGTTGTAATTTCATGGTAATGATCAATCATCATTTCCAATTAAATGTTTGGTTTAATAAGGATAGCTAATTTATGGAATTTTTTCATGATATTCAATAGAGGGAGTCAACATGGGAAAGGTAATACATTGGCTCTCACATGTTTTAGAAAATTGATATCTCTTTGTCCATAACCATTAGAGGTTGAAAAATAACATATGTTCTAGAGGTAAGTTTGTTCCAACTTAGTTATATCTTGAACCACAAATTGGTGTTGACATCATGGTTATGATAGAAATTTGGTGGCTTGTAGGGTAGTCTTGTCATGAAATAAGAAGGGTAGACATTGAAATAAGCTTCGTGTGGTCAAAAAGTATAGTGAAGTAGTAATGTCATAGGATTAATGATCATTTCCAATGAAATTTTGTTTTAGTAAGGATAATTAATCTATGGAGATTTTCCAATGATGTTCAATAGAGGGAGTCAGCATGGGCAAGGTGATAGTTTGGCTCCCACATGCTTTAGAAATTGATCTCTTTGTCCATAAGCATTAAAGGTGGAAACAAATCCTAGGCTCTAGAGCTAAGTTTGTTCCAAATTAGCTATATATTTAACCACAAATTGTTGTTGACCTCATGAATACGATATAAATTTGGTGGCTTGTAGGGTAATCTCATCCTGAAACAATTTTGTCACTTATTATCTAGTCATATTTTTTAATCCTAGACTAAAATAGTCATTTAAATTAGTCGATTTTAGTTTAGTTACTTATTATCTAGTCGTATCTTTTATTCCTATACTAAATTAGTCGTTTAAGTTAGTCATTTTTAGTTCAGTCACCTAAAATTGCACAAATTTAGTAGTAATTCACTTGAAATAATTGCAGTGACTAATTATTTTAGTCACCTAGTGATTAATTTCATCATTTTATACTAGTGAATATAAGGGCACAATAATAACAATAGTGGGCTTCGATGGGGCACAATAATAACAATATGGGGACAATAGGGGCACAAAAATAGCAATTGGGGCTATAATGACAATAATAATGGGGGAATCACTAGTATTATAGGGACCTAACATGCCCCTCTCCTTCAAAAAAGTGTTGTCCTCAATTCTTTAGTAGTTTTGGATTCTTCTATATAAAATTCTCATCCTCCCATGTGGAATCTTCAGCAGGTAAATTCTTCCACTTGATGAGATACTCCGAAATTGATCGATTTTTTAGGTGTCGAGTTCTTGTTTTTGCAACTGCTTCAGGTTCCAATATGATTTTTCCTTCCTCCTCAAGTTCTAGCAATATTGTTTGAATAGGGAGCTTATCACCTATAATCTTCTTTAAGCATGAAACATGGAAAACCAGGTGCACTTGGGAAGCTACAGGAAGCTCCAATTTGTATGCCATAGTCCTAATCTTTTGCAACACCTTGTGCAGACCATAATACTTTGGTGATAATTTATTATCCTTCTTAATTTGCTTGAGGGAAATTTGTTTATATGGTTGTAGCCGTAGAAATACCCAGTCACCTACATCAAAACTTCTTTCGTTGCGATGTTGATATGCATGTTGTTTCATTCTATTCTGCGCCAAAGTGAGGTTATCCTTTAAGAGTTGAAGAACTTGTTGTTGATGTTCGATGTGATCTTCCACTACTTGAACCTTAAAATTTCCTCTTAAATATGATGTGATGGATGGTGGATGATATCCATAAAGTGCCATAAATGGGGTCATTTTTGTTGCAGTATGGAAGGAAGTGTTATACCACCATTCATCAAGAGGCAACCATTTGACACATTGTGTTTGTTTATCATATACAAAGAAACAAATATATCCTTCCAAGATTTTTTTTACTATCTCAGTTTTCCCATCAGATTGAGGATGATAAGATGATCTATGAGCTAACTAAGTACCAAGACAAGAAAATAATTATGTCCAAAAATTTCCAGTGAAAATGGGATCTCTGTCGCTTACAATAATCTTTGGGTTTCCATGTAGCTTTTGAATTGTTTCCATAAATGCAGTAGAAACTGTATTGGCTTTAAATGGATGAGATAATGCATAAAAGTGCGCATACTTGGTAAGTTTTTCAACTACTATCATGATGACACTCTTTCCTTCGGACTTGAGTAAACCTGTGATAAAATCCATTCAAACCTCCTCCCAACGTTGACTTGGAATGGATAAAGGTTGTAATAGACCTAGGGTATTAATTGTTTCAACTTTATTTTGTTGGTAAACCAAACAATCTGCCACAAACTTTTGAATATCAGATTTAAGGCCATCCCAAAAAAATTCCTTCTTCACCCTGTGGTAAGTTTTTAAAATTCCTAAGTGCCCTCCTAAGGGAGAGGTGTGCAATTCCATAAGAATATTTTGTTTGAGTTGGGAATTCTTACATTGGTATAAGTGGTCTTTGTACCATAATGAATCATTTTTCCAGCTTAATGTATCAGATGTACTGGGATCTTGTTGTAACTTTTGAATGAGCACTACAAGAAAAAAGGTCATTGGTGAGGGTCATGCTTGTGACGGACCTTTAAGGTCCATCACCAATGTCGCATATGGTGACGATTTTTTAAAAAAGTGTTGTTGTAAGTGTATACAGTGATGGTCCTTTACGGTTTATCACCAAAGCCATTTTCAATGACACTTTTGGTGAGGGTTGTTAAAGGCCCGTCACTAATTCTCTCTTTGGTGACACTTTTGGTGAGGGTCGTTAAAGGCCCATCACTAATTCTCTCTTTGGTGACACTTCTAGTGACGATCTTTTATTGACCATCACCAATGATCTTTTTGGTTACTTTTGGTGATGGTTAATAAATGTTTGTCATCATTTATCATTCCAATGAGTTTTTGATGATGCTTCATGCCTGTGACAGACCTTTAAGGTCCATCACCAATGTCACATATGGTGACGGTCTTTAAAAAATTGTTGTTGTAAGTGTATATAGTGATGGTCCTTTAAGGTTTGTCACCAAAGCCATTTTCAATGACACTTTTGGTGAGGGTCGTTAATTGCCCATCACTAATTCTCTCTTTGGTGACACTTTTGGTGAGGGTCATTAAAGGCTCGCCACAAATTCTCTCTTTGGTGACACTTTTGGTGAGGGTTGTTAAAGGCCCATCACTAATTCTCTCTTTGGTGACACTTCTAGTGACGATCTTTTATTGATCGTCACCAATGATCTTTTTGGTTACTTTTGGTGACAGTCAATAAATGTTCATCATCATTTATCATTCCAATGAGTTTTTGATGGCGTTCCATGCCTGTGACGGACCTTTAAGGTCCATCATCAATGTCATAAATGGTGACAGTCTTTAAAAAATCATTGTTGTAAGTGTATATAGTGATGGTCCTTTAAGGTTTGTCACCAAGGCCATTTTCAATGACACTTTTGGTGAGGGTCGTTAATTGCCCATCACTAATTCTCTCTTTGGTGACATTTTTGGTGAGGGTCCTTAAAGGCCCATCACTAATTCTCTCTTTGGTGACACTTCGAGTGAAGATCTTTTATTGACCCTCACCAATGCTCTTTTTGGTTACTTTTGGTGACGGTCAAAAAATGTTCGTCATCATTGATCATATCAATGAGTTTTTGATGACACTATGTACCTGTTACTATATTTTTTTCAAAATATAATTATTTAATACCATTTTTGTGGAGTATTTCTCATTATGTGTCCAAGGTCATAGTGGTTATAATAGCCAGTCAATTTGTTAAGAAGTAATTTGTGTGTATCATTTCCTTCAAGTCATAAGAATATAGTCTTCCTATGAGTCAACACATGATTAATCTCTATTAGGTTTATTATCTAGCAAATTTCCTTTAAATAAAGTTCCACTAGTGTCTGTAGGAACTATATTATTTAATACATAATCAAGCTCTGTCAATTCTATTAATGAGAGAGACCTAGCACTCCTCAACACTTGTGGCACACCTTAACATGCTTTGGAACAATACACTAACATTCCTTGGCACCTCGCATGTCTTGGAACATCTTTGTACCTAGAACATCTTGCCATGAGTAGGATGCCAAAGCACATGTTGGCATGCCATAGCATAGCATAACACTCCCCTATCATGTGTTGGCATTCCCTGTAGTCCCTAGCATGCCCTGGAACTCCTTGGCATCATATTGTATTGCCAAAAATTAACACTTGGCACACATTGGCACATGGCATGTGTTGGAACATATTATTAGTGTGCCTAGCACGCCCATTTTGAAAAAGATAAAGTCTCGACTTATTAACCCTCTTATGTGTTCATTTCCTTTCATTTTAGCTTGGTTATTCCATTTTTGCCTTGAAACTCCTTGACACATATTGACATACTCTGGCACCCTACACATCTTAGCATGTCTTAGCACCTGGAATGCCTTGGCACTATTTGGCACATGTTAGCACACCCTGAAACTACCTAGCACACTCTAACACTTCTTGACATTCCCTGATATTCCATGGCATGCCATACCCGTTCTTAGCATACCTTGTCACTTCCTCCTTGGCATGACAACTAGCACTGATTGAAACTCCCCAACACACCCTCATATTCATTCACTTCCATGCATTTTCACCTAGTGCTCCTTTGTGTTGTCCTAGTACTCCCTAACACTCCTCAGCATGCATTGGCACTCTCTAGCACACCTTAGCACTCATAAGTGAAGAATGAAACTTGTAACTAATGTTACCAGACTCAGAATAGGCAATAAATCGGCGAGGAAAAATAGCTAAGAGTTTTAATTAGATTAGGGAAAAATCAGAAAAAAAAAACATCAGGAAAAAATCAAGAAAAAATCAGTGAATTAAATAAATAAAAATATACACATATATTGAATTAAAAAAAAACAATTTTCATTGATATTCAGTAAAACCATGTCCAAACAATTCATAATATCAAGAGATGTCCAAAATATTATGAATGAATAAGCATCTCATATATGTTATGAGTCCAAACATGATCCAAAGTACTGAGTCATGACTCCTAACTAATGACTACATAGAACTAGAAGAAACTGCTTCTAAAAGTTTACTAACAACTACATACTAATTAGAAAAAATAGGTAACTAAGAGTCTAAGACTCTTAAGAGTGAGAACTAGAAGTGATTCCTCCCACTCCTTATAGGTTTTAACCCCGTACAGAAATTACCTACATATGAATTCTAAAAAATAGAAAATAAACAATGCGAGAGCATAACACATAAAACACATATACACAGAGATTTTCCCCTAGATCCCAAAATTGGGACTACCAGCTTGATTTTTCATTATGTTCCTTTCAATGTTACAATACATATTTATACATGCCGAAGCATCCAATACCATGGACTGAAAACCATCGCGTCAAAAACCATGGACCAAAAATGATCGCATCCAAAACCATGTGCAAAAATCATGCACAAAACCATAGGTAGGTCCGCCCAACCTAATACAGGGTCCAAAAAACAAAATTTTCTGGGGTGCTACCCCAGACCCCTTAGAGGGGCTTTACTTGCACCCCTCAAACCCCCTGTGACCCCCTTGCTACGCAATTAGCGTAATGAAGGGGGGGCTCCGCCCCCGCTCTAACCCCCTGGTTAACTTCGTGGGCTAGCCGTGGAAAGAATATAACACAACCCAACATTCTCCCACTTGCTATTTTCTTTCCACAAGGGGCCACAAGAGAGCTTAGTCATTTATCTAGCCCTGCAATGCCCATTGTTTCTCTACACCAAGAGAATTTCTCAGAGCTCACAGATTTTGTCAATGCATCTGCAGTATTCTTCAAAGTGTCCACCTTTACCAGCAACACCTTTTTGTCTTCTATCATATCCCTCACAAAGTGATACTAAATATCAATGTGCTTTGTCTTTGAATGATATGCAGGGTTCTTCGCCAAAAAAATTTCACTTTGGCTGTCACAATCTATCCTTATAGCTCCTTGTACTAACCCCATACTTGAACACAATCTTTTCAACCAAACTGCTTCCTTGCTTGCATGAGTGGCTGCCATGTATTCTGCCTCTGTAGTTGATAGTGCCACTACAGATTGTTTCTTACTCATCTAACTGACTGCACCTCCAAATAGGTTAAACACATACCCACTTGTAGATCTTCTCTGATCTAGATCTCCAGCCCAGTTTGCATCAACAAAGCCACGAATATCCAACACTCTGTCCAATCCTAGTCTTCCTTGGTAGGACAAACCATAATCACTAGTGCCACGCAAATACTTAAAAACCCACAACACTACTATCTAATGCTCCTTTCCTGGTTTTGACATAAACCTGCTCAATACTCCCATTGCATGTGCAATGTCTGGTCTAGTACAGACCATTGCATACATCAGGCTACCAACTCCACTTGCATATGAAACATGGGACATGTCCTCTTCCTCTTCTTGTGTCTTGGGACACTGTTCAGTAGATAACTTTACACCTACAGGAATAGGAACCTTCATCGGTTAACTATCCTGCATATTAAATCTTTGCAATATTTTCTCGACATACTTCCTTTGGTTTAACCAGAGCTTCCTCTTTGCCCAATCTCTTTTAATATCCATGCCCACAATATAGTTTGCAACACCAAGATCTTTCATGTCGAATTTGGAGGACAATTGGGTCTTCAAATCCTAGATAATTTCTTTGTCATTTCCAACCAGCAACATATCATCCACATACAATACCAAATAAATAACACGGTCACCAATTAATTTAAAATACACACAGTTATCTGCTTTTCTTCTGGTGAAGCCAAGTCCCCGTATAAATATATCAAATTTCTGATACCACATCATTGGTGATTGTTTTAACCCATACAGAGACTTGTTTTACTTGCATACCAGTTCTTTCTTACCCTTCACCGCAAAACCTTCTGGTTGCTTCATGTAGATCTCCTCTTCCAGATCCCCATGAAGAAATGTTGTCTTCACATCCATCTGTTCTACCTCAAAATCAAAAGTAGCAGCAATAGATAAAAGTAATATAATAGAAGCTACCTTGGCAATAGGAGAAAAAATATCACCAAAATCAATTCCCGACACCTGGGAATAACCTTTGCTACCAACCGAGTTTTCTATTTCTCCACCTTTCCTTCTGCATTTGTCTTATTTTTGAACACCCATTTGTTGCCAATGGTTTTCCTTCCAACCAGCAACTCCACCAGATCCCAAGCCTCATTTTTGTGAAAAGATGCCATTTCATCAACCATGGCCTCTTTCCAAAGTTTTCCATCCTTTGAATCTACTACTTCCTTCATAGTTCTAAGATCATCATCAGTAACAGATAAAGTAAAATTTGAACAGAAAGAAGATGGACTATATCTTTCTAGCTGCCTTCTTTCTCAAACTGATCTTATCACACTCGGAGTTTGCGTCTCTTCGTCTTCTGATTCCTCCTCTGTTGTAGAGTCTAATTCTCCCTCCTTAAGCTCAAACTCTATCTTCTCAAGTTCCTTTGGTTGGACTTCATGTTTAATGACATCTTTCACCTCTCTGAACACCACATCTCGAATGTACATAACCTTTCTTGTTACTGGGTTCCAAAGCTTATAACCCTTTAAACCATCCTTATACCCAATAAAGATGCACTTTTCAGATTTACAATCCAACTTGGTTCTTTTCTCCTTTGGAACATGTACATATGCATCACATCCAAATACCCTTAGTGTGAAAGAGAGGGTTTCTTACCAGTCCATACCTCTTATGGAGTCTTATCCTCCAATGCTAATGAAGGTGATTTGTTGACCAGGTAACATGTTGTCGCCACCGTCTCTGCCCTAAATTTTGGTCCTAACCTGACACCACTGAGCATGCTTCTTGCCCTTTCCATCAACGTCTTGTTCCTTCTTTCTGCAAATCCATTTTTCTTAGGTGTGTATGGAGTAGTCTTATGTCGTGCTATACCACACTTATAGAATTCTTCAAATTCCTTACTGCAAAACTCTCCACTGTTATCTGTCCTCAACACTTTTATCTTCTTCTCTGTCTGGTTTTCCACTAGAGCCTTAAATTCTTTAAACCTGTCAAACACTTCAGATTTCTTCTTAAGGAAATATATCCATGTACTCCTTGGGAAGTCATCTATAAATGATACATAGTACACAGACTTACCCAGTGATGGAACCTTCACAGGTCCAAACACATCACTATGCACAAGCTCTAATATCTATTTCGCCCTCTTACCACCAAAGGGGAAATTCACCTGATTATGTTTCCCATATACACAATTTTCATAGAAATAAAAATCCAAAGAGATATTACTCATACCTTCTACCATACCTTTACCATGAAGTATTCGAAGGCCCTTCTCTCCAATATGTCCAAGCCTTTGATGCCACTGCATGGTCTTCTCTCCAGAGACCACTAGATTTTCTACTCCTCTTTCAGGAACCACAAAACTATTGCACCCATAAACAATAGTGCTACCATGTAGCTTGTACAGAGTTCCAATATGAACTCCCCACATCAATACCAGTGCTTCTCGAACACTATTTTTACACCTGCATCATCCATCTTGCTTACAGAAATCATATTTCTGGCCAATGCAGGAATATGCAAAACACCCCGAAGTGTTCTAACCCTTCCACCTTGCAACTTCAAATTTACTTTTCCGCGACCAATGATTCTAGCCTTCCTATCATTCCCCAAGAAGACATCACCACCATCATATTTCTCATACTCGCAAAACCACTCTCTATGGGGAGTGAAGTGAAAGGATGCACCTGAGTCAATCAACTATGTCTCATGACATTCCCACTTTCATATGAGGTGGTTTTTGCCTCTGCAGAAGGAGCATCATCATATCCCTTTCCTTTGTCAAGAGCTTTAGATTTACAGTCCCTTTTGTAGTGCCCTTCCTTTCCACATTTCCAACAAACCACCTTTACAGGTTTTCCTGGAGATTTAGATCTTCCTCTAGATTTAGATCTCCCTCTTGATGACTTATTTTTATTTCTGTTCTGGGACCGTCCTCATATGGACAAGACATCACCATTCTGGCTCTCCATATTTTTCCGTCTCATCTCCTCCGTCAGCAAGGATGAGACTATTTCATCAAACTGCAAGGCAATTGCATTGCTACCTATTGCAATAACCAGACTATCCCATGAATCTGGTAGAGAACACAACAAAATGATGCACTTATCTTCATCTGAAATTTTAATATCAATAGATAATAACTGACTTACCACAGTATTAAATGCATTCAGATGCTCTGTCACTGAGTCTCCATCTTTCATCCTCAAGTTATACAACTTTTTCCGTAGGAACAATTTATTCACCAGAGACTTAGATTGGTACAAAGTCCCTAACTTGTCCCACAAAGCCTTCGCCGTAGCTTCCCTTGATACATTCAACAATAATGAATCTAAGACACACAATTGTATTGTGCTCTTTGCCTTCTGATCCAACTTCTTCCATTCTTCATCAGACACTCTTGTTGGTTTAGTACCCGGATCTACCGCATTTCATTGATATTTATCCACCAACAAATCCTCCATCTTGAGTTTCCACAACTCAAAACTCTGACCATTAAATTTCTCGATCTCTATCTTTCCACTGCTTGCCATCTTCTTTCACAACCAGAATCGATCTCGCAAATCTCCCACTGAACAAGGTCTACCACAGGCCTGAGGGAAACCCCTCAGCAACAAAGGCGTCCCCTTGAAGCCAAAACAACTCT
Source organism: Pinus tabuliformis (assembly GCA_031772625.1). Taxonomy (NCBI): domain Eukaryota; kingdom Viridiplantae; phylum Streptophyta; class Pinopsida; order Pinales; family Pinaceae; genus Pinus; species Pinus tabuliformis. The sequence continues at coordinate 1,797,859,521 of CM062816.1, read as the reverse complement.
GATACCAAATGTAGTTTTTAACCCCGTACAGAAATTACCTTTATACGAATTCTAAAACACAAAAAATAAACAATGCGAGAGCATAACACATAAAACACATATACACAAATAGTTTCCCCTCGATCCAAAAACCGAGACTAACAGCTTGATTTTTCATTATATTCCTTTTAATGTTACAATACATATTTATACATGCCAAAGCATCCAATACCATGGAACAAAAACTATCGTGTCCAAAACCATGTGCGAAAATCATGCATAAAAACATGGGCAGGTCTGCCCAACCTAATACAGGGTCCAAAAAACAAAATTCTCTGGGGCGTTGCCCCAGATCCCATAGAGGTGGGTTACCTGCAACCCTCAAACCCCCTATGACCCCCCCCGCTATGCAATCGATGCAATGAAGGGGGGGCTTCGCCCCCCTGCTGACCCCTCGGTTAACTACGTGGGCTAGTCGTGGAAAGAATATAACACAACCCAACACTCCTCCACTTACTTGACTCTCGAAGTTCTTCAAGTTGTGTAGGCTTAAAAGAGGAGCCTCCTCTAATTAGACCCAATTTGCTGCATTTATAGTTTGCAAATCTATCTCTTCAAGGTCTATTGGTGAATGATCCAAACCTATCATTATAATGAGACATTGAAATGTGAATTTAAGTTTGACTTTGAACTTTAAAGTTTAAACTTTAAATTCCAAATCAAATTATGAAACCTTCAAATTCAATCTCTCACCTAGTATTTTCTTGTTGCAGAGTTGTAGATTGTAATGGAAAAATACAAGGTCCTTTAAGTGATTTTGTGTTAACCGGTTGTGCTTCTTAGAATGTATTTACTCAAACATGCTCCAGTTGCACTCACAACTTGAAGCATTGCATGCTTGGTTTAAGATTCAAATGGCAAATCTCTTTAAATCTGGCGTATCACTACAAAAATTTTGCCACCAAAGACCTAGAAAGTGGCAAGGGTTCATGAGTAGACGTACTAAATACTAAATAGTAAAAAATTAAAAAGACAACAAAACTTTATAAAACATTTAACACACAAAATAAAGATTAAACAAATTTAATGAACTGATAAAGCCTTCAAGCCTCAAAGGGTACCTGGAAACACCTTAGACCTTTCTCGTATAACACTGGTATAGGAAAATAATTTAGGTGGTGCTCTATAATCCTATAGTTGGGAAAAGACACGACTTTGAAATTTTGGATCAAGGAAGCACCTTTCCATGCATGTCATAAGTCCTCTGTGAACCTCCCTAACCTCATTAAATTTGCTCTTATCATAAAAATACTATGGGTTTAAGAAGTACCTAGCAGCATGTAAGGGGGAATGCAATTTCCTATCCCAATGTGCATCAATAATGTCCCAAAGAGGCATATACTTTGCCTCCTCATCCCCATATCTTCTTTTGATGGCCTCCTTTGCGAGATCCATCACCTCATAAATGTAACCCATAGCGAGTTTGTCACCATCAACCATCCTAAAAGTTCAATCTTTCAAATTTAAATTAATATGAAACATTGAAAATAAAAAGAAGCTTGAAATAAAATTTAAAACATGAAAAAGTTAAAAGACTTGAAGTACCTGAGAACTCTAACAAGGGACTCCATCACAACAATAATCTCTTCGACATCTTTCCAGAAACCATCATTAAACACAAGTGCAACAACTTCAATGCCTTCAAGGGTCTTGGAATGTTTAGATGCCATCCACTCAGGTCCCAAGGACATCCTCTTCAGATTTATCTTTTGCTCAACCACAAATTGCAAAGATATGAAATTTGTTGCAAATCTAGTCACTGCAGGTTGAACAATTTCTTTACCTTCAGTGTATTTTTTCATGGTGTTTAGGACAATAATGTGGTTGTATAGGTATTTGGTTATGGATTTTTCCTTCTCCACAACCTCATGTATCCAATTAAGCTTACCAATGTCCTCAAACATTAAATCTATACAATGGGCAACATAGTAGGTCCAAAAAATAGTGGGGTGCCTAATCTCAAAAAGTCTACCCTCAGCCATATAATTAGCTACATTGTTTGTGAAAATTTGTACAACATGTTCTTATCCCACTTCTTGAATGAATTCCTCCATCATTTCACAAATAAGTTGTACAGTCTTAACCTTGTCTGAGGCATCCACTGATTTGAGAAACATTGTGCCTACTGGACAAGATACAAGGAGATTTATTGAAGTTATATTCCTCTGATCTATCCATCCATCACTCATGATCGTGCACCCTGTTTCTACCCATGATGAATGAAACTCAGATGGCACAAGCATGGCATATTCAACACTTTCTAATATAAAATTTGTCCTAATTCTCTCTAGTGAAGGAGTTTTGAACCCTGGACCTGCAACAACAACTTCATCAATCATAGCTTGCCAATAAGGACTTATGGCATAGTGGAAAGGTATGTCAGAATAGTACTGAAAGTTAGCAATGGCCTTCCTTTCCTGACTATGGATATTTGGAGGATAGTGCATGATAGCTTAGTTCTGTTTAGCATACACCTCTCTTGAAGGAAGCAACAAGGTTTCTAAGTCCTTAATATCTTGTTCTTGGAAAAGCAGTTACCTTAGGCAGTGGATTTGTTTCTGGCACTTGGAGTAGCGAAACTCTTTGCTTTATTTAGTTTTTGCATGCACAGTTAAAAGGAGCACTTCCCTAGTTATTAATTCTCAGCCTTAGCTAAGGAAGCATGTTTGCATATCTCATATCATATTCACTAGTGGCAGACTTTAATTGTCTTGTCTATCCATGCAAGGAAGGTGCATTAGGATTAGGAGTTAAGAAAGTTGAGACATTGTTGTACATGTTTCCAGATTCATTGTACCTTCTAGACTAAAGGAAAAGTGAATAGTAGTGTTTGAAATTTTTAGTTATTTCTTGTTTCAAAGAGTAATAAATAGTGATGTGATTTGAGTTTCAAATATGTGTACTTGTTGTTACTTTCTTCAGTGGCATGTGCTTCCCTATTCAGAACAAGGGGTTTTTCTGTAGTATCTAGCCTCCAAAGCTTCTTCAATGAAAACTAAATATCAAATCATGCCCTCGTACTCCAAATCATCTAAGGAATCACCCTAGAGAAGTTCCAAAGTATACCAATGAGCTTTGATAGGCGAACTCCAACCTTGTGTCACCATACAAGTGTTGACATCACTGCTACAAAAATTATTCTGAAGTGTTGCATCCTACACCAATTCCTAAGATGGATGCCCAAAGGGGTTCTAGAATGAGACTCAACCTTAATTACCACATTTAAGACTTTTCAAAGGGATCGATCCCTTTAAACCATACCAATTTTTACACTTTCACAATTTGGCCATGTTCCTATCAATTTATATTTTGTATTGAAAAGTCAGTCCTATTTTACATGTTTATTAAATTTAGGAATAATTATAGATCAGCTCCAGCAAAATGTCAACAAATTTGTGGGTCAGGTTTGCATTTCTCCAAATACTATCACACATGTATATATAATCACACATTTTCCTTTTTAGATCTTGATTGGTTGAACAAAAAGGTTCACTGCCCATGTAATTTTGTCCCATACCTCCACCAACACTCATAGATAACAATATTCTTAATTCTTCATATGTGTGCATAGTAAGGTCCCTTTTGGTTGCTATTTTTGATGGAGAAACCTTTGACAATACACCTTTTACCATAGAGATGTTGTTGGATAGAAATCTCTTGAGGAGTCTTACACCAGGCATATAAATGGCTATTGCATATCACAATAATAAGCATTAACATATGAAGATGTGCAGAGCCTAAAATATGTGCATTCAATCCATTACTTTTTCTTTCATGGCAGATTTCATTCTGCATAGTAGATGTGTTGTGGCACTTGAGTGTGTTTGCATAAAAAATTCTAAGGCCAAACCCAAATTCTCATGTGTCATGGAAATTCAACATATGCCTTGTTCACCTAAGAACTACTTGTAACTCATCTTAGGGTAATCATGTACAATCTCACTCATCCCACTTAACAAGTTACCAAGACAAGGCTCATCGCATCTAACCTTGGTCTAAAACAATTAAGCAACACAATTTACATCTTGACATGCCATAGCACCTGATATGTCTTAGAATGCCTTGGCACAATGTGGCATGCATTAACATCCCCTACATTCCTTGGCATGATTTGACACTCCCTAGCACACTGTGGAACTTCCTGACATGCCTTGGTAGTTTAGCATACCTTGGCATTGCCTAGCATATAGCCTCGTCACTCCCTCCTTAACACACTTAGAACTCATTGAAACTCCCTCTCACAAACTCTTATTCGTTAATTTCCATGCATTTTGAACTAGTGCTTCCTTATGTTTCCTTGACACCCCCTAACACTCCCTAGCTCACCCTAGTGCCTGACACATCTTGGCCTACCGCCTTAATACTCTAGCATTCCTTGGCACTACATAGTATACCTTGTCACTCTCTCCTTAGCACACCTAGACATCGTTGACACTCTTGGTCACAAACTCTTATTCATTCATTTCCATGCATTTTTACCTAGTTCTTCCTTGTGTTTCCCTAGCACTCCTTATCACTCCTTGACACATGGTGTTACACCCTAGCACCTATGACATCTTGGCATGTCGCCCTAGCCTCTAGCATGCCTTAACACTACCTAGCATACCTTGTCAATTTGTCCTTAGCATACCTAGAACTGACTGAAACTTCTAATCACAAACTCTTATTTGTTCATTTCCATTCATTTTGACATAGTTCTCCCTTGTTTTTCCCTGGCACTCTAAGCTAACACTTCCTTACATGCGTTGGAACATCTTGGCCACATGTCACCCTAGAACTCTAGCATTTCTTAGCATTGCCAAGCATGCCTTGTAAATCCTCCTTAACACACTTGGAACTCACTAACACTCCATGCCACACACTCTTGTTCCTTCATTTCCATGCATTATGACCTAGTGCTCCCTTGTGTTTCCCTAACACTCCCTAACACTCCTTGGCACACCATGGCACTTGTCATATCTTAGTAGGATTTCCTAGCACTCTATCGTCTATTGGCACTGCTAATCATACGTTGTCACTCCCTACTTAGCACACCTATAACTTGTTAACACTCCTTATCACACACGCACATTCATTCATTTACATGTAACTGAAACGAGTCCTCCCTTGTGTTTACTTGGCAATCCCTAGCATGTGTTGGCGCCACATCCTAGAACCTAGCACACATTGGCATGCCTTAGCACTTGACATGTCTTGACATGCCTAACATTCCTTGGAACTTTATAACATGTGTTAGCACTTCCTGAAATTCCCTGCACACCTTGGCACTCCCTAGTTTTCATGCCCTTGTAGATAACCTTACTTTTTTTGTGACTTGGGAACCCAACCAAGTCATTGAAAAAATAGTGTTGTGCCTAGACTAAAGTCTCCCTTTGTCTCAAACTTATTTTTCCATCCTCTTATCATAATTGTAGGATTCCCTCCTACAAGTCCTAATAGGAAATTCTCCTAACACACTTCATTCATGGGACACCTAGAATTCACTAACACTCCCTGGCATAATCTCTTATTCATTCATTTCCATGCACTTTGACCTAGTTCTCCCTTATGATTCCCTGACACTCCCAAACACTCCTCGACATGCATTGACACTATATGGCATATGTCAACACACCTTTTCATTCGTTGGCATGACATGGCACTCCTTAATTATCATTCCCTCATAACTACCCTTATTTTCTTTTAGACTTACGAACCCAACCAATTCCTGCCTTGACTACAACAACTTTACCAAGTTACATTTACTACAACTAGACTATGCCTTGTTCCCCTAATGGACTAAATATCATCTTAGGCTTCTCATGTCCAATATTAAATCATCTCACTTAACAAGTTACCAAGTCAAGGCTCACATCCAATAGTGCCCATAAAACAACTAAGAAACATAGTTTACATCTTCACATGCCATAACATCTGGCACGTATAACAATCCATTGGCACTACATGGCACACATTATCATCCTCTGCATTCCTTGGCATGATTTTCCACTCCCTAACAGACCCTACCACTCCCTAACATGCCCTGACACTCTAGCATGCCTTGGCACTGCCTAGCATATACGCTTGTCACTCCTTCCTTAACATAATTGGAACTTGCTGACACTCCCTATCACACACTCTTATCTATTCATTTCCATGCAATTTGAACTAGTTCTCCCTTGTGTTCTCATGGCACTCCCTGACACACATTGGCACACCCTAGTACTTGGCACATCTTGGCATGTCGACCTAGCACTCTAGTGTTCCTTGGAACTACCTAGCATATCTTGTCACTCCCTCCTTAGCACACCTAGAATTCGCTAACAATCCCTATCATGCACTCTTATTCATTCATTTCCATGCATTTGAAACTAGTGCTCCCTTGTTTTTCCCTGACACTCCATAACTCTCCCTGGCATGCATTAGCACAACTTAGCACCTAACACATCTTGTCATGTTTCCCTGGCCTCTAGATCGCCTTAGCACCACCTAGCATACCTTGTCACCCCCTCCTTAGCACACCCTGAAATCACTAACACTTCCTGTCACAAACTCTTAATCATTCAATTGCATGGATTATTTTCACCTAGTGCTCCCTTGTGTTTCCCTAACGCTCCCTAACACTTCCTAGGACTATTTGGCACACCTTGGCACCTAGCACATATTGGTTGCATGTCGCTCTGGCACGCTAGAATTACTTAGCACTGCTTGGCATACCATGTCACTCCCCTCTTACCACACTTGGAACTCATTGACACTCCCTGTCACACACTCTAATTCATTCATGTCCATGCATTTTGACCTAGTGCTCTCTTGTGTTTCCCTAGCACTCACTAACACTCACCACACATTGGCACACCTAACTGCAATGAGTTTCACTAACAGTCAATCCAAAAACCCATCTAGAGTCTAGCTAGTTACTTGTTCTTCACTAAGAGATTAGGGTTAAGTTTATTGTATAGTGTTCAGTGTGAAAATATTCCTAGGTGTTTTTATCACATAGAGTAATTATGATCTTCCCCATGTACACAAGGATAACTGAGAAGTGTTCCCATAATCATGCAAGTGGAACTTCAACATGTACATCAGGGTAACTGCAAAATATTTATCATATTTACAAAATGCAAGGTGATAGGAAAATATTTACATTATATACGTGAATGTACTAAGATCAGGACCATTAGTATCATATCTACATATTTACCACAAGACAAGGGTCATTACAACCCCTTAAAAATAGCCATAAGGCCTTCCTCTTTTGTAGCTCCTTGACCACAAGGGTTTAATTGAAAAACACATAGTTCCTTTAAAGATTTGTAGGTTGAGGCAGCCACTTCAAGCCCTTGAACTTAAAGATAATCAAATATTTGCAATTTGTTACAATAATAAGTCCATTATGCACACTCCTCATCTTATAGTTGGGTAGAGAGGTAGAATACTTGATTGATGCCAACCTTGTAAATGAAAAACTTTGCCTACTCATTGGTTGGACACTCCACCACTAGTTGACACCACTAACACACACCAAAAGTCCAAGATACCCATAATATGTGCCCTACACCCAAGGGCTTAGACTACACCTCCATAAAATGTACCTTCAACTTTAGATGTCCCAAAACAGTAATATCCTAACCCTAGCCTATTTTTTAGATTTTTGTAACTTTCTCCTTAACTAACATTTTTTTAAACTATTTAATCCACTTACCATATACTCTCACTTGTTTGCACCCACCTAGTATACAAGAACACTTATGTTTTTAATACAACCAAGTTAAGAGGGCATGTTTCTTTCTTACACTTAAATGTTTTCAATACAACCAAGTTAAGAGCACATGTTTCCTTTTCAAATTCCAAAATTATAACATGTCTATCTCTATAAACTAACAAAAAAATCATTGCATAAAGAAGATAAGCTTAACATTAAATTAAAATTAGAATATTATTATTATGATAAATACACCAAGTATGGAAAAATTGTTTTCAAAGACCACCATAAAAAAGTGTTAGTTTATCAAATACAACTACAAACTTATTAAGCCAGCCTAGGTCCATCTTAACCCGGATCTATCAAACACCGAGAGGGATCCAATCTCTCGATGTGCAAACCTCTTTTTTGGCGCTTGATAGATCTAGGTTGGTTATATAATACTATATAATATCTATATTTGTATCTATATGTCTCTTTCTTATTCCCTCTCTCTATCTCACCCCCCCAAAAATACACACTCTCTCTTCATATCTATCTCTCTCTCCCTCCCTCTTCCTCTTTGCCTCTCTCTCTTCCCTCTATCTCTCCTCTCTCCATCACTCCCTTGTCACTCCCTCTCTCTCTCTACCTTTCTTCCTCTATGTCTTTCTTCTTCCTTCCCTCTCTCTCCCACTCTAACTTCATCTCCCTCTCCTCTCTCTCCCTTTCTCTCTCACCTCCCTCTGTCCCCTCCCATCACTTTCTCTCTCTCCCTCCTCCATCTTTGTGCCTCCCTCTCTCTCTCTTTCCCTTCTCTCCCTATCTTTATCCCCACCTATTCTCTCTCCCCCCTCCTCTCTTCTCTCCCTCTCTCTCTATCCATCTATCCCTTGTCACTCCCTCTCTCTCTCCACCTCTATCTCCCTATGCCTTAGTTCTTTCCTCCCTCTCTCTCCCCCTCGAACTTCATATCTCCACCTCCCCCTCCAAATCCATATATCTCTCCCCCACTCTCTTCTTCTCTCTCTCCCCTCTCTCTCTTCCTACCTCCTTCTCTCTGTCTCCCCCCATCACTCTCTCTCTCTCTCTCTCTCTCTCTCTCTCTCTCTCTCTCTCTCTCTCCACCCTCCATCTTTGTCACTATCTCCCTCCCCCTCTCTTCCCTTCACTTTTCTTGCTATCATCACTTGGATCCTTAGTTAAGATAGATCTATGTTGGTTCTTACTAATATTTGTATTATATAAATTTCACATCTTTAAATACAAAATTATTTCCATTTTTAATTTTATTAAAACCTTAATTTAATTTATATGTGAATAATTTTAGTAGTCGTGAGGATAGAGCGTTTATATATATCTCAATACTAATTACAACTTCTTATTAGCTTCAAATAAAAAATGTTATTAAATTAAATTAAATTAAAATATTTTTATTGTGAAATAAGTTATGGTTTTTGGGCATGTGGTATTGATAAGGCATGATATTGGCCCATGGTATTGTAACAAATCCTATTTATAAGTTAATAATATTCATGGTAAAGTGGGGGTGAATATCGATGGTTAAGAATCTTGTCATATTGTTATAAAATATTTAGATTGTGAAATAAGATATGATTTTTTGGCATGGGGTATTGATAAGCCATGGTATTAGCCCATGCTATTGTAACAAAGCCTATTCAGAAGTACATAATATCAATGACAAAGCAGGGGTGAATATCCATGATTAAGAATCCTGTCATATTCTTATAAACTATTTTGATTTTGAAACAAGTTATGTTTTTTGGGCATGTGATATTGATAAGCCATGGTATTGGCCCATGGTATTATAACAAAGTCTATTTCCAAGTTAATAATATCCATGGTAAAGTGAGAATGAATATCGATGGTTAAGAATATTTTCATATTGTTATAAAATATTTTGATTATGAAATAAGTTATGTTTTTAGAGCATTGATAAGCCATAGTATTAGCCCATGGTATTATAACAAAACAATTTTTTACAAGTTAATAATATCCACTGTAAAGTGGGGGGTGAATATCCATGGTTAAGAATCTTGTCATATTGTTATAAAATATTTTGGTTGTGAAGTAAGTTATGGTTTTTGGGATTGAGGTATTGATAAGCCATGATATTGGCTCATTGTATTGTAACAAAACCTATTCACAAGTTAATAACAAAATCAAAATATAACAAATTTAATTTTATTATTTTTATTATTAATTGAGCTAACATTTAGATTTTTTCACTCATCCCCATACTTTTGACTTTTATTATTATTATTATTACTATTATTCTTTAACTAAGCCCATATTTAGAATTGTTTACATACTTACATTACACCTACACATCTACTCTATACTCTATAAATATTGTATTTATTGTTTTTTAGGGAGGGAAATTTTAACTTTCTGAAAAATTAAGCCTTAATTTTGATGTAACGAATCTCTCCTAATTCCAATCTTCATTTGCTTTCTAAAACAAGTAGTATATTTTCACTTTTCATAGGGTGGAGGGAAAACTAGTAGATATTTTCACTTTTCACAGGGCTGGAGGGAAAACAATATTGAAGAGAGTTGTGAATTAAATTTTCGCTTTTCATAAGGCGGAGGGAGGGAATAATAGTAACATATTTTCACTTTTCATAGGACGGGAGGGAAAATGAGATTGAAGAGAGTTGTGAATTAATGTTTTACAAGTAGCAGGAAAACGAGATCGAAGAGAGTTGTGAATTAAGGTTTTACCAGTAGCAGATTGATATCGAACCCCACCATTAGATCTTCAATCCATTAATGACTCCCAGGTATGTTTCATTTCTAGCCTCGCTCCATTTACATCCCACTTTTAGTCTTCTTCCACACAAGTCTCAGATATCGAACCCCAACCATTAGATCTTCAATCCATTAATGACGTCCAGGTGTGTTTCATTTCTAACCTCGCTGCATTTACACCCCACTTTTAGTCTTCTTCCACACAAGCCTTAGATCTCTGGTTCAAAATTCACTATTTTTTTCATCCTTGCTTTTAAGTTTATGAGTAGCATATTTTCACTTTTCACAGGGCGAGAGGGAAAACGAGATTTAAGAGAGTTGTGGGTTAATATTTTACCAATAGTAGACTAATATCGAACCCCACCATTGGATCTTCAATCCATTAATGGTGCTCAGGTATGTTTCATTTCTAACCTCGCTGAATTTCCACCCCACTTTTAGTCTTCTTCCACACAAGGAAGACTAGTTCACAATTCACTATTTTTTTCATCCTTTCTTTTAAGTTTAAGAGTAGCATATTTTCACTTTTCACAAGGCGGGAGGGAAAACAAGATTGAAGAGTGTTGTGAATTAAGCTTTTACCAGTAGCAGACTGATATCGAACCCCACTATTGGATCTTCAATCCATTAATGGCACCCAGGTATGTTTCATTTCTAACCTCGCTGCATTTCCACCCCACTTTTAGTCTTCTTCCACATAGGGAGGAGTAAACACACCTCAGATCCCCCACCATTGGATCTTCAATCCATTAATGGCCCCAGGTATGTTTCATTTCTAACCTCACTGCATTTACACCCCATTGTTAGTCTTCTTCCACATGGGGAGGAGTATACACACCTTAGATATCTGGTTTAAAATTCACTATTTTTTTCATCCTTGCTTTTAAGTTTACGAGTAGCATATTTTCACTTTTCATAGGGTGGGAGGGAAAACGAGATTGAAGAGAGTTGTGAGTTAAGGTTTTACCTCTTCAATCCATTAATGGTGCCCAGGTATGTTTCATTTCTAACCTCGCTGCATTTCCACCCCACTTTTAGTCTTCTTCCACACAAGGAGGACTGGTTCAAAATTCACTATTTTTTTCATCCTTTCTTTTAAGTTTAAGAGTAGCATATTTTCACTTTTCACAGGGCGGGAGGGAAAACGAGGGAACATAGGTAAAAGAATATGTATTTTTCCTTCTTTTATGGTTTGTCTCTATAGAGTTGATTTTACTGGGTGTACACTATATGCATCTCAAAATTTCTCTTTAGGAAATCCTATTTTTATTCTTTCCAAGAAAACTCTCTGGGGAATCCCAATGGATGTTTCCCCACATTCATGGATGGCATCCTTGGTAAACCTATTGGCATTTACTAGTGCACCTCTCCCAAGGGATTTCAAACAAGGCACCTGCCAGCACAAAACTAGCCAAATACCCAGTAACATTAATGACATTTGGTTGGGCTAACTCCTTGGGCTCAATAAATCATAATCAACTACACTATTTTCCATATTAACATATTGATCCTATTTAAGATTTTGTTCGAGTAACCATAACAATCCAAGCTTGTTCCTATTTTTATTTTGGTTTTTAATTCCTTCTTTGGTGTGGTGACAACTTTATATGACTGTATAGATGCTTATTTTTGTCAGAGTATATGTTGAAAAGTAGATGATCTCTTACATTCTACCTTGTCTATTATGTATTGATGGAGTTCAGTTTCATTAGTTGTGACCAAAGAGCTGTGTAAGGCATGTATACAAGGATTCTTGTATCACTATTTATAAACTGAACATTGTCCTTAAACAAGCAAAGTAGATCCTTAATGCTACATGTTTGTATCTTAGGGAACTTCCAATCCTAATAAATGAGGTGAAATTTAAGTGTTTCCAGAATCCAAATCTCAGGTTTTGTGAATTCACTCATATATGATCTTGGAAAAGCGAAGTGAAATTTAATTATTTCCAAATATTAAGTTCTGTGAATTCACTCATATTTGGTGCTGGAATCTTTTGAGCAAACGAGAAGAATTTCTTTTAGTTGCATTCAAATTTTCCAAAAATAATACTAAACTTCTCCCTGACTAAAATTCTCCCTGAAATGTCTTTGGGATTGAAAATTTTGTAAATATTCTTAGGGAAACAACCCAAAATACTTTTTCCATATTAGAGTTTTATAACACTATGTACTAAAACCATCTTCTATTTTATACTACAAATGTCTGATAGAGTCTTCCCAAAAACTGATCAGAAAATTAGGTAGATGCGCTGGACAGACTAAATAATGTTTAATGAATAATCACTTAACATAAATGATATATTAGGTTGCATAAATATATAAATTAGAAGCATGAAATGAAGAAGAAATCTCAACGAGATTGACATATTCTTAATTGAGTTGAATGAGACCAGGAATAACTTTGACTAGAGGGTGTTGAAAATGGCATAATTTTGTTCTGGTTGGATAGATTTAGAACTAAAAATCAATAGTTTTCTTTCTTGCATAACTTGGGAAGATTTTTGCATCTCAAGTCTTAAATTTATTGAATAGTATGATTTATGCCTTGCAATGTTGAGATATGCTGTGATACCACTTGCTAGTAACCTAAGCACTTTAGATGAAAATTTAGTTGTGAATTTTACTTGCAAAAGATAAAATATATATTAATTGTCCCTTGTGTAGAATTTCTGCTACTGCTTGAATGAATAAATCTAAAACTAATTGTTGCATGAAGACACAAAATATCTCTACCAATTTGTAGTGGAATAGAACCGAAATAAAACACAGTCACACTATAGCATAAAAAACAAAATTTTCTAGGGAACCCAATTGGGAAAACCCTCTACTAGCTGTAGAAATTTAAGATACTATCAATATTAGACTTTGAGACACCTTCTTCAAGACCAGGTTCATTGATGCTTATTGCTTTCCATATTAATTTTCATAAGCATTAAGGTTGTTGTCTGTCAAATTAGAGTAGCTAGAAAGTGTCTCTTTGATTTTAGAAAGCAGATCAAGATCAACTTCATCCAAGAATCCCCTAGAAGGCTCATCAGTAGCAAGAAGAAAGGTCTTTTTATTTTATTTTATTTCATCACATGCATCCATCATAATCACTGATTTGTCTTCATTTCTTTCACAGTCATTTTCAATGTTAGATGCAAAAGGTAGTTTAATATGATATAATCCTTGGGTAATCAACCTCAGACATATTGTTGGTTAATATATGTTGTTTGAAGTTTATTGAGTTTGATTTTTATCATGAAACTACTAGAAGCGTAATAGAATGGGTGAGTTGATTATCTTGATAACAATGTTATGGTTTGATCTAGTCCTTGAAAGGAACTTATAGTTGATGGTAAAAATTTCACATTCCTTTCATTTTTTTATCTTCACATATAATAAATATCTTTATGTTATAGTCTCTAGCTAGATATATACAGTAACTGCCACTCAGAAGTTGGATGCCATCGTTTTGGAGCTCGAGCTTACTCAACTTACCTTTGCTTGAGTTGAAAATGTCATTAGATCTCATTATATCGTCTATTGTAGAGCATGAATCCAATTTACCTTTGTTTCAGTTAAAAATGTAATTAGATCTTGCTATATCATCTTTTGTAGAGAATGAATCCAATTTCTCATAGTCCATTTGCTTGAGGTATAACAAAGCTACTTTAATTCATTAAACTTACTTTTCATATTCTATTTTCTGATTGTGATTCTACAGGCCACATCTACATTGGAAAAGGGGCATATTTAATGAAGTGTGGAAGGAGAGGGAAGCTTCAGTTATGTCCTTTCAAACTTTCTAAGGTATGTAATAAAATTTTAAAAAAATTCTCCATAGAATGTTGTGCTTTAACTTTTTCTTTTGATAATGGATTATTTATGTGATCTCCCCTCTCTTACACACAACCAGAGTCCAGACATACATGGTTTTTTGGTATATGTGGACCATGGACAGATTTACACTAACCATTTATCTAGAAATTTACACTGTAGAAGATCAAGCATTTACAGTTGAATATTTCCTTTCCACTAGATCAGAGTTAAAGAGTCAGACTCTTATTTTTCAGGCATATACCTCACTTTTAAATCAATTTATTGCTGACTCTATATAGACCTTCCATGGGAGGGCAAAGAGTGATCACTACCATTGCTTAATTTTTCTGCAGACCAAGTAAAGATCCCAAATGTGTATAAATTAGTAGCTCCTTGGAGAATCCCAAGAGTGGCGCTATTGTGGCAACAAGAAATTTGTTTATTTTGAGTTCTTCATTAGTGCATTGATAGTATATTGTTCATTCCATACAATACCTCAATAGTGTATGATCAAATCACAGTTAAGCTTGTCATAATATTTTTACTTACCCTCTTTTAGAGGGAAACTAGAGTGTGTGCCAAGCTTGCACCTCACAATTGTATCATGCAAAGTTTACCTGGGAAAAGTTTTGTGGATCTAAGTAGCAAGATACCTGTTGGAATTCAAGAGGCAAAAATACTACAAAGTGGGAAAGAGGTTTCACAGTTAACTTGGATTTCACATTATGGTTGGAGTTAGTTTTTTGGCAAGATGCTAGATACCCCAACTTCTTTTTTATGACTGAGTGAAAGATTGAATCCTTCGACATATTCCTCGCTCAATTATCATTAAGTGATGGGTTTTCTCAGAAGTGCTACACACCTATAAACTTTACTGGAGTTATTCTTGAGTCTTCGGAGGTGGTTAGATTTTCAAAGAACACATGTACAAGAAGAGGAGAATAATATGCCCAACTAATTTGAAATTATCTACCTGTGAATAGGGTGTTCCGATTCATAAACCTGATGACTCGTTCTACTTCTTTCTAGTGAAAAACTTTGGGACTTGCCATAAATCGTGAGAAAATTCCAACCCCATAACTATAATTTCTTATTTAAATCTATACCCAATAGATTAGAATTTGCACAAGGAGAACTCCATTCTTGTTTCGAAAGAACCTGCAATCGACTTGTACCATGCTATTTAATATTTTCTGTATTTATTCGCATCCTTGGTCTGTGACATAAAGATGCAACAGGCTACCTTGCATTTTCTATACTAACACTCCTAAAAAATAATAAAGTATGCCCAAATCTATCATTTCAAATGATCTATGTAGCTCACCTTTTTGTTTTTCAATTATCGAAGTTGTTACCTATATTGATGACAACTTCTACAACCAATACCACAATGACAATATATGTTATAGTTTTATCCGTGTTTCTCTGAAGGTGTTTCTCCTTCAGTAGAGTAGCAATACACTGTAGTTTCCATTTAGGGGAGAAGTGTACCCAGTAGCAACCTTGGCCTGTGTGAAAATGGGTTGAATGCACATTAGACTCTATCTGTTGTTTTGAAGGTGTTTCTCCTTCAACAATACTTCATCATAGTGGATACTTTCGGTCTGCACCTTTAGTAGATGCATGCAACCTTGGGATACATGTTGTAGATTATTGTTTTCTTATGAGGTTGTAGTAGTGATGAAAGAAGTGCATCGATTTTAGGCATATTTAGTATGCTTTTATAGTTTGACTTAGATGCTCACTTTTCTTAATATAGGTGTTCTTCTTAGTTTTGTTTTATGCACATATTTATCTTTAAGAAAAGTGTACAGTAGAGAAGGGTTTTGTATTTTGAGCAAGGGACACACTTCTAGGTAGGAGGTACTTTCTTCTAGGAAGCTTTTGCCATGCAGGTTAGGTGCTTTCTCCGAGAATCCCAAGAGGCACTATTGTAGCAATAAGAAATTCATTTATTTCAAGTTATTCATTAGTGCATTGATAGTATATTGTTTATTCCATGCAATACCTCAATATTGTATACAACCATATTTAGTATGCTTTTATAGTTTGACTTAGATGCTCACTTTTCTTAATTTACGTGTTTTTCTTACTTCTGTTTTACGCACATATTTATATTTAAGAAAAGTGCACAGTAGATAAGGGTTCTATATTTTGAGCAGGGGACACACTTCTAGGTAGGAGGTACTCTATTCTAGGAAGCTTTTGCCATGCAATAAGAAATAAGAAATTTGTTTATTTTGAGTTCTTCATTAGTGCATTGATAACATATTGTTTATTCCATGCAATACCTCAATATTGTATGATCAAATTACAGTTAAGATTTTCATAATATTTTGAGTTACCCTCTTTTAGAGGGAAACTAGAGTGTGTGTCAAGCTTGCACGTCATAATTGTTGGTGGGCTCCAGTATTGTAGCAATAATGCTACAACTCCTGGGGCTTCCTATCTCTAATTTTATCAACCCGGTAGTTCGTACAAACTTGGAAGCGACGGTGTTGTATGCACAAGTACTAGCTCTTGTCGCAGCTGTCACTTGGTCAGCTGGCACAAGTCCGCTAGGGCTCAAGCCAACTTCTATATGCTCTCAGAAGAAGCTTTCTAAATGATGGACGAAGGCTATCTCAAAGGAAATTGATCTACTTTGCAAAAATGAACTGAAAGCCAACCAAAACATGGAAAACCTAGTAAACCCTAATCTGACTAGCTTAATCTCTATGATGCAATCGTGGGAGTGCAAGTGTCTAAGAATGATGCCATTACTGCTAGTGATATGAAATGCATGAACTTAAACTACTTCCATTGAAAAGAACATTGTTTTTGTGTTTTTGCTTAAGTGGTTGGAGTGATTATGATTTTGTTTCTTATTAGGGTTTGGCTGTGCAGAGGTGGTGCGAAGGGAGAGAAAGCTTGGGAAAGGTCAGGAGGGCTAGGAGAGGTCCCAGAGGATCCCTAGCATCAGTCCACAGAAGTCCACAATGTTCAGGTGCTCGGCAACCGAGTTTGCAGGCTTCTACAGGATGTCTGCAGGGGATTCTACGGGAAACTCAAGAATTCTACAGGAAGTTTGCTAACTTCTACAGGATGTTCTACCGTGGGAGTTTTGGGTGATGGTGAAGTGATGGAGCGGTATGGGTGGATAGGTAAGATGGAGATGGAGCTTGTGATGGCTCAGGAGCAGAGAAATAAGATGGAGAAAGAGTGCATGAAGTTGGTTGGTGGATAGAAGGATGGAAGTAACGAAAGGTCAAGAAAATGGAGCTACGTGGGCAATGAAAGAGTTGGAAGGTAAACGAGCTGAACAGAGGTCGAGTAGGTGGCTTTAGGCGTGGTTAAGAAGAAGAAGAAGGAAACAGAATGATATTGAGCAGTGTAAATAAAACAAATTGCTTATGTCTTGCACCAAAAACGAGAATCCATTAACCTGTGCTACCTGTGCTAGTAAACCAATGAACAACAATGTAAATCGTGAAGAGAAGTCGTGCATGGAGTTGGAATGAAGAAGTATGGCTCTAGATCAGAGTGCATGGATGGTTTTATAACTGAAATGACTGTGTGGCAGCTTGCATGAAAGCATAAGACTGCGTTTTTTGGTGGTTGGTACAACCCACACCCCCAATCTCTAAATAGAGATGGCAGCGAGTGCACTATCAACCTTTTTTGGATCTCCAATGAATTACAATCCTCCTACTCTAATCTAAACAACTAAAAGCACTTGAACTGTAAACTAATCCTACTCAATCACACAAAAGAAATCAAATCAGCAGTCTATAAATTCTAAATGCATGTCAAAACAGAGGAAATAAAGTGCTGCAAGGAAACAAGTAACAATACAACGAAGAGGAGGTCTATTGCTCTCAGGTTGGGCCCTAACCTGAGAGCTATAGCTCCCTTAAAAGCTCAGAATTAGATCCAAATCTGCTTGCCTTTATTCATAATCAAGAGTCTAATGTCATGCCAAAACTGGCTTACAAAAACAAACACCGAGCTATAGCTCGTGCTCAGAAATTACAATATGAGTTCAAAAGTTCAAAAAGCTCCTATCAAAGGCTACGACCTTCATATTTATACACAATGAAGATCAAGCTGGCTTCCTCCGTTCGTGGAGCTTGGCTGTCCAACTGAAAGTCAAACTGCTGATCCTGTAGAATCTGTTGGGTGCCTTTAATCTCGGTGGGGAGAGCTGTTGGAGCTCGGAGTTAAGGTGAAAATCACAAGGAAGGTCATCAAGACTGTGGACAACCTCCCTATGAACCCGCAATGTCACCTTTGCTATGTCCTTGTCTCCATTTGCGTGGTCTTTTGCTCTCTTTAATGCCAAAAACCTGAAATCATCATGTATTAGCCACATAGATATAATGCCTGCCCTTCTTCTTACAAATAACACGAATATACTAAGAAATGAATGCATAAGTGATAAAAGATGAATGGTTGAGCAAGGTAAGTAGGCCAAATGAGCCAAAATTGTACCAAAAATTGGGGCTCATCATCACCCCCCAGCTAAAATATTTGCTCATCCTTGAGCAACTTTGCTCCAGCTCCTTGTCCTTGGCCGAGAACTAGGGCCCGGAACAAGCTCTTCCTTTCCTGTTCTTGGTGGCCCTGCCTCTTCTGCCCCTGGCGGTGACGAGGGTGGCGCTTCTTCCCTCTTTTCTGTTTCCTTGAGCCGGGCTTCGGAAGCCGATTGGCCTATCCTTCGTGTCCAGGTAGTTATTTTTGGGCTTCCCCTCTTGGGGGTGGCCGATGTTTTAGAGGGGGATCTCTCACTGGGTGAAGTAGGGACACCCCCTAAAATGGTTTGGCTGCTGGGTGGAGGCTGCGACTTGCCCGTTTTTATTCTCTTACTTCTCCTAGCTTTAAAAGGTAGAGGGATCTCCCTCTCTCTCTTCTCCTTTGGCTTTGGAGGTGTACTGAGGGCGGCCAGCGCAGCTACTGCCTCCTTTTCGAGAATGCCAACCTTCTCTTCTTTGCGTTTTGCTTTCCTAGGGCTCCATGTAGAGGGCCCCTTCCTTTCTGATTTCGGGCTTCCTGTAGAAGACCCTGCTTTACCCACTTTCGGGCCTCCTGTAGAAGACCCTTTCTTTACCAATTTTGGGCTTCCTGTAGAAGCCTGTTTCTGCTTTCCTGTAGACACAGGTGTCACCACCTTTGCTTGCTTTGCTGCATGGGTTTTGCTTTTTGGTTTGGTTGCGGGTGTTGATGAGGTACTTGGGCTGATGTGGACCTTCTCAGCTTTGTCTGTTCTGCTCTGCAACCTTTTCCTCTCTTGCTGACAAGATGGGTGTGTCACCTTTTTCTTTGTCATCTTTTTTCTCATGCTTCTTCTTTTGTTCTTTCTTCTGCACTGTGGTCGGGGTCTTCTGGCCTGTTTCTTTCTTTTCCGCGGCCACTGCTTCTTTTTCCTCACTGCTGGAGGAACCCGTTTCTTCAGTCAACATCCTTATATCTCCATCTCTTGTCAAATTCTTGAATGATTCCCATGAGAGGGGAACCTTATATGAATGAAGCGAATCCTCCACAAGAAGTTTGATTAACCCATGGTGGGCTACCTGATCTGGTATGCCTTCTTTTAACTTTGTGGCACACTCAATTAGAGACTGTAGCAGGAAATAAGGGATGCTCAGTTTCTTTTCTACAGGAAGATCAATCTGTTGCCTCAATTCAGTGAGCAACCGAAAGTGATACCCATACACGATGCTATAACGGCCTTCACAGGTTATATACTTCATGATCTGTAGGCTAACTTCATTCCATGGTGGCAGCAAACTGGTTCTACGCACCCCATTTTTGTCCTCCGAGAATTCCTCCTCAGGTGGAAAGAATTCTTTCTTGGCCTGCTGGCTCAACTTCCTTTCTTCCTTATCCCATGGCAAACCCATTGGAAGTTCAGTAATTCGACTGATATATTGCGGGGTGAGCTTGAGGCTTAGGCCCCTGAAGTTCACTGTGGCCAGTGTCTTGGATTTCAGCCTCAGAGCCTGCAAAAATTCTTCTGCCACTTCATCGTCATAACCCTGCAATTTGTCACAAAAAGATATCCATTGAACCCGTGTGAAGAGCTCCACCACCTCCTGGTTTTCCCTTAACTTGGTTGAATCAGTGGGTTCTCGTCTAATAAACCCACCCGGCATGATAAAACAGTTTCCTTAACTAGAGGTGGTGATTGTGGAAGAAATTTGGTCTACTGAGACAGAGCGTAGAATTACGCTTCTGTCATGCACATAATCCACAAAACTTATCCCTGAGAAACTTAACACAGTTTAATTACCCTGACATCCTGTAGAATGACAGTATAGGCACAACAGACAACAATTTCACCACTTTTCTATGACCAGACTGTGGACGACGACTCTGCCACCTTTAAAAACCAGTTGCATGAAGAGTTCATGGTTACCTTTTTAATCTGCCACCTTTTTACGTGAGGCACCCGCCTTCCTGTAGAAACTGCGTTCCTGTAGAAGCAGTGTTCCTGTAGGAGCAGCACGTGATTTTCGGGAAAGACTGCAGTTGGTCTGCGCTCTGGGTGTGCTTCACAAGCGTTCTGATAGCCAAAGGCTCGGCGTATCGAACTGCAGAAAGATCAGGATAGCCACTCGAGTTCAAAACGGTGGTTGATAAATTCATTAGGGAAATCTAGCCGATTAGATTTTGAATCGGCGGAATCCGTGGCGCGGGGGTGAGCTGTCCCCGCCGGACCGTTGGGCGACATCATCCCATCATTTGCCTGCGAGTTCCCTTGCTGCCGCATCAATTCCCGCAGATCTGCCGCCGCCTCTTCTGTTAAACTCATTTTTTTTCGACGGGATTGCTCTCACGTGCGTGCTGCCCATTCTTTTTGTCATGGCCGCCACCCAAACATCCAACTAGACCATTAACTGGCCGACGTGGCCGGCCAAATGGCCATACAGCCGCTCAACCCATTCACCTTTACACTTTTCAATCAATTCAAAGTAAAATTCATGCAATCTGATGGAAGGAAGGGTCGAGACACTTACCTGCGCGGCTGCACACGATGTTTCGGTTTTGTGGATGCTGATGAGTGGATTTACCTGCTGCTGGCGAACTTACACAGGCTCGGAGGTTCACGTTTACAGGCTGCCGACGATGGATTGGATGCTTTGGTTGCATGCGCCCGCGTTTCATTGCATATGGCCGGCGCTGTGAATGGTATCCACTCTAGCGGGCTTAATTGTTACAGGACTCCCGCGGGATGTCTTGTAACAATTCTTCCTCCTTGGGTGCATGCTGCACGACGAAGGATCTGGCCTCACGATCACGCTCCCGGAGCTTCTGGATGACTGGGATGAATATGGTGTGAGATCTCCAGCATTTTTTTTATTTAAAATTTGCTTTTTCTTGAGAACTCATCGATCTGCTTTGCTGGTGTAGGTAACTTCGTTGCATGTCGACAAGGATGGTGGAACAAGATAACAACAATGTGCAAGGGTGACAACAATAGCTTGCATGCGTCCAAACCGATCCTTAGTCGTTAGATCTCCTCACAAAATGGATTCTGGGCCGTTCTGAGCTTCTACAGGAAGTTTCCTGTAGAAATACAGAGCTTCCTGTAGAAAGGTTGCGTTTCCTGTAGAGAGTCTGCACCTTCCTGTAGAAAATCTGCATCTTCCTGTAGAAAATCTGTGTCTTCCTGTAGAAAATTTGCGTCTTCTTGTAGAAAACTCAAGCTGTAATAAAATTGCACATACCTTGGAGAAAATGAGTATTCTTGGAGGAGGTGCTGGTGAGGTTTCCTGACAGCATGATAAGGATCCTGAGCTCTGAGTTGAGAGGCTTCCTCTCCTCCATAGAACACCTGCAACCTGCATGCAATTTCACATGATAAACTTGCTGACCTTGTTTTTTCTTTTGTTTTTTTTTTTTTTTTCTTTTTTTTTTCTTTTTTCTCTTTTTTTTTTTTTTTTGAAAAACAACTAGGGCGCCTCATGGAGGTTTTCACCCTAATTGCCTGCCTTGGGCGCCTCCAAGGGAGGTTTTCACCCAAATATCTTATTGCCTTTTTATTTTCTTTTCTTTCCAACCCATTGACCGCCTCATGGAGGTTTTCAATCAATGAGCCAATCTAAGGCGCCTCCGAGGAGGTTTTCACCTTAGATTTTTATTTTCTTCTTATTTTCATTTTTTTCTCTTTTTTTTTTTCTTCTACCCTACCCTACTTGAAAAACAAAATCATTTTCAAGTATAAGAATACTTCCAATGGAGCCATGTGCACATCGAGATTAGAGATAAACTGATGTGGAGGCTTGAAATGCATGCTTTGACAGCCATTTGGATCTCAGAGACAAAATGATCTGACTTTGAAGGGATCAAACATAACTGAGGAAGAGAGTACTGTTGCAACTTAGTGACTGTCTGGAACCATATCTCAATATAGCTCTGATATCCTTGGTTCTTTTGCTGATCTGGATCATGTTTCATGTCACCCTCTAACATGAATTTCTCATCTTCCTCTTTTTGCTGATCTTTCTCTTGAGTACATGGAGGATTTGATGGTGACCATGAAGGAACTCTCTCGATCTCTGATTCTGATCTCTTCTCTTCATCAAGTGCAGCCCATGGTTCTTTGATCTCCTCTTTTGAATCTTCTTTTGCTCGATGTGATCCTTCAATGTTTGCAATATAGTCTCTTTTTTGCAATACTCTTTCTGAGCTATGGTGAAGATCATTGAGCTCAAAAGGAGTTGTTTGGACATGTTGTGCCTCAGCTTTGCAATTGGGTTGAGCTGCTCCATGGTATGGTTTTGGAAATGGTGGTACGGGTATTTGAGTGGAGGTGTGTATTTGAGATGGATGCGGATGGGGTTGTGGTTGGGTAAGCATTTGGGGTTGCCTTGGTGGAGGAGGAGGTGATGGTTGTGGATGAGCAGGTGGTGGAGGAAAATGAGCGGGATGAGAGTTGTACTGGGTCCTCCACTCCTGATAAGGTGCATTCCACTAAGGTTGTGGCTGAGCATAAGAGTGAAATGAATGAGCAACTGGTTGGGCATAATATGGATCTGTGAAGGAACAAGGAGGAGGTGTGAACCAGGAAGGATGAGCAGGGGGACCCCAAGAAGGCATGAAAGTGGCTTGATAGGGGTCATAATAGGTCTCGGGTGTCCCTTGCAGTTCTTGCTGATAAGATCTAGGTTCATGTGGCCAACTTTGGTTCATGTAATAGAGTGATTCAGTGGCTCCTTTGGCTCTCTGATATGCAGCTTTGAATCTGGGTAAGGAAGGGCACTGATCTGTAGGATGGTATTCTTCACAGACAAAACACACTTCTAGGGAGTGCATTGGAAATTCGTTCCTAGGATGCTTTCTAGTGCACCTGGGACAAAAAATGACCAAAGCCCTCTTAGCTTCCTCTTGCTTCTTTTGGATCCACAGGGTATCCAATTGCATGGCAAGAAACTGCCTCATATCACTCTTGAAATCCTCGATCTGATTTTCAAATTCATCTTTGGACAAGATGCTGCTCCCAACATTTCTGCTTGTAGCCATTTTCTCTAGAGGAATGTTTTCTTCTTCTTCTCCCCTAGAGGTTCTTTAAATATGGCTTGATGTCCACCCATGGGTTCTTCTTAGTCACAGCCATCGAAGAAGAGAGAATATTGGCTGTGTGAAGCAAAGGGGGGTGTTGTGAAAATATTTTTCTAACTTATCTCTACTCCTACAAGGCATGAAAGGAAATCTTTTTGGTTGATTTTTGCCTTTTTTTCTACTTCTACCTGCAAAAATGAAATAGATTGAACTGCAACTAACTATCTTGCTAAAATGAAAATGTGGAATTGAAATGAAAGCAGGAAAGGACTAATCTATTTTGCTCAAATGAAATTGCAGGAATGAAATGCTAGTCTACGCTTACGGAATTGAAATGCTAATCTACGCTTGCAGAAATGAAATGCTAATCTATGAAAGCAGGAAATGCTAATCTATGAAAGCAGGAAATGCTAATCTATGAAAGCAGGAAATGTCTATGCTACTTTTGCAGAATGGAAATGAAATAAACTACTTAGCAGAAGGAAAGAGTAAGAAAATAGAAGAAAAGCAACAATTACTAATACTCTGACGCTTCCCCGGCAACGGCGCCAAAAAGATGGTGGGCTCCAGTATTGTAGCAATAATGCTACAGCTCCTGGGGCTTCCTATCTCTAATTTTATTAACCCGGTAGTTCGTACAAACTTGGAAGCGACGGTGCTGTATGCACAAGTACTAGCTCTTGTCGCAGCTGTCACTTGGTCAGCTGGCACAAGTCCGCTAGGGCTCAAGCAAACTTCTATATGCTCTCAGAAGAAGCTTTCTAAATGATGGACGAAGGCTATCTCAAAGGAAATTGATCTACTTTGCAAAAATGAACTGAAAGCCAACCAAAACATGGAAACCCTAGTAAACCCTAATCTGACTAGCTTAATCTCTATGATGCAATGGTGGGAGTGCAAGTGTCTAAGAATGATGCCATTACTGCTAGTGATATGAAATGCATGAACTTAAACTACTTCCATTGAAAAGAACATTGTTTTTGTGTTTTTGCTTAAGTGGTTGGAGTGATTATGATTTTGTTTCTTATTAGGGTTTGGCTGTGCAGAGGTGGTGCGAAGGGAGAGAAAGCTTGGGAAAGGTCAGGAGGGCTAGGAGAGGTCCCAAAGGATCCCTAGCATCAGTCCACATAAGTCCACAACGTTCAGGTGCTCGGCAACCGAGTTTGCAGGCTTCTACAGGATGTCTGCAGGGGATTCTACAAGAAACTCAGGAATTCTACAGGAAGTTTGCTAACTTCTACAGGATGTTCTACCGTGGAAGTTTTGGGTGATGGTGAAGTGATGGAGCGGTATGGGTGGATAGGTAAGATGGAGATGGAGCTTGTGATGGCTCAGGAGCAGAGAAATAAGATGGAGAAAGAGTGCATGAAGTTGGTTGGTGGATAGAAGGATGGAAGCAACGAAAGGTCAAGAAAATGGAGCTACGTGGGCAATGGAAGAGTTGGAAGGTAAACGAGCTGAACAGAGGTTGAGTAGGTGGCTTTAGGCGTGGTTAAGAAGAAGAAGAAGGAAACGGAATGATACTGAGCAGTGTAAATAAAACAAATTGCTTATGTCTTGCACCAAAAACGAGAATCCATTAACCTGTGCTACCTGTGCTAGTAAACCAATGAACAACAATGTAAATCGTGAAGAGAAGTCGTGCATGGAGTTGGAATGAAGAAGTATGGCTCTAGATCAGAGTGCATGGATGGTTTTATAACTGAAATGACTGTGTGGCAGCTTGCATGAAAGCATAAGACTGCGTTTTTTGGTGGTTGGTACAACCCACACCCCCAATCTCTAAACAGAGATGGCAACGAGTGCACTATCAACCTTTTTTGGATCTCCAATGAATTACAATCCTCCTACTCTAATCTAAACAACTAAAAGCACTTGAACTGTAAACTAATCCTACTCAATCACACAAAAGAAATCAAATCAGCAGTCTGTAAATTCTAAATGCATGTCAAAACAGAGGAAATAAAGTGCTGCAAGGAAACAAGTAACAATACAACGAAGAGGAGGTCTATTGCTCTCAGGTTGGGCCCTAACCTGAGAGCTATAGCTCCCTTAAGAGCTCAGAATTAGATCCAAATCTGCTTGCCTTTATTCATAATCAAGAGTCTAATGTCATGCCAAAACTGGCTTACAAAAACAAACACCGAGCTGTAGCTCGTGCTCATAAATTACAATATGAGTTCAAAAGTTCAAAAAGCTCCTATCAAAGGCTACGACCTTCATATTTATACACAATGAAGATCAAGCTGGCTTCCTCCATTCGTGGAGCTTGGCTGTCCAACTGAAAGTCAAACTGCTGATCTTGTAGAATCTGTTGGCTGCCTTTAAGCTCGGTGGGAGAGCTGTTGGAGCTCGGAGTTAAGGTGAAAATCACGAGGAAGGTCATCAAGACTGTGGACAACCTCCCTATGAACACGCAATGTCACCTTTGCTGTCTCCTTGTCTCCATTTGCGTGGTCTTTTGCTCTCTTTAATGCCAAAAACCTGAAATCATCATGTATTAGCCACATAGATATAATGCATGCCCTTCTTCCTACAAATAACACGAATATACTAAGAAATGAATGCATAAGTGATAAAAGATGAATGGTTGAGCAAGGTAAGTAGGCCAAATGAGCCCAAATTGTACCAAAAATTGGGGCTCATCAATTGTATCATGCAAAGTTTACCTGGCACGAGTTTTGTGGATCTAAGCAGCCAAATACCTGTTGGAATTCAAGAGGGAACAATACTACAAAGTGGGAAAGAGGTTTCGTAGTTAACCTGCCTTTCACATTATGGTTGGAGTCGGTTTGTTGGCAAGATGTTGGATATCCCAACTTCCTTTTTATGACTGAGTGCAAGATTGAATCCTTCGACATACTCCTCGCTCAATTTTCATTAAGCGATGGGTTTTCTTAGAAGTGCTTCACATCTATAAACTTTACTAGAATTGTTATTGAGTCTTTGGATGTGGTTATCTTTTCAAAGCACACACGTACGGGAAGACGAGAAATAATATGCCCGACTAATTTCAAGTTATCTTCCTGCGAATAGGGTGTTCCCTTCCATAAACCTGACAACTCACTCTACTTCTTTCTAGTGAACAAATTTGGGACTTTTCATGAATTTTGAGACAATTTCAACCCCATAACTATTAGTTTCTTATTTAAAGTTATATCCACTAGATTAGAACCTGTACAAGGAGAATTCCATTCCCGTTTCAAAATAACCTCCAATCGATTTATACCATGCTATTTAATATTTTATGTATTTCTTCACATCCTTGGCCCGTGACATAAAGACGCAACAAGTTACCTTGCATTTTCTATACTAACACTCCTAAACAATAATAAAGTATGCCCAAATCTGTCATTTCAAATGATCTATGCATCCCACCTTTTGGTGTTTCAATTATCGAATTTGTTACCTATATTGATGAGATCATCAACAACCGAGGCCACAATGACAATATCTGTTAGAGTTTTATCCATGTTGCACTAAAGGTGTTTTTCCTTCAGCAGCACTACAATATATTGTAGTCTCCATTCAGCAGAGAAGTGTACCTAGTAGTAGCCTTGGTCTATGTGCAAATGGGTTGAATTCATAATAGACTTTATTTATTGTTTTTAAGGTGTTTCGCCTTCAATATTACTTCATCTTAGCAGATCCTTTCAATCTACACCTTCAGCAAATGCATACAACCTTGGGGGACATGCTATAGATTCCATTTTTGCTATGAGGGTATAGCAATGATGAAAGAATTGCAACGATTTTATGCATCTTATTATTGTTGTATGAAATCATGCTTGTCTAGTGTTTCCCAAAATTATATAGAGCCATATTTATTATACTTTTATAGTTTGACTTAGATGCTCACTTTTCTTACTTTAGGTGTTTTTCTTAGTACTATTTTATATACAGATTTATCTTTAAGAAAAGTGCACAGTAGAGAAGGGTTCTATATTTTGAGCAGGGGACACTCTTCTAGGTAGGAGGTACTCCATTCTCGGGAGTTCTTTCATGCCTGTTAGGTGCTTTATCCTAGACAGAGTTCCAAGTCCTTACCTCCTTGACAAAGTCCCTGCTAGACAAGACACCAGTGGATAGAGTTCCAAGTCCCTAAATTTTCCAAAAACCCACCTGACCCTAGCTATCTAGCCTAAAATCCTTTACATTCCAGTCATCTCTTGGTTGTGATTTCATAGAGAGAGCCCTCTCTAGTTTGGTAGGGCTAGCTACCAAACTAAAATCTTGGCTTTTGGTTACCTCCATCGATCTCTTCATCAGCCTGAGACATTATGGAAGATAACATAGGGCATGACAACTAGGGAATGCCAAGGTGTTCTAGTGAATGTAAGGTTTCCAAGTCAGGGAAAAATGCAATGCTAGTTGTGAGGTCATGACTGCCAAGGTGTGTTAGGGAATACTAGGGTATGCTAAGATGTGCCAGATAGTACAGAGACATGTCAAACAAGCTAAGATGTGCCAAGTGCTAAGGCATGCCAAGATGTACAAGGGTTTCAAGTCCCCACCTCCTCTTCTTCCATATGATATCCACTTATGACATTTCATTTGCAATATTTGGTGCATTTGATAGTTATAGGTCATTTATAGGTTATAAATGTCTTTAGAGTTTCACTTCTAATTGAGTATTCAACTAAACTTATTTATTCTCTTATACATAACTATTTTTCCCTCCACCCAAATTTCATAACTTTAATAACCATTAGGTAGGGACCTACATCTTCAATGTTGCTTTGCTTGTTTAGTAAAATATTGCTGAGACTTTAATTTATTGAAAGTTGTAGACTTTACAATTTATGAAGTTTCAAGGTCTAATTTTAAAAAATATAATTCTTTAAAGGGTGCTAGCTCAATGGAAGAGAACCTGCTTTACAAGCAGGAGGTTGGTGGTTTGATTCCATCGTACCCTAACATCCATATGGAATGGCGACGATCAATTTTTGGTGACGAAGGCTCTTTTTACCATCACCAATGAGCTTTGGTGACATTTTTCGACCCTCACCAAAAATATGAAATGGTGATGGTCAATGAACGCCACCATATATACGCATCAATAGTGACGACCCTCAAGGGCCCATAACCATAAATCGTTGTTGTTGATATGAAATGGTGACGGTCATTGTCTGTCATTATAGTCATTATTCGTGATGGAAATTGAATGTCACCACAACACCTATACTTCTAGCAATGCAGCTTTTTGGTGACGGTCAATGAATGTGACCATATATATGCACCAGTAATGATAGCCATTAAAGATCCATCATAATAAATTATTGTTGTTCATATGAAATGGTGATGGTCACTATCCATCATTATAATCAATATTCGTGATGGACCTTGAATGTAACCATAACACCTATACTTTTGGCGATGCCACCTTTGGTGACATTTAGTTTTTGGTGACCGAGGCTATGGTCCATCACCATTTATCATATGCAATGGTGACGGTCGCTATCTGTCATTATAAATCATTATTGGTGACGAACTTTGAATTTCACTACAACACCTATACTTTTGGTGATGCCACCTTTGGTGACGTTTAGTTTTTGGTGATGGAGGCTATGGTCCATCACCATTGCTCATATGAAAAGGTGAAGGTCGTTATCCATCATTTTAAATCATTATTGGTGACAAACTTTGTATGTCACTTCAACACCTATACTTTTGGTGACATCACATTTGGTGATGTTCAGTTTTTGGTGACGAATGCTATTTTGACTGTCACCAATGAGCTTATGGTGACATTTTTTGCCCCTCACCAATGTCCTTTTTTCTTGTAGTGGAGTGCCCACACTTCTTCGTCATTCTTCCATTCATCCCTTGCTTCGTTTATCCAATCTAGTTGGATAATAGAAATGGCGCAAAGAAATGCTTCCACATCCTCATCCTTTCTTGAGAGTGCATCTGGAACAACGTTTTTCTTCCCTTTTTTGTAGATGATTTCAAAGTCATAACCCAACATCTTTGTCACCCATTTTTGTTGCTTTTTTGAAGATAATATTTGTTCTAAAAAGTATTTAAGACTATCATGATCCTTTTTTACCTTGAAGTGTCTTCCCATTAGGTAGGGTCACCATTTCTTAAGTGCATGTAGTATTGCCAACATTTCCTTCTCATAAATAGCATTGTGTAAATACGTTCCTTTGATTGGACGACTTTTGAAAGCAATGGGCATTTCTTCTTGCATTAAAATAGCACCAATTCCATTTCTTGAGGCATGACATTCCACAATAAAGGTTTTTGTGAAGTCTGGTGTAGCTACGACTAGTGCTTGGCACATTGCCTCCTTAAGATGTTCAAAGGCCTTCGTTGCCTCCGGAGTCCATGAAAATGCATCTTTCTTCAATAATGTTGTTAGAGGTGTTGTTATTCTCCCATAATTCTCAACAAACTTGCGATAATACCCTATCAACCCGAGAAATCCTTGCAGATGCTTTATGGATGTGGGGATTTTCCATTCCTTAATGGATTTAATTTTGCTAAGGTCTACCTTAACACCTTCATGAGATACAATATGTCCCAGATATTCCACCTCTTGTACTCAAAATAAACATTTGGATATTTTTGCATATAATTTTTTCTCCTCCAATAGTTTGAGCACCCCATTAACATGTTGAACATCATCCTTCCAAGACTTGTTGTAGATTAGTATATCATCAAAAAATACTAACACAAATTTTCTAAGGGTTTGAAAATGGAATTCATCAAACCTTGAAATGTAGAAGGTACATTGGTAAAGCCAAAAGGCATGACCAAAAATTCATAATGACCATCATGAGTTCTAAATGTTGTTTTTGGAATGTCTTTAGTCTTCATTCTAATTTGATGATATCCTGAACGAAGATCCTACTTGGTTAAGTAAATTGATCCATGCAATTCATCCAATAATTCATTAATGATAGGAATGGGAAATTTAGCTTTAATAGTGAGCTTTTTGAGCTCCCTATAATTCGGACACATGAACCATGATCCATCCTTCTTGTGCACCAATACTACCAGAGTAGAGAAAGAACTTTGACTAGGTTGAATTATACCAACGTCTAACATTTCTGCAACCATAAGTTCAATTTCACTCTTTTGGGCATAGGGATATCTATAAGGCCTGATGTTTGGAGGAACACTTCCTGGAATTAAATGAATAGCATGATCATGATCACGAATAGGTGGAAGGCCTTTGGGAGTCTCAAATACCTTAGAATGATTGTCCAATACTTTTTGTAGATCTAGAGAAATAAATGATTTTGATGTGGGAACCTCTAGTGAACATAATTGTGCAATTACACCTCTTTGTTCTTTCTTTAGAAGATTTTTCATTCTATTAGAGCTAATTATCTTCCCAGTTTCCCTATGATACCACTTAATTCAACTTCCTTTCCTGCCAAATTTTTTTTCAAGAAAAGTTCTTGAAAATTAAAAGCTATCATACCCAAAGATTGTAGCCATTGGAATCCTAGTATAACATCAACACCACCCATTGGAATGGAAAGCATTGGGCTATTTAATACATATTCTCCCATGGATAGCTTGATATTATGGCACTTTCCAGAGCAATTTATGGTTCCTCCACTTGCAACCATCACTTGACACTCTAGTGCTAGATATAGGAAGCAATTCAATTCCTTGGCTATCATACAATGAATAAAATTATGGGTTTTGCCCGAATCAATCAAAACTATTATCTTTTTCTTCTTAATATGTCCTTCTATCTTGATAGTTTGAGGAGTCGTAATTCTGGGAAATGCATTACAAGATATGGTTGGATTCATTTCTTCTTTCTCTAGGATTTGTTCATGGTGTATATCCTCTTCTTTTGACGTTTCTTGTTCCTTTTCTTCCTCCTCTTCATAATCTATGTAAAATAATTTCTTCTCAGCACACTTATGACCTTTAGTGTATTTGCTATCACAACTGTAACAAAGCCTTTTTTCTCCTTTTTCTTCCAATTGTTGTGGTATCAACCTTGTAGGTTGTGGAAGGCTAGGGGCAACAACACTTCCATCTTTATAGTTGTGAGTGGTAGGCTTCCTTGTTGCCATATTTTTTCTTTCCATTCTTCTTGCCAACTTGAATGCCTTCTCCAATGAATCAGGTTCCCAAAGTCAAACCTCTTGTTGGATGTTATCCTTTAAAGTCCCTATGAACAAATCAATCCTATTATCCTATGGAGTATATTTACCCTTATATTCAATTTTTGGAAGTCCTCAATGTGCTCCATCATTGAACCCTTTTGTTTGAGATTTATCAATTGGCTAAAAAAGGTGTTTCTTTTTGTATCCTCATAACGTGCTATCATTTCTTCTGTAAAAATTGCCCAAGTGAAAATTTGTTTATGAGAGCAAAGCCATCGATACCATACAAACTAATTTGGTTCCAAATATAAAGTTGTAATGCATACCTTTTGCATGTTTTGTACATTATGGAGATCAAAATATTGCTACATCTATAGTATCCATGTTACGGGATCCTTGCCATCAAACTTCCTCATATCAATATTTGGAACATGGTGGGTCTTCAATCCAGCGTTAGAGTCTATGAAATCATGATTAGTCTCCTAATATTTCTTAGTAAGCATTTCTTGTATCAACTTTATCAAATCTATCTTCAAATCTTCCATGGTGCCTTTAAGTGTTTCTTCTTTACCATCCATCTTAGCTTCCACACCATTCATCTTAGCTTCCATGCCATCCATCTTAGCTTCCACGCCATCCATATTAGCTTCCATGCCATTCATCTTAGCTTCCATGCCATCCCTCTTAGCTTTCACGTCATTCATATTAGCTTCCATGACTTTCTTTAAACCATCCATCTTAGCTTCTATTACATTTTGTGAGAGTGAAAATTGTTGCACTTGATCTCTTAATTTTGATATATCATGTTGCATTTCTTCCTCTTCTTCATGAGTCATGGTAGAGATTTCAGGTTGCTTACTAGTTGTTTCCATTTTCTTTCTTCGGTGCATAAATTAATGATAATTGTGCCTCACTATGCCCTTTGAATCACTTCAAACTAATTTTTCAAACAAAACTTATACAATTTGTTTTTTAAAAACTACACACCTTTTTTCTCTTTGTAGGAGCTCGATATTGTTGGGTTGTGTTATATTCTTTCCACAACTAGCCCATGTAGTTAACTGGGGGGTTAGAGGGGGGGCGAGCCCCCTTCATTGCACCAATTGCGTAGTGGGGGGTTCACAAGGGCTTTCAAGGGTGCAGGTAACCCCACTATATGGGGTCTGGGGCAGCACCCCAGAAAATTTTGGTTTTGGAACCTATGTTAGGTTGGGCAAACCCACCTATGGTTTTGTGCATGATTTTCGCACATGTTTTTGGACGTGATGGTTTTAGGTACATGGTTTTGGACGTGATGGTTTTCGGTCCATGGTATTGGATGCTTCGATATGTATAAATATGCATTATAACATTGAAAGGAACATAATTAAAAATCAAGTTGGTAGTCCCGGTTTTGGGATCCAAGGGAAAATTTCTGTGTATATGTTGTTTATGTGTTATTCTATCTCATTGTTTACTTTCTGTGTTTTAGAATTCGTATGTAGGTAATTTTTGTACGGGGTTAAAACCTACATTTGGTATCAGAGCTATTTTGGCTTCAAGGGGATGCCTTTGTTGCTGAGGGGTTTCGCTCGGGCCTGTGATAGACCCTGTTCATTGGGAGATCTGCAAGGTCAATTATGGTGGTGAAAGAAGATGGCGAGCAATGGAAAGATAGAGATCGAGAAATTTAATGGTCAGAGTTTTGATTTGTGGAAATTCAAGATGGTGGATCTATTGGTGGATAAAGATCAATGGATCTTGGTAGATCTGGGTACTAAACCAATGGGAGTGTTCGATGAAGAATGAAAGAAGTTGGATAAGAAGGCAAAGAGCACAATACGATTGTGTGTCTCAGATTCAGTATTGTTGAATGTATCAGGGGAAGCTACGATGAAGGCTTGGTGGGACAAGTTAGGGACTTTGTACTAATTTAAGTCTCTGGTGAAGAAACTATTCTTGCGGAAAAAGCTGTATAACTTGAGGATGAAAGATGGAGACTCGGTGATAGAGCATCTAAACGCATTTAATACTATGATAAGTCAGTTAGAATATGTTGATATTAAAATTTCAGATGAAGATAAGTGCATAAATTTGTTGTGTTCTCTACCAGATTCGTGGGATAGTCTAGTTATTGAAATAGATAGCAATGCAACTGCCTTGCAGTTTGATGAAATAGTCTCATCCTTGCTGACGAAGGAGATGAGACAGAAAAATATGGAGAGCCAGAACGGTGATGCCTTGTCTGTACGATGACGGTCCCAGAACAGAAACAAAAATAATTCATCGAGTGGGAGATCTAAATCTAGAGGGAGATCTAAATCTCTAGGAAAACCTGTAAAGGTGATGTGCTGGAAATGTGGAAAGGAAGGGCACTACAAAAGGGACTGTAAATCTAAAGCTCCTGATAAAGGAAAGGGATCTAATGATGCCCCTTTTGTAGAGGTGAAAACCACCTCAAATGAAAGTGGGGATGTGTACTTGGATTCTTCAAGTACACATGTAGATCATGAGGCATGGTTGATTGACTCAGGTGCATCCTTTCACTTCACTCCCCATAGAGAGTGGTTTTGCGAGTATGAGAAATACGATGGTGGTGATGTCTTCTTAGGGGATGATAGGAAGGCTAAAATCATTGGTCATGGAAAAGTAAAGTTGAAGTTGCAAGGTGAAAGGGTTAGAACAATTCTGGGTATTTTGCATATTCCTGAATTGGTCAGAAATCTGATTTTTGTAAGCAAGTTGGATGATGTAGGTGTAAAAATAGTGTTCGAGAAGGATACCTGCAAGATGGCTCAGGGAGAACTGGTATTGATGTGGGGAGTTCGTATTGGAACTCTGTACAAGCTGCAAGGTAGCACGGTTGTTTATGGGTGCAACAGTTCTGTGGTTCCTAAAAGTGGAGCAGAAAATCTAGTGGTCTCTAGAGAGAAGACCATGCTATGGCATCAAAGGCTTAGACATATTGGAGAGAAGGGACTTTGAATACTTCATGGTAAAGGTATAGTAGAAAATATGAGTAATAGCTCTCTGGATTTTGAGTTTTGTGAAAATTGTGTATATGGGAAGCAAAATTGGGTGAGTTTCCCCTCTGGTGGTAAGAGCGAAAAACATTTATTAGAGCTTGTGCATAGTGATGTGTTTGGATCTATGAAGGCTCCATCATTGGGTAATTCTGTGTACTATGTATCATTTATAGATGACTTCTCAAGGAATACATGGATATATTTCCTTAAGAAGAAATCTAAAGTCTTTGATAGGTTTAAAGAATTCAAGGCTCTGGTGGAAAACCAAACAGAGAAGAAGATAAAAGTGTTGAGGACAGATAACAGTGGAGAGTTTTGCAGTAAGGAATTTGAAGAATTTTGTAAGAAGTGTGTGCATCTTTATTGGGTATAAGGATGGTTTAAAGGGTTATAAGCTTTGGAACCCAGTAATAAGGAAGGTTGTGTATAGCCGAGATGTGGTGTTCAGAGAGGTGAAAGATTTTATTAAACATGAAGTCGAACCAAAGGAACCTGAGAAGATAGAGTTTGACCTAAAGAAGGAGGAATCAAATTCTACAGTAGAGGAGGAATTAGAAGATGAAGAGCCACAAACTCTGGGTGTGAGAAGATCAGTTCGAGAAAGAAGGCAGCCAGAACGGTATAGTCCATTTTCTTTTTTGTTCAAATTTTTCTTTATATATTAATGATGATGATCCCAGAACTGTGAAGGAAGTAGTAGTTTCAGAGGGTGGAAAACTCTAGAAAGAGACCATGGTTGATGAAATGGCATCTTTGCACAAAAATGAGGCTTGGTATCTGGTGGAGTTGCCGGCGGGAAGGAAACCCATTGGTAGTAAATGGGTGTTCAAGAAGAAGAAAAATGCAGAATGAAAGGTGGAGAAATAAAAAGCTCGATTGGTAGCAAAAGGTTATTCCCAGGTACCGGTAATTGATTTTGGTGATATTTGTTCTCATGTTGCCAAGGTAACTTCTATTAGATTACTTTTATCTATTGCTACTGCTTTTGATTTTGAGGTACAATAGATGGATGTGAAGACAAAATTTCTTCACGAGGATCTAGAAGAGGAAATCTACATGAAGCAACCTGAAGGCTTTGCGGTGAAGGGTAAGAAAGAACTGGTATGCAAGTTAAAGAAGTCTCTGTATGGGTTAAAACAATCACCAAGGATGTGCTATCATAAATTTGATACATTTATATGGGGACTTAGCTTCACCAGAAGCAAAGCAGATCACTGTGTGTATTTTAAATTAATTGGTGACCGTGTTATTTATTTGATCTTGTATATGGATGATATGTTGCTGGTTGGAAATGACAAAGAAATTATCTAGGATTTGAAGACCCAATTGTCCTCCAAATTTGACATGAAAGATATTGGTGCTGCAAACTATATTTTTGGCATGGAAATTAAAAGAGATCGGGCAAAGAGGAAGCTCTAGTTAAACCAGAGGAAGTATGTCGAGACAATATTGCAGAGATTTAATATGCAGGATAGGAAACCGGTGAAGGTTCCTATTCCTGTAGGTGTAAATTTATCTGCTAAATGGTGTCCCAAGACACAAGAAGAGGAAGAGGACATGTCTCGTGTTCCATATGCAAGCGTAGTCTGTAGCCTGATGTATCCAATGGTATGTACTAAACCAGACATTGCACATGCAGTGGGAGTATTGAGCAGGTTTATGTCAAAACCAGGAAAGGAGCATTGGATAGCAGTGAAGCGGGTTTTCAGGTATTTGCGTGGCACTAGTGATTATGGTTTGTGCTACCAAGGAAGACCAGGATTGGACAGAGTGTTGGATATTTGTGGCTTTGTTGATGCATACTGGGTTGGAGATCTAGATCAGAGAAGATCTACAAGTGGGTATGTGTTTAACCTATTTGGAGGTGCAGTCAGTTGGATGAGTAAGAAACAATCTGTGGTGGCACTATCAACTATAGAGGCAGAATACATGGTAGCCACTAATGAAAGCAAGGAAGTAGTTTGGTTGCAGAGATTGTGTTCAAGTATGGGGTTAGTACAGGGAGCTATAAGGATCTATTGTGACAGCCAAAGTGCAATTTTCTTGGCAAAGAACCCTGCATATCATTCAAAGACAAAGCACATTGATGTTCAGTATCACTTTGTGAGGGATATGATAGAAGGAAAAATGGTGTTGCTAGTAAAGGTGGAAACTTTGAGGAGTACTATAGATGCATTGACAAAATCTATGAGCTCTGAGAAGTTCTCTTGGTGTAGAGAAAAAATGGGCATTGCAGGGCTGGATACTAAGCTCTCTTGTGGCCCCATGTGGAAGGAAAACAACAAGTGGGAGAATGTTGGGTTGTGTTATATTCTTTCCACGACTAGCCCACGTAGTTAACCGGGGGGTTAGAGGGGGGGAAGAGCCCCCCCCCCCTTTGCTGCGTTGATTGCGTAGCGTGGGGGGTCATAGGGGGTTTGAGGGGTGTAGGTAACCCCATTCTATGGGGTTCGGGGCAGCGCCCCGGAAAATTTTGGTTTTGGAACCTATGTTAGGTTGGGTGGACCCACCTATGGTTTTGTGCATGATTTTTGCACAAGTTTTTGGACACGATGGTTTTTGGTCCATGGTTTTGGACACGATGGTTTTCGGTCCATGGTATTGGATGCTTCGACATGTATAAATATGTATTATAACATTGAAAGGAACATAATGAAAATTCAAGTTGGTAGTCCCGGTTTTGGGATCCAAGGGAAAATCTCTGTGTATATGTGCTTTATGTGTTAGTCTCTCACATTGTTTATTTTCTGTGTTCTAGAATTCGTATGCAGGTAATTTCTGTACAGGGTTAAAACCTACAGATATCAAATCTATTGTATCTTTGTAATTGATCTAGGTTCGGGTGAGATGAAAGGACCATTCCAAGACCTTTTACTTTCGTGATGTGTTAAATTGCATTTTTAAAGGAACATGAATGAATACATGTGCATGCTGTAAAGAAGAGGAACATGTCAATCATCAGCAACATAAAAACATAAGTCGTTGATAGCAGAGTTCATCCAGGAGGGACTAGGTCTCCAAGCCCTGGTGTCAAGATGGTGTAGGCTGCTGCATTAAGCGTTGTCAATAGTGATGATGTACATATAGGTGATGTTGCTATCATACAAGGAAAATTCCCTCATGCAGGAGTGGCTCCAAGAGATGTTCAACTATAGGAAATCTCAGTCAAAAGACTCCTATCAGTATGACACAAACTCACGCATGATGAGCATCCTACCAACATGGCATAAAAGGGATCTTAAAAAAAACATGCATGGCGACACATGAGTATCCCATCAAAATACAACAAAGGGATCTCAAA
The DNA here is from genome assembly GCA_031772625.1 of Pinus tabuliformis. Taxonomy (NCBI): domain Eukaryota; kingdom Viridiplantae; phylum Streptophyta; class Pinopsida; order Pinales; family Pinaceae; genus Pinus; species Pinus tabuliformis. The sequence continues at coordinate 1,797,821,320 of CM062816.1, read as the reverse complement.
ACACAACATGACAAATCATGACAATAAGTACATCACATAGACGATTCCACATCACATCAAGCAGGAATCATGAAAACAAGTCATAAACAAGATCCCTCATCAACATCAACAAGGATATGTGCAGCATAATGCATAAAGAAGAAGTACATGAACACAACATATACCTCACAACCAAGGGTCATCTGAAGAAGAGGATGTCAAACTGCTGAAGTTGTTCAAACCATCGAACTCATGGCATCAATCACATGGAAATGACTGCTCACACATAAACGCTGACACCTGCATTCCACTTAGAAAAGTGGTTGAAGAATAGAATGAGAAAATGAAAAATCTAAATGCACCATCAGATTTGTGGCATTGAATAGTGCAAAATCGACCGTCCAATTTTTGAATTCTGACAAAGTGAAATTTCACCCCTCCTACAAAATGCTACCTCAAACTGTGTGCCAAGATTCTTCCTCCTTTGTCTCGAAACCCGTGCCCTCTCCTGGTTCTTCCCTCTTTGGCACACTGAGCAAATAGTTTTATTTATAAAATCGTGGGTGGATTAACCAATGAATTTGTTTGGTGCAGTGGTAAACTTGGTAAATGGTTGAGGAGGGGTTGGGTGGTCAAACCCCGCCCATCCCTTTTAACACATTATTGTTTTAAACAACAAAAATTTATTTTTTAAAGGGGGTCAGGTTCGCACTGGGCGGCCCACCCCATATCTCATGCACTTAACCGAACATGCATAATCATTTGAGGTTGGTGGACAGCTGTTTTAGGTGGTGGTACCATCGTATTGATGGGCTACGCAATTCATGGTTGCATTCTTTTTATGGGGCCGCTCGCTTGGGGGTCGGCCACGTGGGTTGGGCGGGTTTGATCCCTACCATTCCTGAACTAAATGTGAATGGTGTATGTGGTAAGGGTTTCGAGGTGTGGGTCGGGTCCACTGGAGGTGGCCCATGCCCACCCCATAATAATTTGTATTAATTTGGTTGGGCGATGACGGTTGGAGTCCCGAGCCCGTTTAATATAATGTGATATTTTTGGTATTAAGGTTGCGGGAGGGACGGTGGGGGTGATGGCCTATCGGCCCAAAAAAAATTGATTTTTTGTTATATAATGTGGATTTTGAGGGTGGCATGGGTGGTGGCCCGCCACCACATTATATTTTTTTTAATTTTTTATTTAGATAGGAGATATTTTCAAATCTTTAGAAAATAAGGGATATTGGAAAAATTAACGAGGCCACAATTTTGACCGATTTCGGGAGCTAGGTTTCATGTCTCGGGGTCGGTCAAATTGTAGGACACTTAAACCTAGCCCACAGCCCAACTTTGACCAAAACTTTGACTGGATCATTCTCCCTCATACAAGCTCGAATTGACGAACTGTTCGCACCTCTGCGATCAGGACAACAAGATCTACGCTCTGGTCCTAGGTCAAAGTCATTTTGAGCACTTTGATTTTCGAGCATTCATAAGCCCTCTTTATCCCGTGTGTCTCTAGAGCCACCTGGATCAATCCTTCCCACTAAGGAGCTTTTGGTCCTCCAAAAGCATGAAAAATAATCTCCAACTTCTCTGTACCTTATCTCCATCACAAGCGTCATGAAAAGGTCTCGCTTCCATCTCCTTCATCTTTGTTCTTCAGAGCCTTAAGCGATGGGCTGACACCTGCAACCTCGAATCCTGTAGTACATTGTTATGCATATTACACGCTTGACTTTCATAACCAACTAATGACCCAAGTGTCCCACACTTGCCACAAGTTTATAACACGTACTCAGTGGTCAAGTTTACATCAAGATGGACGCAACACTCCAGCTATGAAAACAAGGTCAGCATATCATTGTTGCTTCAACAAGTGATGGAAAACACATCATCACTGCAACACATGATTTACAATCATAAGGCCAAACATTATTGTCTTGCTTTGACAAGTGATGGAAACACAACATCACTTTCATAGTTTAAAATGCAACTCAAAATAAGACCAGACATCATTGTTGTTGAACAAGTGATGGAAAACACATCATCACTTTTACATTTTAAAATGCAACAAATGATTTACAAAAGCACAACCATGAAAAAACAACATGTTTAGAAACCATTTTTCACTTATTTTTGTGAATGGGTCATCCCCCTATGGTGGTTTTTCTTGTTGAACAATTGTTTCACTTGGTTCATGCACCGACACTTTGTCTTTAAGGCGTTGCTCTGGATGGAGCCTCCAACAAGTGGCTCTTTGATGTCCATTTCTGTCACAGTGACTGCAACAAATCTTGTTTCTCTAGATCTGCTTTACTTGCTGTTGAGAGGGTTTTTCACGCCTCAACCTTTTGTGTGCTGCCATTCTTTTCCAATAGTTAGAAAATGTATGATTATGTAATACACAAAAGGTAGATGTTTTTCGATGCCATGGTTTACGTTCATCTTTAACAACATGGTTATAATCGAAATGAACATTCAAAGATCGACACTAGTTATACCTTTCCTTGCTATTTCTGGTGTAAGCATGGCGATGAGAGCTTGCCTTAGCTCTTTGATTGTAATGGAAACTGGCATGGGATGATGGGAATGTGTTCCCATCATTTTCTTTCCTTGACGATTTCGACAATGTCTCAGAAGCATATGACACCTTCAAGCATTCTCCTTTGGTGTATCTCGAGCCTGCAAATTGAGGTCTCTGCATAACCTCCAATGGTTGAGTTATGCCTTGGTTATTAACACCAATTTTTTCTTCCTCCTCGTGCCTCGTCCTAGTAAGGAGCCTCATGTTTGTCCCTATAATTGGGATCTCCACATCTCCAACAGAAATCATACTATGAAAAGGAAATCAACATCTTTTACCTCCTTTGTTGTTTTGGAAAGAATTGATGAAGGCTTCTCATCATCTGTTGTTGGTGGTTTGCTTGCTATCTCGACGCATTCCCCAACTTCTTTCTTGACATACCCAAGTCCTGTTTGACATGGTAATTCCTCTACTTTGATGGGGTTGACAATGCCTTGGCCATTGACGCCCAAGCCTTTTCCTTCATACCCCATTTTCTTCAACAGTTTGGAGCCAATTTCTGTGGTGTGATTTTCAAAAACAACGAAATCATCATCAGGAAATATACATGAAGATGGAGAACTACTTTTTTCCTCACATGGGTCACGTTGCAGCTTTTCCAAGGCCTCATCCTTTGCTTGTAGCTGTCGTAGCAAACTTTGTTTTTCCTATTTCGCTTCATGTAGACGCATATTCAATTCAACATTCTCTATTTGAAGACTTAGGTTGTTATGCTTCAATTCTTCCTGGGCCTCTTTTGTGGCTTGTACCTGAAGCTGCAATCGCTCCTTTTCCTCTGTCTCTTTCTGTAGAGTTTCATACATTATTTCCACCCTTTTGGAAATGTTGATCATGGTCTTGTACATCACTTTTTCATCCTCTATCACTTCACATTCCATTGTTCACATTGCAATTCACATCAACGCAAAGGCCGCTCTGATACCACTTGATCCAGGTTCGGGTGAGATGAAAGGACCCTTCTAAGACCTTTTACTTTCGTGATGTGTTAAATTGCATTTTTAAAAGAACATAAATGAATACATGTGCATGCTGTAAAGATGAGGAACATGTCAATCATCAACAACATAAAAACATAAGCCGCTGATAACAGAGTCCGTCCAGGAGGGACTACGTCTCTGGGCCCTGGTGTCAAGATGGTGTAGGCCACTACATTAAGTGTTGTTAATAGTGATGATGTACATAGAGGTGTGTTGAAGCCCTGAAAATCAGGTCTACAACAAGGGGGATACCCACTCGGTCTAGACCTTGGTTAGCAGCTCCTTTTCCATTTGGTATAGTGGGTCTGACTGGGGATATGGGACCAGTTTCCCAATTTACATGTGTGTGTGTGAGAGATTTGATATTTCCTTTCTAAAAGTTCCTAAGTGAAATGATTTTACTTTAACTCTAATCTAATAACATGCAATTATATTCTAATAAATAGAAATATCTAATTCTACACTAACCCAGGGTGTAATCTTTCTGTTATGCGATCTAAAATGATTTCAAATAAAAATTGGTAATAAAGATCATTCAACTGTTATGAGAAAATAATTCAATAGAGATAAACTACTTCGTATAAAAATTTAGACCAAACAGTTGTGAAAAACATATCGCATAATAAGCTACTCATACATTATGCATAAATAAATAGCTATCACCGTACAGAAGTGCCAAATGATAACTCAAGCATTCACGCGTCAATATATAAACAACTGAACATAAATATCACTTTAACACAAAGGTAGAAAGAGTTAAGAGACAGAAGTACCATTTATAACTAATTCTACTCATGAGCTTCAAGCGATAATGATTTATCTCTTCTTAATCCAACATCCACTAAGAGTACTGAAGTGCAACATTAATAGTAGATATTAAATGTAGATATCAATAAATCTTGTTCCATTCATTCATCAAAATCTCCTCGGAGGGTGCAAAAGTGCATGTTCTGGGGACAAGTTTTTGACAAATTTCAGGACCCTTCTCTAAATGCATGAGAAGGGTTTAAATACTACTAACTAAATCTAAAAATAACTTATTACAAAAATGTAGGATACGGTTTAAATGACCGTCCTCATTTCAGGCAAAAATAAAGCAAAAATAATACTAACATTGAATCTAAAATTAAAACTAACTACTAACTATTTCTGTATCTGTTCCTTCAAATCGTAAGCATTCAACATTTGTTTCAGAAGAGTCGGCTAGCCAACTTCCATCTTTAACTGTCCTGTGAAAACGACATCGGAAAGAGCTGGCGCCATCTTCTCGACAGAATTGATGATACATTTGAGAGTCATGCACTGGCTGTATGGTTTTACCAAATATGCCTAGTAAGAATCCCAATTCAAGTTTGTTAATCTTTTGATCGATTCTGCCTTTTCTTGAGCCTTCTGTCTCCAGCCCGTCTGTAGTTGTTGAGCTTTTGGTAGATACCCGGAGTGGATCCTGAGATCATATTTTCCCTGTGCAAATTTTCATTTATGCAGTCAATAACACTGTTTGCTAATGTGGCTGCTTCTTCTGCCGCTTGCATTGCTTTCCTGATTTGTGCATCCCATTTGTTAAAGAACATTTCTTTGTGATTGTCATTGATTATTGGTGCACCTACTCTTTTCCCCTCCTCTGTTTCTTGCCAAACCAAATATTCAGTAACTCTTTTATCAATTAAATCATAATCATGTCGTAATTCCACGACTTGATTAGTGATTTTATCACTTATTTTGCAATAAGAGTTCCATTGTGATATTCTTTGGCACAATGCTTCCTGTTGCTATAGTAGTTGATAATTTAAGGAAATGGATTCTGTAATGAATTTTGCAAGCTTAGGATCATCCTTGTGCATCTCCTGCATATCCTGTAACTGTTTTTCTCTTTCAGCCAAACTGTTATGGTATCCTATCTGTATTTGTTGGAAGTCCTACTGTAATCTTTCATGCTGTTTCTGTGCTTCGTTGTTGGCATTGGCTTGTTGCATCTGTTGCTGCAAAACCTGTATTTGATCTTCCTTCTCTTTCAGTAGTTGTTGTACCTCAGATGCTTTATCAATGGTCGTAGAGGCATATGGTCCTTCGATCTGAGATAATTTGGTGAGATTTTCAGTGGGATCGGTGGTAGGATCTTGCCATAGGATGTCTAATTGCTCTGCATCATGAGAGATTACGTTTTCCAATTTTCTTTTCTTTCTTTGTCTTCTCACTACTGCCTTGTGTTGTGGACTATAAAATACATCAAGAGGGGGAATCTCCTCTATTTTGAGCATAAGTTCAAAGGATGGGGTAATGGGAATATGTTCCATTTCTGAGACATTGCTAATTGTTCCTGTGACTATATCTTTTGTTGTTTGTATGTTACTCACAGGTGTCTTTGTGCTTTGTCCTTCAATACTGATTAAATCATTGAATGTATCCTATTATTTATCTAGTTCGATTCTGATTGATGGTGGTTGGGTGATGAGTGGGGGAGGATCTAGCTATGGAGAGATCAAAGCCTGTTGCTGTGGGAGCTCTTTTGACTGGGCAACATCCCTTACTGACCCTTAGCTTTTATCATGGCCACTTTTGGATCTCTTAGAATGTTTTGATGTTTCTTTCCTAGATTTATATTTAGATCTGTCTGTGCATGAACTTCCATTGAGACTGATACTTGAAGTTGGTTCCCTTATGGGTTCCAAGCGTAGTTCTTCCAAAGGGATATTAGTTAACCTCCTTTCCCTGTATATCTTGAACTCTTGAAATTCTGCTGGAGGGAATCGCACTTGGGCCGAATGAAAAATTTCTTCAAGCGTACTTTTCTATTGGAACATGTCATCAAAAAGATTATCTTCTTTAGAAAACACCTTTATTTTGACTACAATAGTGAAATTCTTAGCAATATCATAAGATTCGAACGGTCTTCTTGGAAATTTGAACAATCACAGACATGTTATGTTGTTTACTTCTTTGAATGCATGGCCTACATCAAATAGTGAAAAGGCCCCACAGGCCATAGGAAATTGTGGCCAAATAGCCTTCTTTTTGTCTTTCAACTCTTTAGTCAAGCCTCCTTCTCCGCATGTTTGATAAGCAATTTCTCGTGCCATGAGTTTATCAGGAACATACAAAGGTAAGACATGAGGGGAAGCGAGACTTCTGAATACCCTGACATATGTAAACAATTCTTCTCCGAACCATCTCGTGACAGGGAGTATATCTACCTCTGCTTCAGGAGAAAATCTTGGAGCATCTTTATCATACAATATTTTGTACAGGGGCAGCATGATTCCATGACAAATCTTGTAGAAATACGGAGTGAACTTAGAATCCCACAATTCTTTATGATAAATATGAATGGGTAAGGGGTCTTGAGTCGTCCATTTCCAACCCATTAAAGGAAACTTGGAAACATAATAGATTGCATCCATCACATATGTAGATAAGTAGAAAGGGGGGTAAATTCTCTGAGAAATAGTTCTTTTAGACCGGTAACTTACAATGGCTGTGGCTAAGTTGTCAGACAATATTTTAGCCCAATCCATAATAGTAGCATTAATGGCGGCATCTAATAATGGTAGCCATTCAGATGAAAATTTGTTAATGTCTGGCTTCCCAAAAAGTCTACAGAGCATAGCAGCAGCAAAGCAATACGGGGAGGTGAGAGAACCAGTACTATACATACCATGTTTATCCCTTTTTAGTGGTTCGTCCCTCCTTGACCAGTCTTTGGTACATTCTGCCAGGCTTTCATTTTCTTTAGCAAACTTCTCTATGAACTGTCTGTTATAAGTCACTTGTGGCTCTGGTAAATGATACATGAGCTTCAAATATTGTGGAGAGAATGAGCCAATGAGTCCTTGACCCTGAGTCTTAAATTGTCTGTTTTTTATGTCAGCGTTGTCCAGTACCCATTTAACCATGTCCGTATATGGAAGAATTTTGGGCCTCGCCGCTATTCGGTGTAAGAATGAGCAAGCTAGCTCTGTAATAAACGCCTCAGAAGACTCGTGTGAGTTTGCAGTAGCTATAACCTCCATTATTTTGGGATTCTCTTCCTCAAGAAGACTATACATGCCTTCCCAAGTAATAATAACAACGTCTCTGTTACAGGAAGTGTCTGTATACAAGGGCGTCATTTCTTGATCTTCAGAACTCGATGCTTTGCCTTTCTTTCCCATAGTATCCTGAATACTGCTTTGTATAATTCTGTGTTCTTTGTTCTTGCAGTTTACAAATGAGGTGAGAATCATTATAAGGAAAAGGTGAAAAGAAAGCTTTAAATGCCGAAGACATATAAAATATACCACCTTATGTGAAATGGCTCTTCGATAAGCACGAAACCCTATTTCATTAATTATTGGCAACTAACTCATTAATTAGCATTAAAGCGCATAACCAGGTCTTGATTTATGGAAAATACCTTTTTGAACAATGAGCCTGAAAGATTTGCGATGAAGCGATTTTGCGATTTGCTTCGCAATATCGCAGATTGCAATATCGCTCTATCACAATATCGCTCTATCGCAATATCACAATATTACTGGAGTGTAGCATATGACAATCATTCGTTAATGTGTTTTCTACGAAATGTGATTTGCGATATGCGCCATCGCATATAGGAAGTTTGAGGTTTTTCAGCGTAAGTGATATTTGATGCATGCAATGCGATGAAGTTTCGCATCGCGATCTCGCAACCTTAGAATTGTGTTTGTAAGGAGATATCCATTATCCTTTTTGTGATGCGATATTTCTTAAGGAGTGATTTTATTCTACCTTATCATAAAACTTAAGCTTTTTTTAGATTTTTCAAGGGTATTCTCCTAAGTTTATGAAGGTAAGTTTTATTGAAAAAGGAAATTCAACCACTAATTGATTTTTAAATTTTTTGACTAAGGGTCCCGAATTATTTAGTATTAGTAATAGCACTAAATAAGAAGGGGGGTTGTTGTTGGCCGCAACAATTGGCGATTCACTTGGAAGAACCAGTTATCTCTGCTTTTCTTTTGAATTTTCTAAACTTCCAAAACAGAAAATTTTCCAGAAAATCGAACTTTATGATAGAAAGACATAGTACATTATGCTTTTACCTATCAATGATATTTCATTTCTTCTATTTTTATTTTTTATTATTTAATCCCTCAATCTAGTCCTTGTATCTACATCAGTCACTACTTGGTTTATAAAGATAAAAATAAAGCCTTCTCTATAAATCAGTTTTAAATATGCTCATTTATCGTAGGTAGAGCCTCTACTGCCAGTAGGCGTTTATAGCCTCGACAGGGTTACCTGTTACCCAACAATGATCCTATATTCCACTTAGAGAAATATACAATTTTCAAAGAGAAATATGTATTCACACTTATTGGTTTCATTTTTCTTTTTTTACCCTTAAAGAACAATGTTTTGGTTTGGTAGCCAATTTATGACAGTGTCATTCACTTGATTTATAACCTTGCTGAACACGCTGGCTCGTGATGAGACCCCTTGTCTTTTGATTGTAACAATCTTTGAGTCATTGCCCTGTTGTGGTATACAGTATTGGCAAAGTCAACAATCTATAATATCTATGATCATGATAAGTCGGCTTGTGATGAGACCTCTTACTCTTTAAGTTAAAGAGTATCATTGGATTATTCCTTGAACAATGTGTTTTCCTAGGTGGGGAGGAAGTCATTGTTTCCTTAAGATAGCTCTGGACGATAATAGTAGAGGTTTTGGAAAGAGCTTTTTTATAGAAAATCTTTGTTCTGTTATTGATACCTTTCATTGGACTGATATAAAACAATTTCCCACTAAAGGTTGTTTTTCATCAAAATTTACAAGGTTGAAACTAGTATCATTTCTAGGCCTAGAGCCTTTGACTGTATCTTTCAGTGATAACGATCAATTTTCAAAAAGAATTCTATTTATACAGGTGAAAAAACAAAATCTAAAAGAGAATTTGTGTCTTTTTCATGAATTCCAAATGTAACCATTTACAACTGGTTTTATTATGAAAATAAAAATAAAAAAAAACTAATCTACAAGATAGAAGAATGATCTCCTATGGAAAATATTTTTTGAGGATCTGTCTGTTAACAGGTAAAGATTCTCTTTTTCCTGTTAAATCCTGTAACATAAAATTAGACAGACCTATGACTTCTGCAATCTGAAAAGGGCCAAGCCACATTCGTTGAAATTTTGTATGTTTCCGTTTTTCCTCATGAGCCTTGTCCCATTTTAGAACTAGATCTCCCATCTAAAAGTCCTTTCTGGATATTATGTTTGAATCAAAAGAAGCTTTTACTAATGCTTGGTGATGGGCATGAGTTATTTTGGCCTGTTCTCATTTCTCTTCTAACTTAATTATTTCCAGTTGCCTTAGTTGTAAGGGAGAAGTTGGTGCTTCATCAATATATTGAACTAAGGCCAAAGAGGGAATTGCTAAATGAGTTGGAAGAACCACTTCTTTCCCATAAACTAAATTAAAGGGAGAAGTGCCAATGGATGCTTTCTGCGTTATTCGATCTGCCCATAAAGCATATATTAAATACTTGTGCCAATTTTTGTGATTTTGATCAATGGTTCGCTTAATGATTCTGATTAAGTTTTTATTTGTAGATTCAGCTAACGCATTCCCTTGTGGGTAATAATTGGCAGAGTATTTAACCTTGAAACCCCTTTTCAATGCAAATTCAATCATCACATTACCAGAAAAATATGATGCATTATCAATAATTAAAGTAGAATGCAACCCAAACCTGGTGATTATGAACTGATCTATGAACTCGATGATGTGTTCGGCATTAGCCGTCTTGAGAGGAACTGCTTCTACCCATTTAGTAAAGTAATCTGTTGCTGTAAGGATATATCTATGCTGTTTAGAGGAGTGAGGAACGATCTCACCTATTATGTCCAATCCTCATTGATCAAAAGGCTGGTCAATGTTGATTGGTTGCAGCGGTAATGATGGTTTCTTTTGTCTCCCAGAAGCGGTTTAACAAACTTGACATTTCCTTACATAGTTATGTGAGTCTTTGAATAATGTGGGCCAGTAATAGCCTGCGCGTAAGATTTTATGTGCAGTAGCGTCTCTAGCATAGTGTTCGCCTGCTGGCCCATCGTGGAGTTCCTGCAAGACTTTTTAAGCTTCAGATTTCTCAAGACATCTAAGGAGAACATAATCATAATTTATTCTAAAAAGAACATCGTTCACGAGCTAATATTGTTTAGCCTTCAACCTTAGAGCCCTTTTCTTGGTATGATTGAGGTTTGAAGGAGCATATCCATTCTTTAGATAAAATATGATATCAACGTATAATGATTCAACATCGTTTAGGCTTACCTCATACATTTGTATCTCTGTAGATGGTATTTCGGAAATAAGTGATGCTCTAGCCAGCATTTTTCAAAATCCTTGACCTTTTACAATACTTGCTAGTTTGATTTCTATGTCATATTCTTGTAAGGCACTAACCCAATTGACTCTTTCCTCACCCACATCTTTCTGTACTAAGAGATTTCTTACCACTGGAAACGATACTATGATTTTTGTATCGGTTTTAAGTAGAAAGGGTCTGAAATATTTAATTGCTTTGAAAATAGCATAAGCTTGTTTCTCTACATCTGAATAATTTAACTTAGCCCCCTGTAAATTTGAACTGAAAAAAGCAATTGGAGCTTCTGCCTTGTCTTGATTTTCTTGAGTGAGTATTCCAGCATATGATCTATCAGAGGCAAATGTATATAAAATAAAAGGATCGGAAAAATTTGGAGTTGCTAAAGATGGAGCATTAACAATTGCTTGTTTGATTAGATTGAATGCCTCATATTCGCCTTGGCCCCATTTGAAGTTTGAGTTCTTTTTAATCATTGCTTGTAAAGGAGACATGATTCTTGAAAAATCTGGAACAAATCTCTTTACAAAATTAATCTGGCCAAGGAAAGATTGCATAGCTTTCTTGTTGTGAGGTAGGGGTATGTCAGAAATCTCCTTGATTTTGTCAGGATCAATATGAATTATAGATATTGACACTATGAATCCAAGAAGTTTTCCTTCACTTAATGTGAAAAAGGATTTTTTCGGGTTAAGTGAAATTACATACCTTTGAAAACGTTGGAAGATTTGTTTTAAATCTCTAAGATGATTACCTCGTTTCTTGGAATATACAGTTATATCATCCAAGTAGATTACCACTGATTTGTTAACTAATCCCTTGAATGCGATGTCCATAGCTCGCTGAAATGTGGCACCAGCATTGATCAGACCAAAGGGCATCTTTTGATATGTGTAAGTGCCCCATTTGGTTCTGAATGTAGTTTTTAATTGATCATCGAGATGAACCAAAACTTGATTGTATCCTGAGAATCCATCCAAGAAGGACATTAATTCTGATCCTACGATTGCCTGCAATATTTGCTCCATGGGAGGTAAAGGAAAATTATCCTTTTGACAGGCTTTGTTAAGGTTTCAAAAGTCAATGCAAATTCTAATGTCTCTGTATTTCTTTCTAACGGGAACCATATTGGAAACCCATTTGGAATGTCGAACGGGAAAAATGATTTTGGATTTCAATAACTTATTGAGTTCAGATTTGATCCGGTTTTCTAGATTGGGATGGATCTTTCTCAGCTTTTGCTGGACAGGTTTTTCATCATTTAGCATTGGGATAGTATGTTGGATGATAGAAGTGTCATAAGTTTTGAGTTCATCATAGTTCCAAGCAAAGACACTTTTGTATTGTCTCAAGAGACGAATATACACTAATTTTTCTTCAGGAGCTATGCCAAGGCCTAGGTTGATATTCTGTGGTTTGGCATCAATTCCTAGATTTACTAATTCATAGTTCAAAGTTGAACTTTGCAGTTTTGAATTGGTAGATCTTTTGAATTGATCTTTCAAATCATAAAGGTCTTCTAACTTGACTACTGATTTTGGCATAGCAATATTAGTGCTATCTTGTTGCAATTGTCTGTCATGTTGGTCCTCATCAATTATCTGATTGGTTTAAGCTCCTTGAGATGTGAGAAAGCTCACAATATCAGGATCGGCGTTAAAAATCATTCAATTGGTAATGTTATCAGGAATTAAGGGTCTAAAGATTAATTCGATTGAAAATCGATCAGGGCTATAGTCTTCTGAAGGAATGAGCTTGGAAGCTACGTTAGCTAGGAGGTCTGCACTAGCATTCTGGAGTCTGGGAATTGATGAAATATTGAATGCTATAAAGCATTTAGTTATATCTTGAACTAAAGATTGGTAATGCTTTAAATGACCTGATAAACAATGTATAGTATTGCGTACCTGTCTAATTACAATTTCAGAATCTCCAAAAACTTGAAGATATTTGATGTCTAATTCGATTGCTTTGTATAATCCTTGGACTAAAGCCTCGTATTCCACGGTATTATTGGTGCAATCGAATTCGAGTCTACAAGTTAGCATAGTTTTGTTTCCCTCTAGACTGATTAACACGCATCCTGCTCCCGCTCCTTCATTAGAATTAGAACCATCAAAAAATAACTTCCAAAATAAAGATTTATTTACAGGACTATCTGTAAAATTAATACATTTAGAACTATCTGTTTGAGAGAATTTTTCTACTTGAGATAAAACAGAACATTCTAAGTAAGGTGAAGTATGAGCATTAAAATTTCCTAAGAAAGAATTTACTGACTAGTTGCCAATGATGTTATTGCTGTATGCTACTGGTCCATTCTCTCCTTCTAGTTCCGTTACTATGTATTTCTGATGTCTTTCTCAGTCAACTTTTATCTAATTTGGTTTACCATTATAAGGGAGCCACATGTGTTACCAGTCAATTGCAAAGTATCCATGAAGTTTTTCTGACCAATCCCTGCTAAGAATTAAGCCATAAAATTCCAGAATATCAACAACTAAGATGTCGATAACTTGACATACCTTTGGATTAGATGAAAACCTTATGGTAACCTAATTTAATTCGCCGATCACTTCAACTTGCGATCGATCTAGCTGAAATATGCGCATAGCAAATTTTTGCGGTTGAACGTTCAACTTTGCACATATTGATTTTGGTAGAATATTAGATGAAGCTCTAGAATCCACTAAGCAATTATGCAATTTTTTATTGAAAATTTCATAAGTAAGAAGAAATGGGGGAGTGTGAGATCTCGACCTTCCTCCAATTAAAGCGATGATGTTTGGATCAACTTTATTAATCACGTTAGTTGGAGGTCTTCCCATTTCAAGGGAAGCTTGAGAGATTATAGCGGCGGGAAAAGGTGCAACTGGTACAACATGTAATTCTTTCAAAAGTATCTTTTGCTGGTGTTTTAACTTGCTCAATTCGTAAAAATTGATGTTAGGCCTAGTCTTTTTCATATCTTCTATGATATTATACTCCATTTCATCCGAAACAATCAGTGTTTTTGATGGAGTTGATGAATCTGTTTGGACTGGGCTGGTTTGAGTCACTTTAGGTGTTGTTTTCTTGGCTGCAACTTTATCCTTAGTCATTGAGCTTGCACTTTTTGGCTTAGGAGTAGGTTGAGGAGGATCAAGTTGATTTCCACTTTGAGTACTAACCAGGGATGCCTCTCGATCCTCTTCATCTGGGAGGATGAAGTCCCACATACCTTGTACCTCTACAACTTCATCTTCATCGGTATGTTCTTTGGCAACTATTTCTTCTTCTTCTTCTTCTGATTCAGCACTTGTGATAGCATTTGGCGGCTTTGAATCGGTTGAAGGGTTTCTTCTATAAGGCTTGTACGGCTTTTTAAAAGAAGTTTCTGCCACTTGTTTCTTAATGTCAACCATTTTGTTAGACATGGTTTTCAAAACTTTTTGTAATCCTTCTAAATCAAATGGATCTTTCAATTGTTTTTTCTTGGGGTCTTCCTTGACAGTAACCTTCTTGGATTTTTGTTCTTCTATCGTGTTTTTCTTTTCTAGAGCTATTATACGTTTCTCTACCGCTATTTCTTCTTTCATATTGTCAGCTAAAGTTGTTTTGTTAGCCATATAAACGAAGATTGCTATGTTTGACGATAAAGCAGAAATGTACCACTCACTTCACACTTCTTCGCTAGGCTTGGAAGCAGTAGGAATTTTATTTAACAGTTTATTGAAACATGAATTAAAATCTTTGATAGGTTCCTTTGACTCAGCCCTAAGGTTAGACAGGTCATTGATTAGTGTCACCGTAGACCTGTCATCACCGAACTTAGTTAGGAATTGTTCTTGGAAGATATCCCAACTAGTGATAGATCCAGACAGTAATGAGAAATACCATGATCCGGCTACTCCTTGCAAAGTATAAGGGAAAAGTCGGACGAAAATATCTTTGTTGGTAACTCCATTAATATTTATGGATAGCATAAAGTTATTTAAATGTTCTTCCGCTAGCATGCCTGCTTCATGATTAAACTTAGGCAGCCATTTTTCAGGATGGGCCAGTATCTGACTCAAGGGCGCAGGCATTAAGACTGCCCCTGGGTTATTCCATGGAGATTGGGCCATCGCTGAACTACTAACAGAGGAAAGTGCAGAAGGTGATCCCTGTGATTGAGAAGATGAGGATATTACGATTCCAGATGATTGAGAAAAAGGTGTGGAAGTTCCTGTGGACTGGTGGACAATAATCTGAAGTGGAGGAGTGGATGGTTGACTTCACGGTGGAGAGGTGGAGATGGATGATGATGATGAAAGAGTCTCGCTATCGGACCCTTTAGGTGATTTCCTTGCTCTCTTTCTTGTAGGCAGAGGTAACTCGGTTAGCCGAACACCAAACTTTTTGCTCTTTAATCTGGTAAGAGGATGAGCAGGGTTATATTGCGAAGTCATGCTTCCTTGAGATTTATCAGATCTCTGAGGTGATATAGAAAATCACTGAACTTTATGGATCAAAGACTCAACTTCAGGAGGTTAAATAGTAGATTGTTCTGAAATGTTGGGGTTTGTAGGAGCGACTATTGTTCTTTCGACTTCTGGCTCTAGATTTAAAGATTCTAAGTGCGATGGAGAAGTGGGGGAGATGGTGAGGGTGATTTACTCTCAGAATGGTATTTAGATTTGGACTTACTTGCCATTCACAGTTCGGGGGCCCTCCTTCTAGCGCCAAATATGTTGAAGCCACAAAAATCGGGTCTACAACAAGGGGGATACCCACCCGGTCTGGACCTTGGTTAGCAGCTCCTTTTCCATTTGGTATACTGGGTCCAACAGGGGATATGGGACCAGTTTCCCAATTTATGTGTGTGTGTGTGAGATTTGATATTTCCTTTCTAAAAGTTCCTAAGTGAAATGCTTTTATTATAACTCTAATCTAACAACATGCAATTTTATTCTAATAAACAAAAATATCTAATTCTACACTAACCCGGGGTGTAATCTTTCCGTTATGCGATCTAAAATGATTTCAAATAATAATTGGTAATAAAGATCATTCAACTGTTATGAGAAAAGAATTCAATAGAGATAAACCACTTTGTATAAAAACTTAGACGAAAAGTTGTGAAAAACATATCGCATAATAAGATACTCATACATTAAGCATAAATAAATAGCTATCACCATACAGAAGTGCCAAATGATAACTCAAGCATCCATGCATCAATATATAAACAACTGAACATAAATACCACTTTAACACAAAGGCAAAAAGAGTTAAGAGATAGAAGTACCATTTATAACTAGTTCTACTCATGAGCTTCAAGCGATAACGATTTATCTCCTCTTAATCCAACATCCACTAAGAGTACAGAAGTGCAACATCAGTAGTAGATATTAAACGCAGATATCAATAAATCCTATTCCATTCATTCATCAAAACCTCCTCGGAGGGTGCAAAAGTGCATGTTCTGAGGACAAGTTTTTGAAAAATTTTAGGACCCTTCTCTAAATGCATGAGAAGGGTTTAAATACTACTAACTAAATCTAAAAATAACTTATTACAAAATGTAGGATACGGTTTAAATGACCATCCTCATTTCAGGAAAAAATAAAGCAAAATTAATACTAACATTGAATCTAAAATTAAAACTAACTACTAACTATTTCTGTATCTGTTCCTTGAAATCGCAAGTGTTCAGCATTTGTTTGAGAAGAGTCGGCTGGCCGACTTCCGTCTTTAACTGTCCTGTGAAAATGACATCGGCAAGAGTTGGTGCCATCTTCTCTGCAGAATTGATGATACATTTGAGAGTCATGCATTGGCTGTGTGGTTTTACCAAATATGCCCAGTAAGAATCCCAATTCAACTTTGTTAATCTTTTGATCAATTCTGCCTTTTCTTGAGTCTTCTGTCTCTAGCCTATCTGCAGTTACTGAGCTTTTGGTAGATACCCTAGAGTGGTTTCTGAGATCAGATTTTCCCTGTGCAAATTTTCATTAATGCAGTCAATAACACTATTTGTTAAAGAGCATTTCTTTGTGATTGTCATTGATTATTGGTGTGCCTGCTCTTTTCCCCTCCTCTGTTTCTTGCCAAGCCAAATATTCAGTAACTCTTTTATCAATTAAATCATAATCATGTCGTAAGTCCATGACTTGATTAGTGATTTTATCGCTTATTTCGCAATAAGAGTTCCACTGTGATATTTTTTGGCACAATGCTTCCTGTTGCTGCAGTAGTTGATCATTTAAGGAAATGGATTCTGTAATGAATTCTGTAAGCTTAGGATCATCCTTGTGCATCTCTTGCATATCCTGTAACTGTTTTTCTCTTTCAGCCAAACTGTTCTGGTAGCCTATCTGTATTTGTTGGAAGTCCTGTTATAATCTTTCAAGCTGTTTCTGTGCTTCGTTGTTGGCATTGGCTTGTTGCAGCTATTGCTGCAAAACCTGTATTTGATCTTCCTTCTCTTTCAGTAGTTGTTGTACCTCAGATGCTTTATCAATTGTAGTAGAGGCATATGCTCTTGCGATCTGAGATAATTTGGTGAGATTTTTAGTGGGATCGGTAGTAGGATCTATTGACCTAGGTTGTCATTGATGTCAATATGGCAATATTTTGGATACTAGAGGATGACATGAAGCCAAGGGGATGCAGAGCAGATTCATGAAGAGATAGGAAAAAGGCCATCAAGATAGCCAAGCCATAAGCAAAGAGGAGTTACCTAAGGAGGCAGATCAAAGCATAGCACAGGATATTAGAGCAAGAGAGGCATTCATATATGCAAGGAGGTCTTTGAAAGACATTGCCAAGCTAGGGGAGCCACATTGGACTAAGAGGAGCTGCAGGAGGAGCCTTATATATATGCAGAAACAACCATATAGCAAGGAGGCATATCAGAGCAAGAGGAGCCATATCGGAGGAGCGCTGCATGTAATACATGCCCATGAAGAACCTACATGAGGAGCCATATATATATGTCATATATATATATCTATATATATATATATATATATATATATATAGATATATATGCCGAAACTGAGTTCTCAGAGAAAACAAGAGCAGACAAAGCCACTGGAGGAGTAGATGGAGACGAGAGTTGCTAACAGAGCATGAAGCACCACCATCGGAGCCATAGAGGAAGCAGACAGAGTTAGAGGAGCCAAGAGGAACACACAAGAGGAGCACACAAGAGGAGCCAAGAGGAGCCAAGAAGAGCACACAGAGTGCTTTAACACTATCCATAGCATAAACATACATATGGCGACAAAGACCTGTATATGCATTTAAAGCAAACAGAGCTATCAGAGGCGGAAGACTTAGACTCATATGCAAATACACTGACGGAGTGGAAAATGCAGAGTTTATATTGTATGAGCAGAATACACTATCGGAGTAGAAAACCCATATACATATGCTTTAACACTATAGGCGAGCACATATTACAAATACACTATTGGAGGCGGAGCAGTATACTATATCGGCGGGTTCTATTAAGTGTCACACCCGAAACCTCCGATTGTGATAAGGCTATGGACCTGAAAGGTATATTAACTTTTGTTTATTTTTATATCGCATCCGTCGCATATCACAAGCTATGAAGAATTGTAACTATGCTGAAATCTCCGATTGCGATAAGGCTGTGGACCCGACAGGCATATAAAACATGGTTGAATACTACATCGCATCCGGTTCATTGGACTAGGAGTGGATCGGTTGTCGGCCATCAGCGGAGTCATGGGTCCGATATATAAAGGACCCTCGTGAATTGCCGATTGCAATTGCAAGACCGGACCCGATGCCATATTACGATTTGGCTTAATGTCTTATCACGTCCATCGGCCATCAGACATCGACCAAGGGAAACTCCCGATTGTGATTATACTGCAGACCCGATATAGTATAGATGTGGGTACACAATTTATTGAAGTCCGGCTCTTTAACAAGTTTCACCTGTTTCACTCATAAATCCTGTGTAATTGTATATTTTCTGTGTGTGGGCTTTTGAGGTAGATATGCATACGATAACGCTTCTGATAGTTCAGGAGGCTGATTCATGGCGATTATGATTGCAATCAGGACGTGGATATTCGTTAAATGAAGCATCCCTGTACATGCCCACAATCATTGTTAAAGGAGCATTGTTACAGTCGTAACCAGTGAGATGTGTTCTCCGTGGATTATTTGGCACTCTCTTATGAATTAACGTGTCCTGTGAGCCCGATGAGACAGAGGAAGCTACAACGACAGACAAGCCAGTGGTGAGGAAGCTAAAGCAGGCGAGAAGGAAGCCAAAGAGCCAGCGAGTAAGAGGAAATGAATGGACAGAGGCATGGGAATGCATAAAAGCAGCAAAAATAGAGGACTGTAGTGACTGTTGGTGTTGTGAAGAACCAAAATGTGTGGTAGCAGAAGTAGCAGAGGTGGTTAAGCATTGTATGAAGTTGCTGGTGAACACTGGTGAAGGTTGTTGCAGTTGTTGAACACTGTTGAAGTAGTTGGAGAAAACAACAGAACAGAAAGAGGGTCCAGAATAACAGAAAGAGGGCCGCAGGGCTGACAGGACAGCAGACAGTCGAAGGGGAGTAGTAGCTAACAGAGAACATAAGATTGAACAAGAAGTTGTTCTTTATGCAAAGCTTAGTGTAGCTAATAGTAGACTGACTAGAGCTGTGTGAAGATATTATCAGAGAGCATGAAGGCTATTGGAGACTATGTGTGGGCAGTGTGCAAAGTTATAAAGACTCATTCATAAGAAGACTGGTTGTCATTGATACTGTAGTTTGGAGACTACAGTGAAGCTGTAAATAGATAGAACTCAGCAAAGAAGAGTTTTGAGAGCAGAACATTACTATCAAATGAATCTTGACAAGTAAGAAGGATTGGAATCCTTGGGGTTGGCGCCTCGGAAGCAAGAAGGATAGGAGTCCTCGGGGCTGGTGCCTCAGAAGCAAGAAGGATAGGAGTTCTTGGGGTTGGTGCCTCAGAAGCAAGTAGGATTGGAGTCCTTGGGGTTGATGCCTCAGAAGTAGGAAGGATTGAAGTCCTTGGGAGTTTGTGCTCCTAAGTCCAAGATTTGTGTCTTGGCGAAATATAATTGGTGCTCTGGAGGTTGGAGCCTCACTAAAGTCCAAGTTGGAGCTTGGCAAGTGATTTTAGCCATCTATATATTGTATCTATTTTACTGCACAGTTTATATTAATAAAAGCATTTATTCTTGCTGTTCATCTTGTGTTCTAAATATATATGTTTTTAACTAGTAAAACAATAGTGGGAAAAAGAAATATTGATTCACCCCCCCCCCCCCCCCCCAATATCTCCAACAATTGGTATCAAAGCAGATTCCTTCATTCAAAGCTTAACAGCTTGAAGGTCGACATTTAGAACACAAATGGTGAGGTCAAGGAAGAAAGTCTCCAATCCTCCTAAGGATGTGTCTCCCTCTACTACTAAAATAGAAGACAATCAATTTGATGAGGCTCCAAGGCTCAATGGGAACTTTAATATATGGGAAGCAAGAATGAGGAATTTCTTATAGACTCAATGCATTGAAATCTAGAAATTAGTGATTGATGATAGCAGGATGGATAGAGAATCCAAGGAGTACAATGCAAAAGCAGTAAAGGCAATCTTGGATGGGCTACCTGATTTTGTAAAGAACAATCTAGGAAAATATTCATCAGCAAAGGACATATGGGACAAACTTCATGACCTTCACTCAAAAGGAGAATTGACCATGACCATCAATCAAGAAGGAGATCCTGAACTCATCATAGAAGCTGAAAATGAGAATTATGACATCAAGGCTAAAGCAGACCTAGAAGATGAAGAGAATGAAAAACACTTTGTAGAAGAACTCCTCACTCAACTTATGACTGCCGTGGAAGAGATTAACAATTTGAAAAAGGAAAATGAGGCACTTAAGAAGATAGCTCCAGTTGGTGACCAAGATCAAACAAGAAAGAAAGTTGACCTCATCAAGCTTCAAGTACAAGAAAGGGATGAAGAGCTTGCCAAGCTTAAGAAGGAATTTCATCAAAGCAAAAGGAAGTATCATGAAGAAGTCATATCCATGAAAAATCAATTGAATAAAGCAAAGAAGTAGGAAAATACCTTGTCAATTCAACTTGAGCAAAGACACAAGAGCGTGAACAAACTTGAAGAAGAGATTGGTCAGTACAAGGTAGAGGTCTCCTCCCTTAAGTCTCAATTGCAAGAAGCTAGGAAACAGGCACAAGGAGCCGAAAAGAGAATGGAGAGCAGTCAAGAAAAGAATGAAGAAATCTTCAAAATGAAGTCAGATATCATCTCCCTTAAAATAGTAGCAGCTGAAGCTACTCGTAGCAAGGAAGAAACTGAGGAACAACTTGCAAAGAAGAATAGTGAGTGTGAAAGATTGGAAGAAGAGATTGTCCTCCTTAGAAAAATGGTTGAAGGGCTGAACAAAATCTTGAAGAGCTCTCAAGCCTTGGATGACATGCTCAGCTATCACATATGTCCATATGATAAATCAGGTCTCAGGTATGTAGGTGAATCCTCAAACAAGAATAAAAATGCTTTAAACAAAAAGGATGTGAAGAAGCCAAAAAGAAAATTTGGTGATGCTCCTACCTCCAGCAAAGGCAAGGAGAAAAATCAAGGCTACAATAGAAGAAAACCAGCTCCAAGAAGAAAGGTAGATGATGTCAAAGAGGCGAGAGGCAATGGTTATCAACAAAGATCTCAAGGCAGAAAGGCTTCAGAAGTATATCAAGGAAACCTCCATCTCCCAGGTAGCAAAGTTCATTTTTTGGTTATTGTTATTCTTGCTCAAACTTTGGTCACATGGAAAAAGATTGTAAAGCATATCATAAAGATAGATGTTATGGTCCCCAACCATCTCATAGAGATAGATGTTATAGTCTCCGACAACCTCCAAGAAACAATTTTGCAGGAAGAAATCATGAATTCTTATTCATGAACAATGTAGAATGCTTCAAGTTTCATAACATTGGTCATATGGCACGTGATTGTAACTTAACATGCGCTCTTACACAAGCTAGAACCATGCAATAGAAGATAGTTACACAAGCATGGAGAAGGAAGGAAATACAGTTTGAAAGTCTCTTGAGCTCTCCAGCCAATCTAAGCATTTTATGAGAAGACTCTGCCAAAAGAGATGATGCATATAGTGAGGGGGAGCTTGTGATTCTTGATCATTATTGCTGAAGCTATTAGTGAACAGGTTCTTATGAAATCCTTGCTGAACTATATTAACAGTCATTCTTTGATGAAGATCATGTCTCAGGAGCACTCCAATGAAGCATATGATCCTATAACCATTCTTTGGACTGTTGTTAAAGAAATAGGGTGTTATCATAGAAGTTTATGTATTAACTTAGGAATTAAATATGAGAACAAACAAATTCTAGACACTAATAGAGGCAGTCTTCAAACAAACAGATACATCTAGAATGGAGTTTGAAGTAAGAGTAGCTAGCAACATATAACAAACTGAAGCATTCCAAAAAGATGCAGATCAATAATTGTATTTAAAATACAATCACAGATTGGATATCTGAATCTGCAGAGATATGTACAAGAACACAAAGAAAAGATGGCTCATAGGAAGGAGAATGTTGTGCAGTCAAGCATAACTTAGGATGATACAGATCACTTAAGAAATATAGTAACAGTAAGGCACAACCCCTCACATTTTTGTCCAAATGCAATGATGATTGAATACTAGATGGCAGTAACTTAAGAAGAAGCACAAAGACACAAAGCAACTTAGATATGAAGAAAGATAGCAAGAAAGACAATCTCAAGGGCATTTTCTCTTGATTCGGACTATGAATGTCTCTCAATTCTGCCTATGGAGACATCAATATGGATTGAAGCATGAAAGCCTGGACTTGGACACTTGGTGTATGGCCATTTGTAATCTAAATAAAAGCATCTTTAAGCATTGTTGAAGCCATGATAAAGTAATTCTGAGACATGAAAATGGAATAATGTGTTAATTGATGATAAAGCATCAATCCTTCTATCTTGAGTAAAAAGAAGTAGAGCACTATGACAGGGGGAGTCACAGACCCAAGAAGATCTACCATTCATGAAGAATAGAAGCAGCTTGATAGGGGGAGTCCAGAGCACTCCTTTGCCATTGATGTCAAAGGGGGAGAGAAGAAGAATATTGCCATCAATAACAAAGGGGGAAATTGTTGACCTAGGTTGTCATTGATGTCAATATGGCAATATTATGGATACTAGAGGATGACATGAAGCCAAGGGGATGCAGAGCAGATTCATGAAGAGACAGGAGCAAGGCCATCAGGATAGCCAAGCCATAAGCAAAGAGGAGTTACCTAAGGAGGCAGATCAAAGCATATCACAGGATATTAGAGCAAGAGAGGCATTCATATATGCAAGGAGGTCTTTGAAAGACATTGCCAAGCTAGAGGAGCCACATTGGACTAAGAGGAGCCATATCGGAGGAGCGCTGCATGTAGTACATGCTCACGAAGAACCTACAGGAGGAGCCATATATATATGTAATATATATATGCCAAAACTGAGTTCTCAGAGCAAACAGGAGCAGACAAAGCCACCAGACGAGCAGATGGAGACGAGAGGAGCTAACAGAGCATGAAGCACCACCATCGGAGACATAGAGGAAGCAGAAAGAGTTAGAGGAGCCAATAGGAACACAAAAGAGGAGCACACAAGAGGAACACACAAGAGGAGCACACAAGAGGAGCCAAGAGGAGCCAAGAGGAGCACATAAAGTGCTTTAACACTATCCATAGCATAAACATACATATGGCGGCAAAGACCTGTATATGCATTTAAACGCAAACAGAGCTATCGAAGGCGGATGACTTAGAATCATATGCAAATAGATTGACAAAGTGGAAAAGGTAGAGTTTATATTGTATGAGCAGAATACATTATCAGAGGAGAAAACCCATATACACATGCTTTAACACTATCGGCAAGCACATATTACAAATACACTATCGGAGGCGGAGCAGCATACTATATCAGCGGGTTCTATTAAGTGTCACACCAGAAACCTCCAATTGCGATAAGGTTGTAGACCTGACAGGCATATTAACTTATGTTTATTGTTATATCGCATCCGTCGCATATCACAAGCTGTGAAGAATTGTAACTATGCCGAAACCTCCGATTGCGATAAGGCTGTGGACCCGACAGACATATAAAACATGGTTGAATACTACATCACATCTAGTTCATCGGAGCAGGAGTGGATCGGACGTCGGCCATCGGTGAAGTCATGGGTTCGATATGTAAAGGACCCTCGCGAATTGCCGATTACAATTGCAAGACCGAACCCGATGCTATATTGCGATTTGGCTTAATGTCTTATCGCGTCCATCGGCCATCGGGCATCGACCAAGGGCAACTCCCAATTGCGATTATACTGCGGACCCGATACAGTATAGATGCGGGTATAAAATTTATTGAAGTCCAGCTCTTTAACAAGTTTCACCTGTTTCACTCATGAAATCCTGTGTAATTGTATATTTTCCATGCGCGGGCTTTTGAGGCAGAGATGCATACAATAATGCTCCTGATAGTTCAGGAGGCTGATTCATGGCGATTATGATTGCGATCAGGACGTGGTTGTCCGTTAAATGAAGCGTCCCTGTACATGCCCACAATCATTGTTAAAGGAGCATTGTTACAGTCGTAACCAGTGAGATGTGTTCTCCATGAATTATTTGGCACTCTCTTAAGAAGTAACGTGTCCTGTGAGCACGATGAGACAGAGGAAGCTACAACAACAGACAAGCCAGTGGTGAGGAAGCTGAGGCAGGCAAGAAGGAAGTCAAAGAGCCAGTGAGTAAGAGGAAACGAATGGACAGAGGCATGGGAATGCCTAAAAGTAGCAAAAATAGAGGACTATAGTGGCTGTTGGTGTTGCAAAGAACCAGAACATGAGGTAGCAGAAGCAACAGAGATGGTTAAGAATTGTATGAAGTTGCTGGTGAACAATGGTGAAGGCTACTGCAGCTGTTGAACACTGTTGAAGCAGTTGGAGAAAACAACAGAATAGAAAGAGGGTCCAGAATAACAAAAAGAGGGCCGCAGGGCTAACAGGACAATAGACAGTCGAAGGGGAGAAGTAGCTAGTAGAGAACATAAGCTTGAACAAGAAGTTTTTCTTTATGCAGAGCTTAGTGTAGCTAATAGTAGATTGACTGGAGCTGTGTGAAGATATTATCAGAGAGCATGAAGGATATTGGAGACTATCCGTGGGCAGTGTGCAGAGTTATAAAGACTCATTCATAAGAAGATTGGTTGTCATTGATACTGTAGTTTGGAGACTACAATGAAGCTGTAAATAGATAGAACTCAACAGAGAAGTGTTATGAGAGAAGAACATTACTATCAAATGAATCTTGACAAGTAAGAAGGATTGGAGTCCGAAGCAAGAAGGATAGGAGTCCTTGGGGCTGGTTCCTCAGAAGCAAGAAGGATAGGAGTCCTTGGGGTTGGTGCCTCAGAAGTAAGTAGGATTGGAGTCCTTGGGGTTTATGCCTCAGAAGTAGGAAGGATTGAAGTCCTTGGGAGTTTGTGCTCCTAAGTCCAAGATTGGTGTCTTGGCAAAATAGAGTTGGTGCTTTGGAGGTTGGAGCCTTACCAAAGTCCAAGTTGGAGCTTGGCAACTGATTGTAACCATCTATATATTGTATCTAATTTACTACACAATTTATATTAATAAAAGCATTTATTCTTGCTATTCATCTTGTGTTCTGAATATATATGTTTTTCACTGGTAAAACAATAGTGGGAAAAGGAAATGCTGATTCATCCCCCCTCTTAGTATTTCCAATAGGATCTTGCCATAGGATGTCTAATTGCTCTGCATCATGAGAGAGCATGTTTTCCAATTTTCTTTTCTTTCTTTGTCTTCTCATTACTGCCTTATGTTGTGGACTATAAAATACATCAAGAGGGGGAATCTCCTCTATTTTGAGCATAATTTCAGAGGATGGGGTAATGGGAATATGTTCCATTTATGAGACATTGCTAATTGTTCCTGTGACTATACCTTTTGTTGCCTGTATATTACTCACAGGTGTCTTTGTGCTTTGTCCTTCAATATTGATTAAATCATTGAATGTCTCCCATTCCTTATCTAGTTCAGTTCTAATTGATGGTGGCTAGATGATGAGAGGGGGAGGATCTAGCTGTGGAGAGATCAAAGCTTGTTGTTGTGGGAGCTCTTTTGACTAGGCAGTATCCCTTACTGACCCTTCACTTTTATCATGGCCACTTTCGAATCTCTTAGAATGTTCTAATGTTTCTTTCCTAGATTTAGATTTAGATCTGTTTGTGCCTGAACTTCCACTGACACTGATACTCAGAGTTGGTTCCCTTACGGGTTCCAAGCGTAGTTCTTCCAAAGGGATATTAGTTAACCTCCTTTCCCTGTATATCTTGAACTCTTGAAATTCTACTGGAGGGAATCGTACTTGGGCCAAATGCAGAATTTCTTCAAGCGTACTTTTCTGTTGGAACATGTCATCAAAAAGATTATCTTCTTTATAAAACACCTTTATTTTGACTACAGTAGTGAAATTCTTAGCAATATCATAAGGGTCGAACGATCTTCCTGGAAATTTGAACAATAGTAGACATGTTATGTTGTTTACTTCTTTGAATGCATGGCCTACATCAAATAGTGAAAAGGCCCCACAAGCCACAGGAAATTGTGGCCAAATAGGCTTCTTTTTTTCTTTCAATTATT
This sequence comes from Pinus tabuliformis, assembly GCA_031772625.1. NCBI lineage: Eukaryota > Viridiplantae > Streptophyta > Pinopsida > Pinales > Pinaceae > Pinus > Pinus tabuliformis. The sequence continues at coordinate 1,797,794,690 of CM062816.1, read as the reverse complement.
TAGTCAAGCCTCCTTCTCCACATGTCTGATAAGCAATTTCTTGTGCCATGATTTTATCAGGAACATACAAAGGTAAGACATGAGGGGAAGCGAGACTTTCGAATACCCTGACATATGTAAATAGTTCTTCTCCGAACCATCTCACGACAGGGAGTATATCTACCTCTGCTTCAAGAGAAAATATTGGAGCATCTTTATCATACAATATTTTGTATAGGGGCAGCATGATTCCATGACAAATCTTGTAGAAATGCGGAGTGAACTTAGAATCCCACAATTCTTTATGATAAGTATGAATGGTTAAGGGGTCTTGAGTTGTCCATTTCCAACCCATTAAAGGAAACTTGGAAACATAACAGATTGCATCTGTCACATATGCAGATAAGTAGAAAGGGGGGTAAATTCTCTGAGAAATAGTTCTTTTAGACCGGTAACTTACAATGGTCGTGGCTAAGTTGTCAGACAATATTTTAGCCCAATCCATAACAGTAGCATTAATGGTGGCATCCAATAATGGTAGCCATTCAGATGAAAATTTGTTAATGTCTGGCTTCCCAAAAAGTCTATAGAGCATAGCAGCAGCAAAGAAATATGGGGAGGTGAGAGAACTAGTACTATAGAGATCATGTTTATCCATTTTTAGTAGTTCATCCATCCTTGACTAGTCTTTGGTACATTCTGCCAGGCTTTCATTTTCTTTAGCAAACTTCTCTATGAACTATCCGTTATAAGTCGCCTGTGGCTCTGGTAAATGATACATGAGCTTCAAATCTTGTGGAGTGAATGAGCCAATGAGTCCTTGACACTGAGTCTTAAATTTTTTATTTTTTATGTCGACGTTGTCAGTACCCATTTAACCATGTCCGTGTATAGAAGAATTTTGGGCCTCACCGCTATTCAGTGTAAGAATGAGCAAGCTAGCTCTATAATAGACGCCTCAGAAGACCCGTGTGAGCCTACAGTAGCTGTAACCTCCATTATTTTGGGATTCTCTTCCTCAAGAAGACTATACATGCCTTTCCAAGTAGTAATACCAGCATCTCTATTACAGGTGGTGTCTATATATAAGGGCGTCATTTCTTGATCTTCAAAACTCGGAGCTTTGCATTTCTTTCCCATAGTACCCTGTATACTGCTTTGTATAATTCTCTGTTCTTTTTTCCTGCAGTTTACAAGTGAGGTGAGAATCATTATAAGGAAAAGGTGACAGGAAAGCTTTAAATGCCGAAGACATATAAAATATACCACCTTATGTGAAATGGCTCTTTGATAAGCACGAAACCCTATTTCATTAATGATTGGCAACTAACTCATTAATTAGCATTAAAGCGCATAACCAGGTATCGATTTATGGAAAGTACCTTTTTGAACAACGAGCCCGAAAGATTTGTGATGAAGCAATTTTATGATTTTCTTCACAATATCGCAGATCGCAATATCGCTAGAGCGTAGCATATGACAATCATTCGTTACTGTGTTTTCCGCAAAATGCAATTTGTGATATGCGCCATTGCATATCGGCAGTTTGAGGTTTTTCAGCGTAAGTGATATTTGATGCATGCGATGCGATGAAGTTTTGCATCGTGATCTCGCAACCTTAGAATTGTGTTTGTAAGGAGATATCCATTATCCTTTTTGCGATGCGATATTTCTTAAGGAGTGATTTTATTCTACCTTATCATAAAACTTAAGCTTTTTTTAGATTTTTCAAGGGTATTCTCCTAAGTTTATGAAGGTAAGTTTGATTGAAAAAGGAAATTCAACCACTAATTGATTTTTAAATTTTTTGACTAAGGGTCCCCACTTATTTAGTATTAGTAATAACACTAAATAAGAAGGGGGGTTGTTGCTGGCCACATCAAGGTGATGTCGCTATCATACAAGAAAAATGCCCTCATGCAGGAGTGGCTCCAAGAGATGTTCTACTACAGGGACTCTCAGTCAAAAGACTCCTATCAGTATGACACAAACTCATGCATGATGAGCATCCCGCCAACATGGCATAAAGGGGATCTCAAAACAAACATGCATATCAACACATGAGTATCCCATCAAAATACAACAAAGGGATCTCAAAACAAAACAAGAAAAATCATGACAATAAGTACATCACATAGACAATTCCGTGTCACATCAAGTAGGAATCATGAAAACAAGTAATAAACAAGGTCCCTCATTAACATCAACAAGGATCTATGTGGTACATTGCATAAAGAAGAAGTACATGAACACAACATATACCTCACAACCAAGGGCCATCTGAAGAAGCGAATTTCAAACTGCCTAAGCTATTCATACCATCGATCTCATGGCATCAATCACATGGAAATCACTGCTCGCACATAAATGCTGACACCTGCATTCCACTTAGAAAAGTGGTTGAAGAATAGAATGAGAAAGTGAAAAATATGAATGCAAAATCAGATTTGTGGCGTTGAATAGCACAAAATCGACCGCCCAATTTTTGAATTTTAAGAAATTGAGAATCTGGGGCTCAAGGAATCTTTTAGATTCCCCCTAGATTCCTCAAAGATTCTACTCCATGGGTGGACTGAAAATCTGCAACTCCAAAGGTGAATCTGACCTCACCATTGCAATCCTTGTAGAAAACCATGAAAAACAATTGTAAACATGACTATTTTCTGACATGGAGAAAAATTACCTCCTCGGGAAAATTGCAAGGATCATGGTTCCGCTCCCTATTTTTGTAGCAATCATGGTTCCACCTGCATACTAGAAAATGGCCAAAAACTACAGAACCTTGATGGAGAAATGGACAATGCCATTGCGTTCATGGCATTGAGAAGGGATGAAACCATATAAAATTTGTCAAATTCTGACAAAGTGAAATTTCACCCCTCCTACAAAATGTTGCCTCAAACTGCGTGCCAATATTCTGCCTCCTCTGTCTCGAAACCCATGCCCGCTCCTAGTTCCTCCCTCTTGGGTGCACTAAGAAAATAGGTTTATTTATAAAATCGTGGGTGGATTAACCAATGAATTTGTTTCGTGCAGTGGTAAACTTGGTAAATGGTTAAGGAGGGGTCGGGTGGTCAAACCCCACCCCTCCCTTTTAACACATTATTGTTTTAAACAACCAAAATTTAATTTTTTAAAGGGGATCCGGTCCACTTTGGGTGGCCCACGCCATATCTCCCACACTTAACCAAACACGCATAGTCATTTGAGGTTGGTGGACCGTCGTTTTAGGTGGTGGTACCATCGTATTGATGGGCTGTGCAATTCATGGTTGCGTTCTTTTTATGGGGCTACTCACTTGGGGGCCGCCATGTGGGTCGGGCGGGTTTGACCCCCGTTGGTCCCGAACTAAATGTGAATGGCATATGTGGTAATGGTTTTGGGGTGTGGCCCGTGCCCACGCCATAATAATGTGTATTAATTTGGTTGGGCGATGACGGTTGGAGGCTCGAGCCCATTTAATATAATGTGATATTTTTGGTATTAAGGTTGCGGGAGGGTCGGCGGGGGTGATGGCCCGTCAACCCAAAAAAATTTGATTTTTGTTATATAATGTGGATTTTGAGGGTGGCGGGGGTGGTGGCCCGCCGCCACATTATATTTTTTTAATTTTTTATTAAAAGAGGGGAGATTTTCAAATCTTTAGAAAATAAGGGATATTGGGCAAATTAAAGAGGCCACAATTTCAACTAATTTTGGGAGCTAGGTTTCATGCGTCGGGGTCGGTCAAATTGTAGGACACTTAAACTTGGCCCATAGTCCAACTTTGAAAACTTTGACTAGATCGTTCTCCCTCATACGAGCTTGGATTGATGAACCGTTCGCACCTCAACAATTATGACGACAAGATCTACGCTTTGGTCCTAGGTCGAAGTCATTATGAGAACTTTGATTTTTGAGCATTCATAAGCCCTCTTTGTCTTGTGTGTCTCTGGAGCCACTTGGATCAATAATTTAGGATCTTCAAGGTCTGAAATTGTGTCTTGTGGTAGGCCTCTGAGTCCTATTTATAACCCCATCATTTTGATTAATATTGGATTCTTCAAGAAAGAGTTATGCCAAATATTCTACAATGACCTGATTATAGACTGGTTCAGTAGAGAGAACTTGTATGACCTTCCACATGTCATTGTTTCAAGCTTCAGATCTAAACACGATACACAAAAAATGACAATCCATCCTCTTTCTGTAACTTCTTACAAAATTTCAATCCAATTCTTAGAGAGAATGTTATGATGATTTTTCTAAGGTCACTTGTTTGCGATGTAATTCGGGAGCCTGCAAAAACCCTAACTTACTTGGATCATATCTCCAAAAATATAACAAGTCAAGATCGGAAATTTAGACCTGAGGTTCATCACAATTTCGTCTAAAATGGATTTTAATTTCAACTTCTGAAACATCATATAAAATAAGTTATATAGAAAATTCCATGATGGCCTATTTGGAGAAGCAAAACCCTAGAATCCAAAGCCTTTGGCACCAAATGTTATGCAACTAGCTCACAAAATAGAAGAAAAGATAGACCAACGACTTCAAAACTAGCCTCTTTGAGGGGGAAACCTCCTTTACATTAAACAAATGAACAATTCTTGGATGATACAAATGACAAAACCTCCTTTCTATATATAGGAGTCTAAGGGGTCACAATATAATCAAAGTCGACATAACAATAATAATATAAGGGCACAACAATAACAATAGTGGGCTTCTATGGGGCATAATAATACCAATATGGAGACAATAGGGGCACAAAAGTAACAATAAGGGCTACAATGACAATAGTAATGGGGGAATCACTAGTATTATAGGGACCTAAAATAAATAAATGTGTTCAAAGGAAAATTGGCAAATTCATTTGCAATGAAGGATTTGGGTGCTACAAAAAAAAATACTTGGTATGAGAATAACTAGAGACAAGAAAAAAAATAAATTGACATTTTCTCAGAGTGAGTACATAGAAAAGGTGTTGGAAATATTTAATATGCAAAATGAAAAACCAAATAGTACACCTTTTGCTATCCATTTCAAACTAAGTAAGGAGATGTGTCCCAAGACTCAGGAAGAGATGGATTATATGTGTAAACTTTCATATGCATCAACAATTGGAAGCTTAAATTATGCAATGGTATTCACAAGGCCTGATATTGCAAATGTAGTGGGAGTTGTAAGCATGTATATGAACAATCTAGGAAAATAACATTGGATGGCAATGAAGTGGATTCTCAGGTATTTGAGAGGTGTCACAAATCAGGAATTATTCTTTGGTGGTTCAAACATTGCTCTATAGGGATATGTTGATGCAGATATGGCAGGTGATAGAGATATTTTGAGGAGCACGATAGGGTATGTGTTTACTATAGGTGGAACAACTATCAGTTTGGTTTTAAAGTTGCAAAGCATTGTTGTAGTTTCAACAATGAAAGCAGAGAATGTTACTGCTACAAAGGATGGTAAAGAAATGATTTGGTTATAAGGCTTTATGGATGAATTGGGTAAGAAGTAGGATATGGGTAGGTTATATAGTGACATCCAGAGTGGCATTCATCTTGAAAAGAACTCAACATTTCATTCCAATACTAAACATATACAGCTAAAGTACCACTTCATATGGTCAGTGTTGGAAGATGGACAATTGAAGCTAGAAAAGATACACACTAGCTAGAATCTTGTAGATATGTTAATAAAAGTTGTAGCTAGGGAGAAAATAATATTCTTCTTAGTTTCAATTGGTCATCAAATATGATGGTGAAGATTAGAAACAACCAAGTCCAACTGGAGTCATTTTCAAGCAAATGAAGCAACGATGGATTTTATATAATTAGTCTCCAAGTGGGAGATTTTTGGGTGTGGAGCCTGATTATCTTCCTGGTTTTTCAGAGGTATTTTGTTTTAGCCGCATTAGATCCTTTTTTCTAATGGGGTGGCAACGTCACCCATATGATCACCATCAGGGGGGTCTGGGGGGGAACAACGATTTTTATGAGCCCCCAACCTGGCATGGGTTCAAGGGTAGTGCCTCCACAACTAAATATATATGAAAAAAACCCTTATAAAATATTGTAATTTCATAGTCAATCTGGGTCGTTCATTAGGCACATGATATGATGGTAGAATTTATGTGAATTTAGGGTTTTTTTTTCCCTAAAAGGCAACTCTTAGTTTATATCAATGAATTGTATTGTGGTTGTGTATTTTGACACTAAATTTTGTCACCATGACTATCAATTCATATCTCTTGCCATCTGATGAGTGTCTCAAGTGAATCCCCTATGAAGCTTGAAGTAAAACAATACCAATGACAAAAGGAATTTTGGCTTGCACTGCTTAAAAACCATTTTTGAGCATCTGTTCAGTTTTCCTAGCCACTACTTGCGCATGTGCATTTTTAACCATTGTGGCTTGCATAATTCTGTGCACTGTCTTCAACTATAAATTGTGCAAACATGTTCACGAAAGTAAAAATAAGAAAGAAAATTCTAGAATATTTGATGGAGGAATATTATCCAAATTAGAAACCTCAAACTACAACATACTTTCACCTCATCCATTGGTTCATGGAACTAATATCCTCCTCTTAAGCATCATATCCCTTAAGAAGAGGAACTAGAAACCTCCTCCTCTTGCCTATAAATTGAGGAATAGACTAGAGGAAGTAGAGAGACTTGGATTTGTAAACTTATGCTGTTGATTTTGGGTCTGAAGAGCTTGTCATCAAGGGAAGGAAAGGAGACCATTGGAAGAGGCTTGTGACATCAAGAAAACTAGGTTGTAAGCTTGTTGTCCTTTGAATTCAATACAAAGTAGTTGTTATTTCCTAATTGGGTCTATTTTGATGTTATTTGCAATATTCCTTGATCACTCACATAGTTTATAACTGATTATTGATTCAACTATATGCTCTATGTTAAGTTAGTAGTTTCATTTACCTTTGATTTTATATGCGATATGCTTTGATCCCTTTAAATGTTTTTGTCTTTGCAGATCTCTTTTGGAGCATCATGGAGAAGATGTGGAAAGCATTAGGAAATCCTCTAAGGAATTTAGGAAATACTGGTTGCGTAAAGCATTGAAAGGACTTCTAAAATAAATTCTCTAATAGGTAAGTGATTCTTCGCATGCTACATGTTTCATGTTTCATTTATAAGCTAAGGAAAGGTAGCCATTCTTTTGATGTTTGTTACTAGGTTTTGTTGGAAATCTAAGGAGTTTCTTCTTGCTTGCAAGAATGATTAGTCTGCTATAACAAATTGGAAATGACATGAAACTCATGTCAAGTTTTGAAGAATAAATTTGGGAAGTTGATCTAGAAACCTTCTTCAGTATCTTGGGGCATGCATGCCTTAATGGAAATTTTCTCACCTTCAATGACAAGTTCTCACCATTGAACTTCAATCGAATGATTATATGAGTGTTTGACTTCAAGACATCTTTTCACACTTCATATATTGTACTGGAAGTAACTTGAGAACCAGTTTCATTATTGGTGGTTTCTCTTGCACTTGTTAACAGTTCACATCATTGATCAGTAATCAAGTGGTTTCTACCATGTTCGACTTCGAGACATTCACTCACATGGTTAGATTCATACTATGGATTGATAGAGATGAAGATCAAAACCCTGGATCTAGTTTCACCCATCTAGGTTGTGTGGAGTTATGTATTCACGATTGTACAAATAGATCCATATTTCATGGTTACATCCATATTATGTCTACTTTTGACATGGATATTTGTGTATTTCCCTTCTTATTCATTGAGATATTTATGCTCTGAGTATGGGAATGCCAACCTTAGTGATGATTATATATTGATATGGTAATCCTTGATTGTCTGTTTCAGGTCTTCAACCAATTGATATCTGATTCAAACCTTTGACATGATAAAGTGCTTCAGTCATCAAACATCTTTTCTAGCTTTACAATTTAGGGGGCAATATGTTACACTAAATTTTGTCACCATGACTATCGATTTAGATCTCTCACCATCCGATGAGTGTCTCAAGTGAATCCCCTATGAATCTTGAAGTAAAAAAATACCAGGGACAAAAGGAATTTTGAGTTTCACTTCTTAAAAACCATTTTTGATCATTTGTGTAGTTTTCCTAGCCATTACCTGCGGATGTGTATTTTTTACCATTGTGTCTTGTGCAATTCTGTGCACAATCTTCCACTATAAACTCTGCAATCATGTTCACGCAAGTAAAAATAAAAAATAAAGTTATAGAATCTTTGATGGAGGAATCTTATCCAAATTATAAACCTCGAACTACTACATACCTGTGCCTCATCCCTTGTTTCATGGAACTAATCTCCTCCTCTTAAGCATCATATCCATTGAGAAGAGGAACTATAAACCTCCTCCTCTTACCTATAAATTGAGCATAAGACTAGAGGATTTGGAGAAACTTGGATTTGTAAATGTATGCTGTTGATTTTGGGTTTGAAGAGCTTGTCATCAAGGCAAGGAACAAAGGCCATTGGAATAGGCTTGTGACATCAAGGAAACCAGGTTGTAAGCTTGTTCTCCTTTGAGTTCAATACAAAGTAGTTGTTCTTTCCTAATTGCATTTATTTTGATTTTATTTTTGAGATTCCTTTATCACTCAAATAGTTTATAATTGATTATTGATTCAACTATATGTTGTATGTTAAGTTAGGGATTTCATTTACCTCTGATTTTATATGCAAGAAGATTTGATCCCTTTGAATTTTTTCTATGCATATCTCTTTTGGAGCATCATGGAGAAGTTGTGGAAAGAATTGGGAAATCCTCTAAGGCATTGAGGAAAAGTTGGTTGTGGAAAGCATTGAATGAAATTCTACAAGAACTTCGCTAATAGGTAAGTGATTCTTCACGTACTACATGTTTCATGTTTCAGTTATAGACTAAGGAAAGGTAGAAATTATTTTGATATTTGTTACTAGGTTTTTTTGGAAATCTAGGGAGATTCTTCTTGTTTGAAAGAAGGATTAGTCTGCTATAACATGTATTATTATTCTAAGTGGGAAATAGAGAGGAGACTATGTGAGAGTGAAGAAGAAATTACAGTGGATCTATTGTAGGTTGTGTCTCTTCATTTTGCTAGATAATATGAAAGGAAGTATTGGTTGTTTCTCCGTGGAGGTAGCCCAAATTGGGCGAACTACATATATCTATGTCTCTCTTGTTTCATGTGCTTCTGTGTTTGTGTTTCATTTCTTCGTTAATTATTTTCTAGCATTGTAAGGAGAGTTGTGTGAGTTGTAGTCAACCATCCTGCTTGTCATCTATGATATTTTCTTGAAAGCATACAGTGTGACAGAAACCAAATATAAACATGATTAAACATACTTTAGTGAAGCTCAGGGGAGGTTATCTCGTCTCTATAATTTATCAACATATCAATTGTATCAATATCAACATCGTCAACCTCAACAATGACCATCACAATGCATGCATAACTAACATATCGACAACTAACATGCATACACAACAATCACACCTAGACCATGAAATCCAAATGTTTGAACCTGGAAGTTATGATACCACCCTGTAACCAACTCACCCCATATTTACCCAATTTAATATTGTCACTAGGGTAGACATGATACGAGAGTTACTATGCGAGACCTGATCTCTAAGATGCACTTATTGAGAATGGGGTCCACATGCCTAGAACTGATTGCAAACACCCAGTGAAACATGATTGCATTGTTATCATCCTAACTTGACACGACACTATTTCTTTTTAGTTTCGTTTCGTTAAATTTAACATAACTTTCTATTTTTGGTTGTTTTTGAGGTTGTTTTGAGGACCTAAATGATATTTTTAGGGGAAACAAAAAAACTAGTAAATCACGAAAATGTATTCCACAAATTTTTGCTCAACCTCCTTGTGGAGATCTTTCAAACAATGTATTATGATATTCAAATGGAGAATGTATGCCAAAGTGACGACCCCAAGAAGTTGGAGGTCTAAATTACGCATGTATACAAACACTTTGTGTACATAGTACCTGTAGGTTATAAATACATATATGTTCACTACTTCAGTGAGCTCACTATATAATCATCAATAAGGATCTATAACCTCTCCACATAGTTGCAACAACACTTATTAGTCCATACATTCATCAGTTGAGCAATAATTAAACAATTCATGACAAGATCCACATATGGTACTCATCGTACAACCAACATATAACCAAAAAACTAACCAACATAGGAATCATCATAACTCAGCTATAATATAACCAATATAATCACTACAAGTATACATGAATCAGAGTAGGAGAATAACTCTTATCAATATATGAAAATAACAACCAAGTTAAGGACTTCCATGTACCACCCAACCATAGATTGGGCTGAACCAAATCTCTCTTCAACCAATCACCCTCGCACCATATTCCAAGCATGAATGTGGGATCTCATGGAATCAACTAAGACAAAACCAAAAAACGGCTTCTAGAGGCCAATCCACCTCAACCCTCAACCATAGTGATTCCACCTTTATAATCATACATCACTAACACCAACCAGATCGATCTCTACGCAATTTCGCCAAGGCTCTAGGAACTAGTAAGTCAACCAACAACCTTCCTAGGCTTCCAAAGAATTTCTCTAACCCGGCTCCAGGGGCTAGTAACTCAACCCACCAAGGGCTCCAAAGCATGTGTCCCAAACTAGGCTCTAGGACTAGTAACTCCACCCAAGTTGTTCCAGGGCTTCCGGAGTGTTTGTCCAAACCCATCGCCATAAGGAATTATGAGCACCAATCAAAAAACAATCAAGTGGAAAACCCACAACACCATAGGTATTCAGGATATGGCAAAGCAGGGCTAAATCCACTTCCAATCCAGGAAATCCTCCATGCTAATCACATCACATAACTATAAAATCACATGTATACACCATGCATCCATAAATAAGCAAGGAAATCACACAAGAAACATGTTACCTGCAAAACAATCGATTTTTAGATGCTAATCTAAATATCCCCTTGCACTTTCCTGCTTCCCTTTTCCTTCTTTCTTCAAATCCAATGTGTGCCAAAGTGCTCTAAGAATGCTCCAAGATTTCTCTAAGTGTGCAAGAGTGTGAGAGAATGAGAGAATAGAAGAGATCTACAAAACTGATTTGGAAAAAGGTTGTGAACTGATCCTCTGAAGCATTTTTATCATTAAGGCCTCTATTTGCTTCATTTTCCTCTAATTTTCCTTCAATTTTCCTCACATGAAATTATGTGACCTTTCACCTTCATTTTCTCCTAATTTGCATTATTTTCATAAATAAATTCCAATTAATGCCACTTTTCATTTGCAAATGCCTTTGTAAATTTCCATAGCCATTTATTAATCACAAGTGATACTCCATCACTATGTTTTTCCCAGCATTTAGCTTGGAATATGTTTCCCATGACCTTCGTTTTATTTTTTCCTTTATTAACTTTATTACATGAACTTTTAACTTGGGGTTGTTACAGACCCCTCCCCCTTAGGGTAACACCATCCTCAATGTTCTATAACACCTATCACTAGCAAGAATACTTAAAACCAAAACATACTTCCCATGGATATTTATAACTCAACTCGGTGCAGTATTTACAATGAACATCTTGCTGAAAATAAAAGCCAACATAGCAAACATGACAATATGACAACCATACCGCTTATTGGAGCTTTATAACACAACTCATTGTGGTATTTACAATAACATCCACATATATACATATACATACACCAAAAAATCATTTTCTCAAACTAAAAAAAAATAAAGGATATAAAGCTTGCATCTGATCAGTCATCTCCCATGTAGATTCATCAAGCCCAAAGTGCTTCCATTGCACTTTAACCTGCTCGATTGCTCTATTTTGGAGCATGAGTTATTTCCACTGCAATATGCGTTATGTTTATAGCTATAATTCTCCCTTTGGTTCCACCTACAATACAAGCCAGCCAATCACATGACTAACATCATAGACATACGTCTTAAGTAATGAAACATGGAAAACATCATGGAATTTCAGTTACGGAGGCAGTGAAAGTTTGTAGGTCACGAGTCCAATCTTCTCAAGGATCTCGAAATGCCCACAATAGCAGGGTGCCATCTTGGCACATGACCCAATCCTTAACGATCTCTTCTTGGGCTCAATGCACAAGTACACGTGATCCAAAACTTAGAACTCCTTAAATACCCTATGTTGATCTGCACAAATCTTATGCATGTCCTATGCTACCTTTAGATTCTTTTTGATAACATGCATTTCCTGTTCCATATTTGCTAACATATCCAGTCCAATAATTACCCTATTCACTAGATCGCTCCAACTAATTAGGGTATTACAATTTTTCCCGTAAAAAGCTTCAAATGGACTCATCTTCAAGGACTAATGATACCCGTTGTATAAAAAGTAATGCGTAGATTCGAAATTTCTCATGTAATTTACTAAATCACAAGAATTGAAGCTACTCTACTGATCTGCAAAATCTAATCCACAATCTAGAATACAAATATTAGACATGAAAAAGGAAACATCACACATGCAGAAAGATTTATCTAGGGCAAAGAAATTTCTCAATGCCCCTTCTTGCATGCATTGCATTAATCGGAGAATAGAGATGAAATACATATGTTTTCTCAAGCCCGATCACACCCCGTAAGTGTATTGTCTATCCCTCTTTTTGACTGACTGACCATATCCAAGACTTAGCCAGTTTTAAAGCCCCCCAAGATCCTATTTCTTTTCATTATTCCTTGAGGAAACTAGCCCCTATTATTTAGGAAATTCCCTCTATTGAATTGCATAATTCTTCTAGGTCTTTCCTCTAACTACATGCACCACCTGTACACATTGGAATTATCTACAACAGATGGTAAAATTTCTTGGAATTTCCATATCAACTAGGAAAATTGAATTATCTACACGCAACAATTGTTTTGGGTCGATTGATCAGTTAACTAGTTTATCAGTATTTGTGGTTGAGGTTCCACTTCCACAACTTGACCTCCACTAGTTCTTCTAACAATTAGAACTAGTTTAACTTATTATAACTCAATTTACCTGAAAATAATTGTTACAAATTAATAATCAATCATACTGAACTGGACACAAGCTTCGTAAAATCGAATTAAATGAGTTGAATGAGTGACAAGTGCCAAGTCACCTCGGTTAACTACCTCTAAGATTTCTGCTAAAATGCAAATTTGAATTTTCTCTAGTTTGACCAAGGAAAAGTCAAACAAATATTTTCTTGCTGCATTTTCAACAGTCTCTCTCAGCAAGAAAGGGATTATCAACCACCCCTATCCTACACCTATGGAACTCGAACTTACCTCTTGACAAATCCTTTGTCAAAATGTCAACATTTTTTTCCTTTGTCAGAATGTACTACAACAACATAATCTACCTCTACACACAATTCGGTAAATGGTGATGCCTGATATCAATGGTGAGAATGTATGGCACCCTGTCGATTGGTATGCTCATTGAGGCCAAAGAGAAGAACCAAGTCAGATTGGAGCTCGATGCCTACTTTGATTAGTTGATCCTCAAAACCGCCAGCGCAGATTTGCAAGTCAGCGTAGATAACATGTGAATGTGCCTCATTGGTCTAGCCTTGCTCAAGACTAAGTTGCACATGTTACGGGACAAGTTGGATAGAGGTTCCAAGTCATTATACCAGGAAGCAATGGAGGCAAGATTTTGTTTCTAGAAATACATCATCAAGGAGTACGTGGATACCATTGCGCACTATCAAGCATGGAATTAGTTTGTCACCAAGGATCATGAAGAGGAAGTTGATGAGATTGTCTTTCCACAGTCATTAGACTCTTAGCGTTGTTTTGTCTAGCTGACTCCAGCCATTTTTTTCCCACATGGGTATATGTGGAGAATGTATCATTTTTGTAAACATGATGTAAAGTGAAATTCCAAGTGTCATTAAAGAGTTATGTAATGAAGTTGAAGAGTCATGAGGGTAGTCCAAGAGTCACAAAGGGGAATGTCAAGGGTCACCCCACCCTTTGTTATAAATAGAACCTCATAAATCATAGAAGGGGATTTTGGGAGCCAAGTGTTTGCTAGGAATTACTTCGAGAGGGCTTGGACAGTATTGTGATTAGCCTTAGCTTCTCCACAATGCAGAGCGAGTATATCTCTTTGGAGGAGTAGGCGGTGTTGACTGTAACGTTCCACTATTGGGGCTAGTGGCTATCATGGTTGTATGTATGGATGGAACTTTCACTTTATATAATATAACAGAGCCAACACATTTCATGCATATGTTGTTATTGTAGTTCAACTATTTTGGTTACTTTAGAAATGTATGTAGTTTTAAATTACACATTGTTGTATGGACTATTCTATATGTGATTGTATGAATCTTATTGAAGCGTGTTGTTGGTTTAACTCATCACTTTGGATTGTTGACTATTCTTCTTTTCAGTTCATCATGTCTTTCAACTCATGTGTTCCTTTCAGGCTGCATAGTACTACAGGCTTCTAAGGGACACACTTATTTACCCATCTGTGTGTTAGAACCTCCCCTTGCATCTCTCTTGACTCATCACAAGGTCACACACTTTCTTCTGACAAGGATATCTTTCTTACCTATGCGCGTTATCACAATTAAGGCATAACTTTACTACCCACTGCTGGGACTCCTATTCTAAACGGTCTGAGGTCTAGTTGGGACTTCTTATCGGGGAGATCCGTTGACAAGTTGGTGGGTCTAGCACCATCAACATTTATGGTGCTAGAATGAGGGCCAAATGACAAGTTAAGTCCTCAAAATCTGTTTTTGAACGCCTACACATCTATCATGACTTATGTTATAGTTTGTCCTCCATGATGCATGTCTTATGGAAATGACTTTGAAGTCTCAAAGTAGTTCTGGAATGATTTTTCACAATACACATATGAAGGTGAAGGTGGAACAGCTTGGCCTAGGCATATAACTTCTTTCGAGGATCTTTATGATACATTGGAAGACCCTGAGGATTATGTGGCTTGTTCATTGTTTGCATTAACACTTCAAGGGCACCCATTGCATTGGTGTGTCACACTGCCTGATAAATCTATTCACTCTTTCATTCACTTTATTGAAGAGATAGACCGTGATTTCCATCATTTTGACCATAAGGCACTTAACAAAAAAATTTGCAAGTTACGGAAAGCCCCTAATGAATCCTTTGTGCAATTCTGGGATCACATTCGGAATATCACATTTCAATTCCAAAAAGATGAAATTGATTGGAAATTTCGTCGTCAAATATTTCATTATATTCTTCACATATCTAAAAATCCACAAGTGTTAGAATCATTCAAACCCATCCCATCATACCTCGGTGTTAGAGCTACTAAATCCAAGGTGGACAGGGTTGTTGTCGCAAGTGACTATCCTTCCTCATCTCATCAAACAACTTTAGCCCCGCAGTGTGAGGTGGGAGAAGGTGCGCACCCATCTATTGAACTGTCACACCCTCCCACCCCACCTACTCTTGATTTATGCACAGATTTGGCTTGCAAGACCATTGGTTGTCATGTCGACTTGTTTCCTCAACCTCCATCTCCGCGTCTTGTTGATCCTCTAGATTGTACTATGTTGTGTTCTCCTATTCTAGACTCCACACTTGTTGTTCATGAGGATCAATTTGTTCAGATGGAGTTGGTGTTGAGTAGTCAAACTGTGCTATCATTTATGATGAGTATGTGTGGGAATCTGAAGAAGAACCCGAGGTGAAGGATGACCTCCTTTTGCTCGCACCTCATTTGCTTTTCCCAGACATCTTTGGTGATTCTAACATTGTTAATTTTTCATGTGAGAATTCATTCTTAGATGCATCTACTTCTAATCATTCACAAAATACACCAGATGTCTGTCTATCATTGTATGGTGGAGAGGACACATCTGTGTTTGCAAATCCAATCAATATTTCATCTTTCATTTCCAAAAACGCAGAGGGTGAGCATTATTGCTTCTCATCAACCCCTTTGTATGATTTGTTATATCATGAGGATGCTGATGATTTTTTCTAATTTTCTGATCATGGTCGTTGTGATTTCTTTTCTCCTTGATTTGATCACGATGATGATTCATTCACTATTGATCTTTCTAAACCACTTGTCTTCAATGATCTACCTGTTGATGAAGTGGAAACCCCACAAGTTGTCGAGGCACTTCAGCCTGAGTTGATGGTTATGTTAGGCCCTTGCTATCTTGAGGTTGATTCCACCTCAGATAAGAAATATGTTGAAACACCCAAGGCTCCTCATCACTCTCTTGTTTACATTGAATATCAATCTAGTTCACAGAATTCACATCCTCCACTTGAATCACATGATCCCATTGCTCATGCATTGGAGGAATCATACACAACGAACACTCTTGCTAAACATAAGTTGTCTTTATTTCTCATGTTTTCTAATTTTTCATGGTCAAAATAGTGTATGTGGTTATCACCTGCGCGTATTGTGATGCTTAACCATGATAGGTTCACAAAATGTTTATCTTGTGATTTTATTCTTTTCTTTTCTATGGACATTTTTAAACTTGGAGTGTGTTGGTCTTCATTGATTTATCTTTCTTGTTTGTTGGTTTACAGGCTTATCTTTCTCGTAAACCAAGCCTTCACCAACACGGGTCAACCAATTCACTCATGGATGCATTGAAAATATCACTTTACGTGAAGAGGCCATGCACTATTTAGTTTAGGAGTAGGAGTAGTGTTTTCTTTCTTGTTTTCCTTTGTTTGTGTTATGCCCCTATACCAATAGGTGTCATATATCATGATTGACTTGGTTTAGCTTTGTAATATGTTCATACCTTTACTTTTTGCAAAGGTTTTCCATATTTGTAAAAAATCAAAAAATATTAAAAATGTAAAGAGGGTATACCCTAAAAGAAAAATCAAAGGGTGAAAAGAATAAAAAGAGGTCAAAAAATGAAAGAAATGAACCCCACCAAAAATAAAAGACCAGGAAAGTGTGCAAGTCTAAATGCCACTAATTTTGTATAATAAAATTGTGTGTAGCATGTCACTTATGCCACAATTCATGAATAGTCAAATAGTTTAAGCTTGGCTAATTCATATTTTCAATTTCATGTTTTAGAAGTAGAGAATAAAGATCTGACCAAACAGTGTAATCTTTGCAGATAAATAGATAGGTAAAGTGAAAAAAGGAGCTCAATAGTTTAATTTGAGCCCTTGGATGTAATAAGTGTAGACTTAGATAGGCATCACCATGTAAAAGAAAAGAAAGTTTGATAAGGGTTTACCAGTCTAAGTGCACCCTAATAAAGAAGTAAAAATGATAGGTTAAGTAGGTAGGGTAAGTAGATGATGGTTGCGGAATAATATGTGGTGAATGATAAGTCTAAATGTGTAAATCTTTTACTTTCATCACAAACCAAAGGTATGTATCACATGGAAAGCACATCAAGCAAGTAAAGTAAAAAATAATTAACTTCCCTGCCCATTTTCCCTAAATTTTCATTAATTTCCCCTAAGTGCCAAGGTATCTATCAAGTTAGAGGTGTTTAGAGAATTTCTCTGACTTTTGGAGAGACCAGACCCTTAGCCCAATAATTTATAATGCCTAAGTACTTAAACCCCTTCATCAATATTCACCCCCTTCATAAGTCATTCATTTCCCTAATAAATCTTTTCTTAAGTAAAATCCTATTTTACTTAGGAAAAATAAAAACATTTTCCATATAAACCCTCATGTTCACTTAACCTAAGTCTTAAATGTGTATGATGAAAATGATTTCAAAAACATTTTTAACTTAGCGCGCATTCATATCTTGCAAAATCATATTAACTATTAACTAATAGTATTATATAATTCCCCTATATAAAGTTACCCACTCCCGTATTATTATAAATACACAAAAACCCCAAATTTTACATATCCCACCCCTCGATTAAATATAACCATAATAGATTCAATAAACGGGATTAATTAACTAATACGTAGTTAATTAAGAGCCCGATCCCGACCATGTTAATAAAAGGATTAATTAACCCCCACGGTTAATTAATAACTTCTTCGACCAATCATGTCACCCACGATGTAATTAAAAACCTTTAATTATGTTGGGCCCGCCCTCCGTTAACCTCCAGTCATTTCAACTCCTCGATAGCTGTCCGATCGAATCCCGCAGATCCGATGGTTGTCGCGCATATCGCACAACCTCTGCAATCGACCTTTAGCGCACGATGGTGAGCAGTTTTCTGAATAGTGCCATCACTACGTGTCACTCATCATATGTAATCGTGTGGTCGCGCCCAAATACCACCTCCCCTCCATTAGCGGTGCGATGAGAATTGCTTACTGCCTCCCACTACTGACAAAACGTCAAATCATACTCCCGATGACGCCATCTATCCAAATCCCGAACTCGCCAAAGTTGACTTTGCATAAAAAACAATGATAATCTGTTTTTCGTCCTTATTTCCGAAAAGCGCATGCATGCAGCAACCTGAACATTGAAGTCGGCTAGCTCGTACACCCAACTATCAACCACCCTCAAACATGTAGTTTTATGCCGCTCAAAGTCCCCCATTCACACCCAATGGACCTGCATTCCATTGCCCATCACTAAAAATAGGTATTTACCAGTTTCCATCCAGAAACCCTGTAAATACTTGCTTTGTTTGTAGTTAACTAGAAAAAACCCAAATTTCACCACAATTCAGTTAGTACATTTAGAATTCAAGTTTCCTAAGACCCTCTATTTTCACCAATTTTGCATAAAAACCCCATTTTCTTATCTGAGTCCACAAGAACCAAAATGGAAACCCTCGTGGCCCTCAGCATAACATCTATTACTACCCCTCACTGTGATTTAGATTATCTTCCCCTAACAGATAAATATTTTCAAATAAAATACCTGAATACTGATAAAGACCATCTAAAAGTATTTTGCCAATTCCAAGACAATTACATGAATGGCTATGATACCATAGAACTTTGGGAATCAAATCTCCCGATGTACTTTCACCCCTTTGTGCACATTTTCCCTGACATTATACATCAGTGTCATGCCAATTATGATCTCAACCTCAGAGCAGTAATGTCCCCCAATCAAACTATTCTCTTCAGAATTACTGCAGACTCAATCAATGAGATGCTTTAGTTTCAGTCCAGTCAAGACCTCACCCCCATTTCCCTAGGAGTTTTACTAGAAAAATCAACTAAATTGTCCTAGTATAAACTCAATTGCCTTTGCTAGACTTTTGTGGATAAGCAGCATCAACCCAAATATCCCCCTCCTTATTTGTCAGTTTTCTTCATAGAGATAGGCAAAACTATAGTTGATATGATAGCTGCAGTCATGGGTTTCAACACTAGTGAGTATGTGGATAAAATGACCCTAGTTTTAATGTCCATTTTTACACTTGGTCAGCCTGCTGCTGTCAAGTACAACTATGCTGCATTCATTGTTGAGAAAATCCATGACCAGTTCATGAGGCTGGAAAATGAAAAAGTATTCAAGTATTCCACATTCATATGTCACCTTATCCTTTACTATCAGTTAGACAAGTTCCAATTTTCTATAAATAAACTTGACACAAAGGGTAATCCCAAATCAATCATTTTTTGGACTTCTATCTTCCACCATTCATTTGCTTGTCCTTATTCATACAATGTATTAATTAACCAATTTTTCCACCCTATGACCACCATACTGACAGGAAATCCTCCTCCTAGGATTAGTGATGAAATCAAAAGGATCATTCAGCTATCCAAGTAGTACAAAGTAGGTGACTGGTACTTGTACCAGAGTCACACAGAGATCAGAATATATGGCTGTGAACTTCATCCATTCAAACTACCAAAATATGTTCCTATGAGGTTGTTTGCATTGGAATATTATAGGAAAATGATAGACTCTGATAAGATTCACTTCACCAGGGCCAAGAAGAAAGCACAGTTGAAAATTAAAGATCACTTAGGACCATTTGTCTGCAACAATAGAGAAGCACACAAAGTTGCGGAAGAAATCCTAGAACACATGAAATTAAATAAAAGTTTTGGTTGGAGATATGATCCTCAAAGTTTCATTTGTGATAGGAGAATGAAAAATAATTTATCACCATGTTTTCATCACAGAATCCCTGAAATAGAGCAATATGCAAATATGGATGAATGGAGGGAAGGAACTCTAGTTGAGATGGATAGTGATCAGGTAAATGTAGAAAATGTGATGAAAGACTTAGAAAAGAGACTTGACCTGGACTCTTATGAACAGGTACCAGTAGGAACTTCTCAGAAGCCAACACCAGGAACTAGTGCCTCTACAGTAGATACTTCTCAAAGGCACTCACAGGAAACTAGTGCACCCCTTGCAGAACCATCATAGGGGAAAGAACAATGGACTAGTACTCCAGCATCAGAGCAATCAGAAATTTCAAAGTGGCTAGAAATCTCTGAAGAACAGGCTCAACCACAGACCCATCCAACTCAAGTTAATATGGGAGATCCCCCAGTTTTGCAGACTCCTTTGAATGAGGAAAAGAGCTTAAAAAGAGACAGGGAAGTAGCTACCCCTACCAGTGGTCCTTCAAACCAACCTAGTGCTAAAAGGCACAGGATAAATCCACATTTAGAAGAATATTTTTTTGAAGAAACAATAGGGAGTTTGAGGAAAGAAGGTGGAGACAGTCTGCATACATTCCCAGTAGGTGGGACACCTTCTAGTTCACAAAGACAGGAGCTAGAAAGACAACAAAGTACTGAAGTTTCATCTTTCAAGTCTTCATCTGATAAGACCTTAGACTTTAAGGAAAAATTCAAGGAGATAAAGGCCAAAAATGAACAGCTAAAGGCCCAGGATTACACTCAATAATTAGAGATGGCTCCCACCAATCAAACCAGGTTGATGTTAGCTTATGACGTCAAATAAGGAAAAATGAAGATGAGTTTTCTAAAGCCTACAGTACATTAGCCCAAATCAATTGCAGACTACCTCAAAATTGATTTTGAGGTCTTGGCCAAAGATATTCACCCCTTAGACCAAATAGAATTGCATAAGTAGACAGGGGAAATGGTTTTTTAACATTGAAAAGCAAGGCCATGATGGCACACAGATTTGAGAATTCACTAAACAATACCACTGCTCAATTGCAGTTAGAAAGAACCTCCTCACAGGCAAAAGACAATAGAATCAAATCGTTGGAGGATTTGATTATTGGATTGGGCCATAACCCAAAGGATGTAAAAGTTGCAGAGGCCCTAATCAAGAAGAAAAATGAAGATATAGTTGCCTTGAGAAAGAAGTTGAAATTGCCACCCCTTATGCATCCACAGACTGCTGAAATAATTGAAAAGAAGACTGAAGAAGAGCTTATGGACTTGGTCCTAAAGCTAAATGAGCAATTAAAGGAGATATAACAGGAGTTAGAAAAAACACTACAAAGCAGGCCGAGTGAGTCGACCTCTCAGCCTCAAAATGTAGTACCTGTGGTTTCTACATCAGTCCCTTCTACATTGGCAACTGCTCTAGCACCAAATGTCCCTTTGGCCACAATTGAAACTATTGGAGTTATAGGTACAGGTACAGGTACAACACAGGTAGGAACTTCAAGTCAGAGCACTGAAGAATTGATCAATTCAATGGAGGAAATGAAACTCCAAGTCTCTGAATTGCAAAAGGTAAAGGAGAAATTCATTACCTTGGAACATAAGTATGATGTGTCAAAGATCAATTTTGTTGAAGAGGTGAGGAAAAACCAAGGTTTGGCTCAACAAGTAAAAACATTGGAAAAATATCTCACATTTGAGAAGCCTATATTAGATATTAGAAAAATATTATGGACCAACATCACTCAATCAATCAATGATGTTTGGTCATCAATACAAATCATTTTTGAATAGATTGACTTAGTTAAAGTTGCTCTTCAAGAAATTGAGAAAACTAAGGAAGAGCTAGGAGGAAAACCAGAAGAAGCTATCATGTTAATAAAGTTTCTGAACAATAGAAACAGGCATCAATTGGAACAATTGAATATTGAGGATAGAACTAGAACCATCCTAGAAATCAAGAAAGTCTTGAAAAAAAGGACTTTAATGCAAAACCTAGAAAGAAAATGTCAGAACATGCAAGAAGACATAAATGAATTTATGGAAAAATTTGGCAATTTACAGAGTAAAGGACTTCCAAGTCAATTAGTGATAAATGATAAGTTAATGAGGAAGGAATATTATATTGACAAATTGGATTAATATGCAAATAACCAAGCCAGTTCATTTGCCAGTTCATCTGCACCCAAAGCATTACCTACAGGCAGAGTTCTCTATGATAGTTTGGAGAACCTTTTTTATGTTGAGCATGAATTGAAACACTTATTTCCAGTAGAGCCTAATTTTGTAAAATACATAGAAGCTGATGAAATCTTCAGAAAGCTAACAAGGACCAAGATACCAACGGATGATTGGTGGACCGATATGACAAACATCTTATGATTTACCTTGGTAAAAAGTAAATTGAAGTATTTACCATAGTCAATTTTGGTAAAAGAAGGTGAAAGGTGATAAAGCAGGTAAAGAGTATCAGTCACAGGTAAAAGAGTATCAGTGAAAAGATGAAAATAGTCAGACAGCACAAAATTACGAGCAAGATAGCAAGATGCATAATCTTAGGGCCTGCCTCCAGCTCTTTCAACAAAAATAGGGACAACAATCCAGCAGTTCACTTTCAGTTTCTATTTTCGAGACCATCTGTCTCTACATTTATGTAAAATATATTTAGTTTTCCTATAATATATCTCTCTTAGTTAGGAGATATTTTGTTGTAAATTTTGTATAAATACTTCCTCATTCGAAGTATTGTGGGTGGATTCTTAGACATTTCTGTAGACTTTTTATTTTGGAATAAAGTGTTGTTGAAAAAATTTTGTATGGCTGGCCGGACAAAGTAATAAAGCTAAGGACTTTTACAGGATTCCTGTGTCAAATGAGAAAAAAATAAGTATTCTATATCTTATGTTTTTACAGTTCTCTTGTTTAAATACTTCACATGTGTTTCATATCTGAATGATAAATGAAAAAGTATATTTCAGAATTCTGTCTTTAAAATAATTTATACTCTTAATGTTTTCTTCAAAGCTATCATAGGTAGGGAATTCTTAATTGCTCCCTGCTTTTTAGTTTATCATTGTCGCCATTTAACAAAGAATGCTCAATTGTTTTTTGTTAGTGATCACCCACTTTCCCTCATCTTGAGAATTTTTTGAAGGATTCTTAATTGCCCTTCTTCCCTTTCAAGACCATTTCATCCTTTGAAGTTATAATTTGTATCTTGTTTAGCTATCTTGCTCTATGAAGCCATCCTTTGTTGAATCATTCTAATCAAGTTAAGCCATCTTCAGTTAACTCCATAGCCCAATGGCCTGAAATACCTTGTTTTACCCATCTGTTCCTGAATTCCACCACCAAACAAAATCAAAAACCCCCATGATTTCATAACTAGCCTAATATCCCATAAACAAAGCTAAATCATAAAGAGAGAGCCCTCTCTGAGTACAAATTGGCTAGATTCTGTACTTAAAATATTGGTTTGTGGTTAACTCGGACCCCTTTCCTTCTTCTAACAATTTCAAGGAAAATCTGAGTGATAACATAGTGGTGACTCCGCTAGGGAAGACAATTCCTCAAGCAAAATAAATCATTAAGAAAATTTAAACCCTAAATCTAAAAGCGTCTTAAAGAAATCATAAAAGTTGTTTGTTTGATATCAGTTAAGAAAACCAAAAAACAAAACCCAAAAACCTAGCTTTAGAAAGGACTCATTACACTAGAGCTAATCCTGATCCCAATCCACCATAAGTGTTTGAGAACTCCAACCTGATCCCCAGGATTCTTAGGAGACAAGAAAGTTTTGTTGGTCCTCGACCCACCTTTAGATCCCCATCCTATCTTGTTAGGTGGATTTACCTCGAAGACCAATCCTTTGATGAATACTTTGAGACCTCTTTGTTTAGGACTTCATCTCACTCTGAATTAGCAGACCTAGTCCAAGACCCAGTGTTCATCCAAGATTTAGAGCTCCAAGCTGCCAATTTGTCAATTGATAGATATTTTCAGAAATCACCACAATCTGATCTTACCACTGAAGGAACCCCTAATCCCTCTATAATCACTACTATTTCTACAAACTCATCATCATTTCCTCATACATCTCAACCTCAAACCACTCCACATCAGACCATCCCCTCTATCTCTCCATCCACAACTCAAACATCCACTGTTATCCCAACCCCAGCTTTTGTTTCACCATTACCTACAACAATGGCAAACAGATATGCCCCCTTGGTACTACCAGCAAACTTAGGTGCCATGCCCCAGGATTACCAAAGTAAGATCACTACTTTTGATGGCATTGGTACCTATACAGCCCAGCAACACACCAAGAAGATGATTGATTATTTTGAAATTTATGAAATAGATATTGATGATGTGCAAATGAGAATATTCGTTCAGAGTTTATCTGGGGAAGTTAGAACCTGGTTCAGAGGTTTAACAACTAATAGTATAGATAGCCTAGCAACTCTCTATCGAAAATTCCTGAATCGATGGGAGAAAAATAAAGACCCTCTTTAGATTCTATCTGAATATGAAAACCTAAAGAGAGGAACACAAGAAACCGTGCAGGATTATTGCACTAGATTCAATGGTGTGTATAATTCCATCCCATTAGATCTTAGACCTCACCTGGTTTAGCCTTAATGAAATTCCCAGATGGATTTGATTCTGATATGGCTATTCAGCTGAGAGAACAAGCTCCCCCTACTTTGGAAGATATGCAAAGCATATCAGTCAATGTTGAAGCCAACCTGATATCTAAAAAAGCCAAGGCTAGGAGTGAAAGGAGGATACCATTAAAGGAAGAAAGCTCACCCTTTGAATAAAAGCTAGACGCCATAATTAAAGGAATGGATAGACTAGGAGACAAAGTGGAAACAATTGAAAGGAAAGCTCCTTGGGATGGTCAACAAAACAACACAGGGAGAAATCCTAAGTTTAGAAAAAACCAAAACCCAAACACTGGAAAGAATGGTCCTGACCAAAACATTAGACCCCCTTTCCAAGATAACTATGCAGAAGCTTCCAACTCTAAAGGTCCAGAAGAAGATACTCAAATTAATTTGATGGGACTTGGTAATGAAGGAGAAGTTTTCTTGACCCAAGAGGATTAAGAGGCCCACATATTTAAACAGTTTCAAACTCAATCAGGTGAATCATTCGACTTTAGCGAAGGATATGACACAACCATATTTGAGGTGCACAAGCAATACAATCTAAGAAGTAGAAGAATTGATGTCCCTGAAACAAATAAGAAAAAGGTTCTAAATCAGCCCAAAAAAGGTAAGATAGTAACACATGTACATATTCTTTCTAGATCAAATACTAACCCTTCTGACCCCATAATTGAAGATGTCTCTGATAACCAACTAAACAAAAAACAACCCTCCACTTCCGTTCCTTCTAAGGGATCTGTGGAAGAACCTCCAAAGGTTGATATAGGAGAATCAAAAAATCATGATTCCACTCCTTAAAAGGAGAAAAACACAGAAATATAGAAAACAGAGAGAATACTGCTACTCGAAATCTAAAAGCCCAAATAGAAAAACCCTTTAATCTGGAAAACGAAGTAGGCAAGCTAAAATTTTTTGTCCCATTGTCTAAATTAGCTAAACATGATGCCTACCGAACTCAAATCAATAGATCACTGAAAATTACTAGAACTGAAGACTCATTTAATCTTTTTGATGACCAGCCTGAATTAATATTTGGCCCAGAAGTAAATGGAAAACCATTAGAAGGAGGGATTCCTCCCTTCTATGTGAGCTTAAACATACATGATAATATTTTTCACAATGCCATGCTTGACTCTGGGGCATCTCATAATCTCATGCCCAAGTCTATAATGGAAAAACTAGACCTAGACATCGCTAGACCATACAAAGATTTGTTTTCTTTTGATTCTTGTCAAGTGAGATGTTTAGGATTGATAAAAGACTTGTGTGTCTCATTGGTTTAGTACCCTGCAAAAACAATTTTAATGGATATAGTGGTAGCAGATATACCACCCAAATATGGCATGTTATTATCCAGGTCCTAGGGTGCTAAGCTTCAGGGATCTCTTCAATTGGATATGTCATATGCTACTATATCAGTTTTTGGACAACCAAAGAAACTATACAGAGAAACATTGATGAAATATGTAGTAAGTAGTTAGGAAAGACCCCAAAATTTCCCCATCTACTCAATACACTCTGATATGGACTCATTCATTATTTACAATGCAGAAACCAATCCTTCCAATACTTTAGAAGTTTTAGCAGCAGAACCAAAAGAAATTAAAAAAGATAAATCAAGTGCTCATATTCAGGAAATATTAGATAACAAAGAAAAGTCAGATAAAAATGAAAACCTGGATCTCACAGTTAAACAAATTCCTACTACCCCAGACACTAATTATGAGCATGAAATCCTTTGGAATTTAGAATTTGATGGCTCAGTTAATAAACTAGGGGTAGGAGCAGGAGTTTGGGTGTACAATTTAGAAAATGATCATGCTGAAGGCCATGCCTACAGATTAAATTTTAAGTGCACCAATAATATAGCAGAATATGAGGCTCTCTTGTTGGGTCTTAAACTTGTCAAAAGATTAGGAGCAATCAGAGTGTCTGTCATAGGAGATTCAGAATTAATAATCAAACAGATTAAAGGAACTTACTCAACTAGGGATCCTAGACTAGGATATTATAGAGGAACAGTCATAGAAATTCTCAATACTTTTTTGGAAACTCAGCTTGCAACTATTCCTAGAAAACACAACATGCAAGCCCACAGCCTGGCCATGTTTGCCAGCACCTGCAAATTACCTTTTCAACCTAATCATCAGTTTACTGCTGAGATTAGACATAGACCAACCATCCCTGATAATCTGAAGAACTGGTAGGTTTTTGATAGTGATGAGTAGATCAATAACTTTTTAACTTTAGATGAAGAGTTTTCTAACAGTAACATAGATGTTGATACAGTTATTAGTTCTAATCAAATAGATGAGGTAGTGTTGTGCTCTACAGAAACCCCCCATGTCATATTATTATTCTTTTTATTTATTATCATATGAAATGGGTCCCTTTAGAAGTTAGTTGGTATCAATACTTCATTATTTCGAAAAAACCGATAATCAAATGAAATCATTATATAAAACCCATAAAATGGAATAAAGCAAATCTTTGTCATTGCGATAAAGCGATCGCAAGATCGCATATCGCAATGACATAAGGAATGCAAATAAGCGGCACATTAATCTCTGCCGATGCGATATCGCAATCGGCAATCGGCGATACTTTATGCAGGTTTTAAAGCACCCACATGCCATTAGTTCCGATGCGATATGCTATCGGCGATCGGCGTTCGACGATATTCTATAAAACATTCTTGATGCGCCCAAAGCTCTTGTTATAGACATTTTTGTGCCTTACAGCATGAAGCATGAAATGTCCATAATCTAAGGGATCCAAAGTCCCTAAACATGTTGTTCCTACCCCTAGAGGAACAAGGTCAGCAAACCACAGCACTGAATATCAGTTCTCCACCTGAAAACACTCAAAAACAAGGCAATTCTGGATCATGTCAACTGCTCCACTGAGCATCTGCGCTGAATGTCAACTGATCGACTGTCTACCTGCACTGAATGTCAACTGCAAAGAAGGCTATCCGCGCTGGGCGAGTTGGGACATGTGGCACAGTCATTCCTCAAGGTGTCAATGCCCAGGAAGCTTCCAAAATGACACTTGGATCAAGGAATTCGACTGGTGATGAGTAAGAGGGTCTAGATCTCCAAGTGGAAGCAAGAACCTCCAAGTGGACTCAAGAACTGAAGAATAACTGAAGTGAGAGAGGACACTAGTCAGCTTCATGCCCACTTCAAGCTGATTCATCCTTTCTCCAAAACTCCTATATATAGAGCTCTCTCATGAGGTCTAGGGGGGCGGGAATCTTGTGAATGTAAGGAAGTGTTGTTGGTTTGAGTATAGAACTATTGGGTGATTTTCTTGAAGGAGGTGAAGAGGAGATTTCTTTCTGTTGGGAGGTGATGCTGGATTGGGCCTTTTATGGTTGTATCACTTTCTGAACTTTACTTCTTCCATTAATAAAGCATTTGAGGTTCTTCTATATGCATGTGTCTCAATGGTGTATTGTTATACTTGTGTATTTGATTTACTCTAATCCTTGAATCAATTATGAATGTATGCTTCTTGTAGTTTCCCTCTCTTGCCATTTTGCAGGATCTTGGTGTAGCTGGGCCAGTGAAAGAGCAAGGAGCTGGGAGCAAGCAGCAAGGAGAGAAGATTGGATCAACCATTAGCGAAAGACATCGGTTAGTGGATCTCTTTCTCCCCTATTTTACTTTCATAAAGAAGAAATCTTAGATAGCTTTGCTTCGATTTTTGCTGAGGTACTATCACCCTTAGAGTGGGATAGGGTCATTCCATATTGGATACTTTTCCCAACAACAAATTGGCGACTTCGCTGGGGATCGTATCTTGTTGGTTGTTTGTGTTTTTGCTATTCATTTCCTAAACACAGGGAGTACCGAATCGAACTGCATTTGAATCTTTCAAATGCAAAGTAGAGGGCAGTTACTCTAGCTCAGTTTTTGGGCATGTTTATGATTTGAAGAGCTGATCCACAAGGACTCTGAACAGCTCTTAGTGATAGCTTTTCATCCTCCTTTTCGTCCTTTAGTGTGTACTTGATTGATAGCTTCTGATTTGGCCAAAAACTGTGAATTTTTGAGCAATCTGTAACCCGGAAACTGAGAAAAACGAAAGTTTATCTCTTCATTGCAGGCACTGTGAAGGCAGTCTGCATTTCATCGCAGGTCCCGAAGGGGCTACCTGCGCTGAATGTCAAACTGACAGTGTACTACCTGCGCTGAACCAGTTTTGCCTTGTGCAACTGGGGTTCCTTGCTTTCTGTTGCCCTGTTTTCATCCTTGTTTTTGCTGCCTGTTATCAGTCAATGTACCTATCTGAAACCAACTTTCCTTGCCACTATTCCGCCTCGGTTGTATAAATAAACTGTATTTGTCCTTTGTTTATTTCTTATGCCATTTGCAGTTTCCCATAGCGAAAGTGAACTAGTCTTGCTGTGACCTCTTAGATCTAGACCTGTGATAAGTGTCGTTCTGATCTTAAGAGTTAGTTTGTTTGCTGTTCATAGCTGATTGAGCTTTTGCTTTCGTCATATGGTTTGAATTTATGTATTTCTAGTGTTGAAACAAGTAAATCTTAAGGTGTCTTTTGATTTTGGACAAAAGCTTGTTTGCTTTCACTTGAAATTGAATTCAAAGTTATACAACAGCTTTCTTTTTGTATTGCATCAACATTAAGAAAGAGAAAAGAAATACCTGCATTGTGCATGTGCATTTTGACAGCTTGCATGTTGATTTAGGAAAAAGTGCATTAGTGTGTGCTCTATGATCTGTGTGAAAAGATGATGTCTTTCTTTTCCCTCAGTAGTTAAGATTTTCAAAGTTGAAAGATTGAAAAGCTTGCTTATCATCTTAGACTGCATTTAGGAGTTGTACCATACATCTCGTGGTGATCCATAAAGGCAAACTGCTAAACAAGATCAACATTAAAATGAATTGAATTTACATAACAACGCATTGAAACATAACGCAAACACATAGAGGTCTAAGTTAGAGACGTGTTCCGGTGTCGTTAAACGTGATATCTTAGCGTTGAGTGGTTGGGTGATTCCTCCACGGTGAAGCGATAAGTATCAATACGGACTTGTGCTCCCACGTACCGTCGCATATATATTGGGAGACCCCTATAGGAACAAAGCCTTTATCCATAGGAAACCGTGTCGGCCGCCCTACTGATCGCAATGCAGTGAACACAGCATTCACGAAGATCGACCACTCGTACCGTAAAACGTATTCTGTGGTTTTGCGAAAAGTTTGGCACACCCTCTGCCTAGAACTCCAGAGCAGTTTCTTTTGGCCTTTTTCAAACTCTATAACTGAAAAAGTCCACCCGAGCATTTGTCACTTCGGGCTCGTTAAAACATTGAAGGAGACTAGAGTCATCTTTAGCTTTTTCTCGACTCTTAAAAAGTGAAAAAGCAAGTTGTGTCTAAAGCGTCGTTATAAAATTTATTTTAAACGGAACATAATCACCTCCTATTCCTGCGTTGATCTTTAGGTTGAGAACATGGAACGCCCCAACCAAGGAATTCCCCATGATGGAAATCCTAGTCCTTTCTCCTCTTGGGGAGAAGTTGGTGCGCCCCACATGGCCACGTTGTCGCTTCTAGGACTGACAATTGGCTTGCCAATTTGGCTATTCTCAACCAATGTAGTTCAGAACACCATGGTTCCTGAGCAGTCGAGTCAACAGTTAGATTAGTCTACAACTGCCCACCAGCCTTCTACTTCCTATAACTCTTCCTCCAATCCTTCATCTTCGCAAGGTAGATCCGGCAAAAGCCAAGCTCCCATGGAGAAGAAGGAGAAGAAGAAGAGAGAGAAGAAGAAGAAGGAGCCTAAGGCGACTGGGGGCAAGCAAAAGACATCTGAAAAAAATCCACACACAGCACAGACCGGGCCTAAATCGCCATGTGTCATATGTAGAGGAGACCACTTCCATAGAGATTGTCCCTATATTCCCCGGATACTAAGGGACTGGTCCCCTCGTTTGCACAATTCGGGAGCATCAACCTCTGATAGCCATGTTGAATGCTTACCGTCAACCAATGAAAGTGAAGGTTCAAGACAAAGAAGGGGAGCAAGATTCCCCTGCATACTGTGTGAAGGTGATCATGCCATCCACAGTTGTCCCTTCTTAGACGAAGCGAAGAGAGTTTTGGAAGATCGTCCGGTTTCACCGTTGAGACTTCCTCCTGGATACAAAAAACTCATGCCAAGTCCTTCGTTGGTTGAGAATACAGCTGGCCCGCTCAAGTGGTCAGCTGAAGCGTTAGTCATTGAAAATGAACCTACTGAATCCAGACCGGACGAAAGTCTAAAGGTCGAAACGGCAGTTGACCCGGTTCTCCCTTCAGAGGTTTCATCCTCAAATGACACCGTCACTGAAGATTCATCTTCAAATGACACCCTCACTGAAGAGAATAAGGATGACACCATCCAGATTCTTTTCATCAACACAGACTCTGACGAGCATCAGGGCAATGCGCCCATTCCTTTATCGCAGGAAGGAACATCGTCAGGGTCATATCCGGCCGTGTATTCGGTCCCACCACCAAGCAACCTGGTTGTGTCCTTTGATTGGAACCAACTAGGCAGACCCCGGTTGCCAGCCAGTATACCATTCAGAATCATGGTCCAAATATACAGAATGGTAATGGCTGGAACTATCATTGATGAAGGGGCATCTGTGAGTATCCTTTCCTCTATTGCTTGGAAAGCACTGGGGTCCCCGGCGCTTTTTCCTGAGATAAGAAATCTCTCGGGTTTCGATAAAGGAACCAGTCGACCATTAGGGATCCTCCCCAATGTGCCTGTTACATTGAAAGGGAAGACCGTTCAAATGAAAGTGATGGTAGTCCAAGGACCCTTGGATTATAACCTACTCCTTGGACGAGACTATATATATTGCATGGGAGCTGTAGTCTCCTCACTCTTTAGAGTAATGTGTTTTCCACACGAAGGAAGAATGGTCAAGCTCGTAGACCAACTTTCATTTCCGGGATCACGCATCGCAAATAGTCACATACCAACCCTGAATGGTCTATTCAATCAAGAAATGTCTCCACCCCCAGTCCTCCTTCCCGATGAGTGCGAGTGATTCGGAAAGATGGGACTGGAACCCAGGGGGCATGCATCCTGGTCTGCTTAGGGCAGAGGAAACTTTGGGTATAAGATAGAATTTCCGCGAGAGAATATTACTAGTCTGTACCCCGTCCGTGGATGGAAGAGGGGTTGTTCTGGAAAAGGATTCTTTTGTCAAAGTTACGTGTTTGACAAAAGTCATTCACCCTTGTCTATTTCGGTAGACAATGCCGAGGAAATGTTTTTGTTTGAAGAAGTTAACGAAACAATCTTTGGGTAACCAAAAAGAGGCAAGCCTCACCCTTTAAAAAAAATGTTTTGACGGATAAGTAGGGGCAGCTTTGAAATTGTATTTTATACCTGGGGGCATGCAACCCTTTTGGAGTGCAAGTAAAGAGCGATTATTTATCTGTTTTTTGGATTAGTCGTTTCCAAACTTGCATAAAGAAAGGAGCGGAGCAAAGCTCAGTGGGATGAAGCTCCATAAAAAATAGAGATCTCACAGGAGACACTTCTTATCTTATGACTGGTATATCGAGCAGTTTTAGCATAAAGTTTATGCTCGTTAAAAAATAAACGCAAGAATCGAGCAATTTTACCGTGGAATTTATGCTCGTTAAAAAATAGAAAAGCGAAGATCCGAGCAGTTTTAGCACATAGTTCATGCTCGTTAAAAAATAAACATAAGATTGAGCAGTGTTCTGGCGCATTCGAGCTCTTTAAAAAATGAACCCAGTACCGGTAAATAACCTCTGTGATCGTAAATTTATCAGCCATAAAAGCCTTGGTCGTATGTGCACCTACCACCTCCACCTTCATTTGGTCGATCGTTCACCTCCATATGATTGTTTACCCATTTTGAGGAACAGCTGCGAAGAGTGATTTCACCCAGCCATCCTTGTGACACTGCCGTGATTGGAAAATTCCAACCTGTACCTGGAATCAGTTGCTATCCCTGTTTATCACTCGTTCCTCAAAAGACGAGTCTTCTTTGAGCTCTTTTCATCTGACTCGTAAAATATGAAAATTTTTCCGAGTTTTGGCCTTCCAGCTCGTTAAAAGGACCGGAAGAGCCATCCCTCCTCTAGATTTTAATCTTTTTGGACCTGAGGGATTATTGCACAAAAAGGTCGAGCGCTTGTTTTATTCGGCTCATTAAAGTTATCGAAAACTCATCCCTTTCATATTATTTTATACTTTTTCAGACTTAAGGGATTAGATGACGAAAAAGGAATTGTGGAGTTGACTTTATGTACCTTTTCAGACTCTCTAAAAATGAAAAGGACCGAGTTTTCCTTGTCGTTAGACTCGTTAAAATGATTAAATAGCGACAAACTTGTCTTTAGACGAGAACGAGTTTCCCTATCGCTAGGCTCGTTAAAACATAGCGATGGGCTTGCCCGAAGGGCAGGTTATAGAACAAGCATATGTTATCCTCCTCAAGCTTGACAAAAATAAAGAGGTACTGGTCAGAAATGACTGGGGAAAAATTGGGAGAACCTCAAAGCTATAATGGTAGCAAGTCGCTCTTGAACATGACACTTTTTCCTCCGTATCACATTGGGTTGGGTTGTTTCATTCACCGGTCTCATCACCATGGTCTCGCCAAACCATCCACATTTGGGGTAATGCTACCGATCCATCGCATCAGTGTCGTTATATGTTCAAGAGATGTTGTTCAGAAAGAGTCAACCGTGTCCCATCCACTGCCATACATTATCCTTCATCCATCCATGATCGCCACCCTGAATCATATGTCACAGATTGTTTTCACCTCCATTAAAATCATTAGCTCCGTTTCGTGTCACTGATGTGGGATTCATCAAGGCCCTCCTTTGACAGATCGCTTCTTGTCGACATCAGCTCATTATCCAAGAAGTTGATCTAGGAACAACCCCCCCAGTACTTTGAAGCTTGCATGCCTCAATGGCAAGTTTCTCACTTCCGGCGACAGGTATACATCAATGACCTTCGACCGAAAGATTTTGCGTGGTGTTCGACGCCAAGTCCTTTATTCACACCACGTGAATTGTACTGCAGTACCTTGAGGGTCATTATCATTATCGGTGATTCCTCTTGCGCTTGTTAACGGTTTACATCATTGATCGGTAATCAAGCGATGTCTTTCCATGTTCGACTTCAACGCAATTCTCACATGGATCGACTTGTACTTAGAGTGAAGATCGAACGAGTTTGAAGACCCCGGATCTAGTTTCATCCATCCGGGCTGCGATATATATTCAGGAAATATAAAGACATTTGACATGTACATCATTGCAGCAGATGATCATCCTACTCAAAGGATGATAATTTCAGCAGAAAATTATCAGTCTACCTTCAGACGATCGTCTGTTCTATGTACCAAAATGAATTTATAAAGCTGAGCATGGGAATGCCCGCCTTAGCTAGATCATGAAAGCAGAATGAAAAATAATGTATTGTATTGTATTTTATTACAGGTCACCTCTCAGCGATTGAATGAACTTCGGATCCTCCTGATAAAGCATTTCACCTGATAAACGGCCTCATACTTTAGGGGGCAACTGTTATAGACATTTTTGTGCCTTACAACATGAAGCATGAAATGTCCATAATCTAAGGGATCCAAAGTCCCTAAACATGTTGTTCCTACCCCTAGAGGAACAAGGTCAGCAAACCACAGCACTGAATATCAGTTCTCCACCTGAAAACACTCAAAAACAAGGCAATTCTGGATCATGTCAACTGCTCCACTGAGCATCTGCACTGAATGTCAACTGCTCCACTGTCTACCTGCGCTGAATGTCAACTGCAAAGAAGGCTACCTGCGCTGGGCGAGTTGGGACATGTGGCACAGTCATTCCTCAAGGTGTCAATGCCCAGGAAGCTTCCAAAATGACACTTGGATCAAGGAATTCGACTGGTGATGAGTAAGAGGGTCTAGATCTCCAAGTGGAAGCAAGAACCTCCAAGTGGACTCAAGAACTGAAGAATAACTGAAGTGAGAGAGGACACTAGTCAGCTTCATGCCAGCTTCAAGCTGACTCATCATTTCTCCAAAACTCCTATATATAGAGCTCTCTCATGAGGTCTAGGGGGGCGGGAATTGTGTGAATGTAAGGAAGTGTTGTTGGTTTGAGTATAGAACTATTGGGTGATTTGCTTGAAGGAGGTGAAGAGGAGATTTCTTTCTGTTGGGAGGTGATACTGGATTGGGCCTTTTATGGTTGTATCACTTCCTGAACTTTACTTCTTCCATTAATAAAGCATTTGAGGTTCTTCTATATGCATGTGTCTCAATGGTGTATTGTTATACTTGTGTATTTGATTTACTCTAATCCTTGAATCAATTATGAATGTATGCTTCTTGTAGTTTCCCTCTCTTGCCATTTTGCAGGATCTTGGTGTAGCTGGGCCAGTGAAAGAGCAAGGAGCTGGGAGCAAGCAGCAAGGAGAGAAGATTGGATCAACCATTAGCGAAAGACATCAGTTAGTGGATCTCTTTCTCCCCTATTTTACTTTCATAAAGAAGAAATCTTAGATAGCTTTGCTTCGATTATTGCTGAGGTACTATCACCCTTAGAGTGGGATAGGGTCATTCCGTATTGGATACTTTTCCCAACAACAACTCTCCACCCCGATGCCATGCGATATCGCAATCGGGGATCGGCAATATCCAATGCACAATAAAAAAGGCACTCAGGTCATACCCCCGACGCGATGCGATATCGCTATCAGCGATCGGAGGTTGTGAATAGTGTCAATACAAGAAGGTTTAAGGTTGTCCCGATGCCCGATTGCGATAAAGCACAGATTTCAATAAAAATTCGTTAAGTGATGGGTTATCACGGTTCATTCATATTTAAAGCTTGATCGGTTAAGCAATCATTCACCTGCGCTCAACCGCCAAAATGCCCACTGCACGCTTAAATGAATCATTCGGCCTATTAACGATATAATGGGCATTTAAGGGATGACAGGTTTTAAACGGCCAATTAATGTGATCATAAGTCCTAAAATCTTCCCATGGATTGTGTCCGCGCCCATTTTAAAGGCTAATCCCTTATTACGCATCTGTCCATGTTTTCTCATCACTTGCAAGTTTTCATTGCTATTTCTCTGTATTACGTATATTTGCGCCGCTGTGCAGAATTCATCCATAGAAGGAAGCTCAAATAAGATGGGGAAGAAATCTAAGAAGACCGCAGGCGCTTCCACTACACCAGCTGCAGGACAAGCTCTCGTGGACAAGAAGAAGGGCTTAATATCTGATACTACATGCACGGGTCTCACCAGAGTTACTTGGCAAGGCACTTACAACCTAATTGAAGCCGAAGAACCAGAAAAGACAGTAACAGAAGCTACTGCGGATCCTACTCGGAAGTCTGAATGTACTCTCAAGGATTTGGCGGACTCTTTCCTTCACAAAATAGCGGCCAGGGAGAAAATTCTCCCATACACAGATGTAGTGCGATGGGCGATTCAAGAAATCCCAATCTTGGACAGAACTTTCAACACTAGAGATGGAAGAATCTTCGGATCGTTCAGGCCGGATGATCTAAGGCAAATGTATCATTTGCACGAGCCAGAGAAGATATATAATAAAGCATTCCTGGAGAAGTTTGCAAGAAAAAATGAAGTTGAATCTGAACCCATCCGGGATTGGAGACAAAATCCAGCCAAACACAAACACGAATCTTCCAGTAAGTACTTGGTTGATTCTCTGGCTTCTCCTTATTGCTATGCGGGAATAATGATGTGTAGACTATGGGGATTGCATGACTCTGCTAATTTTACCATAGAAATGGTTCCTCTAATGGAGGCAGCTGTAAACAGTATAATTATGGATTGGGCCACCATCCTTTCTGACAATTAGCTCAAGCTGTGCGTGATTTTAGACATCAGACTGTCGTCACTGAAAGGAAAATTCCCCCATTCTATTACAGTGCATATATCTTAGATACACTATGTTTCAATTCTGAATTTCCTGTGCTCGGCTGGAGGTGGACGCCACAAGATCCCACGGCCATCCACATATACCATCAGAAACTATGGAAGTCCTCTTACAAGCACCATCTGTACCAAATTTGCAATGGTTTTATGGTGCCTATTCATTATTCTATTTTTGATAAACCCATTCCCAAGATTTCCTATCAAGATTCGTTTGATATAAGAGCGGTAGCAAGTTGGTTTGGAGAGGAAAAATTTACCTACATAAGAGTTTTCGGCAGCCAAGCCAACCCACATGTTCTCCCTTTGTATATACCAGATAAACTGCTAGCAAGAGAAATCACTTATCAGATTATGGCTGAGAGTGTTACACAGACTCTCAAGAAAGAAAAGAAGAGGGGTTGGCCCTCTTTTCCCTTTAGGTGTGGTGTCTATACTCTGCATGATCTCAAACATGCAGAAAAGGAAGCCACAAAGCTTCAATCCTTAACTCTGGCGACTATCCCAAACAGGCCATATGATCCAAGCAAAGTTGCCTACAATGCACTAGAACAGGCCAAATTGACAAAATTTGAGCACAAAGAAGATATGTTTGATGACCTATTCGTTGCAGCTGAAACAATAGGTCAGGCTAAAGAACTCGCTCGAATGAAATATAATGATGAAGGGCTGACTGAGTTTAATAAGCTTAGAGAACAGAGGTTGCAAACTCTGCCTCTAGATTTACTAGAAACAACCCCGGCGACATCATCAAGCAAGCCTGTTCGGCAACAATCAAAGGAACCTCCGGTTGTGACAAAGGATCATAAAAAGGAACAAGAGGAAAGGCAGAGAAAAGAAAAAGAAGAAAGGCAGAAGAGAGCACAGGAAGAGCAACAAAAGAAAGAGCAGGAAGAAAGGCAGAAGAAAGAACAAGAGGAACAACAGAAGAAAGAGTAGGAAAAAGAGCGGAAGGAGTCCCAAGCCGAAAAGGAGAAACAGACCACCACCGATGTCAATGTGGACACTACCATAGACCCCAAACTACTCCAGGAATGGCAGCAGTTTCATTCCATCATCAGTGGATTGGAATGTTCAAAAGATGGGGACACTTCCAAGACAAATGATACACAGGACATCACTTCACCTCAGGTTCTAAGTGGAACCAGCGGCCCACCCATTTCTAAAGATGTTGAGGTAATACCAAAAGACCCCTCCGACCAAATCATTCTCCAGGTAGAAGATATTCCTCCCCTGGATGTTTTCTACAGCCCGAGGCATAAGGCAGTGGTAAAAAGACAAAGGAAAAGGAGGAAGATTGATCAACCTCCCCTTTTTCCAGAACAAACTGTAATGGGTAGCGTGGTTTGGAAGGAGGAATTCGACCCCTCCGATGACCTAACAAAACTGTCACAGTATGCCGGAGCCTATTCGGCAGCAACAATCGACAAGGCATTGGAGGTAAGTCTTCTACTAAAGACTAAGGACCAACAAATTTTCGCATTACAAGCAGAGTTGGCTGAATCAAAGCAGAAGGCAGAACAGGGGGAGGAGCAATTGTTGGCACAACAGCAAATGAAAAATCAATGAACCCAACAATTGCAGGAAGAAAGGCGAAGGATCGACCAAAACACGATCCAGAAACAAAAGGAATTGTCGGAGGCATTGGCACAATTAAGAGCAGCGAATGAGCAAATGATGAAAACAAAGGATGAGCAAATCGCTCAATTGTCATCGCAGCTCGAAAAAGCAAAGGGCACTTCACAAGTGGCAGAATTCAGAACGGAAGCATCACTAATCAACAGTGCATTGATATCCCAGGTTAAGCTCTTGTGTCAGCAAATCGCTCAAGTAGAGCCATTATGTGAGTTAACGACATCCATAAATCAGCAGGTAGAGAAGGCCAGAAATGAATTAGATCAAGCTGAAGAGGTCATAACTGCATTTCTTGATTGGCAAGATTCTGAGCAAGGGAGAGAAACAAATTTGCCCAGGATCTCGGAAACACATAAGGACATACTCTTCACCGAATGGCATTCTCAGATGATGAAATCAGAGAGAGCGGCTTCAAGATGTAAATCAACTTCCAGCAATCTAGTTGATCTAGTTAACAACACTCTCTACTTAGCAAATATGATTTCCCAATGTACACCAGGAAAAATCACAACAAAAAATACATTGGAACAATCATGCTATCCTGATTTAGAGGAAAAGGGGAGATTAATCGCTGGGATTAATAGTTTAACTATGGAAGCATATTGGCTCTTCCTGGTAAAGCCGCATACACAGAGAGCTGCCCTTAAGTGTTTAACAGATGCAATCGGGTGTATAATTCCCGATATTCAGGATGCCACCTATGCCGCCCAGCTCAGTTCGCGCCTCAACAAACCTCCTGAAGTAGAGCCAATGCTTGCGATAAGTCATCTTAGATTCAAAGGAAAGAAGCCGACTTGATGAATCATGCTCCCGCTTGCCAGATCGCATGGCAAAAATAGGATCAAAAGTTATTGATGCCAATTAAGTAGGATTTCTGTTTATTAGATATTTAGATTAGTATTTATAGACCCTTTCGTTGTTTTGGAAAGGGTCGTAAAGTTTTGTAACAGACTTAAAAGACTGAAGTTTGCACTACTGTGCTTCAGTCAATATTCTTTTATGAAACCAGACCAGTTGTTCTTAATTTGACAAGGAAGCTTCTTTATGCAATTGTGCACTATTGTCTTTGTTAAGGATGTTTTTGCGTTGAAGGAAGAACTACAAATAGCGATTGATATTTGGGAGTGTCAAAGCGGCTCATATGGTATTTCTATCTATGTCTGAATTCATTCCTGTTATGTGAATTGTTATTTGATTATTCTTGCCATTGTTGATTATATGCATGTGCTGTAACAGCAGATCTTTATTCATTCCACTATTGGATATTTTATGATGTGCCTTTTCTTTAAATCATGTATATGTCAATGATATAAATGAAAAAGTGTGGTAATATCGCCTTAATCGCTTTGCTTAACTATTTAGGCATAACAATCATGAACAGAATAACGTCCATGTTTGTCAAATGGAGTCATCTATATGCCCGTTTATAGATACGGATCATCAAACGCTGCACTTTAAAAGCTCAATAAGTCCCCGGGATAGATCATAGTTATTATATTCTTGTCAATAGTTTTAGTTATTCGCTCATCGCTAGCGTAGTTTATAATCATCCATCCATCCTGTTTATCTATTTCTGGGAAACTGGTCCCATTATCCCCAGTCAGAGCCACTATTCCAAATGGAAAAGGAGCTGTACTAAGGTCCGGACCGGGTGGTTATCCCCGATGTTGTTGCAGCGATTTTCGAGGCATCAACATTTTTGGTGCTAGAAGGAGGGCCATCGACTGTGAATGGCACATAAGCCAAAACCTATAAGCCATTCTAAGAGTAATTCTCCCTCCGAATCCCCTTGATCTTCCTATTTGCATACTGGTTCGCCGGTATCCAAACAAGAAGAAGAGGAATCAACTACCACTGCTCAAACCCATCATACTCCAGAACAATTAAGTCTTGAATCACCTGAAGTCCAGTCTCTTATCCATAAACTTCAGAGCTTCTCGATTTCACCACAGAAATCTGAGGTATCACAAAGTAGTGCGACTTCGCAGTTCAATTTACCTCACCCTCTCACCAGACTTCAGAGCGAAAAGCTCGGTATTGAACCCACTGAGTTCTCTTTACCCAAAAGGAAAAAGACGAAGAAAAATACTGAAGGATCTGATAGTGAAGAGCTTTCATCCACATCCTCCATTGCATCTTCCCCTCTGCGAAGTCAACCATCCACTCCCCCATTACATATTGTTGTTCACCAAGGATTAGAAGCTTCAACATCCCAACCTGCCCACTCCTCAGTATTATTTCCTTCCCATACATCTGGAATTCCAACAGTAGTATCAACCACTATCGCTATTACAATGGCAGATCCATGGACCAGACCTGGTGCAGTCAACATGCCTGCGCCATTGCATCCATTACCAGATTATCCTGAAAAATGGCTACCCAAGTTTAATCCAGATGATGGAACCCAAGCTGAAGAACACATCAATAATTTCATGCTAGCTGTCAACTTAAAAGGAGTAACAGAACAAGATGTTGTTGTTAGACTTTTCCCTTATACCTTGCAAGGATCAGCAGGATCCTGGTATTTCTCTTTACCCTCTGGTTCCATTACCAGCTGGAACACTTGCCAAGAGCAGTTTCTTACCAAATATGGAGATGATAGGTCTTTGGCAACTTTAATAAACGATCTCTCCAATCTGAGAATAGAACATAGGGAACCAATTAAGGAATTTAATGCACGCTTCAATAAACTCCTAAATAAAATCCCTACAGCCTCCAAACCAAGCGAACAAATTCGGAGCGAATGGTATATAACAGCTCTGCCTGCCAATATAGCCATCTTTGTAGATAGAGCCGGGAAACCTACCTTAGCCGAAAACATGAAAGAAGCGCTCGCTGTGGAGAAACGCATTAATGCCCTGGAGAAGAAAGCTGCTCTGGAAGACAGAAAAGCCAAAAAAGTCTCTTTCAAAGATGACTCAAAGAAAAAGACCCCAAAAGACCCATACGACATGGAAGGTTTGCAAAAGGTCTTAAAAACGTTATCAAATGAAATGGTTGAAATAAAAAAACAGGTGGCCGAAACCTCAACCAAAAGACCCTTTAGAACTTTTAAGAGAAATGAGTCAAAACCCCCAAATGTCATATCTAACGCAGACTCAGAGCAAGAAGAAGAAGAGGAAGAGGAAACAATCGCACCGACTGATGATGAAGAAGAAGTAGTAGAATGTCATGGAATGTGGGATTTTATACTCCCCAACTCCGATACAGATAATGAGGAAGAGGCGTTCCCAGTCACTACTAGGAGCAAAAGTACTTCTGAACCTGTTCAGGTATCATCAAAGAAGAGGACTGCAGGTTCTGCTACAACCAAAGAAAAAACACCTGCAAAGAAATCACCTGCAGCAGCTCCCCAAAATCAGCCCTCAACTTCTAATATTCCTTCAACATCCAAAACATTAGTCGTATCCGATTCAATGGAATATAACATTGTTGATGACATGAAGAAAACTAAAGCAAACATTACTATGTTTGAGCTTAGTAAGTTAAAACATCAGCAGAAATTACTTCTTAAAGAATTGAATGTTGTTCCTTCTACACCTCTTCCCAGTGCAAAAGCTGCTAATGATTCAGGCCAACCTCCTCCCGGTATGGTTGAAGCTACCGATTCAGTTCTAATTGGAGATAGATCAAATTCTCATACTCCACCCTTCCTGCTAACCTATGAGATTTACAACAGAAACCTGCACAACTGTTTAATTGACTCAGGGGCATCATCTAACATAATGCCAGCTTCAGTTTGCTCTAAACTGAACATTGAACCCCATAAGTCTGCTATTCATATTGTACAGTTGGACAGGACCAAAGTGCAGGTTGTGGGAGAAATTAATTCCGTAACCATCAGGTTGTCTGCTGATCCCAGAGTAGTACAAAGGATTGACATCCTAATAGCTGATATACCTGAATTTTACGGTTTAATTCTGAGTAGGGATTGGTCCGAAAAATTGCATGGGTATATTTCCACTGATTGGTCACATATGTGGCTTCCCTACAAGGGCAAGCCAAATCAAATAAGAATCGATCGTGAGAAACATATGACCCACACAGTTACTGAATTTGAGCAAGAAAACCAACCCGTAGCGTTCAACAACAACATTTTGGGGAATTATTCGTCAGAGTCATTCTTTGGCAACTTTGTTGCCCAACCATCTCCTTTTTCAGTCAATCATTTTACATCTCAGATTGAGAATTTTTCACAAACTGATAGGTCTAGATGTTTCAATGATGCTGAAAAAACTGTAAATACATTTGTTAATACCCCTTTATTTTGGTCTTTATATTTTGATGGCTCCAAGTCCAGCGAAGGCTCAGGAGCAGGTTGCATTTTGGTTAGTCCACAAGGAGAAAAGACAATGCTGTCCTGTAGGCTAGAATTTGAATGCACTAACAATATAGCCGAATATGAAGCCTTAGTCCAAGGACTGTATAAAGCAA
Source organism: Pinus tabuliformis (assembly GCA_031772625.1). Classification (NCBI taxonomy): domain Eukaryota; kingdom Viridiplantae; phylum Streptophyta; class Pinopsida; order Pinales; family Pinaceae; genus Pinus; species Pinus tabuliformis. Next base: position 1,797,751,908 of record CM062816.1, on the reverse strand, counting down.
TCGGTCTTAAAGTGCAATATTTGAAAGTATTCGGCGATTCTGAAATTATTGTTAAACAGGTGAGGAATGCAATCCATTGTCTTTCAAATCACCTCAAACACTATCAATCGCTAGTACAAGAACTTACTTCGCACTTTTCCGCATTCAACATTTCCTCCATCCCCAGGACTCAAAACTCAGCAGCCGATCTCCTAGCCAATGTAGCTTCCAAACTTCTACCTTCTGAAGACCACAACCTTGATAGATTTTCCGTAGAATTACTTTTTAGGCCTTCAATTCCTGACAATGTCACTAATTGGAGAGTATTCAATCATGATGAGGATATTTTACAATTTCTAACTTCTGAAAAGTCCTATGACGATCAAATTATTGAGGAAAACGACCATGATCTACAAATGAAAGAAACACCTCAGGAAAATTCAATTCCTAAGCCAATGGTAAAGCTCGAAGATCTTTATGAGATCAAAGACAGGTTTAAACTTGTAATTAATGCAAAGCTCCAAAGTTCTACCCTTAGGTTTGAATTGATAAATCTAGGTACTGACCATGCTCCTCAAAATATTAATTTAGGATTAGGACTTTCCTTAGAAGAGAAGGAGGCATTCATCAAACTGTTAAGGAAAAATAAACAAGTTTTTGCTTGGAAATATGATGATTTGAAGACTTATGATACATCTATTATCCAGCATACCATTCCTATGCTTCCCGATCAGAAACCGATTCAGCAGAAGTTAAGAAAAATACATCCAAATTTAGAGAGCCAGATAAAGTCGGGACTTAACAAACTCTTGAAAGCCAAGATTATTTTTCCTGTCCGACACTCAAACTGGGTCTCTAATATGGTGCTAGTCAGAAATAAAAATGGCGACATTCGAATTTGTATTGATTTCAGAAATTTAAACAAAGCAAGCTTGAAAGACAATTTCCCATTACCTACTATGGAACAAATACTCCAGTCAGTAGCAGGCTCTGAATTGATGTCCTTTCTTGATGGATTCTCAGGATATAACCAAGTTCTGGTTCATCCTGATGACCAACTTAAAACCACATTCAGAACAAAATGGGGAACATATGCGTATCAGAAAATGCCTTTCGGACTTATAAATGCAGGAGCGACATTCCAAAGAGCTATGGATATAGCTTTTAGAGGGTTGATTAATAGAACAGTAGTCGTCTATCTAGACGATATTACTGTATTCTCTAAGAAGAGGTATAATCATTTGCATGATCTAAATCAAATCTTTCAGCATTGCAAAAGATATGGTATTTCTCTTAACCCTAAAAAGTCTTTGTTTGCTCTAGACCAAGGAAAGCTCTTGGGTTTTATCATGTCCAAAGATGGCATTTATATTGATCCTGATCGGATCAAAGAAATCTCTGAAATCCCTTTCCCACACAATAAAAAATCAATGCAGTCATTTTTAGGCCAGATCAATTTTGTTAAACGGTTTGTTCCAGATGTTTCTCAAATTATTTTGCCACTTCAAACAATGATCAAGAAGAATTCAGTCTTTAAGTGGGGATCAGCAGAAAAGGAAGCTTTTGATCTAATCAAGCAATCAATAATCAATGCCCCAGCCTTGAATACTCCAAATTTTTCTAATCATTTTACATTGTATACCATTACATCCGACTTGTCTTATGCTGCAGTACTCACGCAACTAAATGAACACAATTTGGAAGCACCCATTTCGTTCTTCAGCTCAAATCTTCAGGGTGCTGAATTGAATTACTCCGATGTAGAAAAACAAGCCTTTGTTGTATTTAAAGTAGTCAAGCATTATAGACCCTTCCTTTTGAAAACCCACACAAAAGTGATAGTTCCTTTCCCGGCAGTTAGGCAACTATTAATCCAAAAAGAGCTGGGTGAAAAAAGGGCAAATTGGGTCACAACGCTTCAAGAGTATGACTTAGAAATTAGGCCAGCAAATATTGTTAGGGGCCAAGGTTTTTGCAGGATATTGGCAGGAGCATCCAACATTCCAGAATCAAGCGATACAGATCAAACTCAAGAAATCAATCAGATAAGTGTTACTGATTCTGGATCTCAGTATGCAGATTTAATCTTTTATTTAAAGAATGGTTATGCACCTCCAATTTTGTCTTACAAAAACAAAAGAGCCATTCGGTTAAAAGCGAAGAATTTTACGATTATTGATGATGTGCTTTTTAAGAAGAATTATGATTCTGTTTTATTAAGATGCCTTGAGAAACCTGAAGCCCAAAAGGTTTTGCAGGAGTTACATGATGGACCAGCAGGAGGACATTTTGGAGCTGATACAACAGCTCACAAGATTATTCATGCTGGATATTATTGGCCCACTCTATTTAGAGATGCCCACGAGTATGTAAGGAAATGCCTCAATTGCCAAACTTCTAGTGGAAGACAACAGAAACCGGCTTTCCCTTTGTAACTAGTCAACATTGAACAACCATTTGAGCAATGGGGATTGGATATCATTGGGGAAATTAATCCACCTTCTTCCAAACAGCATAAGTATATCCTTACTGCTACCGATTATTTTACTAAATGGGTTGAGGCAATCCCTTCGAAGACAGCAAATTCTGAAGCAATCATTGAATTTATAGATCAATTCATCATTACCAGGTTTGGTGTCCCAAATGCTCTTGTTTTTTATAATGCTTCTTATTTCTCAGGCAATGCTATGTTCGATTTCGCTATTAAAAGAGGATTTAAGTTAAAATATTCTGCTAATTACTATCCCCAAGGTAATGGTTTAGCGGAGTCTACTAATAAGAATCTGATCAAAATCATTAAGCGAACTATCGAACAAAATCATAAAAACTGGCACAAATCTTTAGTGTTTGCATTATGGGCTGATAGGATAACACAGAAAGCTTCTATTGGAACTTCTCCGTTTAATCTTGTATATGGAAAAGAAGCAATACTACCCACAAATCTTGTTATTCCTTCTTTAGCCCTAGTGCAGTTTATTGAGGAAAGTCCTTCCTCTTCTATTCAGTTTAGACATGACCAAATTCTAAAATTAGAAGAGGAAAGAGAAAAAGCCAAAGTTATCCATGCCAAACATCAGCAAGTCATCAAAGCAGCTTTTGATTCAGTCTCATCCGGTTCAAAACAATTCCAAGTCGGTGATTTAGTTCTGAAATGGGACAAAGCCCATGAGGACAAGGGCAAACACTCCAAGTTCCAGAAATTGTGGCTTGGACCATTTCAGATCTGTGAGAAGATAGGCCATTCAACCTTTATATTGCAAGATTTATCAGGTTTGAGAGATTCTCTCCCTGTTAATGGCCTTATCTTGAAGAAATTCTTTAATTGAGGAGGTAACCCCTTCTCCTTTCATTTTGGTAGGATTTTATAGTTTGTAGGATTTTTAGAAAATAAGGTTGTGAGATATCTCCCATTGACCTTTTGCTGTGTTTGAAAAAGTTGTCCCACAGAACTAGTATGAATATTTGCTTTTAAATAAATAGAACTTTTAACCAAAAAGGATAATTTCTAGGAAATTAGATATCATTGTATTCTGAAACCACAGTTCAAGTTTTGTCAACTCCTCTCAAAGCATAGAAGTATTGTAAATCATTTTCTGTTTTCAAATTGGTCTCAAAAGGTTATCAATATCAAGATAGAAGTCAATCCAATTTCAGCATCTTCAACTCTTACCCTGTCATCCATTTACTCTTAAGGAGAAGATTGTTCATCCCATTCACTAAAGTTTATGATTATTCAGAGTGTAATTCTAAAATATAAGATATTAAAGATAAGAGGTCTTATTACAAGCCTGCTTACCATGTTCATAGGGAAATAGTTTATCTGACATTACCAATACTGCAAACCAAAACAGGGTAATGGCTTGAAATTACAAGACAAGGGGTCTCATCACGAGCCAGCTTGTTCAGTTAGACTACTACCAGTGAATGGCATTATCAATAGCTGGCCACCAAACCAGGACAATGGCTTTTTATCTTATCAACAACAGAAAAGGAAATGAAATACAAAATATGAAAACATATTTTGAATTCATTCTGTTAATCACATTCTTAATTGGATGGGACAATGGACAATCACATGGTTAAAAGGTATCCCTGTCGAAACTATAGATGTTTGCTGGCAGCAGAGGCTCTACCTATGACAAATGAGTTTACTATAAAAGCTGATTTGGAAAGGTTTTCTATTTTATCATTATAAACCAATAAAGGCCTATTTTAAACTTAGAATATATTTATTTTCTTAAAAAAGGGAGGAAGTCAACAAAATAGTTTCATTTTACTCAGAATGCATAGAAATCTAGTTATATTAGAATTTTCCCCTTTGATTGAAACTATATTCTGAAAAAGCTTAAGTATTTCTATAATTTCCAGAGATAACTGGTTCTTCCAGCGAATCGCCAATTGTTGTGCTCTACAACAACCCCCCATGTCATATTATTATTCTTTTTATTTATTATCATATGAAATGGGTCCCTTTAGAAGTTAGTTGGTATCAATACTTCATTATTTCAAAAAAACCGATAATCAAATGAAATCATTATATAAAACCCATAAAATGGAATAAAGCAAATCTTTGTCATTGCGATAAAGCGATCGCAAGATCGCATATCGCAATGACATAAGGAATGCAAATAAGCGGCACATTAATCTCCGCCAATGCGATATCGCAATCGGCAATTGGCGATACTTTATGCAGGTTTTAAAGCACCCACATGCCATTAGTTCTGATGCGATATGCTATCGGCGATCGGCGTTCGGCGATATTCTATAAAACATTCTTGATGCACCCAAAGCTCTCCACCCCGATGCCATGTGATATCGCAATCGGGGATCGGCAATATCCAATGCACAATAAAAAAGGCGCTCAGGTCATACCCCTGACGCGATGCGATATCGCTATCAGCGATCGGAGGTTGTGAATAGTGTCAATACAAGAAGGTTTAAGGTTGTCCCGATGCCCGATTGTGATAAAGCACAAATTTCAATAAAAAGCCGTTAAGTGATGGGATATCACGGTTCATTCATATTTAAAGCTTGATCGGTTAAGCAATCATTCACCTGCGCTCAACCGCCAAAATGCCCACTGCACGCTTAAATGAATCATTCGACCTATTAACGATATAATGGGCATTTAAGGGATGACAGGTTTTAAACGGCCAATTAATGTGATCATAAGTCCTAAAATCTTCCCATGGATTGTGTCCGCGCCCATTTTAAAGGCTAATCCCTTATTACGCATCTATCCATGTTTTCTCATCACTTGCAAGTTTTCATTGCTATTTCTCTGTCTTACGTATATTTGCGCCGCTGTGCAGAATTCATCCATAGAAGGAAGCTCAAATAAGATGGGGAAGAAATCTAAGAAGACCGCTGGTGCTTCCACTACACCAGCTGCAGGACAAGCTCTCGTGGACAAGAAGAAGGGCTTAATATCTGATACTACATGCACGGGTCTCACCAGAGTTACTTGGCAAGGCACTTACAACCTAATTGAAGCCGAAGAACCAGAAAAGACAGTAACAGAAGCTACTGCAGATCCTACTCGGAAGTCTGAATGTACTCTCAAGGATTTGGCCGACTCTTTCCTTCACAGAATAGCGGCCAGGGAGCAAATTCTCCCATACACAGATGTAGTGCGATGGGCGATTCAAGAAATCCCAATCTTGGACAGAACTTTCAACACTAGAGATGGAAGAATCTTCGGATCGTTCAGGCCGGATGATCTAAGGCAAATGTATCATTTGCCCGAGCCGGAGAAGATATATAATAAAGCATTCCTGGAGAAGTTTGCAAGCGAAAATGAAGTTGAATCCGAACCCATCCGGGATTGGAGACAAAATCCAGCCAAACACAAACACGAATCTTCCGGTAAGTACTCGGTTGATTCTCTGGCTTCTCCTTATTGCTATGCGGGAATAATGATGTGTAGACTATGGGGATTGCATGACTCTGCTAATTTTACCATAGAAATGGTTCCTCTAATGGAGGCAGCTGTAAACAGTATAATTATGGATTGGGCCACCATCCTTTCTGACAAATTAGCTCAAGCTGTGCGTGATTTTAGACATCAGACTGTCGTCACTGAAAGGAAAATTCCCCCATTCTATTACAGTGCATATATCTTAGATACACTATGTTTCAATTCTGAATTTCTTGTGCTCGGCTGGAGGTGGACGCCACAAGATCCCACGACCATCCACATATACCATCAGAAACTATGGAAGTCCTCTTACAAGCACCATCTGTACCAAATTTGCAATGGTTTTATGGTGCCTATTCATTATTCTATTTTTGATAAACCCATTCGCAAGATTTCCTATCAAGCTTCGTTTGATATAACAACGGTAGCAAGTTGGTTTGGAGAGGAGAAATTTACCTACAGAAGAGTTTTCGGTAGCCAAGCCAACCCACATGTTCTCCCTTTGTATATACCAGATAAACTGCTAGCAAGAGAAATCGCTTATCAGATTATGGCTGAGAGTGTTACACAAACTCTCAAGAAAGAAAAGAAGAGGGGCTGGCCCTCTTTTCCCTTTAGGTGTGGTGTCTATACTCTGCATGATCTCAAACATGCAGGAAAGGAAGCCACAAAGCTTCAATCCTTAACTCTGGCGACTATCCCAAACAGGCCATATGATCCAAGCAAAGTTGCCTACAATGCACTAGAACAGGCCAAATTGACAAAATTTGAGCACAAAGAAGATATGTTTGACGACCTATTCGTTGCAGCCGAAACAATAGGTCATGCTAAAGAACTCGCTCGAATGAAATATAATGATGAAGGGCTGACTGAGTTTAATAAGCTTAGAGAACATAGGTTGCAAACTCTGCCTCTAGATTTACTAGCAACAACCCCGGTGACATCATCAAGCGAGCCTGTTCGGCAACAGTCAAAGGAACCTCCGGTTGTGACAAAGGATCATAAAAAGGAACAGGAGGAAAGGCAGAGAAAAGAAAAAGAAGAAAGGCAGAAGAGAGCACAGGAAGAGCAACAAAAGAAAGAGCAGGAAGAAAGGCAGAAGAAAGAACAAGAGGAACAACAGAAGAAAGAGCAGGAAAAAGAGCGGAAGGAGTCCCAAGCCGAAAAGGAGAAACAGACCACCACCGATGTCAATGTGGACACTACCATAGACCCCAAACTACTCCAGGAATGGCAGCAGTTTCATTCCATCATCAGTGGATTGGAATGTTCAAAAGATGGGGACACTTCCAAGACAAATGATACACATGACATCACTTCACCTCAGGTTCTAAGTGGAACCAGTGGCCCACCCATTTCTAAAGATGTTGAGGTAATACCAAAAGACCCCTCCGACCAAATCATTCTCCAGGTAGAAGATATTCCTCCCCTAGATGTTTTCTACAGCCCGAGGCATAAGGCAGTGGTAAAAAGACAAAGGAAAAGGAGGAAGATTGATCAACCTCCCCTTTTTCCAGAACAAACTGTAACGGGCAGCGTGGTTTGGAAGGAGGAATTCGACCCCTCCGATGACCTAACAAAACTGTCACAGTATGCCGGAGCCTATTCGGCAGCAACAATCGACAAGGCATCGGAGGTAAGTCTTCTACTAAAGACTAAGGACCAACAAATTTTCGCATTACAAGCAGAGTTGGCTGAATCAAAGCAGAAGGCAGAACAGGCGGAGGAGCAATTGTTGGCACAACAGCAAATGAACAATCAATTAACCCAGCAATTGCAGGAAGAAAGGCGAAGGATCGACCAAAATGCGATCCAGAAACAAAAGGAATTGTCGGAGGCATTGGCACAATTAAGAGCAGCGAATGAGCAAATGATGAAAACAAAGGATGAGCAAATCGCTCAATTGTCATCGCAGCTCGAAAAAGCAAAGGGCACTTCACAAGTGGCAGAATTCAGAACGGAAGCATCACTAATCAACAGTGCATTGATATCCATCAGCAAATCGCTCAAGCAGAGCCATTATGTGAGTTAACGACATCCATAAATCAGCAGGTAGAGAAGGCCAGAAATGAATTAGATCAAGCTGAAGAGGTCATAACTTCATTTCTTGATTGGCAAGATTCTGAGCAAGGGAGAGAAACAAATTTTCCCAGGATCTCGGAAACACATAAGGACATACTCTTCACCGAATGGCATTCTCAGATGATGAAAGCAGAGAGAGCGGCTTCAAGATGTAAATCAACTTCCAGCAATCTAGTTGATCTAGTTAACAACACTCTCTACTTAGAAAATATGATTTCCCAATGTACACCAGGAAAAATCACAACAAAAAATACATTGGAACAATCATGCTATCCTGATTTAGAGGAAAAGGGGAGATTAATCACTGGGATTATTAGTTTAACTATGGAAGCATATTGGCTCTTCCTGGTAAAGCCGCATACACAGAGAGCCGCCCTTAAGTGTTTAACATATGCAATCGGGTGTATAATTCCCGATATTCAGGATCCCACCTATGCCGCCCAGCTCAGTTCGTGCCTCAACAAACCTCCTGAAGTAGAGCCAATGCTTGCAATAAGTCAGCTTAGATTCAAAGGAAAGCAGTCGACTTGATGAATCATGCTCCCGCTTGCCAGATCGCATGGCAAAAATAGGATCAAAAGTTATTGATGCCAATTAAGTAGGATTTCTGTTTATTAGATATTTAGATTAGTATTTATAGACCCTTTCGTTGTTTTGGAAAGGGTCGTAAAGTTTTGTAATAGACTTAAAAGACTGAAGTTTGCACTACTGTGCTTCAGTCAATATTCTTTTATGAAACCAGACCAGTTGTTCTTAATTTGACAAGGAAGCTTCTTTATGCAATTGTGCACTATTGTCTTTGTTAAGGATGTTTTTGCGTTGAAGGAAGAACTACAAATAACGATTGATATTTGGGAGTGTCAAAGCGGCTCATATGGTATTTCTATCTATGTCTGAATTCATTCCTGTTATGTGAATTGTTATTTGATTATTCTTGCTATTGTTGATTATATGCATGCGCTGTAACAGCAGATCTTTATTCATTCCACTATTGGATGTTTTATGATGTGCCTTTTCTTTAAATCATGTATATGTCAATGATATAAATGATAAAGTGTGGTAATATCGCCTTAATCGCTTTGCTTAACTATTTAGGCATAGCAATCATGAACAGAATAATGTCCATGTCTGTCAAATGGAGTCATCTATATGCCCATTTATAGATACGGATCATCAAACACTGCACTTTAAAAGCTCAATAAGTCCCCGGGATAGATCATAGTTATTATATTCTTGTCAATAGTTTTAGTTATTCACTCATCGCTAGTGTAGTTTATAATCATCCATCCATCCCGTTTATCTATTTCTGGGAAACTGGTCCCATTATCCCCAGTCGGAGCCACTATTCCAAACGGAAAAGGAGCTGTACTATGGTCCGGACCGGGTGGTTATCCCCGATGTTGTTGCAACGATTTTCGAGGCATCAACAGGTAGAAAACAACATTTCAGAGGAAAATTTAATAAATATGCTTCATCCCACAAAATTCACTCAAAAATAAATTCAAGACCTGAAACAAATGGACCTAGATGAAATAATTGAAGAAGAAACAAAGGTTATAAACCTAAAGGACAATCATTTACCCAAAGGGTTGACTCCTCTAGAAGATCTGTTTGACTCCAATGACATTCCTAAGAAACCTAAAATGGAGTCATTAAAAGAATATATTGAAGAATTCAACTTAGGAACACAGGACAATCCAAAAATGATAAAATTATCAAAATCTTTATCCCCTGATCAGAAGCTAAAGTATTTTGAACTTATGAGGGAATTCCAAGATTGCCTGGACTTACGAAGATTTGAAGTCCTATGACACCTCTATTATTCAGCACACTATACCTCTGAAAGAAAATCAAAATCCCTTTAAACAAAAACTCAGAAGAATTAACCCTGTGTTATTACCATTAATTGAAAAAGAAATTAAACGCATGTATGAAGCAGGGATTATTGCCCCTATTAGATTTTCAGAGTGGGTGTCTAACTTGGTACCTACTAGGAAGAAAACTGGGGAAATAAGATTATGTGTTGATCTGAGAAATGTAAATAAGGTCTCTCTTAAAGATAATTATCCTTTACCCAAAATGGATCATATTTTGCAAAGGGTAGTGGGTTCTTCTAGAATTTCACTTTTAGATGGGTTTTCAGGATATAACCAAATCTTGGTTCATCCTGATGACCAAGAGAAAATTGCTTTTACAACACCATGGGGCACTTTTATGTACATCAAAATTCCATTTGGACTAAAAAACACAGGAGCAACCTTCCAAAGGGCAATGGACATTGCCTTTGCCAAATAAATTCATGATTTTCTTGTTATATATCTGGATGATCTAACTGTTTTTTCTAAATCAAATCAACAACACTTGGACCATCTCAGACAAGTTTTCTTAAAATGCAGAAAATATGGCATTTCTTTGAACCGAAAGAAGTCCTTGTTCGGTCTGGAGGAGGGTAAAATTTTAGGTCACATCATTTCCAAAGATGGCATTCGAATTTACCTTTCTAGGATAGAAGCTATTCTACAGATACCTCATGCAAGAAGTATTAAAGAACTTCAAGCTTTCTTAGGAAAGATAAATTTTTTAAGAAGTTTCATTTCTAACTTAGCTGAACTCATTAGATTACTAAATAACATGCTAAAAAAGGATTCAAGTATCAAATGGACAGTAGAGGCCAAGTAGTCATTTGAATAAATAAAAATGGCCTTAACCAAAACACTGGTCCTCACCAGTCCACAATTTGATAAAGACTTCATCATTTTTTCTTTTGCATCAAAACACACCGTAGCTACAGTTTTATCACAAAAGGATGATCAAGGATGTGAAAAACCTATAGCCTTTTTTAGTAAAGCACTCAGAGATACGTCATTAAAATAAAAAATAATGGAGAAACAAGCTTTTGCACTGGTAAAAGCCATTAAGGATTTCAGAGTCTACATATTATACTCTCATGTGATAGCTTATGTTACTAATGCAGTTGTCAAAGACATCCTAACTCAGGATGGAATTTAGGGTAAATGAGGAAAATGGATTGCTACCATCTTAGAGTATGATATAGAGATAAAACCTACCAAATTAATACAGGGTTAGGGATTGGCTAAACTTATGGCGGAAACTAATTGTCAAGCCCTAGACATAAATGAACTGGATAAAAAGTAGGAGATGGCGACTCCACAAATCAGCCAGGCCTTTTCAGACTCACCTTGGTATGCTGATGTAATTTATGTTTTACAGAACCTCCAGGCTCCTCCAGGGTTATCTAGAACCGAGAATAGGTTTTTAAAAATGAAAGCTTCGAATTTTTGTATCTTAGGTAATACTCTTTTTTGGAAAAATCATGAAGGGATTTTATTGAATTGTTTATTAAAAAATGAAGCTGGCAAGGCTCTCCAAGAATTTCATGCAAGAGACTGTGGTGGACATCTCTATTGGAAGTCAATTGTAGACAAAATCCTAAGGGTTGGATTCTATTGGCCAACCTTGTTTGTAGATGAGAAGAAATTTGTAACTTCTTGCCATAAATGTCAAATCTTTGAAGGTGAGAGAAAGTCGTTACCTTTACCCCTAAAACCCATTTCCACTGAGAAACCTTTTCAACAATGGGATCTTGACTTCTTTGGATAAATCCATCCACCCTCTTCAGGCCAGCACAAATGGATACTCACTGCCACAGACTATTTTATTAAATGGATAGAGGCCATTTCTTTGAGACAGGGCAATGAAACAGTGATCATAGGTTTCCTAGAGACCAATATATTTTCCAGGTTGGGTTGCCCCACTAACATCATTACTGATAATGCTGCAGCCTTCAAGTCAAAGAAAATGGTTAGTTTCTGTAACAAGTATCACATTAAATTGGGCCATTCCACAACCTACTACCCTCAAGGGAATGGATTGGCAGAATCTTCCAACAAAAGTCTAGTAAATATCATCAAAAAAATTGTTGGAAGAAAATAAGAAAACTTAGAACAAAAAATTGATTAATTCTCTGTGGGAAGATAGGCTTACAACCAAAAAATCCATTGGAACCAGTCCTTATGAATTAGTATATGGCATGGAGGTTGTTTTTCCTTCATCGCTAGGAGTTCCTGTCATGAAAATACTCCAAGAAGCTCAAGTGGAACCTAATGATATTCAAAGGAGGATAAACTAGGCTATCAATTTACAGCAGACCCGAGAGGAGGTGTACCAAAGATCCCAAGTGTTATAGGAGAAACTTAAGAAGATATTTGACAGAAGAACCAAGGCATATGATTTCTCCCTTGGAGACAAAGTGTTAATATGGGATTCCAGAAGAGAGGACAAGGGGAAGCATGGGAAGTTTGACTTCCTATGAAAAGGACCATACATCATCTATGCTTTCAAAGGAAAAAATGCATATTTTCTTAAAGAGTTAGATGGTACAGAAACAAAATAAGGACCAGTCAATGGTTGGATGTTAAAGCATTACTTTGATAATACTTACTAATGTTACCATGTTCCTCACAAGTACATATTATATCTTTGTAATGCCATAGTGTTGATTAGACAGTAAGATTTTGGAGTTGAAGCTCGAAGAGAAGGCCGTAAGCTTCGGAAGTATCACTGTCATACATACAATAAAACACCAAGAAAAAGAAGATTGCAGAGCACAGTCAAAGTCATTCAGAGGCCTCTGATCTACTTTTCTTGACTTTCCACCAAGGAAAGCCATCCCCAAGTGGAGCCACTATTATGCCCCTATACCAATAGGTGTCATATATCATGATTGACTTGGTTTAGCTTTGTAATATGTTCATACGTTTACTTGTTGCAAAGGTTTTCAGTATTTGTAAAAAATCAAAAAATAAAAAAAATGTAAAGAGGGTGTACCCTAAAAGAAAAATCAAAGGGTGAAAAGAATAAAAAGAGGTTAAAAAATGAAAGAAATGAACCCCACCAAAAATAAAAGACCAGGAAAGTGTGCAAGTCTAAATTCCACTACTTTTGTATAATAAAATTGTGTGTAGCTTGTCACTTATGCCACAATTCATGAATAGTCAAACAGTTTAAGCTTGGCTAGTTCATATTTTCAATTTCATGTTTTAGAAGTAGATAATAAAGATCTGACCAAACAATGTAATCTTGGAAGATAAATAGATAGGTAGATTGAAAAAAGGAGCTCAATAGTTTAATCTGAGTCCTTGGATGTAATAAGTGTAGACTTAGATGGGCATCACCATGTAAAAGAAAAGAAAGTTTGATAAGGGTTTGCCAGTCTAAGTGCACCCTAATAAAGAAGTAAAAATGCTAGGTTAAGTAGGTAGGGTAAGTAGATGATGGTTGCAGAATAATATGTGGTGAATGATAAGTCCAAATGTGTAAATCTTTTACTTTCATCACAAGGCAAAGGCATGTATCACATGGAAAGCACATCAAGCAAGAAAAGTAAAAAATAATTAACTTCCCTACTCATTTTCCCTAAATTTTCACTAATTTCCCCTAAGTGCCAAGGTATCTATCAAATTAGAGGGGCTCAGAGCATTTCTCTAACTTTTGGAGGGACTGGACCCTCAGCCCAATAATTTATAATGCCTAAGTACTTAAACCCCTTCATCAATATTCACCCCCCTTCATAAGTCATTCATTTCCCTAATAAATCTTTTCCTAAGTAAAATCCTATTTTACTTAGGAAAAATAAAAACATTTTCCATATAAACCCTCATGTTCACTTAGCCTAAGTCTTAAATGTGTATGATGAAAATGCTTTCAGAAACATTTTTAACTTAGTGTGCATTCATATCTTGCAAAATCATATTAACTATTAACTTATAGTATTATATAATTCCCCTATATAAAGTTACCCACTCCCGTATTATTATAAATACACAAAAACCCCAAATTTTACATATCTCGCCCCTCGGTTGAATATAACCATAATAGATTTAATAAATGGGATTAATTAACTAATTTGTAGTTAATTAAGAGCCCGATCCCCGCCATGTTAATAAAAGGATTAATTGTAATTAATAACTTCTTCAACCGATCACGTCTCCCTGATGTAATTAAAAAACTTTAATTATGTTGGGCCCACCCTCCATTAACCACTAGTCATTTCAACTCCCCGATAGCCATTCGATCGGATCTTGCAGATCCGATGGTTGTCGCGCATATCACACGGCCTCCGCAGTTGACCTTTAGCATGCGATGGCGAGCGATTTTCTGAACAGTTCCATCACTACATGTCACTCATTGTATGGAATTGCGTGGTCATGCCTAAATACCACCTCCCCTCCATTAGCAGTGCAATGAAAACAACTTACCACCTCTCGCTACCGACAAAACTTCAAATCATTCTCCCACTGACGCCATCTGTCCAAATCCTGAACCTACTAAAAGTTGACTTTGCATAAAAAAATATTGATAATCTATTTTTCGTCCTTATTTCCGAAAAGCGCATGCACGCAATAACCTAAACATTGAAGTCGACCAGCTCATACACCCAACTTTCAGCCACCCTCAGACTTGTAGTTCAACACCACTCAAAATCCGCCATTCACACCCAGTGGACCTGCATTCCATTGCCCATCACTAAAAATAGGTATTTACCAGCTTCCGTCTAGAATCCCTATAAATACTTGCTTTCTCTGCAATTAACTAGAAAAAACCCAAATTTCACCACAATTCAGTTACTGCATTTAGAATTCAAGTTTCTCAAGACCCTTTGTTTTCACCAATTTCGCATAAAAACCCCAGTTTCCTATCTGAATCCATAAGAACCAGAATGGAAACCCCCGTGGCCCTCAACATAGAACCTATCACTACCCTTCACCATGATTTGGATTATCTGCCCTTAGTAGATAAAGATTTTCAAATAAAAGACCTGAATACTGATAAAGACCATCTGAAAGTATTTTGCCAATGCCGAGACAATTACATGAATGGCTATGATACCATAGGACTTTGGGAATCAAATCTCCCAATGTACTTTCTCCCCTCTGTGTTATAGACATTTTTGTGCCTTACAGCATGAAGCATAAAATGTCCATAATCTAAGGGATCCAAAGTCCCTAAACATGTTGTTCCTACCCCTAGAGGAACAAGGTCAGCAAACCACAGCACTGAGTATCAGTTCTCCACCTGAAAACACTAAAAAACAAGGCAATTCTGGATCATGTCAACTGCTCCACTGAGCATTTGCGCTGAATGTCAACTGCTCCACTGTCTACCTGCGCTAAATGTCAATTGCAAAGAAGGCTACCTGCGCTGGGCGAGTTTGGACATGTGGCACAGTCATTCCTCAAGGTGTTAATGCCCAGGAAGCTTCCAAAATGACACTTGGATCAAGGAATTCGACTGGTGATGAGTAAGAGGGTCTAGATCTCCAAGTGGAAGCAAGAACCTCCAAGTGGACTCAAGAACTGAAGAATAACTGAAGTGGGAGAGGACACTAGTCAGCTTCATGCCAGCTTCAAGCTGACTCATCCTTTCTCCAAAACTCCTATATATAGAGCTCTCTCATGAGGTCTAAGGAGGCTGGAATCTTGTGAATGTAAGGAAGTGCTGTTGGTTTGAGTATAGAACTATTGGGTGATTTGCTTTGAAGGAGGTGAAGAGGAGATTTCTTTCTGCTGGGAGGTGATGCTGGATTGGGCCTCTTATGGTTGTATCATTTCCTGAACTTTACTTCTTCCATTAATAAAGCATTTGAGGTTCTTCTATATACATGTGTCTCAATGATGTGTTGCTATACTTGTGTATTTGATTTATTCTAATCCTTGAATCAATTATGAATGCATGCTTCTTGTAGTTTCCCTCTCTTTCCATTTTGCAGGATCTTGTTGTAGCTGGGCCAGTGAAAGAGCAAGGAGCTGGGAGCAAGCAGCAAAGAGAGAAGATTGGATCAATCATTAGCGAAAGACATCGGTTAGTGGATCTCTTTCTCCCCTCTTTTACATCTCATAAAGAAGTAATCTCAAATAGCTTTGCTTTGATTGTTGCTGAGGTACTATCACCCTTAGAGTGGGATAGGGTCATTCTGTATTGGATACTTTTCCCAACAACAAATTGGCGACTCCACTGGGGATCGTATCTTGTTGGTTGTTTGTGTTTTTGCTATTCATTTCCTAAACACAGGGAGTACCGAATCGAACTGCATTTGGATCTTTCAAATGCAAAGTAGAGGGCAGCTACTCTAGCTCAGTTTCTGGGCATGTTTATGATTTGAAGAGCTGATCCACAAGGACTCTGAATAGCTCTTAGTGATAGCTTTTCATCCTCCTTTTCATCCTTTAGTGTGTACTTGATTGATAGCTTCTGATTTGGCCAAAAACTGTGAATTTTTGAGCAATCTGTAACCCAGAAACTGAGAAAAACGAGAGTTTCTCTCTTCATTGCAGGCACTGTGAAGGCAGTCTGCATTTCATCGCAGGTCCCGAAGGGGCTACCTGCGCTGAATGTCAAACTGACAGTGTACTACCTGCGCTGAACCAGTTTTGCCTTGTGCAACTGGGGTTCCTTGCTTTCTGTTGCCCTGTTTTCATCCTTGTTTTTGCTGCCTGTTATCAGTCAATGTACCTATCTGAAACCACCTTTCCTTGCCACTATTCCGCCTTGGTTGTATAAAGAAACTGTATTTGTTCTTTGTGTATTTCTTACATCATTTGCAGTTTCCCATAACAAAAGTGAACTAGTCTTGCTGTGGCCTCTTAGATCTAGACCTGTGATAAGTGTCGTTTTGATCTTAAGAGTTAGTTTGTTTGCTGTTCATAGCTGATTGAGCTTTTGCTTTCGTCATATGGTTTGAATTTATACATTTCTAGTGTTGAAACAAGTAAATCTTAAGGTGTCTTTTGATTTTGGACAAAAGCTTGTTTACTTTCACTTGAAATTGAATTCAAAATTATACAACAGCTTTCTTTTTGTATTACATCAACATTAAGAAAGAGAAAAGAAATACCTGCATTGTGCATGTGCATTTTGACAGTCTGTATGTTGATTTAGGAAAAAGTGCATTAGTGTGTGCTCTATGATCTGTGTGAAAAGATGATGTCTTTCTTTTCCCTCAGTAGTTAAGATTTTCAAAGTTGAAAGATTGAAAAGCTTGCTTATCATCTTAGACTGCATTTAGGAAGTTGTATTATACATCTCGTGGTGATCCATAAAGGCAAACTGCTAAACAAGATCAACCTTAAAATAAATTGAATTTACATAACAACGCATTGAAACATAACGCAAACACATAGAGGTCTAAGCTAGAGACGTGTTCCGGCGTCGTTAAACGTGATATCGTAGCGTTGAGTGGTTGGGTGATTCCTCCACGGTGAAGCGATAAGTATCAATACGGACTTGTGCTCCCACGTACCGTTGCGTATATATTGGGAGACCCCTATAGGAACAAAGCCTTTATCCATAGGAAGCCGTGTCGGCCGCCCTACTGATCGCAATGCAGTGAACACAGCATTCACGAAGATCGACCACCTGTACCGTAAAACGTATTCTGTGGTTTTGCGAAAAGTTTGGCACACCCTCTGCCTGGAACTCCAGAGTAGTTTCTTTTGGCCTTTTTCAAACTCTATAACTGAAAAAGTCCATCCGAGCATTTGTCACTTCGGGCTCGTTAAAACATCGAAGGAGACTAGAGTCATCTTTAGCTTTTTCTCGACTCTTAAAAAGTGAAAAAGCAAGTTGTGTCTAAAGCGTCGTTATAAAATTTATTTTAAACGGAACATAATCACCTCCTATTCCTGCGTTGATCTTTAGGTTGAGAACATGGAACGCCCCAACCAAGGAATTCCTCATGATGGAAATCCTAGTCCTTTCTCCTCTTGGGGAGAAGTTGGTGCGCCCCACATGGCCACATTGTCGCTTCCAGGACTGACAATTGGCCTGCCAATTTGGCTATTCTCAACCAATGTAGTTCAGAACACCATGGTTCCTGAACAGTCGAGTCAACAGTTAGATCAGTCTAGAGCTGCCCACCAGCCTTCTACTTCCTATAACTCTTCCTCCAACCCTTCATCTTCGCAAGGTAGAGCCGGCAAAAGCCAAGCTCCCATGGAGAAGAAGGAGAAGAAGAAGAGAGAGAAGAAGAAGAAGGAGCCTAAGGCGACTGGGGGCAAGCAAAAGACATCTGACAAAAATCCACACACAGCACAGACCGGGCCTAAATCGCCATGTGTCATATGTAGAGGAGACCACTTCCAAGAGATTGTCCCTGTATTCCCCGGATACTAAGGGATTGGTCCCCTCGTTTGCACAATTCGGGAGCATCGACCTCTGATAGCCATGTTGAATGCTTACCGTCAACCAACGAAAGTGAAGGTTCAAGACAAAGAGGGGGAGCAAGATCCCCCTGCAGACTGTGTGAAGGCGATCACGCCATCCACCGTTGTCCCTTCTTAGATGAAGCGAAGAGAGTTTTGGAAGATCGTCCGGTTTCACTGTTGAGACTTCCTCCTGGATACAAAAAACTCGTGCCAAGTCCTTCGTTGGTTGAGAATATAGCTGGCCCGCTCAAGTGGTCAGCTGAAGTGTCAGTCATTGAAAATGAACCTACTGAACCCAGACCGAACGAAAGTCCAAAGGTCGATACGGCAGTTGACCCGGTTCTTCCTTCAGAAGTTTCATCTTCAAATGACACCGTCACTGAAGATTCATCTTCAAATGACACCCTCACTGAAGAGAATAAGGATGACACCATCCAGATTCTTTTCATCAACACAGACTCTGACGAGCGTCAGGGCAATGCGCCCATTCCTTTATCGTAGGAAGGAACATCGTCAGGGTCATATCCGGCCGTGTATTCGGTCCCACCACCAAGCAACCTGGTTGTGTCCTTTGATTGGAACCAACTAGGCAGACCCCGGTTGCCAGCCAGTATACCATTCAGAATCATGGTCCAAATATACAGAATGGTAATGGCTGGAACTATCATTGATGAAGGGGCATCTGTGAGTATCCTTTCCTCTATTGCTTGGAAAGCACTGGGTTCCCCGGTGCTTTTGCCTGAGATAAGAAATATCTCGGGTTTCGATAAAGGAACCAGTCGACCATTAGGGATCCTCCCCAATGTGCCTATTACATTGAAAGGGAAGGCTGTTCAAATGAATGTGATGGTCGTTCAAGGACCCTTGGATTATAACCTACTCCTTGGACGAGACTATATATATTGCATGGGAGCTATAGTCTCCTCACTCTTTAGAGTAATGTGTTTTCCACACGAAGGAAGAATGGTCAAGCTCATAGACCAACTTTCATTTCTGGGATCACGCAACGCAAATAGTCACATACCAACCCTGAATGGTCTATTCAATCAAGAAATGTCTCCACCCCCAGTCCTTCTCCCCGATGAGTGCGAGTGATTCGGAAAGATGGGACTGGAACCCAGGGGGCATGCATCCTGGTCTGCTTTGGGCAGAGAAAACCTTGGGTATAAGATAGAATTTCCGCGAGAGAATATGACTAGTCCGTACCCCGTCCATAGAGGAAGAGGGGTTGTTCTGGAATAGGATTCTTTTGTCAAAGTTACGTGTTTGACAAGAGTCATTCACCCTTGTCTATTTCGGTAGACAGTGCCGAGGAAATGTTTTTGTTTGAAGAAGTTAACGAAACAATCTTTGGGTAGCCTGAAAGAGGTAAGCCTCACCCTTTAAAACAAATGTTTTGACGGATAAGTAGGGGCAGCCTTGAAATTGTATTTTATACCTGGGGGCATGCAAACCTTTTGGAGTGCAAGCAAAGAGCGGTTATTTATCTGCTTTTTGGATTAGTCGTTTCCGAACTTGCATAAAGAAAGGATATGGAGTAAAGCTTAGTGAAGATGAAACTCCTTAAAAAATAGAGATCTCACAGGGGACATTTCTATTCTTATTACTGGTATATCGAGCAGTTTTAGCATAAAGTTCATGCTCGTTAAAAAATAAACGCAAGATCCGAGCAATTTTAATGCGGTCTTCATGCTTGTTAAAAAATAAATAAAAGCAGTGAGCAATGTTTCCTCCAGAGTTTAAGCTCATTTTTATCTAAAAAATGAACCTATCCCGGTAAATAACCGTTGTGATCGTAAATTTATCAGCCATAAAAGCCTTGGTCGTATGTGCACCTACCACCTTCACTTTCATTTGGCCGATCGTTCACCTCCATATGATTGTTTACCCATTTTGAGGAACAGCTGCGAAGAGTGATTTCACCTAGCCATCCTTGTAACACTGCCGTGATTGGAAAATTCCAACCTGTACCTGGAATCTGCTGCTATCCCTGTTTATCACTAGTTCCTCAAAAGACGAGTCTTCTTTGAGCTCTTTTCAACTGACTCGTAAAATATGAAAAGATTGCCGAGTTTTGGCCTTCCATCTCGTTAAAGTGACCGGAAGAGCTATCCCTCCTCTAGATTTTAATCTTTTTGGACCTGAGGGATTATTGCACAAAAAGGTCGAGCGCTTGTTTTATTCGGCTCATTAAAGTTATCGAAAACTCATCCCTTCTGTATTGTTTTATACTTTTTCGGACTTAAGGGATTAGAAGACGAAAAAGGAATTTTGGAGTTAACTTTCTGTACCTTTTCAGACTCTCTAAAAATGAAAAGGACCGAGTTTTCCTTGTCGTTAGACTCGTTAAAATGATTAAATAGCGACAAACTTGTCTTTAGACGAGAACGAGTTTCCCTATCGCTAGGCTCGTTAAAACATAGCGATGGGCTTGCCCGAAGGGCAGGTTATAGAACAAGCATATGTTATCCTCCTCAAGCTTGACAAAAATAAAGAGGTATTGGTCAGAAATGACTGGGGAAAAATTGGGAGAACCTCAAAGCCTTAATGGTAGCAAGTCGCTCTTGAACATGGCACTTTTCTTCCGTATCACATCGGGTTGGGTTGTTTCATTCACCGGTCTCATCACCATGGTCTCGCCAAACCATCCACATTTGGGGTAATGCTACCGATCCATCGCATCAGTGTCGTTATATGTTCAAGAGATGTTGTTCAGAAAGAGTCAACCGTGTCCCATCCACTGCCATACATTATCCTTCATCCATCCATGATCGCCACCCTGAATCATATGTCACAGATTGTTTTCACCTCCATTAAAATCATTAGCTCCGTTCCATGTCACTGATGTGGGATTCATTAAGGCCCTCCTTTGACGGATCGCTTCTTGTCGACTTCAGCTCATTATCCAAGAAGTTGATCTAGGAACACCCCCCCCAATACTTTGAAGCTTGCATGCCTCAATGGCAAGTTTCTCACTTCCGGCGACAGGTATACATCAATGACCTTCAACCAAAAGATTTTGCGTGGTGTTCGACGCCAAGTCCTTTATTCACACCACGTGAATTGTACTGCAGTACCTTGAGGGTCATTATCATTATCGGTGATTCCTCTCGCGCTTGTTAACGGTTTACATCATTGACCGGTAATCAAGCGATGTCTTTCCATGTTCGAATTCAGCGCAATTCTCACATGGATCGACTTGTACTTAGAGTGAAGATCGAACGAGTTTGAAGACCCCGGATCTAGTTTCATCCATCCGGGCTGCGATAAATATTCAGGAAATATAAAGACATTTGACATGTACATCATTGTAGCAGATGATCATCCTACTCAAAGGATGATAATTTCAGCAGAGAATTATCAGTCTACTATCAGACGATCGTCTGTTCTATGTACCAAAATGAATTTATAAAGCTGAGCATGGGAATGCCCGCCTCAGCTAGATCATGAAAGCAGAATGAAAAATAATGTATTGTATTGTATTTTATTACAGGTCACCTCTCAGCGATTGAATGAACTTCGGATCCTCCTGATAAAGCATTTCACCCGATAAACGACCTCATACTTTAGGGGGCAACTGTTATAGACATTTTTGTGCCTTACAACATGAAGCATGAAATGTCCATAATCTAAGGGATCCAAAGTCCCTAAACATGTTGTTCCTACCCCTAGAGGAACAAGGTCAGCAAACCACAGCACTGAGTATCAGTTCTCCACCTGAAAACACTCAAAAACAAGGCAATTCTGGATCATGTCAACTGCTCCACTGAGCATCTGCACTGAATGTCAACTGCTCCACTGTCTACCTGCGCTGAATGTCAATTGCAAAGAAGGCTACCTGCGCTGGGCGAGTTTGGACATGTGGCACAGTCATTCCTCAAGGTGTCAATGCCCAGGAAGCTTCCAAAATGACACTTGGATCAAGGAATTCGACTGGTGATGAGTAAGAGGGTCTAGATCTCCAAGTGGAAGCAAGAACCTCCAAGTGGACTCAAGAACTGAAGAATAACTGAAGTGGGAGAGGACACTAGTCAGCTTCATGCCAGCTTCAAGCTGACTCATCCTTTCTCCAAAACTCCTATATATAGAGCTCTCTCATGAGGTCTAAGGAGGCTGGAATCTTGTGAATGTAAGGAAGTGTTGTTGGTTTGAGTATAGAACTATTGGGTGATTTGCTTTGAAGGAGGTGAAGAGGAGATTTCTTTCTGCTGGGAGGTGATGCTGGATTGGGCCTCTTATGGTTGTATCACTTCCTGAACTTTACTTCTTCCATTAATAAAGCATTTGAGGTTCTTCTATATACATGTGTCTCAATGATGTGTTGTTATACTTGTGTATTTGATTTATTCTAATCCTTGAATCAATTATGAATGTATGCTTCTTGTAGTTTCCCTCTCTTGCCATTTTGCAGGATCTTGTTGTAGCTGGGCCAGTGAA
The DNA here is from genome assembly GCA_031772625.1 of Pinus tabuliformis. NCBI lineage: Eukaryota > Viridiplantae > Streptophyta > Pinopsida > Pinales > Pinaceae > Pinus > Pinus tabuliformis. Next base: position 1,797,729,270 of record CM062816.1, on the reverse strand, counting down.
AGAGCAAGGAGCTGGGAGCAAGCAGCAAAGAGAGAAGATTGGATCAATCATTAGCGAAAGACATCGGTTAGTGGATCTCTTTCTCCTTTCTTTTACATCTCATAAAGAAGTAATCTCAAATAGCTTTGCTTTGATTTTTGCTGAGGTACTATCACCCTTAGAGTGGGATAGGGTCATTCCGTATTGGATACTTTTCCCAACAACACTCTGTGCACATTTTCCCTGACATTATCCATCAATGTCATGCCAATTATGATCCCAACCTCAGAGCAGTAATGTCCCCCAATCAAACTATTCTCTTCACAATTACTACAGACTCAATCAATGAGATGCTTCAGTTTCAGTCCAGTCAAGACCTCACTCCATTTCCCTAGTAGTTTTGTTAGAAAAATCAACTAAATAAAAATTAACTAAATTGTTCCAGTCTAAACTCAATCACCTTTGCCAGACTTTTGTGGATAAGCAACATCAACCCAAAAATCCCCCTCCTTATTTGTCAGTTTTCTTCACAAAGACAGGAAAAACTATAGTTGAATATGAAGAAAGCCATACTTGTTGAAGTATTAGCACTTGAGATAATCACACAAATACTATATGATAGGTTCATCACCATTCACAAGGCAATTGTCCATCTACATGTTCATCAATAGTGTTGCATCAAGGTAGTGCAAACACTCACAGATATATATGGCGCAGTTGATCATGTACATACATGGACAATGAAGTACAATGGAGCCCCAGTTCACTTGCACAAGATGATGAAGCTGCAAGTAGAGTTCGACAAAGCATGCATTTGGAGTCTGATCCAGAACTATGAGTAACTCTCAATGCTCATCACTAGCATTAAGGCTTCGTACGCATGGTTTTTCAGAAGTTTGGATGTTGTGGTGAGAAAGTATGGCACCTCTTCGATTGGTACGCTCACCGAGGCCAAAGAGAAGAACCAAGTTAAACTATAGCTTGACACATACTTTGATCAATTGATTCTCACAGCCACCAATGTAGATTTGCAAGTCAGCATAGATAACATGCGGATGTACATCGTCGGTCCGACCTTGCTCAAGACTAAGTTGCGCATGTTACAAGATGAGTTGGACAGATGTTCAAAGTCATTATACTCGGAAGTAACGGTGGCAAAAGTTTTTTTCCATAAATACATCATCAAGGAGTACGTGGACACCATTGCACACTATCAAGCATGCCATCAGTTCGTCACTGAGGATCATGGAGGAAGTTGATGAGTTGGTCTTTCCACAGTTGTTTGAGTCTTAGTGTTGTCTTGTATGGCTACCTCAAGCCATTTTTGTCCCACATGGGTATATGTGGAAAATGTATCATTTTTGTAAACATGATGTAAAGTGAAATTCCAAGTGTCATTAGTGGAATGCAAACAATCATATGTAATGTAAAAATTTATGTAATGAAGTTGAAGAGTCATGAGGGTAATCCAAGAGTCACAAAGGGGAATGTCAAGGGTCATCCCATCCTTTGTTATAAATAGAACCTCATAACTCATAGAAGCGGCTTTTGGGAGCCAAGATTTCACTAGGCATTGCTTAGAGAGGGTTGCAGAGTAGTCTGATGAGCCTTGGCTTCTCCATAGTGCAGAGTGAGTATGTCTATTTGGAGGAGCAGGCGGTGTTGACTATAATGTTTTACTATTGGGGCTAGTGGTTGTCATGGTTATATGTATGGATGGAACTTTCACTTTACATAATATTTTGTATGTCATTATATGAATCTTATTGAATTGTGTTGTTGGTTTAACTCATCACTTTAGATTGTCGACTATTCCTCTTTCCAGTTTGTGATGTCTTTCAGCTTGTGTGTTCCTTTTAAGTTGCATACTATTACAGGCTTCTAACGGATACACTTCTTTTCCCCTCCGTGTGTTAGAACCTCCCCATGCATCTCTCTTGACTTGCCGCAAGGTCACACACTTGCTTCTGACAAGGATATCTTACTTACCTCTGTGTGTTATCCCAATCGAGGCATAGCTTTACTACCCACTACTGAGAATCCTACTCCAAACAATCTAACGTCTAATTGGGAATTGTTACCAAGGAGATCCCCTAACATGTTGGCGCATCCAAAACCATCAACACCACCCCATTATGCCATGGGTTGTGGGGTGTTTTCAACTCTCATTGAATGCCTTATTTTGCATAGAAATTTTTAAACTCATTAGACACGTACTCACATCCATTATCACTCATGAGAGCCTTCACCTTATTTCTCGTTTCTTTCTCAACCTATGCTTTGAATTTTATGAACTTGGAGAATATCTCATCCTTCTTCCACATGACGAAGATCCAGAAATTTGTGAGAATTTATCAATAAAAATGACAAAATATTGTGCTTGGAAGTGGAGGCTATCAAGAAAGGTCCACAAACATTGAAGTGGATCATTTCAAGGACTACATGTGCTTTGTTATCCCGATCATGGAAAGTGGGTTTTGTGTACTTCCCCAAGGTACACCTTTTGCATGTATCATGCTGCTCTAGTGCTCCTTTGGGGAGGCCTGTGGTTATCTACCGCATGATCTTCAAAGTTCCATTATGCAAATGGCCAATTCTTCTATTTCAAATTTCACTGACATCACGGCTCTGCACATTCTTCACCTTTGCACTCAATGCATCATAATCCTCCAAATCTAGCTTGTACATGTTCTTCACATGAACCCTGATATTCTTCACCTATCCTATGGATATGTGTCTCAGGAATTCTCTCCTTTGTTGTAGATCACATCATAACCACGGTCTTCCAAAACTGCAATGGAGATGATATTTTTCTTTAGACCCAGCATAAACATCACATCCTTGATTCTTAGAGGGGAGCTTGACTCCCTATAAAAGGTAATTGTACCAATCCTAGTCGCATTGTACCTTCCATCATTTCCCATATTAAAGTGCATCTGGAGATATTTCTCCTCCAAATCACTAAAAAATTATCTATTCCCCATCATATGGAATGAGGCACTTCTATCTAAGTACCAAACACTCCCCATCATTGTGTTGACCATGCATGAAATGAGAGTAAATTCAAGATCAAATTGTGAAGCCAAGGCTTCACCTGTTGCTCCTCCTAAGGTCTTCTTGTTTGTCATTGTTGGCTTGATGGGCCTTGAACCAGGTTCAGCGTTAATCAGCCAAGAAAATCCCTACACCAATGGCCCTTTCGGCAACAATCCACTGAGTGCGAATTGAAGTCTCACCCGAAGGAGTATGGGGGGATGCAGGAACCAATTTTCCACACCCTGAGATGGTTGTGATGTCAATTATTTTCCCTAACCTTCCTTCACGCATATCAATAAACCCTTTAGGGCTTATCAAAGTACTTCTCTTATTCATCCTCAAAGCCCTTGCAAAAGGCTCTGGTCATCCTCCATCGGCCCTAAATAGATAGGTCACGCACATATGTGCCTCTGTAATTACTCTTACTTCTATATTTACTCATATTTTCTTAAGTATTGGTTACTTTAACATGTATTATAGTTATCTTCGCATAAATAGATATTCCTACTTGTGTTCATATAAAACAAAGAAGCATATAGATTCATGCATCAGAGTAGCATTAAAACATAACCCTTGTATTCAACATACATAATCACATGCAATGAATAGAAGTAAAATACACAGGTATTTTCATAATACTCCTCTTTATTATTGATTTAAATATCTAGTACAGACTCTGACTACCCTACGCACACAGCTGCAGGGGTCCATGCACTCAGCTGCAAACTTCTACCCTAGGTCTCTGCGCACTTAGTTGTAGGGCCTCTTCCTATGTTAAGACTCTTCACTCTTATCTCTCACATACCCATGTATAAAACATTACAAGACTCAACTATGAATTGAACTAAAACTATCTTAGACTCCTCTAATACCTCCTTTTTATACACTCCCATGGTTCGCAAACCATGGGTAGATCTCTAAAACTGACATGCTTTTACACAAAATAAGGGTGGAAACCCTTTATTGACTCTTGAAATATTCACATTCCGCGACCACAAAATGTGGAGAATTTACACAAAACTTTGGCTCTTAGCCCTAAAACTTTGGCTTTTAACCCAAAAATTAACCCCAGGGGACCTGTTCCCAATAGGCCCCCAACACAAATCTACTGACTCGCCCTCGAGTCACTCTGCTGGTACGGAGATCTTGTCACAAAGACCTCCCAGCTCCACCTGTATGACTGCAACTTTGTTAGTGCACTATATTTCCACCCGCTTCATTTGTTCGACCAACTACTTCGTCGCTGGCCCTACGTGATCTACCTATACCTTCTGCTATGTTCCCTACATACTAGCCAACTTTCCTTAAATGGTGGTTATGAGCGCATAGGATTCATCAAGACAATACCCAATTTTGGCCTTGAGGACACTCTCTTTGGGCTGCGCTGCATCCACCTACTCCTTTAGCACCCTTGCCTCTAGTTTTTCTAGCCTTTGCATAGGGGCGATGGTGCGCATTCTCGCTTTGACTTTGTCATATCTCTGTTGTAGCTCTTGGCCCTCCGTTTCCAACCTTTGCAAGGTGGGATCCTCCTGCAAATTGGTAACCACTTCAAGTGCCTACTTGAAGAGCTTTGTACACTCCTTCACTATGCTATCTACAGTGGCTACTACATCTATGACAGCGGCCTTACGCTGCTCCTTTACTTCTGGTAGAGTTGAGGGCTAGTTTGTTAATGCAAGTTCTGTAATCTTAAGGTTTGGTTCCAACTGAACCTTGGCCAACTCTGAACTCGCTTCGCGCACTCCGGCAGTGAGCTTCTGAATTTGTTCATCCACTGGTGCATCTTTAGGAACATCCAACTCTGGGGATAGACTTGCATGCCTCTGCCACTACCTTTTTAGTGCGCTCATCCTTCGTTGTGATAACCTTAAAGAGATTGATGGTAGAAGTATTCTCGACAAACATTTGGGTGTTGTTCACCTTCTGCTCACTGATGATGTTCAATGCTCGTTGTTCCCGAGCCCAAAGTTCTACGATCACACCATCATATAGGGTGTGAAGGGCTTCTCTTGGAAGTGCGGCCAAGTCTAGCCTGACCTTCTAGAGGGCGCGAACAGTGGCCCAATCATCTTTTGCTTCCGTGATCAGCACTCCATCTAGCAGCACAATAAATTGGGGGTCTAAGGGGCGAACCATTTCTGCTACTTCAACTATCCCAGGTGCTAAGCTGGTTGACGCCACACTACTTTGGCTCACACTAGTCTGCACTTGAGATGCCTGGATCTATAGCTCACGCAAACCCATTTGAATGGCACCCAAGGCCTTCTTCCAGTGCTGCTCGAACTGTTGTATTAGTTTCGCAGTGGCATCCCTCACCTTATCACCAATTTCATACAGATCACCTTCTATCAAGGTGATCGGGTTGAGGTAAGTCTTGCTGGCCTTGGACTTCTTCTGCGGCCCTACATTCTCTGAGTCCCTGATGCACTTAATCAAAATGGAGTAGTCTCCAAGTCTGCTCCTCCCTGCCCTGTCTGTTGCTCCTCATCCTCTTTTGTTTCTGGGTAAGGCGACTTCTGACTCCTATCAGAGTCGCGCTCCTCATCTTCCTCTGCCTATTTTTCGGTAGTGCACTCTGCCCTAGCTTTGGCCTCAGCCTCCTTCCTCTTTCATGCTAGTTTTTCCATCTTCCACTTGGCCTCTTCTTTCTTTCGCTACACTGTAGACTTGATAGACCCAGCTTTCAAGTCTGAAGCGGTGCACCAATCTACCAGCCAATGGTCAAGGACCATTATGATCACATTGTCGGTGGCTAGGTATGGAAGGTCATACCATTTTTGTTTAGGATCCTTCCACATGTGCATGGAGACAAAATGGAAGTGCACAATGAACTCCACATACTCTGTCAATTGATCATAAATGGTCAGAAACAACCACGGTTTGCGGTTGATGGCCATATGGATATTCATCTCCATCAATATCCAAAAGACCTTATTGTCCTTGACCCTTTGGGGGTCCTTTGTAGCCCAGAGTGAAGTGAAATTAGCGGCTTCTGGTAGGTCTTACGTGACTAGAGGAAACTGACTATCCTCTGGTAACTCCCATGTAACCATCACTATGGACAATAGCAGCCATGCATAATGAAACATTTTTCTTTGATCCTATGCCTCTCTGTAGTTTGCGAAGAACTTGCCGCAGAGGTAGCATGCCCAGTTGAACTGTATGCCCTCCGTGCACTAGGCTTCTAAAGACACTACTGGTGTTGGCACTTCATCTACGACACTTCCACATAATATTGCATGCCAGGATCTAAGTGGCTACCTTGACCGTAGGGTTCGTTATGCTAGTGATGGAGTAGCCAAGCGACTTCCTTGTGAGCTTAAATTTACCCTTCATTGCTTTGGCAAGGAAGTGCTCACCTGCCTTTCCTCCAAATGCCATGGCCGGATTTTCTCCTGCGTGTGGCAACCGAGTGATCCTATGGATCAGCATGTCAATGATCAGTATCGGCTCCTCTAGCCATAAGCACCCATCGTGCACCAAGCACAGAAGCTGCTTGATCACTATCATGGTTATGGGTGTGTGGTTATAATGCGGTACCCACAACATGTTTAATATACCAGCCTTATCCACCCCTTTTACCCACTTTCTTGGCTCCAGCATGGTCACACCAGAGTATTTGTAGAAGACGCAGTGCATGAGTTGATCTGTGGCTAAGTGGGGAAAGCGCTCCGTATCAGCTAAATCCTAATCCTCTAATTTTAATAGTGGGATGCACCCCAAGCGTGGTCCTTCACAAGCGATTTTGTCTGGCAACAAGGGTGTATGTAGCATGACCTTGTTATCATCAATGTCCTTTGGAACCTTTGTCTTGCCTCTACACAAAGGAATGTACTCGAGCAACTTAGAGATAGGGTCAGACCCTCAATGTCAATATCCTCTACCCCCATGTCAATTTCTTCCTCATCCATAGGCATCTCCTAAACATCCTCTTCAAGTTCAAGGTCAATTAGCTTTCCCTTCTCCTACACAATGGGCTTTTCCTTCTGCGGGTGCCTTCTAGGTGATGTGTGCACTGGCCGTAGTGCTTTTTGCTTATCTTTCTTGTATTTGGGACCCTCTTGGGTCGGTGTAGGCCTTGGCTTGGGTGTCCTTGCTGATTTAGGCACTTCTATAGGTACTTCGATGCTCTCAACCTCTGGGGCAACTTCCTCCACTGCCATTGCAACTTTTGGGGCAGTAACTTCACTTTCCATTGCTTCTCCATCACTCACGGTTTTGGTGGGCGCTGACATAATACTGGACAACAACTAACGTGTCTTTTTTAGCAACCTCTCAAACGCTGAACTCGCTATCAAAGATTCAAAGTTCTCATGGTTCATGCGTGCTTGAGAGCTCAACACCTCAATTCTCAAAATGCCAAGTGTTTTTCGCTGGGCAACCACCTGTAATTTATAGGCATTTTTGAATTCAAATCCAACCGCTCCCCCCAAAATTCATTCATAAATGCTGGGTTGGTAGTAGCTTTTACAGATCTTTCCCTTAAGTTCTGACTTAAATGCTGCCCCCCACTCCATTTGGCCATTTTCCCACTGTCAAGTCATGAACAGTGACCATAATGGTCACTTTTCAGCTACCCCACGTGGTCCATTCTTGGATAGCACAGCTACCTCCACATTTTTGCTAACACTATGACATTCCTTCGTTCCACACAGTTACCCAATTGCGCAACTCCCCAATATAGGCAGTGTAGTTTATAGTCCCGCGCCTCCTTTCAGCTGCTGGAGTGCTAAGACTATGCTTCCACCATGTAGTCATCTAGCCAGATCGCCAATGTATGGCTTCAATCAGTTGCCATTCACCCACCTTGGGAATGGTTCCCCATTCAACTTTACCAACTAAACTACTCCACCATCGGTAATCTCCTTGATGACATAGGGCCCCAGCCAATGCATTCAAAATTTTCCTAGAAATCTATCAAACTTGCTATCATATAATATAAAAAAATGATTTACCTTGAAGGTGCATAGTTTGATGTGCCGATCGTGCCATGACTTTTTGCACTCCTTTTGAACCTGTTGATGGAATCCATCTAGAAATCTATCTTCTTCAAGCTCTGTTAGTTGCATGAGCCTCTCCTCCAGGGCTTTGCGGTCCACCATTCCTGTGAGTTCTGCTATTCATAGACTAGGTACAATGTACTCCATCGGCATCACAGCTTCCATGCCATAAACCAGTCTAAACAATGTTTGTCCAGTCAACTTCATGAATGTCGTTCTATAAGCCCATAGAACCATGGCCATGCGAGCATCCCAGTTGTTTCTTTGAGCATTCAAACCTTTGTGAGCGCGCTCTCCAATATTTTGTTAAATGCTTCCACTGTCCCATTAGCCTGTGGATCATAGGGTGTGCTCTTATGATGGTAAACATGAAACTCTTCCATCATCGTGATGATCATCTCATTGAGAAAGTGTGTACCATGATCACTCATTAGAATTGTTGGGCAACCAAACCTTGTCATCACATATTCAAATATGAATTTAGCTGATGTCACTCTTATATAGTCCTTCACAGGCTATGCCTCTACCCATTGGGTTAAGTACTCAGTCGTGGTAATGATGTACCACGCACCTGTCTTCTTCCTTGGAGGATGAATTGGTCCTACAAAGTCAATTGCCCACTTCTCGAAGGGTTGTAGCGATATCTATGGATTCAGTGATAGCTCATCCCTGCGCGAGGGTCTGCCCATCCTTTGGCATGCGTCGCATGCCTTACAGTACGCTTTTGAATCCTTATGCAAGGTTAGCCACCATAACACAGCGCATAGAATATTATATGTTGTTCATTTTCCTACATAATGACCTCCTACAGCTCCGCCATAAGCCTCAACAAGGATGTTGTTTTTCCCAAACTCTAGCACATAACATCACAATATTTCATCTGATTGCATTTTGTACAAGTGCCTTGCAATGATAGAAGAGTCTATCACGTGCACCACTAGTTCCTTCTTATGTTGGCTTGTATATCCTTCCAGAGTCGTACTTGTCACTAGGAAGTGTATAATATCTTCAAAGTGGCTATCCGCAACGCGTACTGCAAAGAGTTGCGTGTCAAGTAGTCCTTCCAACAAATTTGTAGATTCTTCTCTTGTTTCAATGCACGACAGATGATTCGGTCCAACATTCAAGCGTCATGGTTTCACAATAACTTCAAAATCATACTCCTGGAACAACAACATCCACCTGCATATCTTCCCCCCCAACACAGGCTTTTTGACCAAGTATTTTAATGCAGAATGGTATGTATACATCTTAAAATGTCTGCCCAACACATAATGCCTGAACTTCTGGAGCATTTACACCATAGCTAGTCCTTTGCACTCTGTCATGGAATAATTTTTCTCAGCTTTGGAATTCTTCCTACTTGTGAATGTTATACGATGATCCAAGTCCCCTTCACCGGCCTGTGTCAATACTGCTCCCAGTGCAATACATGACATATCCACATGCACATGAAATTCCTTCTTCCAATCTAGGAAGACTAGGATCGGTGCGGTGACCATTTTCTCCTTTAGCACATCCAAGCTCTTATGGCATTCTTCATTCCAACAAAACGTAGCATCCTTCTTTAACAGTTTTTCCATCGGCGTGGTGATCTGGGCATAACTCTTGATGAATTTCCTATAGTATCCCATATGCCCCAACGTTGTGCACAGCTGTTTCACACTCCTTGGTACCTCCAAATTGATTATGACCACGATATTCGTAGGGTCTACCATCAAGACTTGTCTACATATCACATGACCCAGCAAGATCCCAAAAGGGACACAAAACAAACATTTCTTCAGATTGAGCATGATCTGGTACCTCCAGCATGCATCTAGCATCAAGCGTAGACTTTCCACATGGTGCTTAACCAGTCCAAACATTGTCTAATCATCAAAGCATACTTCCAGAAATTTATGGATGAAATCCTTGAACACCATGATGACTACGCGCAAAAATATTGTCGACACATTCTTCAACCCAAAAGGCATCACTGTATACTGGAAGTGTTATAGACATTTTTGTGCCTTACAGCTTTGAGCATGAAATGTCCATAATCCAAGGGATCCAAAGTCCCTAAAGATGTTGTTACAGCTCCTAAAGGAACAAGGTCAACCAATGACAACTTCTCCCAGAAGTTCTCCACCAAAAACCACTCAGAACTAGTCAAATCAGGATCAATTCAGAAGCTCCACTAGCTGCCTGCGTTGCAAAGCACCCAAATACACTAGCTAGGTGCATTGCAACGCACTTGAATGCACTACCCAGGTGCGTTGAGCGGGAAATGACAAGTGGCAGAGTCATTCAACGAGGTGGAAAGACCATGGAAGCTTCCAGAATCTTCTCCAATGACACTTGCCTCACTGAATTTGACCAAGTGATGAGTAAGAGGCTCTCAGTCTCCAAGTGGAAGCAAGAACTGACAGAGAGAAGCCACAAGTCAAAACATAAGCTGACTCATCCTCTCTTCTCACATCTATATATGGATCCCTCATCCTAGAGATCCAGAGGCGGGAATTTTGTACTTTGCAGAGAATTGCTGTTGGTTTGAGATTGAGATTAGTACATTGGGTGATTTATGCTTTTTTGGAGGAGAGGAAGGGATTCCTTTGCTGGGAGGTAGATGCTGGATCGGGACTCACTTGGTTGTATCTCCTCTTGGACTTTCTTATCATATCAATAAAATTATTTGAGTTTCTCCTACATGCTGTGTATCAATGATGTTTTGTTATATTTGCATGTTTAGCTTAATCTGATCCTGAGCTTTTTATGAATGTATATCTATATCTTCATGTAGTTTCTCTCTTCTGTGATCTTGCAGGAACTTAGTGAAGCTGGGCCGGTAAGGGAGCAGGGAGCTGGGAGCTATTGAAGAGAGGAGCGATTGGGTCAACAAACTAGCGCAAGACACAGGTTAGTTACATCCTTCCTCTTCATTTACATTTCATAAAGAAGAATACTCAAGTAGTTTTCCTTGTTTGTTGCTAAGGCACTATCACACCTTAGAGTGGGATAGGGGAGTTCTGAATAGATACTTTTCCCAACAACAAATTGGCGACTCCACTGGGGATCATATCTAGTTAGTTTATTTGTGTTTCTATTGTTGTTCTTCTCATAAACTTAGGAGTGGCGAATCGAACTGCATTTGCCATTTACAAATGCAAAGTAGAGATCTGATACTCTAGCCCATTCACTGGGCCTGTTTATGATCTGAACAGCTGATCCACAAATGCTCTAACTACCCTTTGTGATAGCTCTTAGTCCTCCTTTAAATCATCCTTCTAATTGTACCTTATTGATAACTTTTATCCGGCCAAAAACCTTAGATCAAACTGCAAACCGTGATCCAAAACCCGGAGACAATTCTCGTTTCTGCTTCAGCGCAGGCTCTGTGAAGAGACTCTGCATTTCAATGCAGTTCCCGAGAGGGTACCTGCACTGCAATTCAGTTTCTCTGTGCAACAGGTGCGCTGATCAGCCTTTGCCTTGTGCAGCTGTGGTTCTTTGCATCCTTGTGTTCAGTTTTATCTCTGTTTTTTGCAGCCTGTTATCAGTGTGTGTACCTATCTGAAAACCCCTTTTCTCTGCCTTAATTCCGCCTTAGTTGTATAAAAGAAATTGTATTTGTTTTTGTGTATTTGTTACATCATTTGCAGTTTCCCATTACAAAAGTAGACTAGTCATATTGTCGCCCTTAGATCTAGACCTGTCGTAAGTGTCGTTTTGATCTTAGGAGAAAGTTCGTTTGCTGTTGACAGTTGATTGCGCTTTTACTTTTGTCTTTTGGTTTGAATTTGTGAATTTCTAGTGTCGAAACAAGTGTTTACTTCAAAATCATAAAGTTTCGTAATCGTCTTTTTGATTTCAAAAAGAAGCTTGTTTGTGTTTTTCACTTGAAATCGAATTCAAATTTGTACAACAGCTTTCTTTTTAGGCATCAATATTAAGAAAGTGAAAACAAATACATGCATTTGTGCATTTGCATATTGATAGTTTGTATGGTTTGATTTAGGAAAAGTGCATTTACAGTGTGCTCTGTGCTCTTTGAGAAAAGATTGTGTCTTTGTTTTCCCCTTGTAGCTAGGATTTTCATTGTTGAAAAGAGATAAAAGCTTGCTTATCATCTTTAGACTGCATTTAGGAATTGTATCTACATCTCGTGGTGATCCAAAAAGGCAAAATTCTAAAAAAGATCAACCTAAAATAAATTGAATGAACTTAACAACGCTTTGTAACTTAACGCACAACATAGAGGTCTAGGCTAGAGACGTGTTCCGACGTCGTAAAACCTGGTGACTGTCGGCCTCACTGATGGTTGGGTGATTCCTCCTGAGAGACGATAAGCGCCAGTACGGATTGTGCTCCCACGTACCATCGAGTATATATTGGGAGACCCCTATAGGCATAAAACCTTTATCCATAGGAAGCCGTGTCGGCCGCCCTACTGATCGCAATGCACTGAACACAACATTCAGGAAGATTGACCGCCCGTACCTTAAAAAGTATTCTGCAATTTTGCGATTGGTTTGGCACACCCTCTACCTAGAACTCCAGAGCAGTCCCTTTCGTTCCTTTTCAGACTCCTTAATGGAAAAGGTCCATCTGAGCACTTGTCACTTTAGGCTCATTAAAAATCGAAGGAGACTAGAGTCATCTTTTGCTTTTTCTCGACTCTTTAAAATTGAAAAAGCGAGTTGTGTCCAAGCGTCGTTAAAATTTATTTTAAACGGAATATTCATACCCTTTTTCCGCGTTGATCTTTAGGTTGAGAAAATGGAGCCTACCAACCAAGGAATTCCCCTTGGTGGAAATCCTAGTCCCTTCTCCTCTTGGGGAGATGTTGGTGCGCCCCATATGGCCACATTGTCGCTTCCAGGACTGACAATTGGCTTGCCGGTCTGGCTCTTCTCAACCAATGTCGTTCAGAACACCACTATTCCTGAACAGTCGAATCAGCAGTTAAACCAGTCCAGAGTTACCCACCAGCCTTCTACTTCCTATAATTCTTCCTCTCCTCCTTCCTCTTCGCTTGATGGGGCTGGCAAAGCCAAAAGTCAAGTTCCTAAGGAGAAGAAGGAAAAGAAGAAGAAAGAGAAGAAGAAGAAGGAGCCAAAAGCGACTGGGGGCAAACGAGTGTCGTCTAACGAAAATCCACACACTGCACTGATCAGGCCTAAATCGCCATGTGTCATTTGCAAGGGAGACCACTTTCACAGAGATTGTCCCTGCATCCCTCGGATATTAAGGGACTGGTCTCCCCGTTTGCACAATCCGGTGGCGTCAACCTCTGATAGCCATGTTGAAAGCACATCATCAACTAGCGAAAGTGAAGTCCCAGGAAAAAAAGGGAGAGCTAGATCTCCCTGTAGACTGTGCAAAGGCAACCACGCCATCCACCGTTGTCCCTTCTTAGACGAAGCGAAAATAGTTTTGGATGATCGTCCGGTTTCACCGTTATGACTTCCTCCTGGATATAAAAAACTCTTGCCGAGTCCTTCGTTAGTTGAAAATCCAGCTGGCCCGCTCAAGTGGTCAGCTGAAGCGCCGGTCATTGAAGATGAACCAGCTGAATCCATACCCGACGAAAGTCAAAAGGTCGAGGCGGCAGTTGACCCGGTCTTGCCTTCAGAGGATTTATCTTCGAATGACACAGTCACTGAAGAGAACAAGGATGACACCATCCAAATTCTCTTCATCAACACAGACTCCGATGAACACGGGGGCAACCTACCCATTCCTTTATCGCAGGAAGGATGTTCGTCAGAGCCGTACCTGGCCGTCTATTCGGTCCCACCTCCAAGCAACCTAGTTGTCTCCTTCGACTGGAATCAACTAGGCAGACCCCGTTTACCAGCAAGCATACCATTCAGAATTATCATCCAAATATATAGAATGGTCATGGCTGGTACCATCATAGATGAGGGGGATTCTGTGAGTATCCTTTCCTCTACTGGTTGGAAAGCGCTTGGTTCGCCATCGCTTTTGCCTGAAATGAGAAATCTGACAGGCTTCGATAAAGGAACCAGTCGACCTTTAGGGATCCTCCCCAATGTGCCCATAACATTGAAAGGGAAGACCGTTCAAATGAACGTGATGGTCATTCAAGGACCCTTGGAGTATAACCTACTCCTTGGACGAGACTATATTTATTGCATGGGAGCCATCGTCTCCTCACTCTTTAGAGTAATGTGTTTTCCGCACGAAGGAAGAGTGGTCAAGCTCATGGACCAGCTTTCATTTCCCGGATCACGCATCGCAAATAGTCATATACCATCCCTAAATGGTCTCTTCACGCAAGAAATGTCTCAACCCATGGTCCGTCCTCCCGATGAGTGTGAGTAATTCGGAGGGATATGACTGGAACCCAGGGGGCATGCATCCTGGTTTGCTTCGGCAGGAAAACTTTGGGTATAGGGTAGGTTTCCGCGGGAGAATATGACTAGTCCGTACCCCGTCCGTGATTGGAAGAGGGGTTGTTCTAGAATAAGATTCTTTTGTCAAAGTTATGTGTTTGGTGCTCGTTGTCACTCACCTTTGTCTATCTCGGTAGACATCGCCGAAGAAGTGTTTTGTTTGAAAGATTAATAGAACAATCTTTGGTAACCTGAAAGAGGTAGGCCTCTCCCGGTTAAACAAATGTTTTTCCTGCAAATTGAGGGGTAACCTTGAAACTCTATTTTATACCTGGGGGCATGCAAACCTTTCGGAGTGCAAGCAAAGGGCAGCTATTTATTTTTTAAATTTTTAGGTCCTCCCTTTAAACCCGTAGGTCTAACCCTTTAAACTCGTAGGATTAGTCGTTTCCGAACTTGCATAACGAAAGGATGCGGGGCATAGCTTTGTAAGGCGCAAGCTCCATAAAAAATGGCATCTTACATGAGACATTCTTATCATATGACTGGATTAATCGAGCAGTTTTAGCGCATAGTTCATGCTCGTTAAAAAATAAACATAAGACCGAGCAAGTGTTTCAACCCGCGTTTAAGCTCGTTAAAAAATGAACTATCCTCCGGTTAATAACCACCGTGAATGTAACATTATCAGCCATTAAAGCCTTGGTCGTGTTTGCACCGCCACCTCCACTTTTCATTGGTCGATCATTCACCTCCATTTGATTGTTTACCCATTTTGAGGAACAGCTGCAAAGAGTGATTTCACTAGCCATCCTTGTGACACTGCCGTGCTTGGAAAATTCCAACCCTTACCTGGAATCAGCTGCTACCCATTTTGTCACTCGTTCCTCAAAAGACGAGTCTTCTTTAAGCTCTTTTCATTTGACTCGTAAAATATGAAAAGATTGACGAGTTTTGGCCTTCCAGCTCGTTAAAGCGACCGGAAGTGCTATCCCTCCTCTAGATTTTAATCTTTTTGGACCTGAGGGATTATTGCACAAAAAGATCGAGCGCTTGTTTTGTTCGACTCGTTAAAACTATCGAAAATTCATCCCTTCTGTATTGTTTTATACTTTTTCGGACTTAAGGGATTAGATGACGAAAAAGGAATTCCGGAGTTAACTTTAAGTACCTTTTCAGACTCTCTAAAAATGAAAAGGACCGAGTTATATTTGTCGTTAGACTCGTTAAAAAGATTAATAGCGACAAACTTGTCTTTAGGCGAGAACGAGTTTCACTATTGCTAGGCTCGTTAAAACATAGCGATGGGTTTGCCCGAAGGGAAAATTATAGAACAAGCATATGTTATCCTCCTCGCTTGACAAAAATAAAGAGGTACTGGTCAGCAATGACTGGGGAAAAATTGGGAAGAAACTCAAAGAACCTTTATTGGTAGCAAGTCGCTCTTGAACATGACACTTCCACTCCGTGCCTGAGTCGGGTTGGGTTGTTTCATTCACCGGTCACATCACCATGGTCTCGCCATACCATCCACCTTTGGGGTAAATGATACCAATCCATCATATAAGTGTCGCCGATATGTTCAAGAGAAGTCATCCAGAGAAGTCAACCGTGTCCCATCCACTACCATACATTATACTTCATTCTTTCATGACCGCCACCCTGAACCATATATCATCAGATCGTTTTCACCTCCATCAAAATCATTTGCTCCGTTCCGTGTCACTGATGTGGGATACATCAAGGCCCTCCTTTGACGGATCGCTTCTTGTCGACATCAGCTCATTATCCAAGAAGTTGATCTAGGAACACCCCCTTCAGTACTTTGAAGCTTGCATGCCTCAATGGCAAGTTTCTCACTTCCGGCGACAGGTATACATCAATGACCTTCGACCGAAAGATTTTGCGTGGTGTTCGACGCCAAGTCCTTTATTCACACCACGTGAATTGTACTGCAGTACCTTGAGGGTCATCATCCTTATCGGTGATTCCTCTCGCGCTTGTTAACAGTTTACATCATTGACTGGTAATCAAGCGATGTCTTTCCATTCTCGACTTCAAAAACATTTCTCACATGGATCGACTTGTACTTCGAGTGAAGATCGGACGAGATTGAAGACCCCGGAACTAGTTTCATCCATCTGGGCTGCGATATATATTTAGGAAAAATAAAGACATTGACATGTACAGCACTGCAGAACAGATAATCATCCTACCAAAAGGATGATGATTTCATCAGAATCATCAGTCTACCATCAGACGATTGTCTGTCCTATGTACATAAAAATGAATTTATAAATTTGAGCATGGGAATGCCCGCCTCAGCTAGATCATGAAAACAGTATGAAAAATAATGTATTGTATTGTATCTTATTACAGGTCTCCTCCCAGCATTGAAAGAACTTCGGATCCTCCTAATAAAGCATTTCACCCGATAAACGGCCTCATACTTTAGGGGGCAACTGTTATAGACATTTTTGTGCCTTACAGCTTTGAGCATGAAATGTCCATAATCCAAGGGATCCAAAGTCCCTAAAGATGTTGTTACAACTCCTAAAGGAACAAGGTCAACCAATGACAGCTTCTCCCAGAAGTTCTCCACCAAAAACCACTCAGAACTAGTCAAATCAGGATCAATTCAGAAGCTCCACTAGCTGCCTGCGTTTCAAAGCACCCAAATACACTGGCTAGGTGCATTGCAACGCACTTGAATGCACTACCCACGTGCGTTGAGCAGGAAATGACAAGTGGCAGAGTCCTTCAACGAGGTGGAAAGACCATGGAAGCTTCCAGAATCTTCTCCAATGACACTTGCCTCATTGAATTCGACCAAGTGATGAGTAAGAGGCTCTCAGTCTCCAAGTGGAAGCAAGAACGTACAGAGAGAAGCCACAAGTCAAAACATAAGCTGACTCATCCTCTCTGCTCACATCTACATATGGATCCCTCATCCCAGAGATCCAGAGGCAGGAATTTTATACTTTGCAGAGAATTGCTGTTGGTTTGAGATTGAGATTAGTACATTGGGTGATTTACGCTTTGTTGGAGGAGAGGAAGGGATTCCTTTGCTAGGAGGTAGATGCTGGATCAGGACTCACTTGGTTTTATCTCCTCTTGGACTTTCTTATCATATCAATAAAATTATTTGAGTTTCTCCTACATGCTGTGTATCAATGATGTTTTGTTATATTTTCATGTTTAGCTTAATCTGATCCTGAGCTTTTTATGAATGTATATCTATATCTTCGTGTAGTTTCTCTCTTCTGTGATCTTGCAGGAACTTAGTGAAGCTGGGCTGGTAAGGGAGCAGGGAGCTGGGAGCTATTGAAGAGAGGAGCGATTGGGTCAACAAACTAGCGCAAGACACAGGTTAGTTACATCCTTCCTCTTCATTTACATTTCATAAAGAAGAATACTCAAGTAGTTTTCCTTATTTGTTGATAAGGCACTATCACACCTTAGAGTGGGATAGGGGCGTTCTAAATAGATACTTTTCCCAACAACAGGAAGCATCCCCATTCAATTGCGAAGATCATCTTAATTCTATCCTCCAGCACTATCTTGATCTGATGGTACCCAGAAAACCCATCAGTGGATGAATATGCTTCCTGGCTTCCAACATTATCCAGGACCTCATTAGTGAATGGGGTTGGGAAGGGATCATGCACACAGGCATCATTCAACTTCCTGAGATCTACACATATCCTTATTTCTTCCTTCTGCTTCTTTTCCTAAACCACTATTGGGCTTACCCAATCATATTCTTCCATCGGTTCAATAATACCTGCCGCGAGCATCTTTTCTAACTCTAAGCAGACCCTTTCTTTATACTTCGGATTGAGGTGGTAAGGTCTTTGCTTCACAGGTTTCGCATCCAATTTTAGGGTGATATTCATGACACCCAAGTCCCCTATTATCCCTTTCAGATCTAAAAACTTTGTGGGAAACAGATCCTGATATTTGCGGAGTAGTTCGACGACCTTATCTACTATCGCGTCATCCCAGTAGTCCCCAATATTTGCAAACTTTGGCTCTGCCTCCATGCCAATGTTCACCTGCCTAGTTTTGAGCAGCTTAGTGATGTTTGGGTTCTCTAGTTGTGGTCCTTCAAATTCATGGTGTCCTTCAGTCTCTAGAATATTAATCTTCCTCGGGTCTTCATCTTCTTATTCCGTTGTGACATTGTAGCACTCTAGCGCGTGGCTCAGTTGGGTGGTCCAATCAGGTTGAATCAAATCTAAAGGATCCTGCGATATCCTGAAAATTGCTATCTTTACCTCCTATAATGCTTTGTCGATAGATTCAAATCCATCCTCGAAACTAAACATCATCAAAAATCCTTGGTGCAAAATATCCCATTCTTCAGTGCCATGGCGAAGTTCCGTCTACAAGTACCAATTCATTGGTATAACATCCAAGGTATGACAAAACAAATGGACCCATTCTGGTTAAGGCTTCACTCCATACACTTTAATCCATTTGGCCAAATGGTTGCATGGATCATTTCTCCCATCATATTTTTCTGTTAATCGCACCTTTGGATGACTAAAGCGTATCCTCATCATCCTCCTATATTCGCACCAATCATCAAAATTGTCTTTGTGTGCACCCCACCATCTTGTGGGTGTAGCGCGCAATGCCCAATCTAATGCTTGGAAGCGATGCTTCTATGGTACTGACCTTTCAAATGCATCCAAGAAGTGATCAACATCAGTTAGCCCATCATAGCAAGGCAGATTTATCACCTCTGATGATAACAACACAACGACTTGGTCATCATATTACAGTGTAGTGTAGATACTTCATGCAGTCGATTCAGTTAGTGCTCTAGTTCTTCATCTAAATCTAATGTGTATGAATTCTCACGGTCCCATGTAATACGTTTGTTTGCTGTCAAATTCACCCAATCCTGATCTCGTGCCGTTATCTTGTAAATCTGTTCCAAATCGTCATCACTTTCATAATCGTGGACCGGTTTAGTATAGCGCGGTCCTTCTGCAGGGTCCAGTGGCACCACTATGTGGAGCGATTTCTTCTCAAATATCATCTTTTGCTTCTTCAAGTTGATTACCCCATTCATGTCAGTGGCCCAATCAATCCCAAGGAGCACGGGGTAGGGATTGCTGTCATCCACAATCTCTATCACTTCAAAATCCGCTAGTGCGCTTGCGCCTTTGATATCAATTGTTACCCCCTGCAACCTTCCCATTGGGATGATTTTTTGCTGATTTTCCATCCTTAACTGAATCGGAGACCATTCTAGCACAGGTCTCCCCATTCTTTCCCATGTCTATTTCAGGAAAACATTCACGTCGGACCCTAGGTACAAGATAACTTGGTCCATTTCATATTCTCCTATCTACGCGGTGAGTCTCATCTCACATCCAATTCGTGCCTTATACTTACCAAGATTCGTAACTATGCACGGTCCGTCAGCAGTGGTTTCATTGCCAGCACACCTATTAATCAACTCCTGTAGTCCCTTCACAACCTTACTATCACGGATTAGTTTCATGCAAATCTCCAAGAACGTGGTAATAATGGACGAGTCCATTTCTTCAACCAGTTTCTCCTGAATCCCTGAGGTAGAGGCCTCAGCAAAACTTTTCTTTGCTTCCATAAATGTTTCTTTTGTGTATTCTAGATCGAACCCTGTCTCCTTCTTTGGTGCTTTGTAGACTCACTCGCCTTCTTTGGGCTAATTCCCCTTATCCTCACCAGTCATCACTCCACTTCACAACACAATATTTACCTTGGGGTCTTCCTCATGAGGCTCATCCCTCATCATCTGTAGGTTTTGAGTCGATTGCTTAGGCTACGCCCCCTTCTCACGTATTTTGGCTAATAGTATAGGGCATTCCTCTGTCACATGGTCAAACTAAGTACAATAGCGGCATGAAAGTCGTATCGGATTCGAGCAGTCTCACATGTAGTGTCCTGGTCCTCCACAATTGTGACAAATAATCTTCCCTCGACCTCTACCAGGTCCTCCTCCACCTTAGGCTCATTCACACCCCTGATACTCGCCACGCGCTCCTCCAGCACCTTGGTCTAGAGTTTTCATTTCTACCTACACCCTGTATGCAGGTGTCCTATCCATTACTAATTCGTAACTTCAGTAATTGCGCTCATCATGACCCATAGATTAACAAAAGTTGCAGAAGAGTTGTTGCGGTGTCTATACGAATTTTTGCAGCAAATGGAAATTGTCTGTCACATGCTTCCCATCTACCTAATAGATATCACACCATAGTGCGGGTCCTGTACCTGGCCTTGCTACAGCTTTTGGCCTCAAAGGCATTGGTCCCCCTGATGCAACATAATTTTCAAAAACAGGACAATGATCTTTGTCACATCCTTGGATTTTTCACTTTAGGCACCACACTTCTTCGCACACCTCTAGCCGAGTTGTTCTATCTTTCTTCAGACTTTGCATTTCGAGGAAAAGGTTCTGCGACTGCGCGTGAATCTACTAGACTCCCAAATTAGCATCCTACATTGGTGTCTCATGCAATCTCATCACCATTTCTAGAGCTTCCTCCTGGGTCTTGAACTTCTGTTGTGATAGCGCAACTCTCAGGTGAGGCAGAAGTGAGGCCACAAACCATTCACAGTGTTGCCCATTAGTCAAATTCATGTTGGCTTCATGGATCATACACTTCAATATTTGATCCAAATCCTAGGGCGTCTCTCCAGGCTTCATCATGATCTCCTTGAATCGCACAATTGATTGTGCCTCAGACTTAGGTCTACTAAATTCCTTATTCATCATGGTCTGGCTATCGGGCAATGCGGACATCGGATTATCAATGCAGTACTTAATGTACCAAGTTAGTGTGCAGTCCTAAAAAGCACTAAACAATGTTTCTTTCTTCATTTGATCATTTGTGATACCCTGAGCTTCCTATACAACCTTAGCGATGAACCAAAACTGGTACTGATCTTCATTTCCTATGCCCTTGAACACAGGTAGCTTTACAGAGTTTGCCATGTTGAATGGTGGTGGAGGTGGCGGCGATGTGGCTGAGGGGGTAGGCGGTGGAGGTGAGGATGGAGGCAGTGTGGATGGATGAGGTGAGGATGGAGGCAGTGTAGGTATTCACAAGAATGCCTATCTTATCAACTGAATAGCGCTCAACCGAGAAGCATGTGCTGCTCCTTCGTCGTCACTTAGAGGAGGCTCAATCAACGGGCTATATTCAAGGGCTTTTCTTCCTCCGTCCCTAAAAATCCTTCCACTTCGTGTGGCCCCAAACATAAAGGTAACTTCATAACCCGCTTTTCACAAAAGAGCATCTTAATCCAAGTATTTAATGATTTGAAATACTTGCCTCGCGGCCCCTTGAAGAAGCGATGCTCTGCTTCACTGTAACTGAACAAAGTATCGACAGTGAATTCTATCACAAATCCTCCTATGATGCAATCGATCCAATGCTCGATAACAAGCATGATATTATCTTCAGAGGCTTCCAATTTCCACACTAACTCCGGGGTCCAGACAATCAGACTGTCAAGCCTCCACCTCCCTTGGTCATTCTTACAACTTCACAATCCACTCGTATAATTCAACCTGGAAGGAACAAAAGAATATTTCATGTATCTCTATGTACAAATATCTATCCAACCATTGTTCTTTCGTTAATCGCAGATTCCTGTTTTCTTGCACCATGAATTCGTGGATCTTTCTATCCAACCAATCTTCAATCTCCTTCTTAGTTGGATTTCAATGATGCGACATCACACATCTCGTTATCCAGATCCTAGTCCCAGCAACAGAACCATTTGTTGGCTTGATGAGCCCTGACCCAGGTTCAGCGTTAAGCAGCCAATAAAATCCCTACACTACTGGCCCTTTCGATATTAGTCCACAGAGCGTGGACTGAAGTCTCACCCGAAGTAGTATGGGGGGATGCAGGAACCAAGTTTTCACACCTTGAGATGGTTGTGATGTTGATTATTTTCCCTAACCTTCCTTCACGCAGATCGATAAGCCATGTAGGGCTTATCAAAGTACTTCTCTTGTTTGTCCTTGAAGCCTCTGCAAAAGGCTCTGGTCATCCTCTACAGGCCTTAAATAGATAGGTCAGGAACTTACCCGCCTCTGTAATTACTCTCACTTCTATATTTACTCAGATTTTCTGAAGCATTGGTTACTTTAACATGTATTACAGCTATCTTCACGTAAACATATATTCCTACTTGCGTTCATATAAAATAGAGAAGCATATAGATTCACACATCAAAGTAGCATTAAAACATAACCCCAGTATTCAACATACATAATCACATGCAATGAAAAAAATTAAAATACACAGGTAATTTCATAATACTCCTCTTTATTATTGATTCAAATATCCAATACAGACTCTAACTACCCTGCACACATAGTTGCAGGTGTCTGTGCACTCAGCTGCGGACTTCTACCCTAGGCCTCTGTGCACTCAACTGCAGAGCCTCTTCCTACGCTAAGACTCTTCACTCTTAGCTCTCATAGATCCATGCATAAAACATAACAAGACGCAACTATGAACTAAACTAAAACTATCTTAGACTCCTCTAAGACCTCATTTTTATACAATTCCATGGTTTGCGAACCATGGGTAGATCTCTAATGCTGACATGCTTTTACACAAAATAAGGGCAGAAACCATTTATTGACTCTTGACATCTTCACACTCCGCGACCACAAAATCTGAAGACTTTACAAAAAACTTGGGCTTTTAACCCCAAAATTGATCCCAGGGGACCTGTTCCCAATAGTTATCTTGAGTGGAAACTTAGTGGAATAGTGCCTAAATTCATGACAGTGAAAACAATTTATTCTAGGCAACTCTTTCTTCTTCCCCTCTTAAGTAGATTTTTCTTTTGATTGGGATTTCTTCACTTTCCCCTTCTTTTCCTTTCCATCTAAGGCACAATTTTCTTCATCCTTTCTCTTGGATGAAGTCTTGCCTCTGGTATTCTACCTTATTTCCTCTTGTACCAAATCAGACCATATGCATTCCCAATTTGGTAGTTTCTCCCTCCCATTCACCGAATCTTGGTAGTTGTACCAACTCTTGGGAAGGCCTAGAATGTCTAGGCTTACCAAATCATCTTCTACAAAAGTAACACCAACTTGACCAATTTCATCTCAACATTGTGTGAACTTTCTCAAGTACCGTGGAATATTCTCATTCTTCTGCATCTTTATATTTTGAATTTTATCCTGTGATCATTACTATTCTAGAAAAAATATGTCAGTGCTTTCCACATTGCTTACAGAGTTTCTTTCCCATGGAGATTTGAGACAATATGGTCTTTTACTCCCTCCAATATGAGTCTCCTTTCCTTGGATAAACACTTCTTCCATTCTTCTAGATATTTAACATCAGCTACTGCTAATTTCTGCATATCATTATCGATGAATTCCTTTAATCCATTATCTTCTAGCACTGACTCCATGTGGTCCTTCCAATAAATATAGTTTGAGCTTCTCTTAAGGGCATACTCAAGTCTTAGTCCATAGAAATAAATCCTTCTAGCTCTGAAGAATTGATCTTGCAAATTCGATCCTCCTGCAATAACAAATTTGAAATTTATGCTCTACTATGAATCCTGCTCTGATACCATGTAGGAATTAATGTGTAGATTCAAAATTGCTCATGAAAGTTACTAGATAACAAGACTCAAAGCTACTCTACTGATCTACGGAAGCTAATTCACAATATAGAATAAAAATCTTAGACATGCAAAAGGAAGAATCACACATGCACAAAGATTTATCTAGGGGAAAACAATTTCTCAAAACTCCTTCCTACATGTATTGTATGAATCAGAGAATAGAGATGAAATACATATGCTTTCTTAAGCCTGAGCACACCCTGCAAGTGTATTGTCTATCCATATTTCTAACTAACTGACCTTGTCCAACACTTAGCCAATTTTAAAGCCCTCCAAGATCCTATTTCTTTTCATTATTCCTTGAGGAAACTAGCCCCTATTATTTAGGAAATTCCCTCTATTGAATTACGTAATACCTCTAGGTCCTTCCTCTGACTGCATGCACCACCTATACACATTGGAATAGTCTACAATGGATTTTAAACTTCCTTTGAATGTCTAAATCAACTGGGAAACTTGAATTATCTAAATGCAAAAATTATTTTGGGCCGATTGATCAGTTAACTAGTTCATCACTATGTGTGGTTGAGGTTCCACTTCCACAACTTTACCTCCACTAGTTCTTCTAACAATTAGAACTATTTTAACTTATTTTAACTCAATTGAACTAAAACAGATTGCTACAAATTAACAATCAATCATACTGAACTGAACACAAGCTTCCTAAACTCGAATTAGCTGAGTTAAATGAGTGACAAGTGCCAAGTCACCTCAGTTCATTACCTCCAATATTTCTACTGAAATGGAAATTTGAATTTTCTTTAGTTTGACCACAAAAAAGTCAAACAAATATTTTCTTGCTATATTTTCAACACTCTCTCTTAGCAAGAAATGGATTATCAACCACCCCTATCCTACACCTATGGAACTCGAACTTACCTCTTGAAAAATCCTTTGTCAAAATGTCAGCATTTTGTTCCTCGATTAAATGTACCGCAACAACATAATTTGCCTCTACACACAATCCCGTTAATGGTCATACCTGATATCAATATGCTTGTATTGATCATGAAAAATAGGATATTCAGAGAGCTTGATACAACTCTGATTATCATAGTAATCACAGTTGGATGCATCATCTGACCAAACAATCCAACAAGTATCTTTCTCATCTAGATCACCTCACATGATGTTTGACTTACAATCATGCATTATGTTTTTTTCAAGTTGAGTGCCATATATATTTGCTTCCTATTTTACCAAGAAATCGCTATGGACCCTACACTAAAAATACCACCTCATGTACTCTTTCAATCTGATGGATTCCCTGCCTAAGGAAACATGGAAAAAAAATCATAGACATGCAAAAGGAAACATCACACATGCACATATATTTATCTAGGGGAAAGCAACTACTCAAAACCCCTTCCTATTTATATTGCATTAATCAAAGAATAGAGATGAAATACATATGCTTGTTCAAGCCTGAGCACACCCTGTAAGTGTATAGTCTACCTCTCTACCTAACCGATTGGCTCTGACCAACACTTAGCCAATTTTTAATCCCTCTAAGCTCTTATTTCCTTGCACTGTTCCTTGAGGAAATTAGCCCCTATTATTTAGGAAATTCCCTCTATTAAATTGCGCAATTCCTCTAGGTCCTTCCTCTAACTGCATGCACCACTTGTACACATTGCAATAGTCTACAATTGATAGTACACTGCCTTGGAATCTCCATATAAACTCGATGACTTGAATTATCTACATGCAACAATTATTTTGGGTCAATTGATCAGTTAATTGATTGATCACTGAGTGTGGTTGAAGTTACACTTCCACAACTTGACCTCCACTAGTTCTTCTAACAGTTAGAACTAGTTTAATTGACCATAACTCAATTAACTCAAATAGATTGCTACAAGTTATCAATAAATCATATTGAACTGAACTCAAGCTTACCTGACTCGAATTAACTGAGTTAACTAAGTGACAAGTTCCATGCCACTTCAGTTAACTACCTCTAAGATTTATGCTGAAATGGAAATTCAAATTTTCTCTAGTTTTACCAAGGCTAAGTAAAATTGAGATTTTCTTGTTGCATTTTCAACATGCTTTTATATGAAATCTATACCAATGGAAGATACTCTTCCCACTTTCGTTGCTGATGCATGACATACATCCTCAACATGTCCTCAAGAATCCTATTAAACCTCTATGTTTGTCCATCTGTAGGTGGATGATAAGTTGTAATAAAGGCTAAATATATCCCCAAACCTGCAAATAACTCTTTCCAAAACCTGGAAGTGAACTTGGCATATCTATCTAATACAATCTTCTTAGGAACACCATGCAATATCACTATATCTCTGATGAAAATCTGAGTTGTCACTAGTTGAATTCGAAGAATTAACTACAATGAAGTGAACTACCTTACTTAACTTGTTGACCACAGTGGTTATGGAATCATGATGTCTAGATTCCTTTGGAAAACTTGTGATGAATTCAATGAAAATGACCTCCCATTTCTCTCCCATTTCCACTCTGGAATTGAAATTGGATGCAATAAGCCACTTGCATGCTTACACTCTGCTTTTACCTATTGACAATCCAAACACCTCACAACAAACTCAACCACCTTTTTCTTCAAGTTTGGCCAATTCTTCTATTTATTAACTATTTTCAATGTATTCAGATATCTCATGTGACCTTAATATGGCTTAACGTGAAACTCCCTCAAGATAATTTTATTGAGCTCGTTGTCATCTGGCACATAAATGTTGTTCCTGGATCTGGCCAATCCATCTGTCGTGAGATGATACTCCTCATCCTTATCACCTACACCCTATTGTTGTAGCCTATGGTTTAGTTGTTGATAGTTGTCATCATGTTGTCCTTCTTGTAAAATCTACTCTTGCAAGTCTATTTGATCCAAAATTATGTGGTAATGCAATAGAATACAAATATAAACATAAACACAAACATGCAACAAAAATAAATATTATTTTCATTAATATCAATGAATTAAAAGATGCTTACAAGAAGAATGGAAATAAAATAGCTCAGGGGATGGTAACTAATCTCCAAGAATATATGTGGTAGCTACATGCCTCTAAACTATGTTACAATGAGGCTAAAGGGAATTTTTGTTATTGAACAACAAAGGGAAACCCTACAAAACCAAAACCCTAACTATAGGAGATGGAATGCCAAGATTTTGTGGGCCTCATTGGCATTAGTTGGGAAACCAACTTCCCGAGCTTGTAACTTGGCCATATGATCTCCGTTTGGCACATATGATCTTGTTTAGGGGGTTAAAACAACTCCAGAAGTTCAGGACCCGAAAAATTGCTAAAAATAGTAAATAATGCTATAATCAAGGAAACTGATAATACCATATGGAGGTCTAGGTGGAATAAGCAAGTGGCCACCAATATCCTCCCAGATCACTGTCCCATAAGAACTCACTACTGCAATGTGATTCACCTGCACTCTTCTACTAAGAGCATCTACAACCATGTTCTCCTTACCCTTATTGTACCTTATCTCAAAGTCAAACTCATTGAGCATAACTAACCACCTAGATTGCTTGGCATCCAGATTTGGTTGGTCAAATAAGTATCTTAGCCCACTGTGATCACTCATCAAAATGAACCTCTTGCCAAAAATATAATGTCTCCACATCTTCAAGGCATGAATAATTGCTACCAACTCAAGATCATGAGTCACATAATTCTACTCATGCTCATTTAGATTCCTTGAATCATAGAATATTACATGTCCTTCTTGCATCATGACTCCACCAAGTCCTCTTTTGTAATCATGTGTACATACCACAAACTCTTTATTTGGATCTGTGATCTTTGAAACTAGAGCATTTGTAAGCAACTTCTTCAACTACTCAAAACTAGATGAACATTCCTCTATCCATTCAAATTTCTTTTCTTTCTTCAGTAAAGATGTAATAGGATAGGAAATCCATGATAAGTTCTTGTTGAACTACTTATAATAACCTGCTAGCCTCATGAATGATCTAACCTCATCCACATTCCTAGGGGTTTCCCACTCCATGATAGCTTTGATATTTTCTAGGTCCACTGGTATACCTTCCTTGCAAACCACATACCCCAAGTAATGACTTATGTCTTAAATAAACTGCACTTACTAGGTTTGGCATACAACTAGATCTCTCTTAGGAATATCAAAACTATTGTTAGATGTTTTGCATGCTCTTCCTCATTCTTATAATATATCAGTATGTCATTAATGAATACTATCACAAATTTTTCCAAATAAGGACGCAGCACATTATTCATCAAACACATGAAAGTATTTGTAGCATTAGTCAAACCAAAAGGAACCACAACAAACTCATAACATCCATACCCAGTCTGGAAATAAGTCTTGTATATGTCATCTTATTTTATGCATACCTGATGATATCCTAATCTCAAATCAATCTTTGAGAACAATATTGCTCCCTTCAACTGATCAAACAAGTCGTCAATCTGCAGCAAAGGGTTCTTTTTCTTTATCGTCACCTTGTTCAACTCTCTATAGTCAATGCATAACCTAAGAGTACCATCCTTTTTCTTCACAAACAACATAGGTGCACCCGTAAGTGATAGACATGGCCTAGTGTATCCCTCGTCAAGAATTTCCTTAAGGTTCAACTTCAATTCCACCAACTCTATAGTGTTAATCCAATAAGGTGCCTTAGATATTGGTGTTTCTCCCAAAATCAACTCAATAGAAAACTACACTTCCTTGTGATGTGGTGTTTATGGTGCTAGACCCGCTAACATTTTAGGGGATCTCCCCAGTAAGAAGTCCCGACTAGACCTCAGACTGTTTGGATTAGGAGTCCCAATAGTGGGTAGTACAGTAGTACCTTGACTATGGTAGCGCGAAGAGGTAAGCGTGATATCTTTGTCAAAATAAAGTGTGTGACCTTGCAGTGAGTCAAGTGAGATGCCTGGGGGTTCTAACACATGGAGGGGAAAAATAAATGTGTCCCTTAGAAGCCTGTAATAGTATGTAGCCTAACAGGAACACATGATTTGAATGACATCACAAGCTAGAAAGAAGAATAATCGACAATCCAAATTGATAGGTTAAACCAAAAACACGACTTCAACAAGATTCATATAATCATATACAGAATAGTTCATACATAAATTCATAAGTTACACAACATACATTTCTAAAGTAACTAGAATAGTCAAACTACAATAACAACATATGCATGAAGATGTGCTAGCTCTGTTATACTATATAAAGTGAAAGTTCCATCCATACATACATGTTTTACATCCACTAGCCCTAATAGTGGAGAATTACATTCAATACCCCCTGCTCCTCCAAAGAGATGTACTCGCTCTACACTATGGATAAGTCAATTCTCGTCACAATACTCTCAAAGCCCTCTCTAAGAAATGCCTAGCAAAATCTTGGCTCCCAAAAGCATGTTCTATGAGTTATGAGGTTCTATTTATAACAAAGGGTGGGGTGACCATTGACATTCCCCTGTATGACTCTTGGACCACCCTCATGACTCTTCAACTTCATTACATAACTCTTTACATTACATATGACTATTTGCATTCCCCTAATGACACTTGGAATTTCACTTTACATCATGTTTACAATAATAATGCATTTTCCACATATACCCATGTGGGACAAAAATAGGATTGAGTCAGCTAGATAAGACAACACTAAGACTCAGACGGCTGTGGAAATACCAACTCATCAACATCCTCTCTTTGATCTTTGGTGATGAACTGATTCCAAGATTGGTATTGCACAATGGTGTCTGTGTAGTGTTTGATGATGTATTTCTGGAAATGAACTCTTGCATCCATCACTTCTAGGTATATTGATATGGAACCTCTATCCAACTTGCCCTGTAACATGCACAACTTAGTCTTGAGCATGACAGGACCGAAGACATATCTCTCATGTTCTCTTTGTTGATTTGCAAATCTATGTTGGTGGCCATGTGCATCAACTAATCAAAGTATGTGCTAAGCTCTAGTCAGACTTGGTTCTTCTCTTTTGTTTCAGTGAGTGTTCCAATTGACAATGTGTCGTACTTTCTCACTATGAAATCCAAACTCCTGAACAACTTTGTGTACGAAGCCTCAATATTGGTGATGAACAACGAGAGTTCCTCATAATTACATATCAAACTCTGGATGCATGATTTGTTCAACTCTACCTACAACTTCATCATCTTGTGTAAGTGAAGTGGGGCTCCCTTGTACCTCATTGTCCATGTCTGTACATGATCAACAATGGCATGTATGTTTGTGAGTGTGTGCACTATCTTGATGCAACACTGCTGATGATCATGTAGATGGAGAATTTTTTGTGCATAGTGACAAACCTATCATACAGTCTCCACATGACCGTCTCAAGAGTCGATACTTCAGCAAGTATCACTTTCTTCATCTCTTCTCTGGCAAATCCTACTGATTGTTCCTCTCTCTGCATGGCTGCTTGCAAGTCCTTATCCATGCACTCATTTACTGCTATCAAGTACTTCACACTTGAGTTCGTGGCTATGGCATAAGCCCTTGTAGCATCGCCCAAGGCAGTTGGATGTCTTCACACATCTGACACAATCACCTATTCTTCAAAGTGTGTAGGTGATGCATGCTCATCTAGGATTTCTTCTCTACGTGCCTGTACAACTTTGTGTTGTGACTCATCAAAGGCTATGTTGCACACATCTGTTCCGGGATCATCCTCAAGGAGAATAGTATCCCCTTGTTCACTTTAGACTTTCTCTAATGTTAGAGCTAGTGAAGCCTGTGGAGTGACCTTGGTTGCTTTTGGCATGAGGTTAGTGTCCTAATCCTGTTCCGACTGTACCATCTCTATGTCCATCGATTCTAATATCAGCTCATCCTGTTGAGCAATTCCCTATTCTTGTGGATGCTCACCCTATTCATCATCTTCTGCTGGTGGATCTGAGTCTTCAACCTGTATCAACGTAGTTTGCGTTGTCTGAGCGCCTTGCACTTCCTCTTGTTCCTGTCCCTACTACGCTTCCTGTTCTCTTTTGTGTAGCTCTTGTTCTTCTTTGCGCTTGTGCTCTACTTCTTGCAACTTTCTCTTTGTCTCTTCCAATCTTTTCTTATCTCTCCTTTTTTGTGCTCCTCTCCTTTCGCGTTGTCTTCTCTTTGAATCAATCTCCAAAGCTACTCTATCAACAAGTGGATCTTCCTAAACTTGTAGCTTTGCTCCACCTCTATGCTTTCGGCAATATTCCTCTTTCCTTTGTCTTGCGCATGTTTTCTGCTTCTTGTTGTTATTGTTGCTACTCCCTATGGTGTTGTTGTCATGAGTGCTACCTCAATAGATACACTCTAGGAGAACCTTGAAACATACATTCACAGCATTCTCTGAAGGTGTCCATGCCCAACCCATGCCAGGAAACCGTTAACAGGCACAGATTTCAACGAGCAGGTAGGCGGAAATGAAGAATCTTGCTTGTTGATTCTTGGGTGGACTCTGGGCATTTGATACATGCACTTTCAACTGAATATTCAACATGTCGAACCAATTGAAGGCTTTCCTTCACTTGCCAACTGATCCAACATAACAACCCAACTCCGTGGGAAGGTATCTGTACTCTCTTGGCCATACAAGTGACATGCAAAGACGACCAACAGTTGGTAAGCCTTCCTGAGTGTCTTTGTCTTATATATCTGGTTGGGTGTCATTCTGAACTTTGATGGCTCCCTTACCCAACACTTCAAGATGTCTCTTGTATTCACGTTGTTGTTGGGAGTCTAGAATGGTGCATCCATCCTGTTCGCTGGCTACGAAAAATGATACATCTATTGATGATCCTCTACCCTAAAGGTAGAAAAGCTCTACTCCACTGACACTACTCAGTATCATCATCTTAGGATTAGTGTGTGAGACAATTTGGTGGATCATGCCTGTGCACGGGAATGTGGGATACCTGCATGCAACCTTGTACAATCCTGACTTATGAATGTTGACATAGACATGATGGTCCTCCATATTCTCCAAAAAAGTTCCTGCGGATATAGTGTTGATGTCTTTCCATGTGATCTTGATGTCTTTCTCAATGAATAGTGGTGTTTTTGCATAAACGAGCAAGCTCATAGACACATATTAACCACATATACAGTACTTCTTTCAACTGTGTCCTTTAATCCAGCTCTCTTGGAGGCCACATTATCTGTACTGCTGAGATGTTGCTCAACACCTATTGTACCTAGAGACAGAGAAGACACTCACAGCAAGCCAATATTAGCTAAAAAACATAAAGCAACTTGGGAATCAATCATGCAACAAACTAGGTGACTGTTGGGCAAGATTACGCAGCATCGACTCTGAGAGGCTGGGAGACTGGTAGCTGGAACTACACATTGCGCAATCCGAGCTGCTAGTGATGCCTACTACTAACTAGAACTGCACAGAGTGCAGTCTAGATAGGCTTACTATGGAATGGAACTGCACAATGTGCAATTCAGTCTAGCTGGGTTACTGGATAGAACTACGCATTGCGCAATCCCATTGGGCAAGACTGGGCACTGTCTCCCAGGGTTGCGCAGAGCATAGTTGGGAACCAATGCTAGGTAGCCTCTATGCAATTCCTAGAGGCAAGGCAAAACATTGACTTCCAGGAATGCGTAGTGCATGCCGGGAAAAGCAAGATCTAGGCCAAGGTAGCCCAGATCTACCCAAGGGCAACCTAAAAACGAGAAGGAATGAATGAGTGTGGAAATATGGTGTAGATATGAGTAAATAGACATGCATTCAATCCAAGAAAGTGCATAAATCAGTGAAATAGAAAAACAACAAAGCTCATGAAGAGAATCGTTGCAATGGTGACCATCAGTGCAGAAATAGGGTTATGCATGCAACACTAAGGAAATGCAATGAAAAACTTGAAACAACACTTCTACAAGTTAAAATACATTGAAACATCAATTCTCATTCAATAAAACAAGGAAAACAACACTCACACAAGCCAAGAAATAAAAAGCGACAGAAAAAGCGACAAAAGACATGAAAAGAAAAACTTACCCGGAAAAGTTGTGCCGACTATGCTGAAGGTTCCTAGATGCCTTGGGAATGTTAGAGCTCCAACATCGAATGTGAAGAATGATCTCTAGGGTGTCAATTAAATAGATTTGTTAGATTTAGGGTTTATGATGTGCATGCCACAAATATAGGAAAAAGTGACACTTGGCGGGAAGTTTCTAAAATCGATTTTGCATGTAACTCCTAGTGCTAAAAATAGATCCCTAAAATCTAGGGATGATTTTTCACTTTTTGATTTTTCCTCTTTTGGGAAAATATATCATGCATGCAAGGAACAATTGTGTTGTTCTATAGGGAACCAAGCAACCTACCAGCACATGCAACAGACAACCACTGAAGGGAAGCTTGTGTGATGTTTATGGATTGAGTGGATCTGGCTGTCTCACAAGTTCTGAGCAATTTCCCAAAGCAAGGTTGGTTTCCTACTGGGTCAGTGCAATTTTGAGCCTCAGCTCACTATCAGGATGGTTTTTTTTCAATTTTCCATAGTTAGGCTGGGCTACCTGCTCTGCACAATTTTCCATAGCAAGGTTGCTGGCCTGCTCTGCACAATTTTCCAAATAAAGGTTGTTGGCTTGATCTACACAATTTTCCAAAGCAAGGAAACTGCTGGGATGCTCTACACAATTCCTAAGTGCAAGGCAACTGCCCTCTAGGATTGCATAGTTTTCCTAGACAACACAAAGACCGGATGTGAACCAAGTTGTTGGTCAGCTTATGGTTAGTCGACAGAACAAGTAAGTGAACACAAGTTGTTAAGTGAAAGATAAAATCAAATGAAACACAAGTACCTGAGCAGTATAAGATGGTTGCTAAGATTTCAAGGAGGGAGCCTCCAAAATGAAGTGAAGGAAAATTTTTGGAGGGTGGTTGTAGCTGCTACAACAGGTGGTAACGTTGAGATATCTACTGGAAATACATCCTGAAACTATTGCAAAACTGGATACCTCTTCAAGAATTCAACATCCTCATCATCCTTACACTTTTCACTAGAAATATGAACTTCAAATAATACGCATCCTTTCCTACTACTGCGCTTTTTCTACATAGTTATAACCATTCTCACTAACGTAGGCTTCTTCTTACCCTATAAGATTCAATTTTCTCCATCATCATGAAGCACTCAATAACCTTATCATAGCAATCTACCTTAGTCCTATGAATTTACAAGAAGTTGATACCTAACAACATATTGTATGATCCTAACAGAAGCACATTTAGATGTGCTAACGTAGACATACCATTTAGCTCAAATAGACAAGATCTCACCCAATGATGAACTCTTTTTTTGGTACCTTTATCCAACTACACCAACCAAGAATCTAGATGCACTTCTTTATTCAAACAACACTTATCCACCAGGTAAACACTCATATAACTATACCTAGATATAGAGTCAATCGAAATAGAAACAACTTGATCACAAAGCTTACCTTCCATATTGATAATAGGTGTTTGATGATAAACTTGTCTATTATCCAATGTTGCTTAAATATGAAGAATATGCGCTCCAAAATCCCCAACTGTCGGTGCCTCTTGAGCACTGTAAATTTGAGGTCTTCCACACTGATGTTATGGACAATCTC
Source organism: Pinus tabuliformis (assembly GCA_031772625.1). Lineage (NCBI taxonomy): Eukaryota > Viridiplantae > Streptophyta > Pinopsida > Pinales > Pinaceae > Pinus > Pinus tabuliformis. The sequence continues at coordinate 1,797,694,641 of CM062816.1, read as the reverse complement.
TCCTGTGATGATCCTTGCCACAAGTCCAACATTGCAATGGATTCCTTCCATCACCCTTATTCTACTCCTCCGACAGAAATCCCTTTCCTTCGTCAACTCCATTTAACTTCTTGTACAGTGTTGCATTCTCTTTGTTACCTGCATCCTGAGGTCTTCCTCGCTTCTTATCCCACTTTCCTTTAGTCTGGTCATTACCTTTCCAAACCTACTTAGGTTTCAAATTATGCTTAGATTCCTCATAACAATGCTTCAACTTCCCAATTACTTCCTCCTATGTCCAATGCTCATCATACACACTTTGATCTTTAAATGCTAATGGAAATCCACTAAGGAATCTTCGAACCTTCGTATTCTCATCCTTAAGATATGGTACATACCTAAACAACTCCAGAAACTTAGTCATGTACTCTTCATCTATCATAGACCCAATCTTCAACTCGTAGAACTCCTTAGCCTTGTTTTCATAGTATCTCTCTAACAAATAATTCTTCTTGAAGAGTCTCTTAAACTCATGCCAACTCGACTCCTCTGTCTTGATACCCTAACACGCTTCACATCTTCCCATGAGATGTCCTCTTTCCTTTTGAGACTAAACATAGCTATCTTGTCCTTCATGTTTTCTGTATAATCATGCAACTTAAAGAACTTCTTCATCCCAAGTATCCACGCTTCTGCATATTTTGGTTTCTTCAACTCTCCATCAAAGGTAGGAAGCTTGGCTTTCTTGAAATAATTCGGTAAGTGAGTCTTGTCACTCTTCATGTAAGGATGATAATGATGGTGACCATGTTGTCTCTATGATCTAGAACTAGAATAGAATCCATAATCACTACCTCTCATATCAGGTGTATCCATCCATCTACCACCTCTAACTGTGTCATTCCTATTTGACTTGTGTCCTCCATGAACCCTACTACCATATTCCACATTTGTAATTTCCTCCTACCCATAATTTATTTATGGTTTTCCCTGTCTTGGTAAATATTATAAGCTTTGAAGGATCACTAAATTGATCTATCTTTGCTTTTCATGTGCCCTGGAAATTATTTCTTGTGATTGAATTATCATGTCATTATCTTCCTTGCAACTTCTGGTTTCTGCTTTCAAACTTATCAATGTATTTGCTATGTCAGGTGAGTACTCATCGCCATGATGTTAATTTGATCTATAAGGAGAGTCACGCGTTCTGTAGTCCATCATTATGCTCATCATCTTTGATCTTCTTCCTGCAAACATACCATGTCAGAGAAACCAAATATAAATATGATCAAACATACATTAGTGAAGTTCAAGGGAGGCTATCTCGTTTTCACAATCAATCCTAATTCTCTCTATATACCTATTTCAAGGGAGCAATATATACCTATACATGCATATATATATATATATATATATCTATATATATATATATATATATATATATATATATATATATATATATATATATATATATATATATATATATATAGATATATGTATATATGTATATATGTATATATGTATATATGTATATGTATATATATACATATATATATATGTATATATATATATATATATATATATATATATATATAGGTATATATATGCATGTATATATATATACATATATACATATAGATATATATATAGATATAGATAAAGAAATCAACATATCAATTGTATCAATATCAACATCATCAACCTCAATAATGACCATCATAATGCATGCATAGCTAACATATTGATAACTAGCATGCATGCATAAAAATCACACCTAGCCCATCAAGTCCAAGTGGTTGAACCTAGAGGCTCTGATACCACCCTATAACCACCTCACCCCATATTTACCCTCTTTAATCTACTCACCAAGGTAGACATGAGATGAGGGTTATTATGTAACACCCAATCTCTAAGATGAACTTATGGAGAATGGGGTCTAGATGCCTAGAACTGACTACAAACACCCAGTGACATGCGATCACACTGTTATCATCCTAACTTGACCTAACACTATTTATTTTCAGTTTCATTTCCTTAAATTTAACTGAACTTTATATTTGTGGCATTTTTTTCGAGTTCTAAACTGCTGAGATTATTTCGAGGGCCTAAATGACGTTTTCACAAAAAAGGTGAAATCAGAAAAGCATCCAATCTTCTTTCATGAATTTTTTTCTCGGCCTCTTCATGGAGATATTTGAAACGAGGTATTATGATAGTCAAACAGATATCATATTCCAAAGTTGCGACTCCAAGAAGTTGGAGGTCTAAATTACTCATTTATAAAAACAATTTGTGTACATAGCACCCGTAGGTTATAAACATATATCTATTCACTAATTCAATAATCTCACCAAAGAATCATCAAGAAGGCTCTATGTCCTCTCCACATAGTTTCAACAAATCTTATTAGTTTATACATTCATCAACTGATCAATAACTAAACAATTCATGACAAGAGCCACAAATGGTACACATCATATAACCAACATATAACAAAAAAAATAACCAACATAAGAATCATGGAAACTAAGCTTTAAAATCACCAATGCAATGACTACAAGTATACATGAATCATAGTAGGAGAATAGCTCGTATTAATATATCAAAATACCAAGCAAGTCAAGGATTTCCACATACCACCTGACCATAGATTGGGCTGAACCAAATCTCTTTTTCATCTAATCACCCCTGCACCATATTCCAATCATGAATGTGTTATCTCATGGAATTAACCAAGACAAAACCAAACCAGGGCTTCCAGAGGCCAAACCACCTCAACCCTCAACCATAGTGGTTCCACATATATGGTTGGACATCACTAATACCAACTAGATTGGTGTTTACCCAAGTTGTCTAGGGCTCCAGGAACTAGTAACTCAACCCACATCCCTATAGGGCTTCCTGTGTGTTTGTCCAACCCAACTCTAGTGACTAGTAGCTCAATCAACCAAGAGCTCTAGAGATTTTCTCCCAACCTAGGCTCCAAGACTAGTAACTCAACCCAAGTTTTTCTAGGGCTTCTAGAGTGTTTGTTCCAACCCACAACGATAAGGAATTATGAGCACCAATAAGAAAACATTCAAGTGGAAAACTCACAACACCATGGCTATCCAGGAAATAGAAATGGAAGGCTAAATCCACTATCATTCCAGGAAATCCTCCATGCTAATGACAACATACAACCAGAAAATCACATGCATATACCATGCATCCATAAATCAACAAGGAAATCACATATGCAACTTGTTACCTACAAAACAATCCAGTTGTAGTTTATTGATCCAATTGTTCCCTTGTGCTTTCCTGCTTCCCTTTGTCTTCTTTCTCCAAATCCAATGTGTGCCAAAGTGCTCCAAGATTTCTCTAAGTGTACGAGTGTGAGAGAGTGAGAGGATATAAAAGAGCTCCAAAACCAAAAGGACAAAAGGTTGTGAACTGATCCTCATAAGTCTTTTTATCATTGAGGCCTCTATTTTCTTCATTTTCCTCTATTTTTCCTTCAATTTTCCTCACATGCAATTATGTGACCTTTCACCTTCCTTTTCTCCTATTTTCCATTATTTTCATAAATAAATGCCAGTTAATTCCACTTTGACTTTTCCAATTGATCAGGCGCTCAATATTTAGCTCAAAAATCAAAGTTCTCAGAATGGCTTGAAACCTGAATGATCGCATCCATCTCGAAAAAATGATCCTAACACAACTTGTTTCACTGAAAATTGAGTTTGTATGAGGAATTTATTGAGTTCTATCTGCTTTTCTAACCAGGCAAAATTTTGCAAAAAAAATTGCCCAGTCCCTACACAGTCAGCAGTCCATACTACTGACGTGGAAAGTGACTAGGCAGGGTCAACTTCAATCAACATTCAATCATGCTTCAACAAGTGTCAAGTTTTTATTGGGTTTCAAATTGATGATGTGGAAGGTTATTAGTGGTTTGAATTAGACCAATGAGGAGGGGAGAAGTGGCAAGCCCGAAGGCCACCACATGTCCCTCCCTAAAGGTCAGGCTCGGCGCAGTGTAACAAAATTTTAAGGAAGCGTAGGGGTTCGACCCCATGACCTCCTATCCATAGACCAAAGCTCTCTACCACCTCTGCTATCGCATGTTTCTTACCACTATAGTTCACCGTATGTATTTGAATTATAATGTGTTGAGGGTTAGCGGTTGGGGGGGGGGGGTAGCCCTCCCCATGTGAACACATAACAATAGCAGTTACAGTTACCACAACCTCCGGTGGTTACAACGTTGTGACGGTTAATGACATGTGAACGTGCCAACAGTTAACACCAAACAATTAATACTTCGGTGACTCCAACATAAACCACGACCTCGACGGTTAGCGCAAACCATGTGAACGCATTACTTCGACGGTTAAGGTTAATGTGGAGGTTAGTTAAACTGATGGTAAATGTGACACATGTGTCCACAAAACCCATTAGCGCTAACGATCAGCCACAAAACCGTGTGTAGTGTGCTAATCTTCAATTTAATCGCAATTAAATTTAATTAATCCTCCAATTAACTATAGTTAACTTGGCATATTTTTGGCAGACTCCGCTATTTTCGGAACTACCCCTAGAATTGGTGGCCTTAACTGGAGTTCTTCTAGGATTGGAGGAGAATTTTTACGGAAAAACTATTTCAACCATAACTAGAGCATTGTTCGACCTAATTGAGCTTAGGAAAAGGTGTTCCTAGTTAATTTTGAAATTATGAACAGATTGGTGCAGGTATCAGGGGCAGTAGAGCTTTCTAAACAACATTTTTTCCCATATTGAGCTAATATAGAAGCCCAAGCCATGGAAGTTGGACCAAGGAGATGTAGCCTAGGAGGGGTGAACTCCTTCATTAAAACACTTTTTTATGTGTCTATTTGATGGTTTGATGTACTTTTTATTATTGTTGTTCAACACTTGTCTTTTAAGCTAATTTTCTTATGAATGTCACATTAAAATTGATGAAATTTCCCTATTTACATACACAAACAACCTAAGGAAACCTATGCACAAGAAGCAATGAACAAGCATTTGTTTATAAATCTATAATTGGAATTAGCACAACAAAACTAACATTCAATAACAGATCACCAATTTCCATAGCCATTTATAAATCATAAGTGATACCCCATCAGTATGTTTTGCCCAACATTCATCTTGGAATATGTGTCCCATCTCCTTGGTATTATTTTTTCCTTTATTAACTTTATTACATGAACCTTTAACCTGGGGCTATTACATACGTAGTGTTCTTGAGTCTAAGTTGCTTGGTCTTATTGGTGTCCTGCAGTTTACTGTTCAAGGGATTTCCTACTTTCTATTAACGCTCTCAATCACTTTATCATATGTCCTTTTGACTTAAGTTAGCCTACCTGTTTTTGTATACTATCTCCAAAATCAATTGCTTTACTATCATTTCATGTTGATTGATGTGGGACTCATAATTTCCCACCATCGAAAAATCCCTTCCTATTGACTTCAACAAATTATCTAGGAAGTGGGTTGAGAAACATCACAGTACCATGGAGCTTGTAGTCATCAGTGGTAATTTTATGTGTGTTTGATCGAGGGTTTTCATAATTGACTCCCAATTGAGCGATTCTATGAGTATTATATGTCAACTCCTTCTTTCACACTCACTATATTATGTTGATCATCTTGGAGACAAACATCCTTATCGATGTCCTTCCTCATTTCTATTAATGGTTTCCATCATTAATCGGTAATCAGATGAATTCTCACATGTTTGACATCAACTCATTCATTCAGATGTGTAGAATTATGCAATTTCAGGATGGTGATGAAGACCTTGGGATGAGTCTTATATCACCCAACCTTGTTTCCTCTCCCAAGCTGCGTATTTTGTTTATGCAGACAACTTATATTAGACTATTTACACTAAGACATAGATCCACATTGTACTTTCTAGTGGACATGATTTTTCATGGATCCATAGTGTACTAATCTAATTTAGCTACTAATCATGAGAATGCTTGAATCAAGATATGATTTATATATCTGACATATGTTTGATGTTGTTTGCAGGCATCCTTTGGTTCCAACAGTCTAATTACTCTCTCTCTTTGACAATTTTATAAATTACTTTAGCCATTTCCCTCTTCTCTAACCTCACACGTTGGGGGGCATATATTATTTCTAGAAATACCTACTCATTATCTCAAAGTAGACTACTAAACTTTTGGCTAAAATGCACCTCTTTCTCTGGCCCATTTAAGACTATAACATGCCCTTAACTCCTAACCAGGTGTTTTATATCATTGGTCACCTAGTATGCAACCTAAGTTACCCTAACCAGTAACACTCTATCTCTTTTTCTAACCTATGTTACCATAATCTCATGTAGCTAGGAGAAAAAAAGCAGAGTTAACTCACTATGACACCCTTGTTCATTTAAGGAAACTCTAAATATGTGGAATTTGATCACCTCAACCTCATATATAGATTGTTCATAAACAAACAAAACACTACAAAGCAAATAAAAGCATTAAATCATGAGGTAACATCCTCCACCACATAACTTTTGCCAAAATTGCACTAAAAAGACACTAACAGTCTTCATAGCCTCCATTTGCCTATAAATTAAGGGCTAGTCCATTGAGAAAGGGATCATAATTCTATGTGTTGTTATGTTATTGAGATCTTCTTTAAGAGAGAGAGAGTATTGGAGCTAGGAGTTGGAGGAGGTTCTGCTACAACTTCATATATGGTTGTAATCTTCCTTCTATTGATATATATATATCTATATATCTATATATATATATATATATATATATATATATATATATATATATATATATTGTTCTTCATTATAAACTATTTTGAAATGATATTTTATATCATTCTTAACTAATTGCATTTTGGAAGCTTATGTTATCAGGTTTTATCTAGTAATGTGCACTTTTTTATCTATTATGGTTTCGATTGACAATATTATTATGCTGTGAAGGTTTGGTTTGTTCTCTTTTGTGTGTAGGATTAGCCATTGGATCTAGTTGGGATTGCTTCTCAACTACACTAACAACTCTAAATGATCTACATAGAAAGACAATTAGGTTCTCCCTTAACATTTCTTTGTCAATATCACTTTACTTCTCACATTGTTGAATGGGTCAAGTCTTAGGATAGTAAATCCCTTACCCTATTTGTCTCAAGTTTCCAGGAAAACCTGGAAGGGTTATTGTTTGTCCAATTAAGCAGTATTCCCTATACAAGTGCCTATGAACTTACTAAATGTGATGGAAACCCACTCACATTTCCCCAAAAATGGGCTCTATCTAAAAAAGTAATACACTTAGCATCCCACTCACATGTGCGTTATAACTTTATATACCATGTTTTTTTTCCTTTGGTGTGCTAGTTTTCCTTTTTCTTCTCTTGGTTAGTTCTGGTTATTTTCCTCATGCTTATCTCTTTCCATGGATGTCTTCCTTACCATCACCTTACATTGGCTATGTGGATGGTGCCAGTCATCACACTTGACACATTGTATCAGCCACCAAGGTGCTCTATTCGCCTTCCTAAAATCTCCTTAGTTTTAGTAGAGTCTTCCTTGGTCATGCTATCAATAATGTCATTGAGTACATTGTTATTATTGTACTCCTTTCAAAGTCCATCACCCTCGACTTCTATCACTTAGTGGTTAGGTTAGATTCCCAATTCGTGGTTATGCATCATAATAATATATATAGCATTCAGAGTCCCATGTTGTTTTATGGGTTTTTGAGGGTCCATATTTTGGAACATTATTTTGAGTTTATTATTTATGAACATATCCTGAAAGAATCTAATACATTAGCTAAATCATTAGAAAACTATGTGTTGGATTGGAATTTGTCACATTAATTGTATTTACAAGCATGTGTGTACATTTCCACAAAACATTTACACAAAAACATCAACAATGCCTAAAAAACCAAAAAGTGTGTGTTTGTCTCTCTCTCTCTCTCTCTCTCTCTCTCTCTCTCTATATATATATATATATATATATATATATATAGATAAGATAAAAGTGGAAAAAAAATTGTTTATGCCTTTTTTCCCAACATTTTGGACTTCAATGCGATTCCATCATTAGGGGATCACAATGACTATTGAGATGGTTTGAAACATGATATGTTTGAACCTATTATTTTCTTTAATAATGGTTTCCATGAGTTGTTGAGTTTTAAACCATCATCCTAGTTCATGGTGTTTTCTCTTTTCTCTATTTCTATAGCTTTTTTACTCTTCTTTCTAGATAGTGATCTTCTTTATGAATGAGTTTAGCATTATCCATGCAAATGTAGTGAGTGGAAGAGCATGCATATTATGTTAGGGCAGATTTTTATGTCTCATCTCTTAAGATGTGTGCCATGTGTTCTTTTAATATGATGCCCATTGACTTTCTTATTTCACCTTTGTATTTTTTGTCGCGTAAGCATGGAATAACATATACTCCTTTTTGTTGTTTTGGGTCAATTAAATCATTGGCCCAGCCAATAATTTTTCTTACGGTGTTTGATATTTGCAAAATGGAGTCATAGAATAGCTAATTTTGAAGAATTTATTACACACATCAACAACCTCTCATAACACATTAAATTCATTATTGAAATTGAAAAATATGACCAACTATATTTCCTAGACATCCTTCTCACTAAGGAAAATGGAAAGCTTGAATACCAGGTCTTATAAAGAAAACTCACACTAATAGTAACTTCATGGAGACTCCCATCACCATCCCAAACAAAAATCTAGAATCATAAAAACCCTAGCAATAAGAGATTCTAGAATATCTGACCCTAAACATTTAAAACATGAACTTGAACATCTTTGCTACAAACAAAAAGAAAACAAAAAACTCTATATAAATCCCTAAAATCACCCTTCCTTACATCCCATTGATAAAATAGCCAAAAGTCTTAATAAATATAACATCAATGTTGCTTTCACCCCCCCCAAAACACCATAAGAAAAATGATTGACTCAATCAAGAATTAAATAGGCCCAAAACAACACAAATGAGTACATGTTATTCCATGCTCATGTGGAAAAGAATACATAAGTGAAATAGGAATTTCAGTGGTGATGAGATTAAAATAACACATGAAAGACATCTTCAGAGATAGGCCATCAAAATCAGCCTTGGAAGAACATGCATGCTTATTCTTTCACTACATTTGCATGGATAATTCTAAACTCATTCAGAAATAAGATCACTATCTAAAAATAAGAATGAATGATCCATTTGGATATTGGTGGCCACTTGCCAATTCCACTTAGACCCCCACCATTGTTTCTTTCAGTTTTTCAGTTTCCTTAATTGTAGCACAGTTTACTATTTTTAACAGTTTTTTCAAGTCTTGAACTTCAGAGCCGTTTTGAGGCCCTAAACGACGTTTTTTGGGAAACCTAGGAACAACATGGGTCCATGGATAGATGTTTCTCTGCCCAAAGTTGTAGTCCTTGGATATATATTTCTAACGAGGTATTGTGCGCATCAAACAAAGATCATATACCAAAGTTACGACCCCAGGAAGTTGATGTACCAATTTACCCAAAACGATGCCCATAGTTTGGTGCTTCATCTCCTAGGGTTAGGTTTTTGGATGCTTAGGGTTTTCCATTATTTCTCAACAATAAATAGGCCTTCAAGCCTCATTGTAACACAGTTCAGAGGCATGTAGCTACCACATCTCTTCTTAGAGATAAGCTACCATTGCCCTAGCTAGTTTATTTCCATTTCTATTTGTAGGCATATTTCAGTATTTTACAGTAATGAAATGAAGTATTATTTCTGCTGCATCTCTGTATGCATGGTTATATCTACAATTTGTTGTGTTCCTATTGTTGGGCATGGAATCCCCCCACAACATGTTTTGGGGCTCAAAGCTCAAGTTTTGGTCAAAGCTTTTGTAAGACTTCGTGAATTGCGGGTGCGGAGCGCGAAGTATAAGATGAGTCATAGGGTTGTCCACCCTAAAATATTGTAATATAATGTAAAGTCATGTCAGCCTACTGGACCATGGGATTGTATAAATATAGCGAGGCTCTAAGTGTAAAGGGAGCAAATTGGAGAGAAGAATAGGAATGGTTCAAGCATAGAAGAAGAGTCTAAGTGTATTGGGTCATAGTAGTAGGAAGAGGCTCTGCAACTGAGTGTGCAAAGGCCTAGTAGAGTCTGCAGCTGAGTGCACGGACCCCTACAACTGAGTGCACAGGGCGATGTCGAGTCTGTAATTAGGATTGAAGAATAATAAATAGAAGTTGATTCTTATTTCTATGTATCTATTGTACATTGCCTTCTTTACGTTTAGACTGTTTTATTTACCATGTGCACTGATATGATTGTTGAATATGTTGTAATAATCATTAGTCTTACCTAAAAAAGTCAAGTAATTATACAATAACAGATTCAATAACAAGGGACTTAGGTATTATACGGGTTGCACCCCAAGTAGGGTTGCGCGGAAGTAGCATCGTAGGTTGCGAAGGATAAAAAATGCGCATAGCAACGGGTCAGATTACAAACCTCCAAAAGCTCATCAGACATCCCCAAGGTGTGGAAACCTGGTTCTAGACCCTCCCATACTACTTCGGGTGAGACCTTAGTCCACGCTCCATGGACTATTGCCGAAAGGGCTAGTAGTACCGAGATTTTCTTGGCTAAATCACCTTTGAACCTGGGTCAGGCCCATACAAGCCAACAAATGGATCTGTTGCTAGGACCGGGATCTGCATAAGGGATGTTTGATGTTGTGCCACTAGAATCCAACAAAGAAATAAATTGAAGAGTGGTTGGACAAGAAGATTCACGAGTTCATGACGCAGGAAAAAAGAACACCGCGAGTATCTAAGGAACAGTGGTTGGAGCACTACTTGTATACGGAAATCTACGGAATTTTTTTTGCATCCTTTCCTTTTGAGTTGTATGAGTGGATTGCGAAGTTAGCAGACAGCCAGGGAAGGTGTAGGCTTGACAAACCAATAGTGTGGACTCCGGAATTAGTGCACAAACTAGAAGCGTCAGAAGATAAGATTACACGAGCTGTGGACCATTGGCTCGACCGGATAATAGGAGGATTTATCACTGAGTTTGCAGTAGACACGACTGTCAGCTATAGTGAGGCAGAGTGATGTTTCCTCAAGGGGCCATGAGGTAAGCATATTAAATATTTGAACATTTAGATTAAAATGCCATTATGTGAAAATCGGGTTATGCGAATAAATTAATGTTTGGGACTACGTGGAGCGGGAAGATCTACATAAGCGGAAGTAGTGAAGGATTAGAAATGAGTCCCTTAATTTCACCCTCATGGGAGAGCGAGGAAGAGCTCGCGAAGGTTTCTCCAAGAATTGTAGTCAGTTTGGTAAGGCAGCAAATTCCGTGGTTACCACCTCCACCCACACCGCCACCTGTTTCACCCTCCTCACCTCCATCTCCACCCACTCCACATCCACCACCACCACAGTTCAGTATGGCAAGTGCGATAAAACTACCATATTCAGAGGAGTGGGAAATGAAGATCCGGACCAATTCTGGTTCGTGGTAAGAGCAGTATGGGAAGCACAAGGCATCGTGGATGACAATATTAAGAAGGCTACACTGGTGAGTGCGTTGTAGGATTGTGCATTAGCATGGTATATCAAGCATTCTAATGACCACCCAAATGCAGGGATCGTAGAGATCCAGGCCGCGCTAAACAGGGAATTTAGTAGGCCAAAGTTAAAAACACAATCAATCATCGGGTTTAAGGAGATCGCGATGCTCCCGGGTGAGACCCCCTTGGATCTGGACCAAAGGCTAAAGAGTACGGTTCGCGAAGCCAATATGACGTTGACAGATGGACAACATCGCACATGGTTTGTAGCATCTCTAACAAATGGATAGCATCATGCATGGTTTGTAGCATCTCTGACGGATGGACAACATTGCACCAGGTTTGTAGCATTTAAGGATGGCATTGTCACAGCAGAAACTTTCCACCTAGGCCAAAGCGTTGGAAATGGCAATGAGATTACATGAGACCCCTATACAAGACCCTGGGTTGGGAGTCTAACAAATCCACGCGCAACTACTAAATCTGTGTCAGGAAATGCAGAGTTTGAAACAAGACAGGACACCTCAGCCAGAGATGCGCGAGGAAGTATGGTGCATAAAATGCAAAGGCCAAGGGCATGACGAGGATCATTTTCCAGTGTTCGCAAACTACTTAGTAGGAGGAGGGCCAATGCTATTGAGACCGGAGGCACAGGCAAGGCCGAGTGTGGCACCTGCATTATGGTGCATGATCTGTCAAATAGGAGGGAAACACACTACGGATAATTGTCATCTGTTTTAGAAGTATACGCAAATGTCCCATCAATCGTTTTGTAATTTCTGTAGGTCGGTAGTCCACGATGAATGAACCTGCCGAAATTATGAACTAATGATGAATCGAACCCCTACCTATAGACTGCAGACTAAAACGCGAGCCCTTGACCCAAATGCAGGGATGGCGTGCATTGGATTTCAGGGGCATGGTCGAGGACGCTGTGGAATGGGACTAGGAAGGGATCTTGGACAGCTAATTTGTTACAATTGCGGAGGGCTAGGGCATTATGCCCATGATTGTACCAAATCGACAAGGATATCATGTTTGTATTGTACTTAGTTTCATCATGAGGCAGAAGACTACCAATTGCTGATCGCAAGGATGAGTGAAAAAGGGGTACTCCAGCCCCCGCCGACTTAGAATTTACAAATGATGAGGTCTGAGCAGTGCAAAGAAGACCCAAATGTAAACATGATGCTCAGAAGTGATATGACCATAGGTAATGATAAAGGGAAGCAGATAGAAGAAAGTGCCTGGGTTCGCAAGGCCCCTACAAAGTAACCCGATTTTGATTTAGAATGCACGAAGGAGACATTCATGGAAGCTAAGAAGAGCTTCACAGAGGCCTCCACTTCAGGTAGTAAGGATCAACTAGAACTAGGAATGGATCCTTCAATTCTCACTACCTTTCTGGAGACATGCATGAAACTACTGTGTGACAGCAAGGCAGTCAAAGGACTACAAGAACTTATCACAAGATGCGCAGAGTTAGGAGAGCTGCACGTGGTTCAAAAACTAGGGAAGCATGCATTGCGCACCAGAAGGGAAATGAGGTTGACTACATAGATCGACGGGTATGAAATGGATCAGGTAATCCCAGATCTGGGTTCGGACGCAAATGTACTACCAAAGCAAACATGGGAACGCATGGGCAGACCCACGCTACAATGGTCCCCTATCTAGTTATGAATGGCGAATCAATAGAATATTTTTTCCATGGGAAGATTGCAAGGGGTAACAGTAGATATTGAAGGTGCGAGTGCATAGGTAAATTTTGAAGTGAGAGATTTTCAATGACAGTAATCCCTATCCCATGCTACTTAGAATAGACTGGGCCACCGATATGAATGGAGTCATAAAATTGAAGAAGTGCAAAATGATCTTTAAGAAAAAGTCACTACATGTAGTAGTACCGCTAGATCTAGCCAATGGAGCACGATACACTGAACCGGTGCGCGACAATGATAGTGATGATGATCTATATTGTATTTATAAGATAACTGCGCGAGAACAATATTGGGTGAATCCGACTACAGATGGGAGAATTTCATGGGACCGCAAAATTTCTTGCACTTTAGATTCAGACAAATAAGTAGAGCGATAGCAGAATCGGTTGCACGAAGTAACAACGCTTAATTGCAACATGATGGTTAGATCATTGCGTTGCATGACAACAGAGGCCAGGAAGCTACCAACATATGATGGATTATCAGCGATGGATGAATTTCTGAGAAAATTTGAAAGCGCAGTACCAGAACAACAACAGTTCGATGCACTAAAGCGGGCACTACACACAATGCCCGCACGATGGTGGGGTATGCATTAAGGAGATTTTGAGGACTGGCACGGATGCAGAAGGATGATGCACCTATGTTTTGGAAAACCCTAGCTTCGAATTAAAGCCAGTCAGCAGGGGCAAAACAACTTGCGTGCCAACCTTTCTTGATGGGTACAGACATATGTTGTATAGTCCGCACAAGCACACACCAACCCGAGAATAGAGAATCAGAACAAACCGTAGCAGCAGGAAAGGCGACGCACACTACCAATTATCCATGATGAAGCATTTGATAGGGTGTGCAGAGTACTGAACAAGGTTAACCAAGTGAGACGAACTGTTTGGGACCGCTAGTGGTTCGATGGGCCTATCAGACCATGTGCAAAACCCTGAATGCGAAGACGATTCCAAAGGTGTGGAATGGAGTGCAGACCGTACTTACAAAAGAAGATCCAAAAAGGAATCTGCACGTACTAGCTCCCGCAGTGGCGACAGTGCGCGATGGCAAGGAGGAAGAAATCACACATCTACATGAGGATGAACATCTAAGGATTCAGGAAGCCATCCGGTGAGGGAACCTTAGACTCCACGAACTCGAAAAGGACTAGGTACGATTGAGGAAGAAAAGCATTTTGATGGACGTTGAGATCACGAGGCTGGAAAACGAGATCACGCAAGCATGTCTCATTGAGAAACCAAGGATGACAAGGCCAGATACGGATGATCATACCACTACATTAGACGAGTGTCGCCGAGAATTTATGACTATGTTGCCATGGCTATGATCACACCTCACCAAACGCAGTAACCAGGGGAGCACACTACATACAGTAGAACGCGCGACACCAGCTGTCACAAAGGCAATTGAGGAGTTTCCACGGACTACACTGAAAGGCGAGTTGAAGTCTCACACAGGTGGCACGACCACCTAACTATTCATAGAGGGCGTAGTCTCAGCGCTCCAGGTAGTTGAAAGAGAGCACGGGACTCTAAAAGAGTGTTCTTGGGAACTGTGTGATAAGGGAGGTGCGCATAGAATCAACATGTCCCAAGGTTCTTACCTGCGCATGGGGGGTTGCGCTACCATGTAGGTAGGGTAGGAAGTGATGTTGGTGTCACTGTTCATGACAGGATGTCTGATTTAAGGCAAAAGGGAGCGGGCGGCGGGCATTTAAGACATGAATTAAGGGCAAGATTTGGGACAATCTACCACCAAGAAAGCATTAATGACTTAGAATTGGGGGGAATGGTCGAATTCAAATTCAAAAGGCACTATAAAACTCCAAGGGCTAGCCACGAGACAACACTTGTTCATTTGAGATTTGAGCAGTTACGTAGAGCACAGAGTGTTGAGTGCCAAGCAATATTTGAGCCCCAAAGTTCGCGAACAACCACAGACAGTTCAAACAGGATGATGACTACCAAGAGAAGTGTGGGTTTTGTAGAAAGTACCACCAACGAAGCTGCACAGAACCCCACGGTGCAGGACATTCCTGGAGATGCTGGGGATGCGCTGGAAATCCAAAAATCACCTCAGACGCCGAGGCCCAAGAAGGATAAGTAGGTAGCGGGACCAGTCCGCATGTCCCCACAGAATCCACGGTTCAGTAAACTCTCAATGGAAGAAAAGGGCAAGGCTGTCACCATTGAGATAGATGATGAGGAGGAGGACCTACAAGCTCTTGTCGATGAGATAGAGGTATCCGAAGACATGGAAGAAGATATCCAGCCCGTGCACTCTACAGTGAAATTGCCCAAGTATGTCCCTCCAAAGAAAGGGAAAACCAAGATACCAAAGGACTTGGATGGCACTAAGAGTGCACTTCAGACCCCACTCCTCCCAAATGGAATTGTGTTTGAGGGCTCGCACCTAGGCCGCGTGCCCAAAATGAAGTTTGAAGATTGGGACCTTGCGAATAGCGAGAAGTTTCCACATTTATGGATAGAAAACCTCATGAAATAGAGCACGGAAGGGTCAATCACAACACTAGAGCCATAGAAATGGCTGCGCAGTGTGGAGAAGGCTAGATTACTTCATCTGTTGTGGATTCCACACTTCCACCGTGCGCCTATCACAATTTTTGTCATTAGGCAACTGCTTTGCCTAGTGCACCATGGGTACTTATGGCTAGAGGAGCCTATTCCCATCATAGCGAATCTTATCCACAGGATTTCCCGGGTCCCCTACAAGGAAAAGGATCCCATGGCGATAGATGGGAAAAGAGGCCATGAAGAAAAAATACAAACTGGAGAAGAAAAAAAGGGGTTTCGTAATCAGCAGCACTAAAGATAAAGGGGTGCACATAGCCACCCAACTCTTGGCTAGGAAGGTAATGAGAAAATGCCATAGAGATGAGCTACTAGCGCCGGTAATTGCGCTGGTAGAACAATGCGTGGAGGGGGTCCAATTCAACTAGGTCGAGTTCCTCTGCGAGGAGTTTCTGACTAACTGCAAGGAAGGCCAGGAGCAGGGCAATACCTTCCACTATGCGTGGTTGCTCTTGTCTATTTTATTGGTAACAAGGGAACTATCTGAGGACAGTCAGTTCCCTAGTATTGAACAAGACTTACCAGAGGCAGCAAAGTACGCGTCACTTTGGGCTACTAAGGACGCCACGCAGATCTGTGAGACAAAGATCTTCTGGGTACTCATGGAGGCGAGCATCCGGATGTGGATCAACAGCAGGCTGCACCTATCCCCCACAGTTAACACCAGTCTGCAGAGCTTTGCAAACTTCAAGGTGGACATGCCTAATGTGTACATTGTGGAGTATTGAAGAAGGTATGTTTTCATTGACTATTTTTCCATATTTTCTTTAGAACTCGTAACATCTTTGCATCATGAACGAGGTAGATAATGGGGAATCATGAAAAATCTATAAAGATTTATATGCAACCTAAAAACACTAATAATTGCCATTTATTATGCAGGAAAAGGGAAAAACTAAAGATTGTAGCTCCAAAGAAAAAGACAGGGCCAAGCTAACCGTTGTCCCTTTGGCGGGGAACCATATGCAAATAAGACGAACTCAATTAAAACATCTCAGCCAAGGAAAGGAAAAGGAGATATCAACTCGGCACAAGAAAATGACCAGATAACTGAGGATTAACAACTTTGTGAATCCCTCAGGATCCTTTGATCCTGAGGGATCACTGCTTTAACTATTTTTTCATCCTTGATATCTCCGCTTTATCTGTTATAAGTAGGGGCAGCACTGCTAGCCCAGGAGAGACTAATTAATTTTTATGTAACTTTGCTCTATATTTGAAAATTTGATCATCGACTCTTGTTGAGAAGTGATCCACTATAACTTTGTTTTAATGCTTTAATATAAATTTGGTTGCTATTCCATCTGTGATTCTGGAATAATCTCAAGCGGTGTGTCCCTGGAGGCTAAGGGCCCTGCCCTGATGGAACACTTGCTCCTGTATCATTATCTTTAGTTCATGTGTGGTTTATATTATCAGCTTTCATCGGTAATCTGGTGTGCTTTTTTATCGTATATCACAACTCTGTTATATTTTATATATCGTTCTCTGCAACAGGAAAGTTGTATTGTGCATTCTGATCTTACAACGTATTGTTGTTCCTTTAAAGTCATTAACGTAACACTCCTGTTCTTTATAGAACATTATTGTTGTTTGATTGCAGAGTAATCGAGCTATAATCTTCTTAAGTTGGTATTACTGTATTTGTCTATGGTTTATACTTCATACGATTGTTGTTTAGTTGACATTGTTGTTCCATTATGAATTGCGATCATTACCCTTTCTAACCGGGATCAATACTTTCGGTATCAGACTCAGATTACTATATCTTTGTATGCTATGTGTATTATTTATTTCAGCACCGTGTATTCACAATTAGCTCTAAGCACTGTTCTATGTTTCATTAGTAATTGGTTGTCGTTCCATTTCTATTCGTTGTCCAATTTATCCTTTGAGTAAAGATTGACATTTGATTTCTATAGGATAAGATTGCTATACTTGTTTCTATAGATAAGGTGTTGTTGTTCATCAGACTTAGTTGCTATTACATTTTCTAGTTGTTGTTCCATTTCCTGTTATTTGCGTTACTGATTGCTTTGGTGTGCAGAACGATCTGAAACTGTAGTGGGCATTGGCATTTGCTGTCTAGTCCCCAGATCGATGATCTGTTCCTTGATTACTGTTAGTTACATCAGTTTCCAAAGGGATGAGTTATTGTTACTGGACCCTTGACTAATAAATTGCTTGGTTTTTCGAGTGCATGATTTAGGCTTCAAAGTATTTTGTTGTAAGTAGATTTCCTTTCAAGCATCCGTTTACTCTTGTATTTTCTTGAGCACTATACTACTAGCATTACTCTGACAAATGACAGCCTCAAACTGAGTACACTCTTTAAGATAACAAATCGTTCCTGGATTGACAAGTTAACGTGAGGTAATTAGAGGTGAAAAAGACCCTTTTCATGGCTCGACATTTTTGGCACCGTTGCCAGGGAAGAGTGTAGCCATTTGTTTCTTTTTAGGAGTAGTGTAAGAACCTGTTAGGAAAGAACTGGGTTTTAAAAATGGAAGGTAAGAACTTGTGTAAGGAGTATGTAATATCCCTGCTCCCTTGCCCACTTTCCTACAGATTTGTTACTATTTTGTTTAGGTAGAACCCAACAGTTGATTTGTGTGCATGACTAAGCAGAAAAAGCCAGAAAAGAATCCCAAACTTCTACCCAAGCCCGATAAAGCTAAGGGGTTGGTGACCCTTGGTTGATTGACCTTTATAGATGAAATCCTTAAGAACGCAGAATCTCAACCTTCAGTAGGACCTAGAAACGTTACTTCTAGACAGCCTACTAGTTCCCTTTAGGCCACAAGATCACCATCTGTAGCCTTTACTGAGGTGCATAGTCAAACCAAAGAGAAAGATTTTTAAGAAATTGAAAATTTTAGCCCAAAATCATTGCAAGAAGGGAACCTTAGCAATCTCTGTGAAGGAAGGGGAGAAACAGGAGAAGCGAAAGAACCAAAATCTCCTCTTCGGGTAATTCAACCACTAAGCAACCCAGATAAGGGAAGTGCTGCAAAAATCATTTATAATGAAATTAAAAAACCTGAATCCCCTCAGACATTAGGCACTCTCATCATCCCAGATAAAGGAAGTGTTGTCAAGGCCATCCCCATTAGAGCCATTCCCCCTCGACAACCTAGGAATACCCTCCTAGATATCCAAGAAGGCTATTGGCACATATTTGACCAAATGGCCTAGAATCAGCCTAACACCCAAACCTCTACACTGAAATACCCCATTGTGGATACTGCAGCCAATGCACCTATGAAAGTAATTCCCCTCTAGCATATCCCTACATTCCATGGCCTTACATCAGAAGATCTGGATGCATTCTTGTTTGAATTCGATGTGCTGTGTAGAGGGTATGACTATACCACCGATCCCCAGAAACTGAAATTATTTCGTTCTACATTAAAAGGAGTTGCTTTAAGATGTTTTATGGGATTAGGTGGTGGTGTTATAAAATATTGGGATCAAATGAAAGAGTCTTTTCTAAAAAAGTATCAGGACTATTGCAGGTCTTGAGTGTTAAAAGATGAAATATTTCAGATGGTAGCTAAAACAAATGAAATATTTGAAGAGTATGTTGAACGATTCCAGTATAATCTTCAAAGATCTCCTTATGCATCATTACCCTTACCTAATAATGTATTAAAAACAACATTAATTAGGGGAATTAAGGAACAACGGATTGAGACATTAAACATTATGGGAAAAGGAGATATTTATCAAGAAAATTTTGCTAACATTATTAATTTATGTATCAGGAGTTCGAGAGGCAGCACAAGACTAAAACCAATAGAGCATGATCGATTTGTAAGAGATAATAGAATTTTGGCAAAAGGAGTAACTCGTGCAGAAATTGGAAATTTATCAAAAAAATTTAAAACCGACATATTGGGGACGCTGACAACACAACTTGATATTATGCAGGCTAAACAAAAGCAAGCAGAAGCAGAATAGAATTTTGCAATCTTCTATCCCAGGTGCAAAAAGAAACACAGCCATAAGGAATGTCCATTAGATGCAGTTCAAGTTTGCACCATTTGTACAAAAGACCACTCTACAGAGAGCAACCCTTCACTTCCTGGATTGAAAGCAGTATACAAGGAAGCAGAAGAAGAGCCAGAACCAGTGTATCTACTTAATCAGCGCCGTCAGTGGCAGACGCAACAAACATGTATGTTTTTAGATGCAGCTTCTTCTTTCCAGCCTCAGCAATACCATGCTTAACAATATAATTCAATGTGGCAAAATCAACCTCCCTTCCTGAATTGGTCACAACAATCATTCCCTTCATCATCTCCATGGCCGAGTCAAGCAAGCCAACCCAATTGGCCAAATTCTCCCTATACCCCACCGTATTGGCAAAGCAGTGTTTTTCCACCACAATGGACTCCTCCTACTTCACAAAGTCAAACCTAGCAGACAAACTGGCAAAGACCAATGAATCAGCTAGTAGGAACCATCCCAATCCCTCAACCTACACTGCTAGCCCTACAACAAAACCCCCAGTCTAATTTAAGGCCACAACTCCCAGCCCAACCTAATCCCAATCCAAATAATAGACCGGTCCAGTCCATTCAAATAATTGAAACACTAGAGATAGGAACTGATCTAAGGGAGTGTAATGACCTTCAATTAAGATCTGGGCGTATCATTGAAACAAAGGGAGATAAAACAGTTCAAGTTGAAAATCAGTTGCTGATAGAACAACCATCACACAAAGAGGACATGACTAGACAACAAATTCATGATCCAGCAACCACATCCTCTCCTCCATTCCCAGAATGTTTAATCATACCTCGACCTATACAATATCCTGATTTTGACATTCTGGGAGAATTACAAAACCTATACATAAAAATCCCGCTCCTCCAAGCCATTCAAGACATCCTGATATATGCAAAGACTATCAAAGAACTATGTATAAAGAAACCAAGGAGGAAAATAACAAATAACCCGAAAGTCCAAGTAGTTGGCACTTTATTTGACTTATTATCAGGAAAAGAAACACCCGTTAAATACAAAGACCCAGGAAATGCAATAGTAACAGTAAAAATCTATGGTCAAACCTTCTCAAATGCCTTAGTTGATCTAGGAGCTGCAATTAACATCTTAACAACCACTACTTGCCAAAAACTAGGCTTTACATTAGTAGAACCGACCTCCACTTTATTAGAACTGGCTGATCGATCTGTAGTTAGGCCAGAGGGCACACTACAGGATGTCATGGTATCTGTTGATTCTTGGGAATATCCAGCCAATTTTCTGATAATAAACCCCAAACACTAACTTGATGGACACCCATTGATCTTAGGTGGACCTTGGCTCGCAACTGCCGATGCTTATATTGGCTGTTGATAAGGAAATATGACCATTTCTAGGGGGACAAATATTAAGAATCTAGCTTTATACCCCCCAGCGCAGCCAAGTGTCACGATAATAAAAACTAACAAGCACCCTATATCATACCTCACAGAAAATATTAGATCTCCATTAACCATACAAGAGGCCCTCGATTTCAAAGACCAAACAGAAGACGATGCCATTAATAATTTCATTAGCCAAGCTAAACCCAGATCCCACGTACAATGTCACATGATAGAAGCAACATTTGATAATGAATTAGAAGAGGATCTTCTTAAAGATACGCATGATCAACCAATACCTACTACCTCTGTCTCGAATAGAAAAATTGTGGAAATTGAGCCAGGAAAGACTTTAAACATTAATGCCAACCTGACTTTAGAACAAGAAAAGAAACTCATCCAGTTATTGAGGAAACATAAAGAGGCATTTGCATGGGACTACCCTGATATGAAAGGAATTGATCCCCAGTTATGTACACACCACATTTACATAGAAAAGGATGCGAGACCTGTTCGCCAACCACAAAGGAGACTTAATCCTCATCTAAAAGACGTTGTAAAAGCTGAACTCCAAAAAATTTTAGATGTTAACTTCATCTACCCTATCTCCGATAGTAAATGGGTCTCTCCACTTGTTGTGGTACCAAAGAAGAATGGAAAGTGGAGGATTTGTGTAGACTATAGAGAATTAAATAAAGCAACACAAAAAGACCACTTTCCCCTTCCATTTATTGATCAAGTATTAGACACTTTAGCAGGAAAGAAATTCTTTTCTTTCTTGGATGGCTTCAGTAGATACAATCAGATTCAGATTGCCCCTGAAGACCAAGACAAAACTACTTTTACTTGCCCTTGGGGAACATTTGCCTATAGAGTTTTACCTTTTGGCTTATGCAACGCTCCTGCCACATTTCAAAGAGCTATCCTCAGCATTTTTTCAGACCTAATAAATTAGGGGCTTGAAGTCTACATGGATGATTTTACACTGTACGGAGATGATTTTGATCCAGCATTGGACACACTGGAAAACGTCCTACAGCGCTGCATTTCCACCAGGCTTTGATTAAGCCATGAAAAATGCCATATGATGATGACTGAAGGACTTATCCTAGGCCATTATATCTCAGTAGCTGGCATACAAGTAGACCCAGCCAAAATTCAAATAATTTTGCTAATTCCCACTCCTACCACTCAAACAGAGGTACGCAGTTTTCTTGGATTTTCTGTTTATTATAGAAGGTTTATAGAACATTATTCACATATTGCTACACCTCTATATGCACTAACAGGTAATGTTGACTTTCTTTGGACAGAAAAATGTGATCGTGCCTTTCAGGATCTGAAGAAGCTGGTATCCACAGCTTCAGTCCTTCGAGGACCAAATTGGAACCTGCCATTCCAGATTTCGTCAAATGCCTCAGATATGGCTATTGGAGCAGTCCTTGGGCAGGAAGAAGATAAAAAACCATATGCAATTTATTATATTAGCAAGAATCTATCCCCTATTGAATTGAATTATACTGTTACTGAAAAAGAATTTCTAGCTGTAATACACGCTGTCAATAAGTTCAGACATTACATTACTGGATATCCTGTTATTTTATATACAGATCACTCTGCCATAAAATATTTAGTAAATAAACCAATCACAAATGGTAGAATAACTAGATGGCTGATTTTATTGCAGGAATTTGATATTACAATCAAGGACAAACCTAGAAAAGAAAATCCTGTAGCTGACTCTCTCTCGTGAATGCCAAAACCAGTGGATGCAGCAGCAGTGGAAGATCAATTCCCAGATGAGCATTTGTTTGTTGTCACTGTTAAAACACCCTGGTATGCTGATGTTGCGAATTACTTAGCAGTAGGTAAATTACCAAAACATCTGACCCCCAATGAACAAAAACAGATTGTCCAGAGAAGTGTTCGATTTTCCTGGATTGGGGGCTTCCTGTTCCATACAGGAGTAGATATGCACATCAGGGGATGTGTCCCAGAGGATGAAATTTTTGATATTTTGAAAGCTTGTCATGACGGACCATGTGGTGGACACTTTACCGACAAGAGAACTCGACATAAGGTGCTATAAACAGGGTATTATTGGCCTACAATCTTCAAAGACGCAAAGAAGTTCATTCAAGCTTGTGACAGTTGTCAAAGAGCAAGACGCCCTGGTCAAGCCGATGAAATGCCCCTGAAACCACAACTGGTTATTGAACCATTCGAGCGATGGGCACTTGATTTTACTAGTCCAATTAATCCATCCTCGAATCAGAAAACATATATTTTGATGGCAACAGAATATGTCACCAAATGGGTTGAAGCAAAAGCATTACCGAGAGCTACAGAGGATTATGTCATATAGTTCCTGTTTCATATATTTGTGTGATATGGACTTCCAAGGGACATAATTACAGACAGTGGACCACAGTTTGCTGGTAATAAGATTTCTGCAACACTTAAAAACTATCATATCCAGCATACAATTACTACTCCATATCACCCACAAGCACACGGTCAAGTAGAAAGCAGCAACAAAATAATAGAAGCAATCTTGACAAAAACCATTGCGTCACATAGACGCGATTGGGCTGCAAGACTACTAGAAGCCTTGTGGGCCTACAGAACAACGTGGAGAAGCACTACTGGCTATTCACCATACCAATTGGTGTTTGGAAAGAAACCCATTTTCTCCATAGAATTCGAAATCCAAACACTACGAACAGCACAAGAAGTCGGCCTAGATCTAAATGAGGCACATATTAATAGATTACAACAGATCAATGAGTTAGATTAAATTAGGCTCTCTGCCCTTCAACATACTGCATTAATCCAACAACAGCGAGCTAAATGGCATGATTCTCTCATTAAAAACAAAGTCTTTAGCGAAGGAGACTGGGCGGTCTTATACGATTCCAGGTTTCAAGATTTTCCCGGGAAACTTCAAACTCGTTGGTTGGGGCCATATGAAATCTAGAAGGTACATGATAATGGCACCTTAAATTTAGTCACTATTGATGGATCTAGACATACCTTTAAAGTAAATGGCCACTGAGTTCGTTTATACTGCAAACCACTTACTCGGGAATCCTTCTGTCAACAACTATGCGAGGACTTCGACATGCAAATTCTACAGGGGGAAGAGCAGTCTTCCTTACCTGTGATTCATTAATTGATTCACTTTTTTTTATACTTTGTACATAATTTCTTTGTTCTGTATATATTTCTGTATTTGTATTTTTTTTCCTTCTGTTCCTTTTTTAGAACAAACAACACTGTCTTTCTGCTGTTTCTTTTTCCAAAGAGACAGCATTTTTGTTTGCTATTCCTTTTTCAAAAGAACAACACTTTTCATTTCAGCCGTCCCTTTTTCATTTCATTTTGTTGTTCATTTTCCAAAGGAACGAAATTTGAGTGTTCTGTTGTTCCTTTTCTAAAGGAACAACACTTTTGATTTTTGTTGTTCCTTTTCCAAAGGAACAGTATTTGCGTGGTCTGCTATTCCTTTTCCAAAGGAACAACATTTGAGTGTTTTGTTGTTCCTTTTCTAAAGGAACAACACTTTTGATTTTTGTTGTTCCTTTTCCAAAGGAAAAACACTTTTGATTTTTGTTGTTCCTTTTCCAAAGGAATGGCATTTGACTTTTTTTTGTTGTTCCTTTTCCAAAGGAACAACACTTGTGACTTTTGTTGTTCCTTTTCCAAAGTAACGACATTTGGGTTTTTTGCTGTTCATTTTCCAAAGGAACGAAACTTTTTGATGTTCCTTTTCCAAAGGAACGACATCTGCGTTTTTGCTGTTCCTTTTCCTTTTCCAAAGGAACAACACTTTTTAGCACTTGCGTTTCTGTGGTTCCTTTTTCAAAAGAACGACACTTTCGGTTTTTGCTGTTCCTTTTTCAAAGGAACATCACTTGTATTCCTTTGCCCTTCTTTTCTCAAATGAAAACATTCTTGTATTCCTTCTACTTATGCCTAAAGATCCCTACTGTTCCTCTTGTTTCAGGTCTTGTGGAGCACAACTATACACTCAAGTAATGGATACAAAGCTAGAGCATACTGAAATTAGAGAATTATATAAACTTTCTATTTTTACAAGAAATTGTTGTGAATTGATAACGAGGAACGAAGGAAGGACACAATTATTCATTACTTTTGTTGTCATTACCCTACTAATACTAACATGATTGGTCATCTTTATCGTGCTGGTTCCTTTTAAATTCCCATAATCTTCTTTGATAATCATTAAGGAATAAGAAAAAGGGTTATATTTTTCTATTGAGATGTTAAGAATTATTCCACCATTCCTACTCTTAAGGAGGGCCGAACCACCCTTTGCGTATAAATGGGAAAGCATGTTATAAAAATAAAAAATAAAAGACGAATGTTTTGAATTGTCAAATGCAGGATAGGGGGTCTCATCAAGAGCCAGCCTACCATGATCATAAGGAAGAAAGTGAAGTGGCATTCCCACTATGGCCACCACACCAGGGATATGGTCCAAGAGGCACATCAGAAAAAATAAAGAGTCCTTGGAACAGGAGGTCTCATCACAAGCCGGCCTGCCCACCTTTCACTCCTTCTTGGTGAATGGCATTATGATTTAACTGGTTACCAAGCCAGCATAATGACCTCCATTTTGACACTGAATATAACTTCCTATGCATACACAAAGGATCATGGTTCGCTGGGTGAAACAAACAACTCTGCCAAGGTTATGGACACCTGTCGGTAGCAGAGCTCTGTTAATGGTATTGAAGTCACATTTCTTATACACCAATAATCATCATTAATACCCTTTTCTGTCTTATACCTTGCTAATCTGTCAAATAAGATTATGCATATCCCTTCCCCGAACCATTAAATGCATGAAAATCCATTATAACCAATCATGACGGATAAAGTAGACAATGACCGCATTACACTCATTGTGCACGTTAGCTATCCTATCCTCCTAGCCTCGCATCATGTAACTGCATTTTCTTACTTATTAAGTGATCCTATTATACACCTCGATTTCGGTAACCTGCTACTTTTGTAAACATGGCATCGTTGCATACGTTGTTCCTTTATGACCCTATACCAGAACAGATTGGCCCGCCACTCCTTCATTTGACGGCCGAGGATGGCCTATCACATTGTGGGGGGGTCGGGTGGGGCTGACTTCATAATTTGCTGACATACGTGTCAGGCTACTACTCGTCAAATTCTTACTTGGGAATAGCAAGGCTTAACAGTATCTCGTTTTTCAATTTTCATGCCTTGTTGTTCCTAAGATATTTCCGTCTGCAACAACTAGGAAGATTCGAACGAGCCTTGCGATTTTGCTATCTTTTCTGTGTTTCTAACAGTTCGAACAAGCTTGTTGTTCCATTTCTATTTTTGTGTTTTTATAGTGAGCTAAAGCATGGGAGGAAGGTCAATTCAAAGAGAACCACAGGTATTGATAGTTTCCGACTCTGCACGGGAAATCCTGGCAAGGGAAGGATGGTTAGTCTATCTTAATTGCGTACAGGAATCCAACGAGACCGTGGCAATAGAATTCTTGTAGAATTTACAAGAAAATCACTCCATAGTAAGGGGAAAACATATAGTAGTCACTGATGACGTAATTGCAGAGGTCTCGGGACTGCCAGCCACTGGACCTGTATTGACCCTGAAGAAGGAGAGATTGCAAAAGATCATGGAGATCTTCCAAGATGAAGGCCAGAACCTGACGGTCAGAGGAAAAGGATTCCTACCAGCAGCATTAAGAGAGCCATGGGCAGAATTGGTGAGGATGATCTAGAGCTACATTGCCTGTGAAGGCAGGAAAGATGTGGTAAGACCACGACACTGTAAACTCTTAGCTATATTAAAAGAGAAATGCTTTGTCAACCTACCCGCATTTTAAATTCATTACTGCATGATGTTGCTCGAAGCATGAAAAAGTCACAACACGTGGAATTGGTAGTGAGTCACCATGGACTAATACAGTTGATAGTTAGCCATAGTTTGGCTCAACAACAAAGAAACTGGGAAGAACTAATTGCTATAATAGATGGGGCACCAACTCTACCAACCCCAAAATACAAACATACTGCCAGTACACCAAATAGACCATCAAAACGGAGAAAATCAGTTAGATTGGCATAGATTAGAGGGAGATTGGAAAATCCCCAAGGGAGTACCAGCCAACCTGTGGAGATAGACGACTCAGGGGATGAGAAACTCCCACAATTGGAAGGAGAAGAGAATGAGAAAGAAGTGGAAGGAAATGAGGAAGGAGAGACAGAGGAAGAG
This sequence comes from Pinus tabuliformis, assembly GCA_031772625.1. Classification (NCBI taxonomy): domain Eukaryota; kingdom Viridiplantae; phylum Streptophyta; class Pinopsida; order Pinales; family Pinaceae; genus Pinus; species Pinus tabuliformis. Next base: position 1,797,667,090 of record CM062816.1, on the reverse strand, counting down.
ACCGAGAAACTTGAGCATCTAGAGGTGGAGGCAGAACAACGTGAAGAGAGTCCATTGCAAAATCCATTGCAAGAGGACGAATTGGCCAAAATTTTGGCCAATATGGGCGAATATGGCTAGCCTCTCAGCCCACCAGGCCTCCAGATTGAGAAAGAACCAAAAGAGCATTGTGCTCAGGATAAAAATGCACCCAAGGAATTGCGCGACGGGGAAGAAAACGAAGAGAATCATTCTGCAAGTATTACAGGAGAATAAAATGGGGAACAATCCGCTCTCAGCCAGACTACACTAGAAGAAATGCATGAAGAAGAACGGGTGGACAAGGAAGTTACCCAGGAAGTAACAGAGCCAACTAGGGTTTCTACTCCTAAGCATCCTGAACCAAACATTGAAGGAGCACCCCAAGAGAAAAACCAGGGAATTGGCCAGGATTACAGTCCAGACCCGAATAAACAGACAATTGTTCCTTCTAGGGAAACAGAAGAAATCAAATGATTACGAAAAGAACAGAAAAGGTTGCTAAATGTGATAGCTCGACTTTGACAACAAATCAGGGTTTTAAGAATGAGAAAGAGAGCAAAGAAAACTTCAGGGGAAAGACATGCAGCTACTCCCGTGAGACCCCCAAGAAAAAGGTTCGTAAGACCCTTGTTCAGCTTGTTGTTCAAAACCCTGTCGAAGAACAGTCTATTGTTCAAACCACTATTGAAGCATGGTCTGTTGTTCAAACCACCGTTGAAGAACAATCTGCTATTCGAACTCTTGTTAAAGTGAAGACTGCCATTCAAAAGTAAAAATAACAGCATTCCGTTGTTGCTCATGTTGAAGTGCAAACAGATGATATATCGGCCTGTGACAAGGAAGTTCAGATAGAGGCACAGTCCTCTGAAAGGATACAGACTATAAATACAAGGCGACGCAATAGGAGATTGAAGTAAATCTTCCACTAGCCACTACTATATGGGACAGTGATCCGAGGACAGTAACCCTACGAGAGGGTTTGATGCAAGCTCAGCAAGCAGTTGAAAAACTCACGGAACAAACGGTTTCTTGAGAAAAGTATGAAGAATTACAACAACGGTTAAGGAATGTCAATTTATCTGAGAGCCAAGCCTTTGAAGGATGGCGAAAAGAACAAGAAAAATTCGCAAAGGTAACTCATAGATTAGATGTAGTCATCAGACAGATGGATACCTTATGCTCTTTGTACACTGACGTCCTAGCATGTAGAGCCCCTGCCAAGGATTATGCCCCATTTTTAATGGAATGATATTTGCAATTGAAAATTAAGGTCGTCAAAGCAGGAGCCCCTATCCAAATTAGTACCACTGATGATTTTATAAATTGTTGTAAGCATTATGGAGTGAAGGTTCAAAGACTACTGTGTGAATTCTGTCTGCATAACCTTATGCTAGATCAAGACAAAGAGCAGAACCCTAGCCTTTTTGTTGGGGATATCCAACTACAGACATTTATTTCATTTGGAGTTAATCAAATCAAATGGCTTAAAGCCTATAATGCCTTCCAAAGACAAGAAAATGGATTAGACTTATGGGTAAGAGTTGAGCCTAGAGATCCATTACAGTTATGGAACAAACACAGGAGCCTCATGAGGACTCTGAGCATGATTGATGCATTAAAACCCATTCATATAGCAATCAATTGTCAAGGGATAGAATACTTCTTTAGCATTAAGGACCTTGTCGTTGCAGCTGCTAAATTTCAATATCAGACCTCTAATCTGAACATCCAACTTAGGGAACCATTTAATTACGAGAACTTTAAGTTAGCCACTGAGCGTTTGAACCTCTATGGCGAAATTATCTTAAGGGCAGGGCCATCTTGGTTAGGATATAGGTTTCGAAGTCTGATTATTTGGCACCCTGCACCTGGATAACAAGCCCTTTATGAAATGCCTGAGGGTCAGACAGGCCATCTTTTTGAACACCTAGTTAGGCATCATGGCTATAGGCCACCACATGAGATCCCATCTCCATCCTACTCTCTCACTTCCTTACATGTCAACTACAATGTTTTCATAAGGGCATGAAAAAGGGTAAGCAGGGGGGTGTGTGGAGTATTGAAGAAGGTATGTTTTCATTGACTATTTTGCCATGTTTTCTTTAGAACTCGTAACATCTTTGCATCATGAACTAGGTAGATAATGGGGAATCATGACAAATCTATAAAGATTTATATGCAACCTAAAAACACTAATAATTGCCATTTCTTATGCAGGAAAAGGGAAAAACTAAAGATTGCCGCACCAAAGAAAAAGACAGGGCCAAGCTAACTACTGTCCCTTTGGCGGGGAACCATATGCAAACAAGATGATCTAAATTAAAACATCTCAGCCAAGGAAAGGAAAAGGAGATATCGACTTGGTGCAAGAAAATGATTGGATGACTGAGGATTAACAGCTTGGTGAATCCCTCAGGATCCTTTAATCCTGAGGGATCGTTGCTTTAACTATTTTTTCATCCTTGATATCTCCGCTTCAACTGTTATAAGTAGGGGCAGCACTGCTAGCCTAGGGGAGACTATTAATTTTTATGTAACTTTGCTCTGTATTTGAAACTTTGATCATCGACTCTCGTTGAGAAGTGATCCACTGTAACTCTGTTTTAATGCTTTAATATAAATCTGGTTGTTGTTCCATTTGTGATTCTGGAATAATCTCAAGCGGTGTGTCCCTGGAGGCTAAGGGCCTGGCCCTGGTGGAACACTTGCTCCTGTATCATTATCTTTAGTTCGTGTGTGGTTTGTATTATCAGCTTCCATCAGTAATCTGGTGTGCTTTTTTATCATATATCAAAGCTCTATTATATTTTATATATTGTTCTCTGTAACAGGAAAGTCGTATTGTGCATTCTGATCTTACAACGTATTGTTGTTCCTTTAAAGTCGTTAATGTAACACTCTTGTTCTTTACAGAACATTATTGTTGTTCGATTGCAGATTAACCAAGCTATAATCTTCTTAAGTTGGTATTTTTATATTCGTCTATGGTTTATACTTCATACGATTGTTGTTCAATTGACATTGCTATTCCATTATGAATTGCGATCGTTACCCTTTCTAACCGGGATCAATACTTGCAGTATCAGACTCAGATTACTATATCTCTGTATGTTGTGTGTATTATTTATTTCAGCACCGTGTATTCACAATTGGCTCTAAGCGTTGTTCTATGTTTCATTGGTAATTGGTTGCCGTTCCATTTCTATTTGCTGTCCAATTTATCCTTTGAGTAAAGATTGACATTTGATTTCTATAGGATAAGATTGTTGTACTTGTTTCTGTAGATTAAGGTGTTGTTGTTCATCAGACTTAGTTGCTGTTACATTTTCTAGTTGCTGTTCCATTTCTTAATTGTTGTTCCATTTCCTGTTATTTGCGTTACTGATTGCTTTGGTGTGCAGAATGATCTGAAACTGTAGTGGGCATTGGCATTTGCTGTCTAGTCCCCAGATTGATGATCTGTTCCTTGATTACTTTTAGTTACATCAGTTTCCAAAGGGATGAGTTATTGTTACTGGACCCTTGATTGATAAATTGCTTAGTTTTCCAAGTGCATGATTTAGGCTTCAAAGTATTTTGCTATAAGTATATTTCCTTTCAAGCATCCATTTACTCTTGTATTTTCTTAAGCACTATACTACCAGCATTACTTTGACAAATGACAGCCTCAAACTGAGTACACTCTTTGAGATAACAAATCGTTCCTGGATTGACAAGTTAATGTGAGGTAATTAGAGGTGAAAAAGACCCTTTTTATGTCTCGACATACATCAAGGTGCGTAAGGACCCAGCACAACAATGGACCAAGCTACCCTTCATCGCTATTGATGATGCGATCTTTTCTGTGCTAGAATCATGCCCCCCCCCCTGAGTGGTGCGCCCTGCATCTAGCGGAGATGGATAGAATAGCGGCACAAAAGTAGAAGGATGCAACCAAGTTGCACGTCATGCAGTTTGCCCAGCAAAGGTGCAATGAACAAGCGGTCGTAGAGGTAAGGGTTTTCCACAAGGCAGCGAACGCAACCACAGAGCAAGCAAAGGCTGCCGAAAAAGCAACACCATTGCAGGCAACAGGGGCCACCACAACACAGCAAGAGGAAGGCCATGACATGTCTATGGGATAGGAGGCAGAAGACACAACCACTGCAAAAGAGGGCACGGATCCTGGTACAATGTCCACCCAGCTGAAATGGCCACGTGTCACGGAGAGATTGGGTCCATGAAAAAAGGTCAAGGCATCCAAATTGGCCATTGAACCAATCACAATAATAGAAGGCGACCTCTACGACATCGGCGACATGGTTCACGAGGTTACCAAGGAAGCTCTCCAGGAAGCCATGTTAGAGCAATAGATTGTGTTGGGGGGCCTAAAGGCGCAGTTGCAGGAACTCTAGGTGTGGCCCCCACAGGAAGGAATAGTAGCCACCTACGGCACCATAGGTACATCAACAGCGAAGTAGCTACTACGCGCAAAGATGGCTGACACCATAGTGCTACCAAAAGGAGTGCTAACAGCGGAGAATGAGGATGATAGAGCTGTGGTAAGCAAGATCAAGGGAATGGGCCTTAATTTGGCTACCCTTCCGCAAGATACATTATATCAACTACAAGATGGTATCACAGCAGAGCTCCGCAACAGGGCGGGTCGCGTGATCCAAGTATTGAGTGACCAAAAGATCAACATCGAATAACTCATCCTGCAAGCGTGACAAACTAGTGACATAGAACTAGCAGATTGTGCAAACAATTGATGAATCATTCTGGTGAGTTCCAAAATTGTCCATCACCGTAGACCTACCAATAGAGATGCAGATCCACTGTCTGGCAAGTGGAGTCTGAAGCGTGTGCGAGGAAACAACGCGAGTGCAGCTGGAACTGAACCTCCAAATTGTTAAGTTGCGACTAAAGGTGCATCCTCCACTCCTCCAGAAGTTAGAGAGTAGCGCGTGAGCGCTATTCAAACAGGACTCAAGAAATTGGGCGGGCAGTGCAAGACTGTACCGATATGTTGGACCAAGCCTTTGACGTCCTCACATCCTTGCAAGAGGACCCCAACATACAGCGCTTGGAAATAGAGGTGTGTGAACTACAAGAGCAGTATGACAGTGTAAGGGGAACTATGCAGATAGTAGTCCTCACCTAATGGCTGGCAAAGATGCAGCAAGCAAGGGCACTGAAAGAGCAGGTGGATGCTGCAAGACAGAATGAGGCACTTCTCAAAGCGCGTGTCTAGCCTTGGATTGATGAGGCCTTCACCATTATGATCAATATTGAGGGCAAGCTCACATAGATGCAGGGACTATAGGTGCTAAGACAAATAGGGATCCTCACAAAGAAGCATCGGAAGAGTGCATGCAACAGGTCTAGCAAATCGCAGAAAAGTGCACCATGGACCTCTAAGAAGTAAGGGACTAGTTGGAGGGGCTCCATGCTAAGATCAACGAACCAACAAAGTGACTCGGGATGAGTCACGATGATTATGTTGGGGGCCTGTTGGGTATGGAATCCCCCATAACAGGTTTTGAGGCTCAAAGCCCAAGTTTTGGTCAAAGGTTTTGTAAGACTCCACGAATTGCGGGCGCAGAGCGCAAAGTATATGATGAGTCATAGGGGTGTCCGCCCTAAAATATTGTAATATAATGTAAAGTCATGTCGGCCTACCCATGGTTTGTGGAACATGGGATTGTATAAATAGAGCGAGTCTCTAAGTGTAAAGGGAGTGAATTGGAGAGAATAATAGGAATGTTTCAAGCATAGAAGAAGAGTCTAAGTGTATTGGGTTGTAGTAGTAGGAAGAGGCTCTGCAGCTGACTGCACAGAGGCCTAGTAGAGTCCGCAACTGAGTGTGCGGACCCCTGCAGCTGAGTGCATAGGGTGATGTCGAGTCTGTAATCGAGATTGAAGATTAATAAAGAGAAGTTGATTCTTATTTCTGTGTATCTGCTATACATTGCCTTCTTTACGTTTATACTGTTTTATTTACCACGCGCACTGATATGATTGTTGAATATGTTGTAATAATCATTAGTCTTACATAAACAAGTCAATTAATCAGATAATAATAGATTAAATAACAAGGGACTTGGGTATTATATGGGTTTCACCCCAAGTAGGGTTGCGCGGAAGCAGCATCGCAGGTTGTGAAGGATAGCAAGTGCACATAGCGACGGGTCAGACCGCAGACCTCTAAAAGCTCATCAGACATCCCCAGCGTGCGGAAACCTAGTTCTAGCACCTTCCCATACTACTTCGAGTGAGACCTCAGTCCATGCTCTGCGCACTGTTGCTGAAAGGGCCACTAGTAATAGGATTTGCTTAGCTAAATCACCTCTGAACCTGGGTCAGGCCCATACAAGCCAACACCTATTTAAATCTAGATCAATGGTATCAGAGGGGCCTGCACTTTCTCTATCTTTATTTGCATGTCCCCAATGAGGTTGGGATATAAGGATTTAGGGATTGAATTGGTTGAACCTTCGCAAGACCAGCCTCACAAATCCCGACGGCCTCCCATGGTGGATGAAAAGAAAGACAAGGGGGTAGGAGATCCTATCAAAATATTGCTCAAAGAGGCCTTCAAGCGACAAAGGAATGCGATGATGGACAACTTTTCCTAGATCCTTCAGCAGCTAGCTAGGGGTGACACATCTGCTTCCAACAACTACTCTGGAAGCCCCACACCCTTTAAGGTACAAGTTATTGACATTCCCATATTTGAGGGTCAGATAGATGCAGACATCGTAGATAAATGGTTAAATCTTCTAGAAGGGTATTTTTTTGTTCATGATTTTTCCAGCCGAGAAAGGATTACTTTCGATCTTCTCAAAGTGCCCTCCATGTCAAGGACTGGTGGGAAACCTACTGTGAGTAGAAGGATGAAAGTACGACCTCACTGTTTTCAGCCACACCCACTTGGAATTCATTTCGGGCTACCATCAAGGAGCAGTACTACCCTGTTGGAAGCTATGAGGATCAATACATAAAGTGGACCACGCTATGGCAGGGAAGGGACCAAGACATGCCAGAGTTTACCAATATTTTCCATACCCTTCGCACAAAGTTGGGTATCAAGGATTTGAAGCAGCATTTGGTACTCAAATACCACGGCTGCCTGCATAGGTACATCCAAGATGAAATAGAATTCCTGAATATCTTCTCGCTCGGCACAACATACTGATATGCCATCAAGATCGAGAAAAATTTTAAACAGAAGAAGCGAGATTTTGGATATGTGAATCTGAAGCAAGGGAAAGGTGCCCCCAAACCGCAGAACAAAGGACAAATCGAAGGCGGGGTGACCCAAGACAACCCGCCAATGCTACAAGCAAGGAACAGCGTCGTGAAGCTAAGAAAGGACATGTGAATGTGGTGTGAGTTCCATAAGAGCTCCATTCACAACACAAGCGAGTGTCAAGCCAAGCAGTCACTGGTGGTTGAACTAAAGGCTTCAAAATCAGATGCATGTTCTGACTCTGAGTCAGAACCTGACAAGGGGAATGACAAAGTGTTGTGGGGAAAAATGCCTATGCAGGACGATCCTATCCACCTAAGGTGTGACAACGCCTTAGCAACAAACGAATACAACTATTATGATTTCTTCCTTTATGAAATGTGAAAGAGGGGAGATTGGCAGACTTACCGTTGCCTTCCGGTTGTCCCTCGATCTAGATCCTCTTCTCTTTGTGTGTCCGCAGCTACTTGTCTCCTCGCTTGCTCAAGAGAACAGCTACTTGAATCCCACGAGATCACAAGAGAACAGCTACCTGTGACAAGAGAACAGCTACTTGCGACAAGAGAAGAACACAATGCAAAGGCAAATATACATATTCATAAATGATTCAGGATTAGAAGTAAAATCAAATACACTAATGCAATCATACAAAATACACCAGCATATAGGAAAGAATCAAGATAGCTTTATTAATAAGTAACAGGGTTCAGGAAGATATACAACCCATAGGGCTCCAATCCACCATCTCCTTCCCAGCGGAATGGAATTCCTTCTTCAGCTCCCTTCAAAGCATTAAGCACCCAATGTTTCCAGCCATAAACCAACAGCAATTCTTTGCAATCACAAAATTCCAGCCTCTAGATCCCATGGAGGTGAGATCCATATATAGATATTTGGAGAGAGGATGAGTCAGCTTGAGATCTGACTAGTGTCCTCTCCCTCTGTCAGTTCTTGAGTCCACTTGGAGGTTCTTGCTTCCACTTGGAGATTTGGAACCTCTTACTCATCACCAGTCGAATTCCTTGATCCAAGTGTCATTTTGGAAGCTTCCTGGGCCTTGACACCTTGAGGAATGACTCTGCCACTTGTCCAAACTCGCCCAGTGCAGGTAGCCTTTGTTGGAGTTGACATTCAACGCAGGTAGACAGTGGAGCAGTTGACATTCAGCGCAGATGCTCAGTGGAGTAGTTGACATGATCCAGAATTGGCTTGTTTTTGAGTGTTTTCAGGTGGAGAACTTCTGTGAATTGCTGTGGTTAGTTGGCCTTGTTCCTCTAGGGGTAGGAACAACATGTTTAGGGACTTTGGATCCCTTAGATTATGGACATTTCATGCTCAATGCTGTAAGGCACAAAAATGTCTATAACAGTTTCCCCCTAAAGTATGAGGCCGTTTATCGGGTGAAATGCTTTATCCAGGAGGGTCCGAAGTTCATCCATCTGCTGGGAGGAGACTTGTAATAAAATACAATACAATACATTATGATTCATACTGCTTTCATGATCTAGCTGAGGCGGGCATTCCCATGCTCAACTTTATAAATTCATTTTTGTACATAGAACAGACGATCATCTGATGGTAGACTGATAATTTTGGCGAAACTATCATCCTTTGAGTAGGATGATCATCTGCTGCAATGATGTACATGTCAAATGTCTTTATTTTTCCTGAATATATATCACAGCCCGGATGGATGAAACTAGATCCGGGGTCTTCAAACTCGTTCAATCTTCACTCTAAGTACAAGTCGATCCATGTGAGAATTGCGCTGAAGTCGAACATGGAAAGACATCGCTTGATTACCGGTCAATGATGTAAACCGTTAACAAGCGCGAGAGGAATCACCGATATTGATAATGACCCTCAAGGTACTGCAGTACAATTCACGTGGTGTGAATAAAGGACTTGGCGTCGAACACCACGCAAAATCTTCTGGTCGAAGGTCATTGATGTATACCTGTCGTCGGAAGTGAGAAACTTGCCATTGAGGCATGCAAGCTTCAAAGTACTAAAGGGGTTGTTCCTAGATCAACTCCTTGGATAATGAGCTGATGTCGACAAGGAGCGATCCGTAACAGGAGGGCCTTAACGAATCCCACATCAGTGACACGAAACGGAGCTAATGATTTTAATGGAGGTGAAAACGATCTGTGACATATGATTCAGGGTGGCGGTCATGGATGAAGGATAATGTATGGCAGTGGATGGGACCCGGTTGACTCTTTCTGAACGACTTCTCTTGAACATATGGCGACACTGATGCGATGGATTGGTAGCATTACCCCAAATATGGATGGTATGGCAAGACCATGGCGATGTGACCGGTGAATGAAACAACCCAACCCGAATGTGGTACGGAGGAAAAGTGTCATGTTCAAGAGCGACCTGCTACCATCAAAGTTTTCTTGATTTTTCCCAATTTTTCCCTAGTCATTGCTGACCAGTACCTCTTTATTTTTGTTAAGCTTGAGGAGGATAACATGTGCTTGTTCTATAACCTGCCCTTCGGGCAAGCCCATCGCTATGTTTTAACGAGCTTAGCAATAGTGAAACTCGTTCTCGTCTAAAGACAAGTTTGTCGCTATTTAATAATTTTAACGAGTCTAACGACAAGGACAACTCGGTCCTTTTCATTTTTAGAGAGTCTGAAAAGGTACATAAAGTTAACTCCAAAATTCCTTTTTCGTCATCTAATCCCTTAAGTCCGAAAAAGTATAAAACAATACAGAAGGGATGAGTTTTTGATAATTTTAACGAGCTGAATAAAACAAGCGCTCGACCTTTTTGTGCAATAATCCCTCAGGTCCAAAAAGATTAAAATCTAGAGGAGGGATAGCACTTCCTGTCCTTTAACGAGCTGGAAGGCCAAAACTCGGCAATCTTTTCATATTTTACAAGTCAATTGAAAAGAGCTTAAAAAAGACTCGTCTTTTGAGGAACGAGTGATAAACATGTATAGCAACTGATTCCAGGTACAGGTTGGAATTTTCCAATCACGGCAGTGTCACAAGGATGGCTAGGTGAAATCACTCTTCGCAGCTGTTCCTCAAAATGGGTAAACAGTCATATGGGGGTGAACGATCGGCCAAATGAAAAGTGGAGGTGGCAGGTGCAAACACGACCAAGGCTTTAACGGCTGATAAATTTACGATCACAGTGGTTATTTACCGGGATAGGTTCATTTTTTAGTTAAAAATGAGGTTAAACACTGGAGGAAACTCTGCTCACTGCTTATATTTATTTTTTAACGAGCATGAAGACCGCGTTAAAACTGCTCGGATCTTGCGTTTATTTTTTAACGAGCATGAACTTTATGCTAAAACTGCTCGATTATACCAGTCATATGATTAAGGGTGTCTCATCAAGATTCTATTTTTTATGGAGCTTCATCTCACTAAGCTTTGCTCCCTCTCCTTTCTTTATGCAAGTTAGGAAACGGCTAACCCAAAAAACAGATAAATAACCGCTCTTTGCTTGCACTCCAAAAGGTTTGCATGCCCCTAGGTATAAAACAGAGTTTCAAGGTTACCTCTACTTACCCTCCGCCAAAACATTTGTTTTAATCGAGAGAGGCTTACCTCTTTCAGGTTACCCAAAGATTGTCTCGTTAATCTTTCAAACAAAACACTTCCTCGGCAATGTCTACCAAAATAGACAAGGGTGAATGACTGGTGCCAAACACGTAACTTTGACAAAAGAATCTTATTCCAGAACAACCCCTCTTCCAACCACGGACGGGGTACGGACTAGTCATATTCTCCCGCGGAAACCTACCCTATACCCAAAGTTTTCCTGCCGAAGCAGGGCAGGACGCATGCCCCCTGGGTTCCGGTCATATCCTCCCGGATTACTCGCGCTCATCAGGAGGACGGACCGTGGGTTGAGACACTTCTTGCATGAATAGACCATTTAGGGATGGCACATGACTATTTGCGATGCGTGATCCGGGAAACGAAAGTTGGTCCACGAGCTTGACCATTCTTCCTTCATGCGGAAAACACATTACTCTAAAGAGTGAGGAGACTACAGCTCCCATGCAATATATATAGTCTCGTCCAAGGAGTAGGTTATAATCCAAGGGTCCTTGAACGACCATCACGTTCATTTGAACGGTCTTCCCTTTCAATGTTACAGGCACATTGGGGAGGATCCCTAAAGGTCGACTGGTTCCTTTATCAAAACCTGATAGATTTCTCATCTCAGGTAAAAGCGCTGGCGAACCAAGCGCTTTCCAAGCAATAGAGGAAAGGTTACTCACAGATGCCCCCTCATCAATGATAGTGCCAGCCATTACCATTCTGTATATTTGACAAATAATTCTGAATGGTATACTGGCTGGCAACCGGGGTCTGCCTAGTTGGTTCCAGTCAAAGGACACAACTAGGTTGCTTGGTGGTGGGACCGAATATACGGCCAGATAGCGCTCTGATGAACTTCCTTCCTGCGATAAAGGAATGGTGCCATTGCCCCCTTGATCATCAGAGTCAGTGTTGATGAAGAGAATCTGGACAGTGTCGTCTTGATTCTCCTCTGTGATGGTGTCATTCGAAGATGGAGCCTCTGAAGGCAAAACCGGGTCAACTGCCATATCAACCTTTTGACTTTTGTCAGGCATGGATCCAGACGGTTCATCTTCAATGACAGGTGCTTCGGCTGACCACCTGGGCGGGTCAACCAGATTTTCAACTAGCGAGGGACTTGGCAAGAGTTTTTGATATCCAGGAGGAAGTTGCGCTCGTAAAATCGGGCGATCTTCCAGAACTCTTTTTGCCTCGTCTAAGAAGGGACAACGGTGGATGGCGTGATCGCCTTCACACAATCTGCAGGGAAATTTAGCTCTCCTGCTCTGTCCTGGAGCTTCACTCCCACTAGTTGACGGTGAGCAGTCGACATGGCTATCAGAGGTCGACGCTACCGAATTGTGCAAACGGGGGGACCAGTCTCTTAGTATCTGCGGGATACAGGGACAATCTCTGTGGAAGTGGTCTCCCCTACATATGACGCATGGCGATTTAGGCCTTACGAGTGCGGTGTGTGGATTTTTGTTAGATGACACTTGTTTTCCCCCAGTCGCCTTAGGCTCCTTCTTCTTCTTCTCTTTCTTCTTCTTCTCCTTCTTCTCCTTAGGAACCTGGTTTTTAATTCGACCAGTTTCGTCAAGCGGAGAGGAAGGAGGGGAGGAAGATGAAGTTTAAGGTTGGGAGGCAACTCTTGTCTGATCTAACTGTTGACTCGACTGTTCAGGAATGGTGGTATTCTGAACGACATTGGTTGAAAAGAGCCAAACTGGTAGGCCAATTGTTAGTCCTGGAAGTGACAATGTGGCCATGTGGGGCGCACCAACATCTCCCCAAGAGGAGAAGGGACTAGGATTTCCTCCCAAGGGAACTCCTTGGTTGGTGTGCTCCATCTTTTCAACCTAAAGATCAACGCAGGATAAAAGGGTGATTGTTCCGTTTAAAATAAATTGTTAACGACGCTTTAGACACAACTTGCTTTTTCAGTTTTAAAGAGTCGAGAAAAAGCTAAAGATGACTCTAGTCTCCTTCGATGTTTTAACGAGCCCGAAGTGACAAATGCTCGGATGGACTTTTTCTGTTATAGAGTCTGAAAAAGGCCAAAAGAAACTGCTCTGGAGATCTAGGCAGAGGGTGTGCCAAACTTTTCGCAAAACCACAGAATACTTTTTACGGTACGGGTGGTCGATCTTCGTGAATGCTGTGTTCACTGCATTGCGATCAGTAGGGCGGCCGACACAGCTTCCTAAGGATAAAAGATATATGCCTATAGGGGTCTCCCAATATATACGCGACGGTACGTGGGAGCACAAATCCGTACTAGCGCTACCGTCTCTCAGGAGGAATCACCCACCTTCTTCGAGATCGACAGTCACTAGGCTTAACGACGCCGGAACACGTCTCTAGCCTAGACCTCTATGTTGTGCATTATGTTACAAAGCGTTGTTAGGTTCATTCAGTTTATTTTAGGTTGATATTTTTAAAGTTTGCCTTTCAAGGTTCACCACGAGATGTATGATACAAATTCCTAAATGCAGTCTAAGATGATAAGAAAGCTTTATTATCTTTCAACTTTGAAAATCCTAGCTACTAAGGGAAAAGAAAAACACTATCTTTTCTCAAAGAGCAATCAGCACACTCTAATGCACTTTCCCTAAATCCAACATGCAAACTATCAAATGCAAAATGCACAATGCAGGTGTTTGTTTTCCACTTTCTTAGTATAAATGCCTACAAAGAAAGCTTTTTGCACAACTTTGAATTTGCTTTTAAAATGATCAATACAAACAAGCTCACTCTTTCGAAAACAACAAGGGTAGAAGAGATTACAATCACTTCGCTACTTTTGAAATAAAGACTTGTTTTGACACTTAAAAGACACAAATTCAAACCAATAAGCAAAAGTAATTCTATAATCAAACTGCAAACAGCCAATGAACTCTCTTCTAAGATTATAATCAAATCTGAATCAAAGGCTACAGGATGACTACTTTACTCATGCAAAGGAAGACTGTAAATGACGCCACAAACACATAAAAACATTCACAATCTTTTTGTACAAAAAAGAGGCGGAATCTAAGCAAAGAAAAGGCTTATCAGACTGGTACCTATGCTGGTTAAAGGCTGCAAAAACAGAGATCAAAACAGGGCAACAGAGGACAAAGAACCCCAGCTGCACAAGGCCAAACTGGTTTAGCGCAACCTCAACACTGAGGACTTGACATTCAGCACAGGTAGCCCCTTCGGGACCTGCGTCGAAATGCAGACTGCCTTCACAACAGTTGCGCTGAAAGAGAAACTCTCGTTTCCCTTGGGTTCTGGGTCATAAAATGCTCAAAAATCAACTGTTTCAGGCCAAATCAGAAACACAAGCAAGGTATAAACAGAGGGATGCTTTGAGAGGGTACTAAAGACTATCACAAAGGATCATCAAATCATTTGTGGATCTAGTTTAGATCATAGAGAAGTCCAACAACTGGATCAAAACAGCAACTTTCTACTTTGTATCCGGGAAAGATGCAGTTCAATAGTTACTGCCAAGTCTCTGAAATAAAAAAATAACGGAAACACAAATGAAATGAATAAACAAATTCTCCCCAGCGGAGTCGCCAATTTGTTGTGGGGAAAAATGCCTATGCAGGACGATCCTATCCACCTAAGGTGTGACAGTGCCTTAGCAACAAACGAATACAGCTATTATGATTTCTTCCTTTATGAAATGTGAAAGAGGGGAGATTGGAAGACTTACCGTTGCCTTCCGGTTGTCCCTCGATCTAGATCCTCTTCTCTTTGTGTGTCCGCAGCTACTTGTCTCCTCGCTTGCTCAAGAGAATAGCTACTTGAATCCCACGAGATCATAAGAGAACAGCTACATGTGACAAGAGAACAGCTACTTGCGACAAGAGAAGAACACAATGCAAAGGCAAATATACATATTCATAAATGATTCAGGATTAGAAGTAAAATCAAATACACTAATGCAATCATACAAAATACACCAGCATATAGGAAAGAATCAAGATAGCTTTATTGATAAGTAACAGGGTTCAGGAAGAGATACAACCCATAGGGCTCCAATCCAGCATCTTCTTCCCAGCGGAATGGAATTCCTTCTTCAGCTCCCTTCAAAGCATTAAGCACCCAATGTTTCCAGCCACAAATCAACAACAATTCTTTGCAATCACAAAATTCCAGCCTCTAGATCCCATGGAGGTGAGATCCATATATAGATATTTGGAGAGAGGATGAGTCAACTTGAGATCTGACTAGTGTCCTCTCCCTCTGTCAGTTCTTGAGTCCACTTGGAGGTTCTTGCTTCCACTTGGAGATTTGGAACCTCTTACTCATCACCAGTCGAATTCCCTGATCCAAGTGTCATTTTGGAAGCTTCCTGGGCATTGACACCTTGAGGAATGACTCTGCCACTTGTCCAAACTCGCCCAACGCAGGTAGCCTTTGTTGGAGTTGACATTCAACGCAGGTAGACAGTGGAGCAGTTGACATTCAGCGCAGATGCTCAGTGGAGCAGTTGACATGATCCAGAATTGGCTTGTTTTTGAGTGTTTTCAGGTGGAGAACTTCTGTGAATTGCTGTGGTTAGTTGGCCTTGTTCCTATAGGGGTAGGAACAACATGTTTAGGGACTTTGGATCCCTTAGATTATGGACATTTCATGCTCAATGCTGTAAGGCACAAAAATGTCTATAACACAAAGGGAAGCAGATTATTGATGCGGAGCCCAACTCCACCATTGCCACCATGAAGATCCAGAAGAAGGAACCCAAAGATCTAGAGGAGGAGGAGCGCCTCTTCCACTCTTAGATGTGGGTAAAGGGATCCCTGCTATAGTACATTGTCAACAATGGGAGCCAAAAGAACCTCATTTCAGCAGAGGTAATGAAGCGGCTGGGCTTACCGACCATAGCACATCCACAACCGTACACCATCAGGTGGCTTCACCAAGGACGAGATATTCATGTGAGCTAGTAGTGTCGACTTCCATACAACATCAAGCCCTTCACAGATGAGGTATTGTGTGACTTTGCTCCCCTTGATGTTTTTGATGTATTATTAGGCCAACCATACTTGTGGAAGCAACATGATGTGTATGAATCAAGGCCTCATGTTGTTATTGTTACTTTGGGAAATAAGTTGTACAGGATACCAGAGGTAGCACTACCTACCGCCATCTCCTTGGTTACTACAAAACAATGTAGTAAGCTCGTTTCCAAAACCAGGAAATTTGTTTTCTTGATGATACACCCTCAAGGAAGAAGAAGACAGTGGCCACAATCTCTAGACAGGGCCCCTCTGCATGACAACTACAAATGGACAAGGTCATGGAGGAGTACGAGGACATCTTCACCTCCCCCGCAAGGGTTCCTCTGCACTGTCAGGTCAAGAACTCCATTGATCTGACCCCAGGTGTGTCGCTACCCAATGGACCAATCTATTAGTGTTTCATTATGGAGAATGATTAAATCAAGAGGAAGATTCAGGAGCTATTGCATAAAGGTCACATTCGTCTGAGTTCATCACCTTGTGGGAGCTCGATCGTGTTGGTACAGAAGAAGGATGGGACTTGACTTTGTATTGACTATCAGGCGCTAAACAAGATCACTGTCTATAATAGGTATCTGATCCCATGGATTGATGACCTCCTGGACCAACTGAAGGGGGAAAAATATTTCAGCAAGATCAATTTGAAGTCAGAATATCACCAAGTACCAATCAAACCCTTCGATGTGTGGAAGACTTCCTTCAAAGCCAAGGAGGGCCTTTTCGAATATTTGGTTATGCCTTCGGGTTAATGAATGCTCCTGCAACCTTCATGAGGCTAATGGATGACATCTTGTGGCCATTCACCAACTCATTTGTAGTGGTATACCTGGATGACATCCTGATCTTCAGCCAGAGTTGGGAAAAGCACCTCCACCACATCCAACAGGTTCTCCAAACACTGTGGCAACACAAGTTATGTGCCAATTTGGAGAAATGCACTTTTGGCAGGACCCAGGTTCAGTATCTAGGATACATTATTGATGAACAAGGGGTGCATGCAGATCTAGCTAAGATCCAAGTCATTCGGGATTGTCCATCCCCAACCACTCTAACAGAGCTCCGTAGCTTTCTGGGTCTTGCCAACTTCTACCGCAGGTTTGTGTTGGGATTTTCTCATATAAATTGTGATCCGAATGCAAAATGGCATCAACCCATGGTATTCATGCACCCATGGAATTTACCCATGGTATTGTAAGTGGCATCCACCCATGGTATTTTAAGTGACATCCACCCATGGTATTCATTCACCCATAGTATTTGCCCATGGTATTGTGACATCCACCCATGGAATTGACCCGTGGTATTGTGACATCGACCCATAGTATTCTTCACACGTGGAATTGACCCGTGGTATTGTAACTGAAAAATACTATAAGTAACAAGTCACATTTTGTAAAAGAAAAGATTGTTCGCCATAATGTATCCTTTGCAGTTTTTCTCTATTTTAATAAAAAAAATTCTTTGTGGTTTTTTATTGGGCATTCTTCTCTTTTTCTTCTGGCATTTCAATCTTTTAGATCATGGGCGCCTCCACCCAAGATCTGGATCAATGGTATCAGAGAAGGTTACGATTCCATGTGAATGACGGTTTCATGCATATTTAAGTTTCAAATTTTTGCAGCAATATTCAACAAACTTCAGCCAAGCGTTGCAACCTCCCCATAGCACTTTCTTGGGCCAAGAAGGAAGAACTTTTCTTTTCTCATTTTTTTTTTGCAGGAATTTTTTTTGGGCAGTGAGTTTGTAGATTATATCTGAAAAATTTGTTGCAATATTTACAAAACCAAATAATAGATATAGATTCCTTGGGAAAAAATATCAAAATTCAAAAAAAATAAAATCGGCCGAATCAGAGTCTAGATGAGGGAGATATTGCTAATTTAAAATCAGCTATTTTGTAGAATTTTTTTTTCAGACAACGAATCTCCTATCATTTTTTGAAGTTTTTGTGAAGAATTTCAGAAAATGGATTGTAGATCAGAGCTCCTCTTGAAAAATCACCCAATTTCAAAAAAACAAATGGATCGAATTGGAGTTCGGATGTGGGAGATTTTGCTGATTTAAAATCAACTATTTTTTCAGAGCTTTTGTGACATCGGAAAAATTGCAGCACGAATCGGAGATTCTAGAGTGTCCAGATAAGGATTTCCAACACATGGTAAGATGCAAAATCATCCTTCTACTTCCAAAAACAGGTTATAATAAATATTATAAGTTATATTGACTGAGTTATGCACATTTTAATTCTGGAGAAACATTCGGAGTGGGTTCCCATTGGAGACGTGCCCTCCCACCCCACTTTAGTAGAAACTTGCTTCACATTCATTAGTTTTAGCATAGCAACATTTGGCTTGGGTTATTTGGAGACATGCCCTCCCACCCCAGGCTATGTAGGCACCTTCTACTTCATCAACAACCAACATCATGGTTATGGGTCAACCGCACAAAATCCTTATCATCAAAGTCCATTTTCTAGGCCACACACTATTAGGATCACAGTTGGTCATAAGCATTACAGGGTATCTCTATCCTCGAATCTTCATTTGTCATAGTTATGGGTCATCCACAAATCCACACTTCATCGAAGTCCATTTTCTAGGCTGCACACTGTCGGTATCATAGTTGGTCACAAGCATTACAAGGTATCTCTATCCTCGGATCTTCATTCATCATTGTTATGGGTTAACCACATAAAACCATTCTCTTCAATGGCTCTTCATATTAAATAAAGGCTTCGCAGGAGAGAACTTCATGCAATGGGGACCATTGCTTCTTAAGGAGGGAGGAATGATCCAAATAAATATGGCATCAACCCATGGTATTCATCCACCCATGTTATTCATCCACCCATGGAATTTGCCCATGGTATTGTAAGTGGCATCCACCCATAGTATTATAAGTGACATCCACACATGGTATTCATTCACCCATGGTAGTTTCCCATGGTATTGTGACGTCCACCCATGGTATTCATTCACCCATGGAATTGACCCGTGGTATTGTGACATCCACCCATGGTATTCATTCACCCATGGAACTGACCCGTGGTATTGTAACTGAAAAAGACTATAAGTAACAAGTCACATTTTGTAAAACGACAGATTGTCTGCCATAATGTAGCCTTTACAGTTATTCTTTGTTTTAATAAAAAAATTCATTGTGGTTGTTTATTGGGCATTCTCCTCTGATCTAGATTAACTTGGCCCTTGAGTCAAGTCACCAAGGGAGGAGCGAAAACAAAATTCTTTTGGTCTGAATCTCAACAAAAGGCATTCACAAAGTTGAAACATCACCTCTACTCGGCACCAGTGCTTGCATTACTAGACTTGCAACAACCATTTGAGGTCGAGACAGATGCCTCTGACTATGCTATTTGGGTAGTCCTTACTCAACATTGGCATCCAGTCGCATATCACAGTGAGAGACTTTCAGATACAGTCTGTAAGTATCCCAATTATGACAAAGAAATGTATTCCATTGTGCAAGCCTATCGACAATGGAAGCATTACATTTTTGGGAAGGAAATGGTCATCCACATAGACCACTGCCCATGTAGTTCATACAAACACAAGGGAAATTGTAGAATGATCGCCTTCAGAAGTGGTCCACATACCTACAACAATTCCATTTGAATATCAAGTATAAGAAGGGAAGCACTAATAATGTTGCAAATTGCCTTAGTCGACCACCAATCATGGCATTAACCACTGTGTTCAACTCGTGTGGGCACGAGACTTTTGATTGGCCAGTTCTCTACAAAAGAAACCCAGAATTCAGCCACACATACCAGACACTCTTTGAGGGTCAGCATGTTCCAAATGTTCACCTCCAAGATGCCCTGTTATGCCACCAGGGTCACCTTTGTGTTCCTTCAAGCGAGCCTGCCAAGATGATTTGGGAAGCACACTATAGTTGAGCTGTTAGGAATTTCGAGGTCAAGAAAATGGTGGCAATACTGTAGAAGTATTTCTATTGGCCGAATCTTCAACAGGATGTCGAGAAGTACATCATATCATACGCTGCCTATGCCATTGCCAAACTAACCATCAAGAAGTAAGGCCTCTATACCCCGCTGCCTACCCCTAGTCAACCTTGGGAATCCATCTCCATGGATTAATTTTCAGGCCTTCCTTCTACTAAGCATGGAAACAATTGTGATTTTTTGGTCTTCGATAGGTTCTCAAAGAAGGCCATTATGGCAGCCTACAAGAAGAATATCACAGCAGAAGCCATTGCTAAACTCTTCTTTGAACAAGTTTGGGTACACTTTGGGATCCCATAGTCTATCATCTCAGATCAGGATAGTAGGTTCCTCAGTACATTTTGATCCAGTCTCTGGTTGATGTTGGACACCAAACTCACTAAGTCCACAGCCTTCCATCCTCAAACTAATGGCCAGATAGAGGTTGTCAACAAGATGATTATACGCATTCTACGCATGTACAACTCAAATCATCCATGCACATGGGATGAGAGCCTCCCTTATGTTCAACACAGCTATAACCGGGCTCTCCACAGCTTGACTGGCCACAGCCTTTTTCAAGTGGGCTTGGGATTCCAGCGACTATGTCCCATTGATGTGTCCATGCCATTTGCAGCTACTCAAGCAGATTCAGCTCATATCCAATCTGAAATAGATAAGGCAAATAGCTTCATTGAGCACATCCAACATATTCTCCAGCAAGTCCATGACATTCTAGAGAAATCAAATGCCAAGTACAAGCAGTGACATGATCAACATCAGGTGCCACACAAGTTTCAAGTGGGCGACAAAGTCTAGTTGCATTTGGAAAAGGAATGCCTTACCAGAGCCTATCGAAAACTCAGACCACTCCAATATGGTCCTTACACCATTACCAAGGTTGTGGGAGATAATTCATTTGAGCTTCGCATTCCCCCATTTCTTGGCCTGCACCCAGTGTTCAATGTGGACCGCCTTCAGCCATACTTTCCACCATTACTAGACACATCTGACATTGCAAAACAACTGACACCCATAGAGCTAAATTAAGATTGCATGGAACAAGCTGCAACTGATCAGATCATGGACACATAGATCGAGCACACTCGCTAGCATAAGATCCAACTATATCGAGTTGTCAAAGCAGGCCAACTCCTTCACCAGGGCAAGTGGCTCACCAGGGACCAAGTTCAGCAGAAGTTTCCTCATCTCATGGAGGAACTCAATGCAATGGGGACCATTGCTTCCTAAGGGGGGAGGAATGATTTAGTTGGATATTGATGGCCACCCTCCAATTCCATTTGGACCCCCACCATTATTTCTTTTAGTTTTTCAGTTTCCTTAATTGTAGCACAATTTACTGTTTTTAGCCGTTTTTCGAGTCCTGAACTTCTGGAGCTGTTTTGACGCCATAAACGATGTTTTCTAGGAAAAATGGGAGCAACATTGGTTCATGGGTAGATTTTTCTCTTCCCAAAATTGTAGTAATCAGATAGATATTTCTAACAAGGTATTGTGCACATCAAACGAAGATAATATGCCAAAGTTATGACCCCGGGAAGTTGATGTACCAATTTACCCAAAACGGGGCCCATAGTTTGGCACTTCATCCCCTAGGGTTAGGTTTTTTGATGGTTAGGGTTTTCCATTGTTTCTAAACTATAAATAGGCCTTCGAGCCTCATTGTAACACAGTTCAAAGGCATGTAGCCACCACATCTCTTCTTAGAGATAAGCTACCATCACCCTAGCTAGTTTATTTCCATTTCTGTTTGTAAGCATATTTCAGTATTTTACAGTAATGAAATGAAGTATTATTTCTGATACATCTCTATATTTATGGTTATATCTTAAATTTGTTGCATTCCTGTCTAAATCTGGATCAGTGAAATAAGCTATAGAAATAGAGAAAAGAGAAAACACCATAGACTAGGATGATTGTTTAAAACTTAGCAAATCGTGGAAACCATTATTAAAGAAAATAAACAATAGTCATGATGAGACAAATTAAATAAAATCCTCCAACATATCACTATTAATAGATCCAAACACATCATGTTTAAAATAATTTCATCAGTAATTGTGATCCCCTAATGATGGAATCACATTGAAGTCTGAAATGTTTTGCAAAATATCATAAACATTAGTTTTTCACTTTTATCTTAAATAATCTCACTTGTATGGACTCTCTCTTTCTCTCTCTCTCTCTCTCTCTCTCACACACACATATATCAAATCAAGCTTTTTAGTACCTCAAAAGAGTCTCAATACTCGTATTTTTATACAAAATTTCTACTATAGAGCCTAACTACGACACCCTAAACCAACATCTATCCACTAGTCCTCCTGAGCCTTTTGGTCATTATAGCACACTATTTCTCATGCTAATCTCCTCAATACTACTAGGAACCTCTCCATCACACTCATAGTATGCCTCTGGAGATTTATTGGTATCTCTCTCATAGGAAGAGGTGGAATACCCATCGAGAGTCTCTCTAAGTTCTTCGCAACCTCTCGAAGGCTCTATGTACCATCTACCTCCTTGGTCATTACTCCAACTCTTGTTGTCACTCCAAATTCTCCCTACTACTCTCCTTGCTTCACCCTTTAAGGCTTGCCCACGGGATAAACTGGTACCACATTTGTGTCATACCAAAAATTTTGTTAGTTTCTTACATCCAAACCAAAAAAATTACATATTTTCCAAAATCCCAAAAAATTCATTGATCCATATTCTTACATGGAGGTCCACAGTGTGTACCCAATGGTAATACCAACTCTGGATCTCCTATGAAATATATCCCTGCATAAGGGAAATCTTCAATCATCAGAATTTGCATATGAAACCATGGAAAAAAAGTGGGCTTCAAATATCGTGGAATTGGCCCACCTCCCACTCAAGTCATAAATTGAGTCCACCTTTGTATCCTATGCTCTCTTAGGTCTACAACAGGTAATGCCACCCACAACCTCATCATGGTCACTCTCTTTGAGAAGAAGAATAGTTTCAATAATCCATATTTAAACTCCATTTGGGCCCTTATTTTGCAAGTGGTCAACTTATCCTTCACTCGCACAAGTAGACCCTTACACCAATTGAACAACTATGACATTATACACTCCACCCCAATCAACATTTGGGCCTTGGTGGCCACATGTGTACTTTTAGACCCTCCCAATCATAAAATAGTGAATAGAATGGACCATAGTGGTCTATTATTCACTCTCTCAATTGAAATTTGGTTACTCATCTTCACAATCCCTGGTACACAATACTCAATGATAAGGTCCATGGTGGTTCTCAGATCTTCTCTTCCTCTTGCTAGGTTTACTTCCATGCCTTGGTGTGATAACCCTATAAGGAAGTAAATATCATCTATATCGATTTATAACTCTTGATCCCCCACCATGAACACTCTTTGGTGTTCGTCCCACATCTGGACTATGGTTTCCAAAAGATCTTCTCATTCCCTCATCAGTTGTGTCCAAGCATAATTTAAAATTACACATCTTCTCAATGTTGTTAAGCACGCCAAATCATTTATCATTTTAATTTATGCTTTCTCATGGACTCTTTCCCTCCATTTCATCAACTTTACAGACCTAACCTGCACCAAAAACACTTTTTATTAGTTTCCATCCAACCTAGTAAACCTAAGTGTAAAACATTATTTTCCACAATGTTTGTCATGGTAATGTCGCTCCACATTGACTAATAAGTAGTTTATAACGTTTCTCACCCTTTTGGGAATCACATTATAACACATCCTTTTTCGTAGGAAATTATGTTACCCAGCCTAACCATCTAGGGCTTTCTTTCAAACCAAATATTTATTATGGAAACTGGAATAAAATGCAATAATGAAGAGTGCAGGGTTCATTCTCTTACCTAGAACTGATGAAATTAGAAATGGTCGCTTGGATTGTGTGCAACCTGCCTTGGAAATTCTAGTCTTATTTCACCTCCAAATAGCCCTCCAACCACAAATAGTGCAAACAAGGAACCCAAACTCCTATTTATAGCCTTTGACGTATGCCTAACCACCTAGTTTTGTCATTTTAATGTAGTTTTTTTCCATTTTTTCTCACCTTCAATTCCTGTAAATGATTTGCAATATGTTGATGTTGTCCTTGAGAGATTATCTGAATAGATTTGACCTCTTTGCGCCTAACTTGAAAATTCTTTTTATGGTCTTTTTATCACTCATAAAAAACAAAAAAAACAAAAAACAAAAAACAAAACAAAACAAAACTTCTTTGGGCTCATAAAACTCCCACAAAGAAGGTCAAGCCATTCTTTTTCTATCTTTTTCTCACTCAAAAATTTGAAAAAGATACCTCAATTTTTGTTCATCTTACTCGTACAAAATTTTATGAAGAATATCAAGTTTATTGTTTCCTCCCTCATACTCGTAAAAAAATGAGGAGAATGTATATTGAGCATAATTTTATCTCTTTATCCGAACTCGAAGGAATAACTACGGAAAAGGAACTGTTTTGGGTACATTATTATATCTTTTTCGCACTGTGTCATTAACCATGACAAAGATGCCTCTTGGATTCTTCTGTAATCTCTTTTCAGTCTCTTTAAATATGAAAATATCATCGATTTTACCCCTTTTGGACTAGTAAAACCTAAACAGAATGGGGAAAAATGGAAGAATAACAATCATTTCTATCTATCTCAATTGGAATTTGTATGGCAGTCGTCTATTATCTATCCTTTGAAGATGAAACTCATCCAACATTTTCACCCTTTGTTAGATCTCAACTTCTCTTTGAACCCTACTACCTTATGAGTATTGCCTTGATACCCCGATGTCTTTACATCCTCATATCCTACTCTTTCTGTTGTTCTTGCATCTAATTTGTTTGGCCTCCTTGGTGTCATGCCTATCATTATTAAAAGGATTTCCTAGTATCTATCAGCCATATCAACCACTTTATACTTCATGTTTCCATTTTTCCTAAGTCAATCCCCCTTGTTGTTTTGGATAATTTCAAAATCAATCACTTTATTAATATTTTGTGTTGATTGATTTGGGACTCATCATTTCCCTCCTTCAAAGGATCCCCTCCTATCGACTTCAACAAACTATCGTCAAAGTGGATTGAGAAATATCATAATACCCTAGAGCTTGCAGTGATTAGTGGAAAGTTACCATGCGTTTGAAAAGAAGGTTTCATTATTGACTCTTAATTCAATGAATTTATGAGTGTACGAACACAACACATCTACTCACACTGACTAGATTGTATTGGGTATCTTGGAGACCATCATCCTTATTGGTGGCTTTCCTTGAGTCTATTAATGGTTTTCATCATTGATAGGTAATCAGATGAATCCTCACATGTTCGACATCAACTCATTCATTCACATCTGCACAATTATGTTATTTCACGACAGTGATGAAGACCTTGGAAAAAGGCATACATCACTCAACCTTGTTTCCTCTCCCAAGCTGCATATTTTATTTCTGGAAACAACTTATATCAGAATGACTACACTCTAACATGGATCCACATCGTACTTGTCGGTGGCCTCTATGTACTCTTTTGTGACCATGATATTTTATTTTCTACATGGATTTGTAGTGTATTGTTTGGCGGTCATACTTTGTCTTTGTATATTGAGCATGGGAATAAATGACTTAGGTCACAATCAATATGTGACACATGTTTGTTGTTGTTTGTAGGAATCCTTCCATTCTAACATTCTGATTACTCTCTCTCTCCTCTATTTTTTTATAAAGTATTTCATTCATTTCTTTATTCTCTAACCTCACACTTTAGGGGGTAGCTATTATCACTAAAAATACCTCCTCATCATCTTAGAGGAGATCATTGTGCCTTTGGTCGAAGTTAAACCTTTTTCGCTGGCATATTTATGACTATAACACACCCTTTTTTTCTCAACAGCATGCATTATAAAGCAGGTCACTTACTTTGCAGGTAGTGTTACCCTGGATTGTAATGCTCTATCTCTTCAACTAGCTCACACTACCAAAAACTCACCTAGTCATGAGTGCAAAAGCCTGAGTTAACTCATTGTGACACTTATGACTGGAAAATCTCATATGGTGGAATGTGATCGTCTCAACCTAATCTTTAACTTTTTCCTATACAAAAAAAGCACCTAGAAGTGGCTCAAAGCATTTTACATGAGGAATCATCACCAAATCCAAAAATTTTGCCCAATTTGTATTAGAGAAAAGTTGACATTTATTATAGCCTTCATGTAACTAAAAATTAAGGGCATGGTCATTGAGAAATGGATTGGAATTTAGAGCATTGTTATGATTGCGAGATCATTACTGAGAGAGAGTATTGGAGATGTGAGCTGGAAGAGGTTATGTTACAACTTCAACATATGGTTGTAAACTTCCTTCTTATTAATAATATAGAGATCAGCTATTCTTCCTTCCATATCGTTGTTCAATGTTCATTTATATTATGTTTAACTAATGACTATTTGGAATATCAAGTTACAATGATTTATTTAGTAACACATAATTGTTTATTCATTATGACTTTAATTTACGGAATCTTTATGAAGTGAAAGGATCAATCTAGTCTTCTTTATGTGCGAGATAAAATTTTGGAGATACCTAGGAGTGCTTTCCAATTACATTGACAACTCCAATTGATCTATACATGAATACATAAAAGTTACTATTTTCATTATATTGTCAATATTTGGTTTATTTCTTGAATTGTTGAATGAGTTGTGTCTTAGAATAGTTGATCCTTGTCCTGTTTCTCTTAGGTTTCTGGGAAAACCTGAGAGGGTATTTATTTATCCATTTGAGCAATAATCTCTATTACACATTCCCAAGCCAGATTCTAGAGCTTGAGGATGAGTTATTAAGGGATTTAACCAAATTTTCTAGCTTAAATAGGGGTTCCATAGGACCATCCACCTTCAGACACCAGATACTTCATGTCATCAATATCTCATGGGGAATCCATAGGTCCACCACTTCCACCCTTTAGCTACCTCAATAAGAACTATGGATCTAACATTACAAGCTAATACAAAGAATGCAGAGGCTCACCACCTTCACCCTAAACCAAACGAGGGAATCCATAGGCTTAGCACTCCCACCCTTAAGAACTATTTCACAGAGTGGTTCCACCCAATCCTAGGAATCCAGAACCCACTGTAAAAACTAGAAAACAAGCATAGGGGACTAAAGAACTCTCCTTACTAGGAATCGAAGGAATAAACAACCACCCAAGTTTTCAGTGGAATCCAGAGAAATCCATCGCCACCCTCCAATATTACAGGGAATCTAGAGACTATTATCCTCATCTGAGAGACATTATTCCACCTCATAGTCCTTAACTAAATGATTCTTCTAGTCCTTGTGTTACAATAACAATGCAGAGATTTATGCTCCTTTTCCTCCTATGCTATCAATTTTTCTTCCTCTATAGCACATTCATTTCTTCTGGCTCATCTTCATAATATTTTCTCCTCTATATTCTTGTTCTTTTTTCAGCAATGCTCTCTTGTGTTCTTCATTTTTGTTTTGTATCAGAATGACCTCTCCTTAATTCATGAGGATGTCATTCAAGAGCTCTATTTGCATTGTCATGTGTTCCTAGAATACATGTCGCTCCATTTCCTTCTTCACAACTCCTCCAATACCATGGTGCAATCATTTCTATTGCATGGATAGACATCGTTGTCACCCATCCTTGAGTTTGACCATGGTGGTTTTGTTCCTAGGTATTGGTGCTATCAATTCCTGATCAGTTCCTAGTGGTTGACTTCAATTATCTCAACTACTAAGCCCATCATTCATAAATTTTGTTCTTTTTCCTTATGGATTTATCTAGGGCAGGAATGATTCCTCTGTCCTCTTTGTTCAACGTATGGAATCAGGTGGCCTCCCCCCAATACCACCGAGCACCCAAAAGTGGTGTGATGGAAACCATTTATCGCCCGTCCGCTACACGCCAAAATGGTTACTGTTCACCTTGCTACATAACAAATGACTACTATTCACCTGTACCCGCCAAAATTGAGTTTTGTCCATAAAGACAAAAAGGCCCAAATAATTTGTTTTTATCCTTTTTTCAACTGTAAACCTCCATGCACACACCTGCGAATGTTGAAGTTGTCAACCTACATCCAATTGCACCCTAAAGACGCCACAGAGCACCCAGTTCACTTTCCAGCCTACACAGAGCCTTTTTTACTATTCTCAGTTGCCAACCGCCCTGTTCAGAGCTAGTTTTCCTTAAATTCCATATATTTAAGCCATAATTCATTGGAAAACCTGTCAATTTCAAAACCAGTTACTGATTTTTATTAATTAAAGTAAAAAAATTAATTAAAGAAACTCTAGCAACTCAAACCTACTCTGTACTGAACCACCATTGCCGTAAAAAATTGAAAATCAACTTCCCCATTCTCAAATCCACAAGAACTGAGAATGGTCACCCTAATTGCCATGAATGTTAGACCTATTTCCACTCCTCATCTGGACCTAGACCACCTCCCCCTCGTTGATAAGGATTTCCAGATAAAGGACACCTCTGCCCATGAATCCCCTCTCAAACTATACTGCCAATACAGAGACCAATACCTGAACCATGCTGATAAAACTGGTTTTTTGGAGTCCAATTTGCCCAAGTACCAATTCCCTAAAGTCCACATTTTCCTAGAAATTGTCCATTATTTCCATGCAAATTATATCCCCTGTCAAAGAGTAGTGATGTCCCCTAACCAAACCATACTTTTCACCATCACTGCTGAATCTATTAATGAGATGCTGCAACTTTAACCAGGGAAACTCCTAACCCCTATTTCAATTGGAGACCTACTAGACCAATTCCCCAAGCTTAGCACTGCAAAACTTGCTGAGATGTTCCAAACTTTCATCAAGGAGGAAAATCATATCCCAAAAGATCCTCCTCCATATGTGTATACCATATTTTCCCCATTTGACCAGGACATTGTAGCAATGATATCTAGTGTCCTAGGTTATACCACTAGTGAGTATATAGATGAAATAATCCTGGCTTCCATGTCCATCTTCACTCCAGGACAACCTCTTGCTGTCATTTATGATTATGCCAAGTTTATACCTGATAGGATGCATGACCAGTTCCTTAGGATGAGTAATGAGCGAGTCTTCAAGTATTCCTCTATTTTGTATCACCTTTTTCTATACTACCAAGTAGATAAGTTCCCCTTTACTCTCCAGAAGCTTTACACAAAAAGTCACCCTAGATCATTAATTTTTTAGACTTCATTGATCCACAAATATCACCCCCCATATTCATATGCTGACTTTATTGAACTATTTTTGCATCTAATTGTGACAATGATGATAGGAAGCCCTCATCCAAGAATTAGTTCAGATATAAAGAGGATCCTGCAACTCTCAAAACAATCCAAAGTAGGTGATTGGTACTGTTAGCCTCCTGCTGCAGCAGGTTAATCATCTTTCATGATCGACAGTTTTACATGCCAAATATGTCATGCTATGCATGCTGCAATGCTCCATATTTGCTACAGATGGCCAAAAAGTATCCATAAGAGTAGGCTGGTCTAAGGGCCACTGCTGTGTTCCAATTTTGATAAAGCAATCCATTTTTGGGTTGAGGCAGTTTTTTCAGTTGGAGGTACTCAGGCTGGAGTTCACTAACATCTTTTTTCTCATCACCCTTATTATGTAACTCCCTATTAGTTTTTCCCTCCCCCTATTAAAATCATGTATATAAATCCCCCTATGTAAATACCCCTCCCTGGCATTATAGCCATACTTTCTACTAAGTCCGGGAAATCTCAGTCCATCTGGGACTGTTTTTAGCCCATCCGAGTCATTGAGGAACTGGTTTGACATCTGGTCAGCTAGTAACCTCTCCCTTAACCCCAAAAACCCCCAAAAAACCCATGTTTTCACCTTCCCCTTGTAAAATTTCACCCCACCGCTGTAAAAACCCACATTCCGCCCCTAACCCAAAGATCCTGCGCATAAACATTAACCCGCGCCTTTATTTAACCCCGCAAACCCGTTTTCCTAAGTCTATAACCCGCCGCGCATATTAAATTTGGAATATTCCTGTGAATATTCCCGCCCGTTAACCCCATATCCCGTCGCGTCCGCCGCCAGCCGTCCGATCCACAGCCCCGCAGATCTACGGCTGGCGGGCATCCTTATCCCCGACGCGCCCGGCCTTTAACGTCTGGGAGTTCGGCGGTTTTGCCGCCGTACTCCCGCCACGCGTCAGGCGTCGGGCTGTGGCGGAGCCCCTCCCTCCGAAACCGCCATCCCCCATAAGCGGTGCGCCACATACCGCTTACCGCCCGGTGACGTCACCAGCCCACGTCACCCCCTGCACAGTCACCAGCCCACGTCACCCCCCTTGTACAGTCACCCGATGAGTCACCCGCCTGCGTGGCCTCCTGCCACGTCACTACCACATGTCCTGCCATCGTACCTGCCACTTCATCGTCCGTATGAGATGACGTCATGCTGACATCATCCCGCCACATCGCCATGCTGACGTCATTAGCCCTTTTTTTGACGCAGAGGCGCGAAAGTCGCACTTCGGAGCCCCGGAATCGAATTCAGAGGCAGTTTTTGATCGCAAGATTTTTTGGGCGAAATGGAGAATCTTCAGGGAATCTTTAAGGAATCTTCGCTCCATGCAGCCCTAGGAAGCCCGAAAAAGCGCAGAAATGATCCGTTTTCTTCACAGAGCATACCAAAATGATCAGAAGACAATTCCAGATGATACAGAGGCCGAACAACGGCCATTTACTGATGATTAGACACGCAGCACAGCAGATCAGCAGCCCATATTTTGTCAGAGAGTATCAGTGGAAGAAAGGACGCCAGAAAGAATCAGTCATGATTTTTTAGGGGCTCGAGGCACCTGAACATTGATGAAGCCCCCAGAAAATCAAATCGATAAGCATCAACCCATCCTTGTTTTCAAATCACTGTCAAGACATTTAAGGCACCAGGACAACAAGAAAGCATAAACCCATACCCATTTATTGCAGAAAGCACTGCAGCAAGCCACCGAGGACAGCATCATTCATTCAGTTCTGACACATCGGCCCTGAGCACGGCCCGAGACATTCTTTGCATTTATTTCTAGATAGGATTAGGTCAAGTAGTCATTTTTATGACCTAATTAAGTCAAGATGTAATAAAGGAACTCTGCAGAGAGTTTTGCCCTATATATACCACCCTCTGTATAGTTTTAAGGTTGGTCAATTGATAATTTTCGCTAGAGACTCGCTGCGTATACCTGATTTTTTCTGTAATCAAAGATTGTTTAAAGCTTGGAGAGCGAACTGTCTGTTGTTGATGAATGTGTTGAAGAGTTGAAGATGGAATTCCTGCGCTGCGGCCTGAAGCAATAAGTGCCTCTTATCTTTGTTTATGTGTTTGCCATTATCTAAATAGCAGGAAAAAAGAATAGCCTAGAATTAGTTTAAATACTCTCTATGCTCAATGCCTGTTGTTTCTTGATGTTTTCTTCTGAATGAATTGGTTATGAACATTGAATTCCTTCTGGCTCATGTTTACCCCAGTTCACCTGTGCTGGCCAATTATCTAGGGATTCTTAACTGCTCCTAGGTAGTGCCTTGTTGTTTCCTTTGCTAATCTGTTGGAGAGATTCTTAACTGCCTCTCTTTCTTTAGCATTCTTGCCATCCCTTGAAACCTGAAAGTTGCTTCTGCTTCAGTTATCTTGTTCCATTTTCCCCTCACTGTTATTAAGGAAAGACAGCAGCAGTTCCCCCTCCTCGACTCCACGCCCAATGGTTTGAAACATTCAGACTATACTCAGCCTCTCTACCTGAAAGTGTCAGTTTTCCCACCAAAACTCAATCAAAACCCTTGTGCATCATAACTAGCCTAAAATCACCCCCTTCAACAAAGCTAAATCATAAAGAGAGAGCCCTCTCTCACTGCAGGCAGGCTAGGGCCTGCAGTCCAAAGTTGGTTTGTGGTTACCTCGGCTGTATCCCTTTAGGAGTCAAAAGGGACAACCTGAGTGATAACAGGTACTTGTACCAAAACCACAGTGAGATCAAGATTTATGGCTGTGAGCTGACCCCATACAGACTACCTAAATACCTCCAAATGAGGTTATTTGCTCTGGAGTACTATAGGAAGATAATAGATTCAGATGAGGTAAACTTTGTTAAAGCCAAAAGGAAAGCCCAACTCAAGATCAGAGACCAATTAGGTCCCTTTATTTGTAATAGTAGACAAGCTGGAAAGGAGGCAGACCTAATCCTTCAAAGATTAAAACTAAAATAGAGCTTCATATGGAGATATGATTCCTTGGATTTCATCTGCAAAAGAAGGCAGAAAAACAAGATGGTTCATTATATCCATCACCGCATCCCTAAGATAGAAAAGTATGCCAACCAATTGTAATGGGTGGAAAACACTTTAGAAGACAGGGATAGTACTGAATTTGTTGTGGAAAACACATTAATTGAACTAAAGAAACAACTTGATGAGGGTTATTTCCTGCAAGTTCCAGAAGAATCATAGGTACCAGAAGAATCACAGGTGCCAGAGGGATCAGAAGTACCAAACCTATCAGAGTTTCCAGATCAAACAGACATACCAAAGAAATCAGATAAACTAGAAACCACCATGAGTACCCCTCCAGTTCTACAGACTCCTCTAAATGAGGAGAAAATCCTCAAAATAAATAGGGAAGGGGCCACTACTTCAAAAAGAGTAACATCGCAAGCCCATGCAGAGACAAGCCAGGCTAAGAGACAAAGACTCAATCTTGTATTTGAACAGGAATATACAGAGGAGACAGCTGAGGTTACAAGCACAGAAAGAGATGGGAGTAGGCTTGCCACTCCATCTGGAGGCACTCTAGAACCTTCCACATCACACACTCAGATGTTGGAAAGGAAGCAAAGTGTTGAGGTATCCTCTTTCAGGATGCCAGCAAATAAAGACCAAGATATCAAGGAGAGATACAAAGAAATAAAGGTTAGAAATGAGAGGCTGAAAGCCCAAACCTATGCACAATATCTAAAGATGACCCCTACCAATCAAATAAGGCTTATGTTAGCCTTTGATGTTAAAGAGGTGAAAATGCAGATGATTTTCATCAAGCCAACCACTCAGCAGTCAAGAACAACATCAAATTTTAAGAAAGTAGATTTTGAAGTACTAGCAAGGGATATTCATCCCATTGACCAGATTGAGCTACATAAGCAAACAGGTGAGATGATTTATTCCAAATTGATAGGGAAAGCCATAGCAGCCCACCAATTGCAGAACTCTTTAAACAATATGTCAGCTCAGTTTCAGTTAGATAAGGCCTCCTCACAGGCCAAAGATACAAGAATCAAGTCCTTAGAGGACTTAGTGATAGAATTGGGACATGATCCCAATGATGTGAAAGCAATAGAGTAGCTAATTAAATAGGAGAATGATGACATTGCTGCACCAAAGAAGCAGTTCAAAATTCCCCAACTACATCACCCTCAAACAATGGAAGTCCTAGAAGCACAACAAGGACATGAACAGCTTATGGACCTAGTCCTAAAGCTAAATGATTATCTTAAATAAATAGAGAAGGAGTTAGACACTTTGATTTAGTCCAAGCAAAATGACCTGGCCACAACTCCCAGAACTGTCATCCCCACAGTATCAATAGCAATTCCTTCCACAATGGCAGCATCATTGGCACCTACAACTCCACCTGCCACAGCATTGCCAATTACAACTAAGTCCACTACAACAACAGGTACATCAACTGAGAAAATAGCAGAGCTGGTAAAAGCTATGGAGGAGATTTCCATCCAAGCTACATAGCTTAAAATATTAAAGGAGAAAGTGGCAAGTTTGGAAACAGATTTCAAACTTGCCCAAATTCAGCAAAGAGAAGAAACACAGAAATCCCAAAGAATGGGTGAGAAAATCAAATTCCCAGAGAAATATTTGACATTGCAGAAGCTTTTAGCACCTAAATCTACCTCAGGCTGATAAAGGCAGGATCTAAGGTAACATCAAACCATGCTTAACCTGGTAGCTAGCCCTACCAGGTCGGGAGAGGGCTCTCTCCTTGTCAATATCAGTAAATATGGCCAATGAAAGCTTGAGATGACTTATGTAATGACTGATTTTAGGCTAGGTATGTGTATAGAGGTGTTTGATTGGATTTAAGATGGGTTTGCTGGCTCAATTGTGAAAGGCAGATTTGGGTGTGGGGAATGGACACAGTTTTACAGAGATCTCTATGGGGTGAGATAAGAAAATGGTTTAGCACTTCAAAATTGAGTGAGATGGAGACCTTTGAGACTGGTGAGAAGTTGGAGAGGGCATGAAAGACTCAGGGATCCTCTTCAACAACTGAAAACATAAATAACTAAACAAACCCTAGGTAGAGCACTGCAATTTTCAATGTATTCTACCTTTATCCTTGTTTGATTTAGTTAAGATGAAATAAAGAGATATAATGGCATAAATAAAACGCATATAAACTTGCAATTACAGAAGAAGACACAATACCAAATCAAGATTCCACAAGAATCCCATAAAGTGAGCAAACCCTGGTCAATTCCTTAGCTAAACAGTTGAAAAGAGTGTACAACAATGCTCAAAGCATTCACAAGAGTCCAACCTTTCTCAATGACTGAAAAACTACTAGATATAAGCATCAAACAACTCATGCTAGGCTTTATGGGTCGAGTTCATGAGTTTAGGAGTTGTTTCAAGAAGATCTAAACTAAGAACTGAAAAGTAGGTAGTGGAACAACATGCCTCTAAAACCTAGGAAACTGATTCATTCAGTTGCAAACTACTTTTTCATGATGAATCTACCTCTATGAGTGAAAATTTAGCATAATTACATCAAAATCCATCAAATCACATTAAATTACATCATGATTTTGACTATTAGAAAGAGAAAAATCAAACTGTGAAGAAACTAGGTGAAAAACAGAGTTTCTTGGTCAAAATGAGCAAATTTCCTCCAATGTGCCGCACTAATTTCCCAATGCATAGCGCTTTTTTGAAGCTAATTTTGGAGGCCTTTCTATGCACCAAATTTTCTCCAAGTGGGATTTTTGGAAAGATATGCCTGTCTACCTTTCAAAACAAGTGGAATTTCTAAATTTAACCTCCATTTGCTCATCCAAAATTGCGTTCTCCCAACACTGCTTCCTGTGTGTCCAAAAAGGGGCAGAAAGGTCATTTTTGAGGTGTTTTTTACCTTTTTGGAAGCTCAAAACCTGTCAAAATTTCTTGTCCATTTGTGAGCATTCATATGTTTCCATGAAAAATCTAGAAATGCTGAGTTTTCCTCAAAAGGAGGTCCCTAGCAAAAGCGCGCGCTAGGTGGCGCGGCACATCAGGTAGAAAAACCTGTTTTTTAAGCCAAAATTTTCAAATTTGCAAAACATTTCCCAAATTTCTTGAAATTTGGTCTGAGTTTTCCTCATCAGGTGCTGTGTTGGGCTAAGGAAGCCTCAGCCAAGATCTGGAGTCTATTTTGCTCGTTTCTCTTCCTCAGGGCTTTCTTCAATTTGGCCTTCAAATTCCTGATTCTTTCTTTGCACATCTTGTTTCTCGCCAAGTAGTCATATGTGATGTTCCTCAACATGTTTTTCTCTCTATTGGCCTTCTCCAGCATCCTCTCCAAGTGCAATTTTTTCCTCTCAAGCCAAGATCTACGATCAGCTTGAATTTCTTGT